>OY728127.1:1575137933-1576387933 GCA_963277665.1 Viscum album
GATGTTTCCAAGAGACACCCCATTGTGAACCTTCCCAATTCTTCAACCAGACATCCCAAATATTTAGAAACATCAATTTATAGAGTGTATTGGAGGTTAGGTTATCAGGGGTTTCAATTCTGAGTGTTGAAATTAAGCATAATATATTATTCCAAATTTTACTACTTATTTGACCTCAAAAGTGAGATAATCTTATCTCCATAAATTAGAATTATTGTTGACAATTTATTTATATAGGTCCTCTTATTATTTTACCATAATGTATTCCTATATGGATAGGGTACACCCCAAATGGAGGAATGATATCCAATCTTGCATGTCTAGTATATCTTTGACATCATGACCCATTTAATCCACTCAAATGCATGATTATTCTAATATTTCCTAAATTAATGTTTCATCCCATTGATTAAAAATAAAATTTTCAAGATTTTATGTTCAAAGAAAATATATACAAATATTTTTTTTTCTGAAATACCATAGTTCAATTTATAGGGTTAAATTTTAATTCTCATAATATATTCAAATAAATGATTTTATTCAAAATACTCTATAAATAATCATATTTAACACAATTTGAATTAATTATATCAATCAACATAAATAAAATATTTAATACTTTTTTTTATCAGTTATGAACTTTAAGGAAAAAATACCGACAATTGCGTATTCCAATCCTACATCAGATAACTTGTTTGAAAAATAAAATTTATTTAAAATAAAATATTATAGCTCACTATCATCTATAGTGGAAGTTAAATTCATTAATTATATGAATCATATAATATGAATCCTCCTGAAATCATATTTTTCTATAAAATTTAACTCAACCAATGTTAATCATATAGATTCTCTAGTCATATTTTCTCCAACATATTCCATTATTTAAATTGATGATTGAAAATCTAAATCAGAAGTCAATGATAAAACATCAAAAAATGTAAGGTGTATGATACCATTAAGAATGAATGATTCTAATGTATCTGGGATCCAATATATTATATAATTTATTTTGAGATTTTGAAGTTATAATAATTTTCCTGATCTAATGGATTAGATTTGATCATGAAAAAACACATGATGTCATAAATACATTTTATTGTTTAATGATTTGTTAGATGTTTTATTCATTTCAATATTATCTAGTATAAGAAAAACAATTTTATCTTTTGAAGAAATAATTATAAAATTAAATTATAAATATATCATGGATAAATGTAAAATAAATACAGTATAAGATTATTCAAAAATAAATAAAACAATGTAATACAAAAATAGTTGATATAAATTTAATACATTTTTTGGTAGATATTCCTCATGGGTTCTGGTACAATTATAAAATTGATATTTTAGAACTCATTCATGGGATGATTTATTCTATTCATATGTAGTATATTAAAATGAATTAAAAGATTTATTTTATCTAAAACATTAAATTTATATCAAGGATGAATTATTTTCTAGTTTTCAACTATATAACCAAAAATATGGAATGGAAAAATTTTTTGGATCATAAATTATCTTCCATTATATTGATCATCCATTTCATTTTATTATATATCCATAAATATTTGTAAATTATAATATTATCAATTTATCCCTTTAGAAACATTACGTCAACTATTAAATTAATTTAATAGATTATCTAAAAAATGGATATCATATTTGAGTTTCATAGTCTAAAGATTATATTTATCAAAAATAGTTCTTTCTTACTTTTAATTCTATTTTAATCATTCTGATTTAGTATCATCATCAACTTTGAATTTTATAATTATACAAAATCCAATGTGATATAAATTTATCTATTGAATATTGTAAATATATGATAATATACCCTTTTAAATTCATATATAAATTATCCTATCATTTGAAATCATGATTCCAGCTTTTCATTTGGTATAATCTTCACTAAGATCATTATATGTCATATAAATTTTTTTATAAATGGTTTTACATGGACATGTATAATATTTCAACTCTTTTTTATATTAATAACAATAGTATTCAATGAAATAATATCTTTATAATCATCCTTATAATATGATGGAAAGAAAAATATAAAAAATTTGTATATATTTGTGAGATATTTAGAAGTTATCTTTTAAATTGTGATTTTTTTATTTATAAGTGCAACCATAAAATATAGTTATTTCTCTATTATTATCATACCTTTAGATGAACTATATAAATTAGTATAACATTAATCTATACACTCAGTGTCGAAATATTTTATTATCATTTATAATTTATCCTTCTGAATACATTATATATGGTTTTATTTCCATTATTTTTAGATCCCGATATTCTAGACTTTGGTGTCCTTTTTTCTACAATAAAAACATATGGTCTGTAAAGTATCATTATATAATTTTCAGTCTATAAGATTATATCTTCTATAATATTTCTATTTCAATATCCTTGTTTTTTATGTTAGAAATGTGACCATCTAGAGGACAAAATTCACTATCTTCATAAACTTTTATAAGCAAATTCACTGATGAATTGTTTTACAATTTACCTTCTTTTAATTTCCTATTGTTTAAAAAGAAAATAACTTTTTATTTGTCCCATTTTTTTGTATCTATATTTAATGTAAATTCCAGAAAATTCAATGTATAAATTTTTTCGTTTCAACATATATTATTAATATTATTTATATCATTAGTTGTAAAAATTTTTGATTCAAAATACATATACGAGTGATATGTTGATTTCTCAACCAGCTGATCATTTATTAATTTTTATTCAATAAGTAATTTCATGTTCATTAATCGTTTTATAATTATTTTTATCTTTAAAAAATATTTTCTCCATGTATAAAATAATAAATATTATAGTCTTCTCAAACTACCTCACATTTTGATTTTAGTAATTTTAATTTTAATAATTGTGTTACTTCATCTTTATTTGTTATAAAATATAAACATTGAAAGAAATACATTTATCTGTTGATAGTTAAATATATTTATAATAAAATTGTATTTATTACTACAAAATTTAGAATAAATATATTTTTATCATAAATTTTAAAATTAGAACCATCATTATGAGGAATATTATATTTTTCATTAAGGATAATAGAAATTTCATCTATAGTGTAAGGAATATATTTTTCTTTTCTCTATATCCCATAATTATAATCATTACCATAAAAAATTATTTATATATTTTTATTTAATTTATCGAATGAGAAATAATGAAAACCATTTATGATGATAACACAATCTATACAAATCATAGAGTCCGAAGAAACTAATTAACAAATAATTTACTTTAAAACAAAAAAATAATAGGTTTAATATCTAAATTAGAAATGTTATTTTACAAAATATATATTATTTTAATAAAATGACATTGTAGTATAACTAATACATGATAGGGTGATTTTTTTATAAAATAAATCCAAGAATCTTATCCTCATGATATATTCTAAAAAAATATAAATATTTGTTTGGAAAAAATTAAATGTATCGGTATTATGAAATATCCATAGACCTACTAAAAAAATAATCATATGACCATTAAAGTATCATCAATTAGGGATTCTAATTAAAAAATTGAAAAAAATTGAATAAATATTTTATTTTAAATCTCATCAATATAAAATGTAGTTTAAAAATGAACCTATAAATTATTTTTTTTAAAAGTCAATATTAATCAGAATATAATGGTATATATAACTAAATAATTTTTGGTATCCATGAATTAAAAACACTCCAATGTTATCCACATTCTAAATTTAGAAGAAATGCTATTCAATTCTATCATAGGATAAACTCAATAAACCTGATATGATTTTTCACACTATTAAAATTGTATCTATGATTTTCACCACTACTAGACCAGTAACATAGTGATTCTTCTACCACAACATGTTTCTTAGAATATCTTCTATTATATACAATATCATGGAACTTATTACACTTGAAATACATGGATTTGTATTCAAAGTTTACAACTGTTAACTCAGGAAAACAAATACTATCCAAAAATATAGATTATTTTACCATAAAATCTTCAAAAAATAAACATCATGTAGAACACTCAAAAAGAAAAATAATCAAAACTACATTTTTCAAAAAAAAAATTGGTACAAAATAATTTATTATAGATCAAGTTTTTTTTAATATTTATTCATTTTACTTGTAATACAATAGGTTCAACTGTATTTATAATAAATAGCTCAATTGTCTAATTGTAAAAATTTTGGGGGCGGTTGGGATGGTATCAATAACCTCCTAAAATTATATGATATATATTCCTTAAAATAAATTCAAAATATTTAATTGATTCAATAAAATTAAACACATATATAATATTTCTTCACACTAAACACCATGATTACAATTCAATTCATGAATCACCATTTCCTTTTAAAGACATTTGTTATTCTCAATCCATAGTCTTATCGGAAAACAATATACAATTTGAACTTTTATTTTACAAATAGATATAACCTCGAATTGGGATGGAAATAATGAATATTATTAAATAAATTATAATAAACTATAGTTATAAATTTTTATAAATTGACTATATTGTTCATCGATTAATTATAAATTAATATAATGATAATATGAATATAAAGGATCTTACCTTCTGAAAAAGTATTTTTTTGACTAGAATGAAATGTCTATCATAAAATTGAAATAAATAAAATTAATTTAAATACATTATTTAATCTATATTTAAAATATTAAAT
Source organism: Viscum album (assembly GCA_963277665.1). Taxonomy (NCBI): domain Eukaryota; kingdom Viridiplantae; phylum Streptophyta; class Magnoliopsida; order Santalales; family Viscaceae; genus Viscum; species Viscum album. Next base: position 1,575,142,639 of record OY728127.1, read on the forward strand.
AAAATTATTTTTAAGTCACTTAATAATATCGATAGGCTTAAGAAAATAATAAATCAAAATTAAATCACTAAAACTGTTTATTTTTAAAAGGTAGTTTACCAGCTGTTAATGGAAGACTTGTTTTAGAAATCAATTTTAACAATATTTATAATTTTTATAAGAAAAACTATACTCTATATTTTAAATAAAAATATGAAAATTTACTTTTGGATAATTTTTTGTATATTTATGGGAACAATCATATTTAAATGAATAGTGAATGATATAGATTTTTAATTAAAAACTAGGTTTTCTTATAAAAATTTTATATTGTCAGATTATATTTTTAAATGGATTTAAATTATAATTAGGTATATATTATATCATTTAATACAATTTAGGTAAATTGAATCATTTTTATAGTAATTTCATATATAAAAACATAAAAGACTTTTGGATATTTTCACTTTAAAATTCAACTTTTTCATCCCATCTAGTGGATTAATTTTGAATTTATTTATGATAATTTTACAATTAGAATTTGGAAACATGTATTAAAAATTTGAAATCATTATAATTTATTATTTATATTAAGGTTTAATAAGTTTTTACAATAAAAATTAGTGAATGTAATTAAAATTAATTACAGTGATTAAGGTATAAATGATTTTTACTTAGTGGTTAATATTTAATCTTAAGGGTCAAAATGACCTAGAAACATTCTCAAAATCTATTTACGGGAAATTATTTGACTATATCGCCTATTGAATATATATTTTTTCTTTATTGGATGCACTTTATGTAAGGGATACATCTCAATAGTGTTTACCATTGTATATTAACATGAATACCACTTCCCCTCCACTATAAATGGCACTCATCATCTCTCATTTGATCATAGCTATAAAAATTTTTTTTACGTACAACCCAAGAAAAATAATCTCCAAAAATTAATTCCATAATACTATAATGCATACTTTTTTCTGATATCCTACAACAGAATCTCTTTGGTGGAACATAAGATGAATTACCCAAAACATAATTATCATTCTTCAACATGTTTTTATACTTTATTTCATTCTCAAACCATTCAATTATTTTTAATACATGATTATCTAATAACCATTTAATCATAAATATACAAATATTTTATCATATATTTTTTTGACCTATTCCATCACACACTCTCATTAAAAAGGGTAATGAATTTATGGTTCGTGTCTAGTGAGAAGTACCACCTCATGACATGATGTCTTAAGTCTTCCCATTACCACATATCATGAATTGTAATTATTATAGGAACAATAATTTTATATGAAATTTTTTATATTAAATTTTTATTCACACTTTTTAAATTTTATAAATAAAAAATAACATCATATACTCTATTTTTTTTAAAAATGATAACTTCGTTTGCGGAAGTGTGGACTACTGCCTCCTCAGAGCAATGTGGTACATTGACACATTTCATGTAACGTATTAAGGATTGGATAAAAATTATTTATTATAAAAAATATATATATAATATTAATTTCATAAAAAAATTATATAAATACAGTATATCATTTTCTTTATTACCCCTTCACACACTAAAAAAGTGATAACATATTATATGGATATTGGGAATACCTCCATCTCGATGCATGTTATTACTTTAAAAATGTAAATATGTATATATATTATTAAATAATATTACAATTACTATATAATGGTTATTTTGGAAATATAAACTATATATACCTTTTTTCTATCATGATTATTGAAAATTGGAAATGCTATTCTTGTGTACGTACATCCTACCATCTCAATGATCATGATGTTGGTTCGTTATTAAAAAACATAATTCATGGTTAGTTTTGAATTTAATAATAATGAAATAATGTGATAATTATTTCAGCCTTATTATTCTAGTGACATTAAATTTATTACTTCATTGGGCATAGTCTTCTTATTCAACTCGGTTTTCACACATAAGCCAAATATGGTCAAAGCATCTGACTTAAACATTATTAGTCATATAATTTTATGTAACATGTATATAATTTAAATTAAATTAATAAAAAACATTTAAATATTTATGAATTAATTAAATAATTAATATATGATTATTATTCATGAAGATATTGGACGAGTTTTAAAAAAAACTCAAGTTAACGGATTTTCATTTCAATTTTTATATATGTGTGATAAATTTCATATTCACCACTATATATATAGTATAGTTTATATAATTTTAATGTTGATGTATTATAACATTAATTAATTTATATTATTGGTATCTAAATTTTTCATTTTTTTGTTAATACATTTTTCGTTTTTTATTCATACACAACTATAGTTTTATGGTAATTTCTTGTATCACCATTATTTCTGCATTGAATATTCCATATTCCACACTTATTTATTTTGAGAGGGGTATCTACTACCCATGAATTATTTTATAATTCAAATAATAAATTTTTTTTGGTATTAACATATCCATTTGATTATAACTCATTAATTTTTTTTAATGGTTTTGATGTTACCAAATTTATAGTCAACTTGTGTGGCAATTCCCCTCTATTGTGAATTTTTTTATGATATATACGTATTAAATTTTACAAGTTGTATAAAATTATCATTTAATATGATATATGAGTAATCTAGTAATTCACATGATATTATGTATTTCATTAAATGTTATTCCTTTATGGGGATTATGATTATTTTTTTTTCAAGGGGGTATGAAACACTTTAGAATGTTTAATGATTATTTTCCTAATGAATGGTTTTAATGAAATTTTCTGGGAATTTATATTCATAAATGTTGAAAAACATAATTGTATGTAGTCCTACCCTAGGCATAATTTTTATTTATAACATCCTTATTCATTTATTTTATGTCATATATTGCTTCACATAGATTTTGATGAAAGCCATTACTCTTTCTTTAGTTGATTATGTCCTAAAAAGATTATTACGAAATCTATTACTTATCCACTGGTTGTTTATGTATTAAAGAGATTTTTTTGAAAACATTTTATTTTCCATGGGTTTATTATTTTCAAAATAAATTATTTTGACACCAATTGTTTTCCATAGGTTACTCATGTTTCAAAATAGATTGTTATTTATCCCATTTATTTTCCATGTGTTATTAATATTTCTAAGAGATTGTTATTTAACCAATTTATTGATGATGGTTAATCATGATTTAATGATATTTATATGTAACAAATTTTATTCCACGACTTACTCATGTTTAAAATATATTTTTGTTTAACTCATTTTATATCAATGGGTTACGTAATTTTGAAATAGATTTTTGTTTAACCAATTTCATTTCCCTGGGTAAATCTTGTTTCAAAGAGATTTTTATTAAACCCATTTCATTTCAACATGATACACATGTTCAAAATTTATTTTTATTTATCCATTTAATCTTAAATATGTAAATTATGTTTTAGTAGGATTGTTTTGGATCATGATGTATTTCTATGGGTTTACCATGAATTAAAGATATTGTTGTGGAACCAGTTTAGTTTCACCAGGATAATCATATTCTGAAAATAAAAATGGTCGATTCAATGATTTTTGATTAATTATGAGTGTATTCAGTTATTGGAAATTTTATATTATGGTTTCTCCCTGATAACACAAGGTGATCACATTATAGCCTATACGATGTGTGTTCCTAGATATCATTCCAATGCATTCGGTAATGATTTTTTTCTCAAGAGAATTATATTTCTAGATGTTCGTATTGTTATTCCAATTTTTAATGGTTTTGTAAGGGGTTTTAAGGGCTTGACAAGATGTTTTTCACCGAAACAAATATTTTTTATCTCTTATTTCAAAAAGTTTATAAAGGTTATAATGAATGATAATGATGTCACTTAGTTAATAATTATTGATTCTAATGGATGTTTCCTTTTCCATGTTTTCATTTTTCATTGATTAGTATTTTTTGGGCATGATTTCCATTTTCATTCAAACTTTCACATTTATTAATTTAACATACCATTATTATATCTTACACTCATTTATGAAAGTTAATTGTAAATTTTTATGTTTACTCATACTGAGTATCTGAGCTGATCCTACTCATGTTTCCTTTGCCAAAGATTTAAAAAAAATATCGATTAATTTATGACAATAAATTATTTCAAAAGTACTATTTTGATGAAATGACATGGAATAAGAAAAATTAGGTATAATATGATATGATTATCAAATTTATGAACGATTTGTTTATGAGACAATGACGATGTGAAATTTTAATCTAGGAGTTTTTCAGAATTCACTAAATCTATAAAACTAAAATTTCCTCCTATATATAAGTATTATAAGTTGTTATATGTATATTGAAATGCTTTTAAGAAAATGGTTTGGCATATTTATCACCATTAATGTCATGAATGTATATTTCTAGATTTCCACACATGATTTGATAGTGCATGTACTTGGCTGTTATAGTTGGTATCAAATGATTGTTTAGATAACACTCCAGATTATGATATTTTCATGTGTGGTTATCTTAAGAGTTATCGATAACATGGTAGGTCAATAAACATAAGGATGAAGTGATTTTCAATTTCATAAACACCATATTGAGGTTTTAATCGATGATATCTTAATGTTAATAATTAAAATTTTGGAGGAATTCAATTAGATGGTGTACTTTTATCCCCTAGGATCAACAAGAAGTGTTTTTAGGGAGTAATTATTTTTTAGGCTTAAAAGAAATTGGGAAAAACCATATGATTAGTAAATCCCCTCCACATACAAATAAGTTGTGTGGAATGAAGTCACAACTAGAGGATGATAAGGGGTTTGTGCCTAAAACTACCTTACTTGATTTCCTAGTCAGTATGAAATTTTTAGGTAATGATTAATTTTATTTGTAATTTTTTTTATTTAAAAAATTATTTGTTGACATAAATATGATGAATTTATGATCAAATTAATCTAATTAATAGGTTTCAAACATAGTTATAAAATGTTTTTATAAATTTATGCATAGTAATTTATGGAATTTTTTTATCTGAAATTTTTTATTGTTCAATTTTCAAGATTAATGTATCATATGATGGTTAAAAAATTTATGGGAATTATATTAGAATTTTATAACCATTCTATATTTAGATAATGCATAAATACAACTGTAATAGAATGACTATCCATTTTAGTGTACATGCTATTTTAAATGATGATTTAGGTCTTTTAGGAATTCAACATTCAACATTAATTGTCATTTTTAGATAAATATGTGATATTTTGGCGGTAATTTACTACAGGGTGAATGTCGACTCATAATTTATGTATATTTCTTTTTCCCAGATGTTCTTGATTGTAGGGGAATTATTTATCATTATGAAATGGATCTTGAAGTAAAATGATATCATATTACCATATTTTATAATGATATAAATTTAATTTTTCATAGATATTTGTATTGTGGTTTTTCATCATTGAATTCCCCTTGAATACTTTCTTGTCACTATATATTTTCCAATTGGAATTATTTTTTCCCTCAAAATATGTAATTTTAATTTCCTACTTATGTTATCCATATATTGAATACAAGTAATTCATTACATATGGGTACCTTTATTCTTCCCAAATTCCCTTTTAAAAGGAATTTTTATTTACCGTTTTTACCTAGTGTGTTTCAATAAGGGAATTTTAAAAATGTTAATTATTAAATAACCTAGAAAATTGTGAGTGCAAAATTTATTTTATGGGGGGTATCATGTAACAATCCAAAATTTTATGAAAATTATTCATTCAAATAAATTTAAAATACTTAATATATTATGTTACATGAAATAAATATTTCATAATATATCACATGGAACACATATTTTTTCTCATGTTTTAGGCTATATCATGTCCCTTTGAAGATTTACCTTACTCACAGGACTGAGTCATATATGAAAACTATATATTATTACCAATATTTATTTCATATAATTGTTATCACTAGGCCATTGGAATTTCCAGAATTTATATTATTAAATAAATCTTGAGAGTTTTGGTTACAAAACTAAATAAAATAATTTAATTTGATACAGATTATTAATAAATAAAAATAATGACCAAATGAATATAAAAGATATGTTTTTACAAAAAAATATTTTATAAATAGAATGAAATTTTATAATAGAAATTAACTTAATAAATATTATTGAATGATATAAATATAAATTAATTTAATATATTTAATCAAATGTTTTTAAATTCATACAGTATTGTTGATAGTCTCAAGATAATAATAAATCATTTAAGTACTAAAATCTGTATATTATTAAAGGATAGTTTTACAAAAATTTAAAAATAGAACTGTTTTAAAAATATATTTTTACAACTTTATATTTTTTTATAAAAAAATAAACTTTATTTTTCAATGTGATATATCAACATTGACTTTGGATAAAATTTTCATATTATTTTTTTATAATAAAATTTTGAAGAATATTTAATGACATTGAAATTTAATTGAAAATTATTATATCATCTTAATAATATAGAGTGTTAGATTATATATTTAAATTGATTTATATTATAATATGATCAATTTTATATTATTTAATATAATTTATCTAATTTTAGTTATTATCATATTGATTTTAGATATAAAAATATATAAATATTTTGAACATTTTCACAATAAAAATAATCATGTCGTCTAGTCTACGAGAATAATTTTAAATAAATATCATCCACTTGTATTATTGTAATATTAAAAAATGGATTCCATATTTGGAATCATAATAATTTATAATTTCTGATTAGTTCGACATAGTTTTTCTAAATATATTATATAATGTAATTAAAATTAATTAGAGAGATTAAGGTGAAAATAAGTTTACATAGTCGTAACACATTAATATTAAGGGGCCAAATAACATAAATACTTTTTGAAAGAAAAATTTATATATAATATTCGATAATATAACCTATTTTCCATATTTATTTATCACTAATGGATTCACATTATGTAAGGTAGATCTCTCAAAAGTGTTTATCTTTTAAAATTTACTAGAATTCCACACCCCTCCACTATAAAAAGCACTCACCCCCAGCCAACTATTGTAACCTATAAAGCCCATTTTATCATATGAACACTTGAAAAATCATATAAAAAATAATATTAACTATCCGAATATTGAAAACATTTATTTTGAAATAAAACTATGAAATTTGTGTGGTGAAAACAAAATAGAGATACCCGTAAACGAAGAAATATTATTCAATAAGTATTTATATATTATTTCATTTTCCAACAATTAAATTCACATTATCACATGATTATTTAATATCCTTAGTGCAATAAATATACTAATATGTTTTTTGGTTATGGGTTTGACCTACTCCTAATCACACATCCATGAAATTTTTAACGTACATTTTTTTTACCAGAAAGGTTTGGGGTCAAGCCCCTTTATTAAAGAAATAGAAAAAAGACAGTAATCCCTTTTGGGTTGGGTAAGGTAAAACCCATTACAATCCCGTAGGCCCAGAGGGAAAAAACCCATTCAGAGACACTCACCCAAAGCATCAGATGACATGATAGAAGATCCCAGTGGGAAAACCCATTAAAATTGAAAAACATCACTAGAAACGCTGCACCATCAAAGCCACAACACGCCCCACACCGCCAATCCGACCAGATCATGTTTCCGAGATCTAGAAGCCACAAGCCTGAAGCCCTTTAGATCCATCGCCATGGAGATGCACCCCCGCGTCAGAACCCCAGATCTGAGCAGATCGGATCTTGTGCCATCGTCAACCCCGCTGCTTCCCGAAGCCCCGCCAATGATGACTGCAACACGCCGTGATGACCACCACTACAAAATTCCCATTCCCAGCCCTCGGCGCTATCCACAGCCATCGGCACACAAGATCTGGTTTGAAACCAGATCTGAAACCGCAAGGCCGAACACCGCTCCGATTCCCAGCCCGAAGCCAGCGATGAGATCGGCCGTCCCAAATCCATCGCGCCACTCGACGAAGAAGCGGAAAGCAAAAACACGTCCACCGAAGATCGCCTTCGCTAAGGCCAAAAGATCCACTATCACTGTGACCCCCGCCTCCACCAAGTACCGACACAGGATATACCGAATGAAACTCACCGATATGGAGCAGACATGTCACCGAAGAAACACTACTTTCTTATGAAATATATTGAATTTTTTTTCTTGATATTTTTGTAATTTCTGCATGACACATATTATCAAACATTCCATTTTGTGTAAATAAAATAACATCATTTGTGGACGTGTGGACTGCTGTCTCCTCAAAGTAATGTGATATGTTCACACCACAAAGGAAATGTACAATATATGGGACTAATTTAACATACTTGAAATAAAAAATTATATTATATTCATTAAATAATTAAATATCTAGAAATATGGTACATCATTTTCCTTATTAACACTTCACTCACTAAAAAATTGATAACGTCATTCGTGGATATACAGAATACTGGCTCTTCGAGTCGATGTGACTCCTTTAACATCAAAATAATTATATATATATACATTAAATAATATTTTATATATGATACAAATTTCATTCTATAAATATAAATTATATAAAACTTCTTTCCATAATGATCATTGTAAAATTGGAACTTTATTATTGTGTATGTACGACCTACCACCTCTATAATCATAACGATGGTTAATATTTTATAATCATCCTCCGTGAATGATTCTAAAATTATAAGTTATTTGAAAATTTGATAATTATTTCATTTTTATTATTCTAGATATATTTATATGTTTTAGTCATTGGTCACATTCGACCAATCGATGTCAGTTTTGACACATAAGACGAATATGGTAAAAAAATCTATCATAAACAATATTGAATAAGTTATTGTATATAAAAAGATTATAAGTGAAATTAAATTAATAAAAAATTTAAATTGTTATGATTAAATTTAATAATTAAAATATATTTATTAGTTAGGAATATGGAGGATAAACATGACAAATCTACCTCAATGTAGGGTATTTTCATCTCATTTTTTAAATCAGTGAGATAAATGTCATTTTCACCACATACATAATTCTAATGGTGTATATCCTACACCATTTGATTTTTTATATCATTAATTATTTTCTATTAATAGGTTGTAAACTTTTAATTTCATTATTATTCATTTTTTGGTTTCAGAATCAAATGTTACCACAATTATAAGAGGATTTCTAGTCTCACTTTTATTTCTACTTGACTTATTTTGTATTCACCAGTTATTTCTCTTATGCGGTGTTTAAACTATCCAAAAATTTATTTTATGATTTATATCCTTAATTTTTTGATTTATATTTCCATATTTTTATATCCCTCTCCTTGTGTTTATGGTTTTAATTAGCTAATCGGTAAATGAATTTTTTTCAATATTTTCCTTCTTTGAGACATTTTCTCAGTTAAAGGACTATCTTCTTTTACAATTTGTATGTATTCCCACATTTAATGAAATATAATGAATCAAAATATCCTCATGATATTATATGTTTCATTAAATATTATTACATCATGTTCTATATGATTTAAAAATTTCAAGGTGGTATAAGATACATTGGAATGTTTAATGATTATTTTAATCATTAATATTTTAGAATTCATTTTAATAGAATTTAAATTCATCAACATAAAAAATACTTGTTTTTACTTATCCTCCACTGGTGATATTTTTCATTTATACCATCCTCATTCTTTATTTGTATGGACTAGTATTGTTTCATATAGAATGTTGTAAAAGACGTTTCATTTACATGGGTTGATTATATCCTAAACAAGTTATTCATAAAATCATTTCTTTTCCACAAGTTTATGTCTTAAATAGATTTTCATGAAACCTATTTATTTTGAAATGGTTATTTATTTAATAATTATATTTTTATGGAACCCATTTCTTTTCCATGGGTTAAAAATGTTTCAAAGAGATATTTATTTACCTAATTTCCTATCGAATATGTAACTCATTTCACAAAGACACTGTTCATTAATCCATTTCTTTTCTATGGTTTAATCATGTTTCAATGATATTATCATGGAACCAATTTATGTTTTATTTATTAGTATGGATTTAATTATTTTTTTATTTAAACCATTTAATTTTTGTGGGTTACTCATGTTTCCATGATATTTTTATATAAACCAGGTATTTTCTAGGGGTAAATCATGTTTCAATTATATTTTTATGATACCCATTTATTTTTCATGGATTAATAATATTTCAAAGATATCTTTATTTGGCCGCTTTCTTTTCCATAGGTTAATCATGTTTCAGTGATACTATTATATAACCCGGTATATTTCCAGAGGATAACCATGCTTCAAAAGGGGTATTGTGGAAACCATTTCCTTTCCAAGGGTAATCATATTCTGAAAAGAATAATTGTTGTATCAATGAGTTTTGATTAATTATATATGTATTATTTTAATTGAAATTGTAAATGAAGGGTTAAAATATATAAATACGGGCGATCCTATTATAGCATATATGATGTGTACCCCCAAATAGTGATCTAATGCATTGGGAAATATTTATTCTCATTGAATAATTATACAAGATGTTAGTCATAAGGTTATTATAATTCATAGTGGTTCTATAAGGGATATATAATGGTTCAATAATATGAATTTACATGATACCAATACGTTTTATAATTTTGTTTTAAGGGTTTATAATGTTTCCAATAATCATGATTGATGACACAAGGTTGATTATTAATGATTTTTATGAATCATTATATTATCATGATTTAATTTTTTTATTATCTATGTTTTTATGGGTATGATATCATTTATAATTAAATAATGAGAAATGATTATTTCATCATAAACTTATGTACTCTTATTATCATTGATTACATTTCATAGTTAATGCTTATGTTTACCCTTACTAAGCATCAGAGCACATCGATATTAAATCTCATTTTCCCCCAGTTTCAAATAATGATATTGAATGATTTATACCTACAAAATATGTAACATGTCAGATGTTAATTACCTAATTTTAAATAATAAAATAAATATATTACAGGAGATGATGTTATACATTATGCACTAATTGTTTATGAATACATATTGATGTGAATTTTTTATGTCGGAGTTTTTCCAAAATATCTAAAACTAAAATACAAATTTTTTTCTAGTTTATATGGGTCCCATTATTTCTTTTTTGATGTTATACCTTTCGAATGATTTTTTTAAATATTTATCAGCATAAAAGACTACAATGAATATTTATGGATTTCATCACATGATTTTAGATAGTTCATCCTTGACTAATACATTTTTTGAAGAATCTAAATATTCATATTATGATGGACATAAATTGTATCTATATATATTTATAGGTTTGTTTATCACATCTATATTTATTCTAATAAATACCATATACCATTCATATTAGGAAATTACATTGACTACCTAAGAATATCCATCAGTATTTAATCAATCCTTGATTTATAAAAATATCAATAAACAAATTTATATAACAGAAACAAATCTAAAATTTAATAAATATATAACATATATCAATTATGAAAACAATTTAATGCCTTTTAAAAATAGTTTTGTTAAATAATATACTCATCTTATGAAAAACACTTCATTCAAATCTTCCTCCATTGTTCCCCATTAAAACCTATTGGTTTTCGGGTATTTCTATATTTCAATTCAAGATATTTCACAAAATTTAATATCAACATATTCTCATAAATTTTTAACTACTTTAAAAATTTTTATTTCTGAATTGAAAATTTCATTATAATATTGAATATTGAAATTCTTCTTAGATTATATGTAATATAATTTTTTTTCTCAATACAATCAAATATATTTATTTAATATATATTGAATGATATTTAGATGATAAGAATATTCAAGATAAATTATTATATGAATATGTTTTTTTTCTTTTTTAATAATATATTTTTGTCAATTAATTTTAATTTTAATTTTTAATATATTAAATATATTCTTTGAGTATACCAAATTGGTTTTCATTAGGTTTTAGTTATTCATAATTTATTATTGATTTTTTATTTTATATTTAATATTGAAAATTGAAATAATTTTATATGGTGTTTCTTTCTGGATGTTTGTATAACATATCATTATCAACTAATGATTTGGGTGGATGGTCTCAACCCCAAATATGTTCATTTTGGATATTCAAGTTATTTATTTATTATTTTATTTATAATTAAATAATTGTTTTTAAATAAATAATTTTGAATATTAAAAATATACTCATATTGTAAATATTTTTTATTTTTATGAAAAATAATTTTCTACAGAATGGTTGGTCAAATTATGAGTTATTCATTATATATTCATTTCCAAACATAATTAAAAACCCATAGCATAAAAATTACTGAAAAGTTATAAACACGCATGATTTCGAAAATTTTTATGATCGCTATTAAAATGATAACATATTTACACATTTATGTCAATATGTTTGGATAACAATGTTATTTATTGAATTAGAATAATGATTTTCACATGTGTAAAATTCGATTTTAACCCAAGGATAATAGACTGATTTAAAAAAAATAATTATTATAAACAAATTTTTTGGTTCTTTATTATGTTTATATACTTTATTCATTACCATATTGAAAAAAATTAATAAATTATATTATAATGAAGATCAAATAACATATCTATATATTTTTATTAGTTATGGAATGATTACATAGTTTAGTTTAGTGAAAATGTTTTATTTATCTAATTCTATTTAATATGACTTATTCTATTTATTTATAATTTAAAATTAAAATTGTATTACATTCCAACTCACTAAAATGATGAAATAATTACACATGTATAGGATGCTGTATAAGGTGGATACCTTTTATTATTCTTTAATACATTTTTGACACACTCTCAATGATGTACTCATTATTATTTCATTCTATAAATGTTAATTAATTTGTGCAACAATGGTTAGATAATGTGTTTATAAAAATTCATTATATTATATATGTTATTTATATATATATATATTTATTTATGAGGAAAACATTAATATAATGTTTTGTTCATATTTTTTGAATCATTATTATTATAAATTTCAATCAAGTTCCCACATTAGTTAGGGTTTGATTCCTTAATGTGCGTATTAATTTATATTATTGTTTATATGGATAAAATATTAAATTAGGGGTCATAGTAAATTGTTGAAGGAACATATATTTTCTTATAATTTTATTTAATAATGATGTTTATTTTACATTCATACATCCATTTTTTTTATGAGAGGGTTTCCAATCATTGGGTTTTATAGACTTTTGTAGGTGAGGTAATAAGAATTTCCAAAATACTCTGCGATGTCAGAAATATGAGATACTTGGGAAAATAAATTTTTTAGTTCATAGGGGCACTAAATATTTATTTTCCAAGGATATTTTTTCTTTATATTTCATTTAGAATAATATTAATGTTAATTTTATATTATATGTTTGTGATTACATAACTTTTTAGAATGAAAACTCAATTATCTTAAATGGCCTATGAAATTTAACTAATTTATGAAAAATAGTCCCATTAAAATAAATTTATCCAAAATGATGATGTTACCATTCTTAATGTATGAATATATTGGTGAAATGAGTAATATACTCACTCATGATAATTCTAATAGTGTGATATTAATTAATTTATTTTTATGCTATGATTTCTTTATTTTTTTACTACTAGTATGTCAATGTTTAAATTTATTCCAAGATTTATGATTTATTTAACCTGAAACGTTATGCCTTATTGATGGATATTATTAAATTGGTTTGTTGATTATATTAAATGGAATATATGTAAAACATGAAATTTTGAATTATAATATTCTTGAATTATAAATAATGAAGCGAACATAAAAAGAATTTAAATATTCTTTTCTTTAATATAATAGTCTAGACTAGGACCAAATTGTTTTTTCTAATTTCATATATTATTTAATGACATGTTATTATAATACTTAATACTATTTTTTTGTGTGTTTATTCCATATTTTCATTGAAAAAGTTTCCCAAGATACATCAACATGCTTATATTTGTACAACTGCTACACATTGTAAAATAAGGTTACCAATATACTTGGTATTTATATATATTGAGTTACTATACATTGAATACTCCACCTAATTATAGGATGTATACCTTTTACACACACACACACACACAGATATATATATATATATCTTCCTTAGTTATGAAAAATAGGACGTATTCTCTTATGTATAAATTTTTTCCATATTGTAAGAGAATGTATACCAAATATAGTTGCATCTATTTGTTAAAAAAATGGGGATATCTTTAATTATTTTTTTTGAGATAAGTTGAAACTATATATAAATTTTTCAATATCATCAATGTATATGGGGTTCTCATGTATAATTATTTTAGATCTCTATTTTACCATGTTATATTTTGATGGAAGGATTTGGATACTATAAAATAAAGGTTATTATTATTTATAAATGTTATTTTTAAGACACTTGATGTGAATTCACAAAATTCTTATTTTAATTTATAGAGATATGTGGTTTTATTATTATAATTTTGTAAGCTTTTACCAATCATATAAACAATGGGGGCTATAATCTTCAATTTATTATTGCATAAGGATGATTGATAAAAATAAAATGGTTTGTATTTCTTATAGATTAAATGGATTTTTTCAGTATTATTAAAATTATATTTCATTGAGGGATTAATTATATGAAAAAATTTACTATTAGTGGATTTTATATCTCATATTAGGTTTTGGTATTAGTCTATTATTTTGGTTCTAGAATTGATTATTGTCATCTATATTTGGATTGATGTTTTTTGTTCACTACATATATTTGAAGATAAACCGTCTTAGGTATTATTCTTTTACAAGTTTAATATAACATATGGGTTGTATATTAAAAATTTAAAATATCATAATTATAAAATGGTGTTTCAATTGTTTTGATATATTATACAACAAAAATATTTTAAATTATATGTGGAATTGTTTTTTTAGTTACAAAAAAGCGCACTACATATCACTAACAAAAATTAATTAGTGGTCTTTATTCATATTTCCTGGAGTATAGTATGGGTATAGACATCGTATTTGGGTATGAATATAAGAAACTTCAATTTAGGATTCCATCATTAGGTTTATGATTGATAAAAAAGGGTTTCTTAAATGTTGGTAAATGTAAAAAAGACATAATTTTCAAAAACATATTATCAATTGAGATTTATTATGGATGGGGTTCCCCACTTCTACCTCCTATGGAAGATTTTATTAATTCTCTTCCCATCGTAATGATATTAATCCGCTATAGTGATTTATTTATGTTTTTTTACAGAAAACATATTAATAAAATAAATGTTATTTTAATAAATTTATTATTATTTTCCAAATAACATGTATTAATAATTTTATAATTTCATTAAAATTGTAAAATATGTTTTATAAATTTTCATTTTCATCCATAAATTTATTTTTTTCTCATTATCATGAAAATAATGTATATTTTTCATCATATAAGTTGAATAAATTTATTTTAATTAATTGATTGAGATTTTATTATATTTTTTTAATAAAATCTATTTCTTATACTGACCATCAAGAATAAGAAATTTATACATTTTTGTATTATTTTTTTGTTGATAAATGGTGTATACTTCAAATAGTTTGAATAAATTTTATTCATTTTCAATATTTCTACTAGTAAAAATATATTACCATTGAAATGTAAAAAACCCTATAAAATATTACCAATTTGACCACATTTAATGAGATGAGTTAATTTGGAACAATAAAAATAAAAAAACAGTAATAATTGGAGAATATGAGTATCTATCATTGTAATCATCATTCTCAAATTCATTAAATTCTTATTGTTTTATATTATTTCCAAATTATGTTTGATACAATTAAATATAATTTCATTAACAGTTTTCCTGAATATATTTACAATTTTATGGTCTACCTAAAATAATTCAATAGTGATATCTTATTTATTATATAATATCCTATAATTTAATAAATAAACAAGAAATTTTATATCTTATTTGACGTTTATAATTATTAAATAAATTTATAGAAGTAGTGTTACCACAAAATTATTTGTATAATTAACATTCAATTGGTTATCCATAAATGTATCTATTTCCACAACACATGCACATAATAAATTTAAACTACTACAAATTCATCTTTAATGGTAAATATATATAAATCTATAAATAGTTAATAAATATTAAAAAATAAGGAAAATAATATAATTATATTTTCCTTCCAAGTTCAATATTTTTTTTCGTATTAATAGAGATATGAGAAAGTAAAAATATTTCAATTTTGAGTTTCATGGACTCTTTTGGGATTCTTAATGTTCAAATTTCCTATTTTTGAGGGCATGGTGGAGGTCATTTCAATGTTTTCCCCTGTGGTTTTAGTTAATGATTTTGGGTTTTTAATTTTTTAGGTTGACATAATATGGTGAGATTAGATGATTTTTTAGGAAGATAGATATCTGAAAAGCATTATTTGGTCCCAATGGATTTATATCATAAAAAATAGTTAAATAAGCATATAGATCCACCATTTTCAATTTTCTAGGTTTTTGGTCTCAGTATGCATAGATCATCAGTCTATACTAGTCATTAATGGGATCAATGATTGATATTTTCGAATCACTATGGAATCAACCATTTTGGGTTCTAATATAGGGAGATTATAATGTATCAAAATTGAAATATTTATGTCTTGTTCATTAATAGTGGTCATTTTTTGAATTCCATTACTTTTTAAGGAGGCTTACACCAAGGGAGTGTAGTAATTTTGATGATTTTACCACTATATGAGTTTGAATTTGGGATTCATAAATCCTAGTAACTTCAATGTTATAATGAGTAAATACATATCTAAATTTGTAATGGTGATCTTGACCAGGTTTCAGGACATTTTCAATTTTTTTTTGAAATAGCCAGTATACTAGATGTATATTATAATTTGAGATGTTTGGAAGTTAGAAAAATGATTTTTTAATGTTAATGTTCAAAATAAGTCATATATTTTTCCTATAAAAACTCAATATTTTGTGATTTAATGTATCATTAATAAATTTATATGATGTAATATATTTTCCTATTAAAATTTATCAATAAAATATTTATAAATATATTTTATACAACCAAGAGTGAAAATAATTCATGATAATTTTATAATAAAGTTATTTTTCAAGAAGATTTATTACCTAGGTCTTGAGATCAGTATTTTTTGAATATTATGATCATTATAACAATAATGGTATATATTCATTGCATAAGGTGGTTTGAATGTAGAACCCCTATAGCAATAATCCACATGTTGTCTTTCTATCTCAAAACTACACTGATGAGTAACCAGGTTGTAGTGTATTTTTTTAGTCATCATGATTTTTAATATTGTGTTCCTACAATTTATTAATCCTTGAGTAAAATATATTGATAATCTCATTCATCACATTGTGAAAGTAGGATGATGATTCTTAAGAGGAATCCATCATTCCCCATGATTCCAGATTATCCCCACTTAGAATCTGATATAGGCTTAATTATAGACCTCTAGATAGGATTTTTATTAAATAAATCATAATAGTTCCCTTAATAAAATGTAAATACATGTTTTTCACCAAGTTATTTATTAAAATATTAAAATTCTACTCATTCATGTGCGACAACCAGCATAATGTTAAATAATAATTTTATTAAATGATAAAAAATATATGTATCATTGGATATAAAAATCATGAGGTTCATCATTCTCATTATTAATTGAATTGTTGAATAAATATTTAATAAATATTATTTTTTCAAAAACTAAAATTAATAATTTTCAAATGTGTTGTGAATTGATATTTATTTAATATTTGGGTAATAATATAATGTTTCTGTTAATTAATAATTATTTATTTACCACATTGACAAATAATAGAGAAAAATATGAATTATATATATGTTTGTGAACAACTTATTATTTTTCTTAGTGGAATTATGTTGGATTTCCTAAAGGCCATTATTTTTATATAGAAATGGTTATGGAAAATAGAGTGGATGAAGTAATGTCACAAAAAAATCTATATATGAACTTCCATTGTGTAATATAATCCCTTTATCACAATATATCATCTAGAATACTTCATACCTACTTTATCAATATAAATTAATTATATATCATTATTTTTTATCTAAATTTTAGTCATCATTATACAATGGTTATTGAATTTATTTTGATAGTTTCATTTCAATTAGAGGACCAAGATATTGTCTTTAATTAATATGAAAGGGAAAAATATTTTCTAGCTTTATTCATTAATAACATAACACTAATGGATCACCCAACATAATGAACATCACCATAAACTATTTCATCATGGATTCATAAAATAAAAATATGTTACCCAATCATAAAATTCATTAATTATAATCTTAAATCTTAATTTCATTTACACATATTCATATCCTTGAAAATATGATGAGAACAAAGCATATAGAATTTCTATAGGGTAGAATGTTCTCATAATATCTTGACTCAGATATTTCCACGTACGAACATCATGAGTTGATGCCTCATCTACATATGAGTACTCACACAATATTTTCAACATACCATGTTCCCCATCAATGAATTTTATATAGATATAAAAATAAATATAAGAATATCAACATTGAGCTTTATGTTTCTCATCATTGTGAGGAACTAATAGTCTCTTATAAATGTTACAGATACACTATGTCAATATTAAATTAAATTCATGTTTAATATTGAACAATATATAAGAAGATATTTTAAATAATATTGAAAAAATATAATATACATTTTTTCTAATGTAATAAAATTTAGTTCTAGAACACAAACTCAATAAAAAAACTCAAAGGATTTCATCAAACAAACAATGATTTTAGGTCCTTTTGATCTTTTATGATGATCATGGTTTCACAATATTATGGATTTGGTCATGGGTTCTGCAAATATGCCTTTCTTGGATTCACTCCATGCTGTCAAGTCCCCTCTTTGAGAAAAATCACATAACATAGGTTAATTCAAAACTATTTTCTTCTTTCAATTATAGGACCTCTTCACATTTTTAGTTTCACCATTTTATTATTTTAACAATGGAGTTGGATAAGTCATTTATTTTAAGAACAATTCCATTGTATTAAAAAAATATACAAATTCAAAATAATTAATTATGCAATATATAATCCCTAATATACTCAGACTCTATCATAAAGTCTATAACCATAGTGTACTTTGGGTTATATGTGCTCGCAACAACTTCATTTAATGTCCTAATATATCATGACTATTATTTCAAATTATCATGATATTTGGGAATATAGCATAAACTTATATTCAATTGAATAGTTCATCAAATTGAATATGAAGCGGGAAAATATCATTAGTAACCCTCCAATTAATATAGATAGTCTTGACATCCATTCAATGGTAGTCACAATGGACAACATGATATCACATTACATAGATAAATAATAAATGATATATATCATTGTACATACCAATGAATAAATTATTATCCAATTTATGATGTGTATGAACTCCTAAATATAATATATCTTTCATCAAATATATTATTATAGAAATCCATAGAACGATAATTTCCTTATGGAACTTGAAATAATCCCCTCATAGATTGTTCAACATCTAATCTCATAAGAATGTTTTCATTATAGGTTATAAATCATAGACCAAGAAGTCTGTTGAATCTATCATGGTTGACCAAGATCCCAAAAATATATTATTCTATTCCTAAGTCCACCTTGGAGAATCCTATGATTTAATAGAATTTAGAATACAATAGTACTCATATATAATTTTAAAAAATTAGTATGTAA
This sequence comes from Viscum album, assembly GCA_963277665.1. Classification (NCBI taxonomy): domain Eukaryota; kingdom Viridiplantae; phylum Streptophyta; class Magnoliopsida; order Santalales; family Viscaceae; genus Viscum; species Viscum album. Next base: position 1,575,162,502 of record OY728127.1, read on the forward strand.
TGGGAAAAATATTATTAAATCCACTACTCTCAATCTAAAATGTTTATTAATACATTCATAAGTTATTATTAAAACAAAAATCTATTATATAATTTTCAAAATAAATGTTTCCTGACATTGATGATTTTATCAGTCCATAAAGTTATCTCAATATAATTCATACCTCATTGGCATCTTTTGTAATCCATAACACATCAGGTTGTGTCAAATAAACATCCTCCTAATGTTTCATGTTAATAAAGTCTAGTTTGAAATAAATTTTTGGAATATCATAATCATGGAAATCTATTGTTTAATTTATAATTCTTTTATATTTCATAAAATAACCAATAAAAAGATTCCATTGTATTCAATGGCTTGTCAATGTTTCATCACATTTTTCACCAGTCATTCCATAATAGTAATAACTTATCCATTCATGTCCATTTTTGATTGTAATACCAATTTTAAACTAACAAAATTCACATCCACTAGATCATATATAGAAAACAAATATATTTTTTGTATATGGAATGAATTTCAGAATTCAATGCTTTATTCCACCTACTATCTTTTATTACAATAAACTCTTCCTTATAGGTTACAATTGCATTATTATAAACAAAAAATTTTTCCCCATGCATGATGATCATAAATTAATATCCTTCAGATTCTTAAAACATCTTGAAATCATATATAGTAAATTTTCATCTAGAACATGTTCTTTCATAATGAATTGTATAATTAGTTCCACTACCAAATAGTTTGTAACATCATCCTTGACATAGTAAATGTTTATCTCCATCCAGAAATCATTTAAATATATGTCAACCTATTCAATAAAATTTTTAAATATATGAACATAAGTTTTTTATCTGATGGCCTAGATTGGTAATACTATTACACTTCCAAAATCTACCATTTGAATAATAATCGAGTTCCATAGGTGTCTGATTTTTTTCCAGAAATATCATTTAAAATGATTCACATAACTACAATTGTACATATGACAATAGAATTTCATTTTCATTTAGACAATCATAACGAATATTATTCCCTAATTTAGTTGAAAGATGGCTTATAATTTTTACATTTCTTTTTATCCATTATTCCAAAAAAGAAAATGGGAAGAATCCTAGGAATAATTAATGATATTATTATTTCATAAAGTGCATGGTTCATCTTATCATTTACTGTATTCTAATATGTTTTGTAAGGTGGAGTGAGTTGGTATAGTATCTAAAACACTAATAAAATATGAACAATTGCATGATTAACTTATTCTCAACCATGTTCAGAGAAGATAAATTAATATTCATACCAAGATATTTCCCCAACACATTATTGTGTTAAATAAATTTACGAAATGAATATGAAAAATATAACACTATGTAGAAATATAAATTTCTACTACAATCATTCGGAAATGTTGTGATTCATGAGGACCAATGCCTTTCTTCAACATGAAATAGTCTACACATTATTATTTCATAATCCATGAAGATTATAGTAACTTTCACATTTTCAACTAAATGATTATTTAATCATTTTTTATGTAATCAAATGTGAAATAATGAAATTCATTTTTGTTCAAATAGATTGAAGTACCCAAAATTATGTCATATGGTAGAAAGCATTTCAATCACATGTCAAATAGGGTAATTCCATAGTTATGTGTGATATGATTCATGTGAACTTATTTTTTGATCAATTTCCATTAAATGGGTTTCATTATCATAAACATATATACATTTATATAAATATTAATTAAAATAACATAAACATTCATTTTAAAACAACAATCTTTTTTTAAAAAAAATATGAAAATAATTCCTTTTGTAAATTATTAGATACTGATGTAATGTTCTTTGTTACTAAATATTAATAAAAATAGTCATTTGAGATCATGATCAACCCCGTCAGTAAATATAGGTTATAGTCCAAATTAGACACGACTGAAATCACATCTTCAAAGGTTTCTCATATATCATCATCACCCTTGTATGTCTTTAAGAAACTATATGGTTTTAGTATTTTAAAAAACATTTGAGCACCACATGTACAGTATAATTCAAAAACTTTTTAAAAATTAAATTTACCTCAATAATAACCACAAATTAATATTTCCAATTATTCCTTTCCTAGGTACAATTTTTCTTCCGGTATCCCTTATTGTTGAATATAAAACAAAGAGAAACTTGTTCTATATCATTTAAATTAATAATTTTCTTCTTTGAAGTTAATTTTTAATAATATATTCCATTAGAGAATATGTTAATGACTTGCCACTTATTTTCTGTAAAATAGAATTATTTTCATTCTTCAGATCCTTATCATCTCAGAGAAGAATTTTTAAAAGATCATGAAGAAAATTATTTTGTTTTTTCAAATTTAATCATATAAAAACCATATATAATCTCATTGGAATGGATGAAATAATGAGTTTTGTGAATTTTTCATCAGTATGATTCATCAATATAATCTGTTGATGCATAATGTAGCCAATGAGTTTCACTAAATAAGGACTTGATGGTTCACCTTCTATAGGTTTTCAAGGTAAATTCACCACATATATCACAACTCATTACTATCATCCTAACTCCTAATAAATACAATGAAGATACTAGATCATACTATTAGAATCCATATCTTCATGTGAATTCATGGTTAAAGTATATGTGGATGATTTCATTAGACTATAAATATAAATTTCATTATCAATGAATTTATCATTGAAAGGGAACTCCAAATCACTGACCAATATTTTAGTCATTGACGACTCAATAATGTAATTTTTATGTTCATTGAGAAACACTACTAGAATGAATTTATACTATTACTTGATGTTACTTCTAGTTAGGAGGGGTTCATTCTCATAAATTGATTGTAAAGACCCGCAAATTTCAAGGAAATTTTTTTTTTTCTTAATTTTCTTTGGAATTTTACAAGAGCGCAGCTTCAGACGGCACCTGATTCCGAGGCCCGGTGTGCCCGGAATCAATTGCCGAAGTTTGGCTCGGGTACGTTCAGTGAACGGACGAGCGGGTTTTTCTATCTTTTGAACCGGTGCCCGGAATCGAATTCTGAGGGCACCGATGAAATCGCAGCGCCGGTATTTGCTTAGAAACGCCTCTTCCGGAGTTGCGTTTGCTCAGGCGTGGTTTTTAAATTTTGCGGCTTTAAGTTAGAAATAAAATAAAGTTTGTGCGACAGCTTTATTTTATTTCACTTAAGCTGCTTGGAAGCCACTTAAAGGCGGCTTGAACTGAGTTGAACTGGATAGGATGCTATCCAGAAATATCCTACCCCTTGGTAGGATATTTGTGAGGCAGGGCCCGCACGAGCCCCGCCGTTTCTTTCGCTAAGTAACGCACCCGCGAAAACCCGTCAAAGTAACTGAAAAGTCAACCGACGCGTTTTCTTTAATTCTTAACAGACCATTTAATTGGGCGGTTTATTTCGTGAATTAAATGGGCTGTTTCTTTCGTGAATTAAATGGGTCGTTTCTTTCGTTGAATTAATTCAACGAATTGATGGATCGTTTCTTAACCGGTTACGTGTTGGCATGTTTATAAAATAAGACCAACCTAAAAATCCTTGGAAAGGATTTGAGAGAATCTTCGTTCCTCCATCCTCTCCGCGAAGAACGCGAAGAACGCGAAGAACGCGAAGAACGCCGGAACCGGAATCCGACGACGCACGATCCGCGACGTCAGCAGCTTTTCCGCGACTTTCTTCTTCTTCGGTGCCTCTTCTTCCGCGGCGAACGTGCGATCGGCAACAAAGGTGAGAATCGAATCTTTTATTTCTCCCTTTTTTAATATTTCAATAACAACGGATTTAATTAATTAAATCCGTTTGTTCTTGATCCGGAGATTGGCGACGCGACGCCGGATACCGCGACGACGCGACAATCTCCTTCCTCCGCGACGAGCGATTCCGCGACGACCCCTCGTCCGACGCCGACGACAAGGTAAGGGTTGTTGGAATTCTTTTATTCCCCGTCTTTATTCTTTTGAAGTAAAAGAACGTGAACACCAACAATTTTAATTTATTTAAAATTGTTGTTGATTATTATCTTCTCCTCCCGGTGACGTTTATGGCTAACGCGGAGGGTGCGGGTCTAACGAACAAGACCCGGCAACCCTCCGCCGATCTATTTTTTGTTGTGCGGATATGGCGGACGACGACGAACCGCGCGGCAGGGGCGATCCGTTGATCCCGCAGTGAAGGTCGGCATCCGGGAGGGGCAACGGCGCAGACGGGAGGCAAATCGGGCCACCGGAGCATCTCCGGCGGCCCGCGGAAGGAGGCGGCGGCGCCCGGCGCGCCGCCGTGGAGGAAGCCCGCCGCGGCTGAAGCCGCGGCGGCAACGGCGGCCGGTTCCGCGGCCGCGCGGAACCGGGACGGACGCGGCGGCCCGGCCGCGTCCGCGTGACAGGCGGCCCCCCGCGGGGGCCGCGTTTCCCTCAAAGCCGCGGGGTTGACCCGCGGCGGCAACCCTTCGGCCGCTCGGCCGAAGCCGAGCCGGCCGGTCCGGTCGGCCGGGCCGCGCCCAGGCCGGACCGGACCCGGCCGAGCCGGTTCGGGCCGGTTCGGGCCGGCCCGGTTCGGGCCGACCCGGTTCGGCCGACCCCAGGGGGGGTTCGGGCCGGGTCGCCCCGGGCCCAGTACCCCCGTTTCGGGCCCTCTTCGGTCCTTCGCCCATATCTTGGGCCTGGGACCTCCGATTGACGAACCGTCAGCGGCTACGCGATCCTTGGATCAAGACGGTCGTTTCGGTATATTATACTCAAGGTTTCGGAAGACTTTGGGTTCGGCCGGGTTGGTTCGTACACGAAACCAACCGGGCCCTCGGAGCGGAAACGCTCATAACTTGAGCTACGGACGTCCGAACGACGTACCGTCAGCTGTGGTAGTTTCCTCTAAGTGAGACGGAACTTTTGGCATACTCCGCCCGAGGATCGGACACAGGCGGAGTACGGTCGGGTTGGTTTTTCCCTAAAAACCAACCGGGCCCCTGGGACGAAAATGCCAATAACTCTCAGACCGGGCGTCCGATTGACGCGCCGTCTGTTGCGTTGAGATCCTGTTGTCGATACGGAACTTTTGGATACATCAACTTCGGACTACGTGTCAGTTGATGTATCAGCCCCTCGGCTCGTGGAGCGGACCCTCCTAAACGAGCTCGCTTTGTGCGGGAACCCTAGCGCTGGCTGTGACTTCGACGACAGAGCAGAGATCCTTCGTGGACTGCGACGACGGCAGAGCAGAGATCCTCAGTGGACTGCGACGACGACAGAGCAGAGATCCTTCGTGGACTGCGGCGACGACTGTGCAGAGATCCTCAGTGGACTGCGTCGACTACTGCACTCAGCGATCCCGTGTGGATCAGTGCCTACAGGTTCTTTGTGAGCCCGATCCTCCGTGGGTCCTTACTACCGGTTCTGTGTGAGCCACTGCCTACAGGTTCTGTGTGAGCCCGATCCTACGTGGGTCCTTTTTGCGGGGGTTAGTACCTATCGATCCTTCGTGGGTCCGACGACTTAGACGGATCAGTGATCGTCTTTGACGTCATCTGAAAAAAGTATACCTGGTTGAGCTGAAATCTTATGTTACTCTCCTTTGTGGATTGTGTTGAATTATCCTTTGTGGATTTACTGTTTACTCTCCTTGTGGATTTGAGTCTTGCTTTCCTTTGTGGATTGAGTTGTTCTTGAGCTCGTGAGCAGAGCTAGAATTGGGGACTTAGGTATATGTATGGGCATATACCTAAGTCGAGTCAGATGTTACTTCGTGATTGCATCTTTCTTTTGTGCTATATCCTTTGTGGATTTCGGGAGACCTTCGGGGGTCTCGGGGTCCTTACTGAGTAGTTGTACTCACCCCTGCACGGGCTATGCCCGCACCTTGTTGTGTTGGTTGCAGACGACGGACAGCGCTGATCACGGTTGGGGCGTGGAGCAGGACGGTACCTGGAGGTGGACCACTGGGCGGGACGTGCTCGGAGCGGACGTGGGACCCGAGGAGCCTGGAGGCTATCTGTACCCACCCTTCAGGTGGGATTGCCAGTGGACGACACGAGGCCGCCGTCTTTTCTTCAGTTGCTGTACTTTACTTTTCAGTTGTACTTTACAGTTGGGCTTGTATTTCCGGCCCCTTTACTTTTCTGCACTTTACTTTCCGCTTGCTGACTCTGTGTGGTTGTTACTTATAAAGGCAATGCCTTCCCTGTTTACTGGGATTTTACGCCTTGGTGCTAGTCGCCAGCCCCTGGCCTATGGAAGGCGGGCTTGGGGTAGTCACGGCACGGGCCCCGAGGACGGGTCGTGACAAATTGGTATCAGAGGTGGTCGGTTCTACCACAGACTCTGATTGTCTTTTCTTTCTATGTGAAGCAATAGTGTTTAGTGTATTGAGTGTGGTTATCAGTTCAGGGAGCCCAGTGTTGGTGCGGCGGCCGACGTATCCGTACACCAGGACCCTGACTCCTGATTTCCGACTTAATGCATGAAAACATTGATTGCATGTGTGTTTCAAGTCTTCTCTGTGATTTCTTGTGTCAGCTCACCGGGTATACTGATCTGCTTTATGAAAGTCTCAAGTTTTCCTTGTGATTACTTGTGCCAGCTCACCAGGTATACTGTTCTGACTGTGGTGCTCTTGTTCTCCTTTTCAGGATGGCCCCGCGACGATTGCCAGCTAGGGTTCCGAGTATAGGGCGCGACGGCAGCCCACCGAGCGACGAGGCCTCGGTGCAGGGCCCTTTGCCAGCAGTGGCACCGGCGGTAGCCTTACCCGCCGAGCCACCGATGCTTCCAGTACCAGACGCCGACGATGCACGTCGCCTCAGGGCACTGCACGAGTTTCAGAGCCAGCGACCGCCCAGGTTTCGCGGTGAGGCGGACCCCCAGGCCGCCGAGGACTGGCTAGAGGCGGTGGTACGGATCTTTCGGCTAGTGAGGACACCAGCGGATCTCATGGTGATTCTCGCAGCGAGCCTCCTGCAGGCGGCGGCAGGACGATGGTGGAGCCTGATGCTCCAGGTTCACGACGAGACATCCTTGCTCTGGGCGGACTTCGAGAGCCTCTTCCGCTCTGAGTTCGTCCCGGCCACCCTCCGAGCGGTGCGCATCCAGGAGCTTCTCCAGCTGCGCCAGGGCAGCATGACGGTCGCTCAGTACGCGGCAAGGTTCACGGACCTATCTCGCTACTCGACTGACATGGTACGGGACCCCTTCTTCCGGGCCCGGACCTTCGAGCAGGGCTTGCGACAGGAGATTCGGGCGTCGCTGATCTCCCTCAGCATTCCGACCCAGGCGGGAGTGCTGGAGCGAGCCCTCCTGATCGAGAGCTTCCTGGCAGAGCCTTCTTCAGCGGCGAGACCTAGCGCAGGGCGGCAGGTAGCTGAGTCTTCGGCAGCTGGTAGCCGACGGATGACTCACGGGTCCAGGCAGACCAGACCCCCACGCAGACGGCCTCAGGACACCGGCTCAGCAGTACGAGGCACACAGCGGAGTGCCAGCCTTTCGAGAGGCAGGCTGTGCTACTCTTGCGGCGGGCAGGGTCACATGGCTCGTGACTGCCCGACTCGCCGACCAGAGGAGCAGCAGACGGTGGAGGGGCCACCCAGGCAGAGGCAGAGGGTCGACCGTGGCGGTCCGCAGGGAGGAGGCGGACGAGGCAGAGGAGCTGGCCGAGCAGCGGGTGGTGGGCGACGCTTCCAGGCTCTACCCCCACCACCACCAGGAGGGCCACCTCGACCACAGGGAGCTGGCGGGCAGGGACAGGCCCAGCTCCAGGCAGTGGAGGCCTACGACCCCGACATGCCAGAGATGATTCGAGGTACGATCTGTGTCTATTCCACCCTTGCTGCAGTACTTATAGACACAGGAGCGAGTCACTCTTTCATAGCCTCTGCCCTTGTTCGGAGCTCGGAGATTCCGACTGAGCCGTTGGCTCGATCCTTACGGCTAGAGACTCCTACGGGAGCAGACTCGACGATTACGCACTGGTGCCGGCAGTGTGAGCTTACTCTAGGAGGCGAGAGCTTCGGCTGGGATCTCCTTGTAGCGGCGTCGAGGCCTTACGACGTCATCTTGGGCATGGATTGGCTATCCACGGTTCATGCCCAGATTGACTGTTTTAGGCGCAAGGTGCGATGTGTTCGCACTGACGGAAGCAGGTTTACCTTCACCGGCGAGAAGGGAACCTTTGCAGCACAGGATGGACTTCCGCGGAGGAGAGTGCAGCCTATCTCTCATCAGTTGGCTAGCCTCATCCTAGGAGCAGTGGACGTGCGGAGTCCGGCTTTTCCTGCAGTGGTGGACCAGTACGTGGACGTCTTTCCCGACGACGTTCCAGGGCTACCTCCTCGTAGAGAGGTAGACTTTTACATCGACTTGTACCCCGGGACAGCCCCGATATCTACTCCAGCGTATCGGATGGCCCCCGCCGAGCTTCGAGAGCTGCGGGTACAGTTGGAGGACTTGCAGAGCAAGGGGTTTATCCGACCCAGTGTTTCACCTTGGGCTTCCCCGGTTTTGTTCGCCAAGAAGGCGGACGGGAGCTTGCGACTATGTGTCGACTATCGTCGCCTGAACCAGGTGACAGTGAGGAACAAGTATCCGCTGCCACGGATTGATGACCTCTTCGATCAGCTCAAGGGAGCGCGGTGGTTCTCGAAGATAGACCTCCGGTCAGGCTATCATCAGCTCAGAGTTCGAGACGAGGACGTACAGAAGACGGCCTTCAGGTGTCGGTATGGCCATTATGAGTTCTTGGTTATGCCGTTCGGCGTAACCAATGCTCCAGCAGTGTTCATGAGCCTCATGAACAGGATCTTCCAGCCATACCTCGACCGATTTGTCGTTGTCTTCATTGACGACATTTTGGTATACTCGACGACTGAGGAGGAGCATGCCTACCACCTGCGAGTTGTGCTAGACACACTCCGAGAGCACCAGCTTTATGGCAAGCTCTCAAAGTGCCAGTTCTGGTTACGTGAGGTCCATTTCTTGGGGCACGTCATTTCTGAGGTGGGAGTTGCAGTGGATCCCGCGAAGATCGAGGCAGTGCTAGCTTGGGAGCCACCCAGGAGCGTGACAGAGGTGCGGAGCTTCTTGGGCCTAGCGGGATACTATCGGAGATTCGTGCCAGACTTCTCCAGAGTTGCGGCACCACTCTCAGCGTTGACGAAGAAGGGGAAACCCTTCGTGTGGTCAGACAGATGTCAGCAGAGCTTCCAGGAGCTGAGACAGAGATTGACCAGCGCACCTATCTTGAGGTTGCCTGAGGAGGGAGTGGGATACGTAGTTTACTGCGATGCATCAGGGACTGGACTCGGGTGTGTCCTGATGCAGGAGCGGGCCGTGATCGCCTACGGATCACGTCAGTTGAGGCCGCATGAGCAGAACTACGCCACTCATGACCTGGAGTTAGCAGCAGTGGTCTTCGCTCTGAAGACTTGGCGGCACTATCTGATGGGCGAGCGCTTCACAGTCTTTTCTGACCACCAGAGTCTCAGGTATATCTTCTCTCAGAAGGACCTGAACCTGAGACAGCGGAGATGGCTTGAGTTCCTCCAGGACTATGACTTTGAGATAGTCTATACTCCTGGGAAGGGGAACGTGGTAGCTGATGCCCTCAGCAGGAGGACGGGCATTCAGCTACTTGCGGAGGCGACGGAGCAGCTAGCCTCCTTACAGATATCCTTCGTGGATAGAGACGGAGCAGCCTTTCTTCAGTCTCTCACAGTCTCTCCTCCACTTCTACAGCGGGTCAGAGAGGCTCAGCGTGGGGACGCTGACTGTGAGACCCGGCGTGCACTGATATCCTCAGGTCAGGCGCCTGATGGTTTCTCCCTTGGAGCAGAGCACGACATCCTTTTCAGAGGACGTACCTTCGTACCAGTCGCTTTACGAGAGGAGGTGCTGAGAGAGTTTCACACTTCTCCCTTGGCGGTACATCCCGGAGTGGCGATGATGTACCAGGATCTCAGACGACAGCACTGGTGGCCGGGCATGAAGAAAGCTGTGGCAGAGTTCGTTTCACGATGCCTCACCTGCCAGCAGGTGAAGGCAGAGCATCAGGTACCAGCAGGCTTGGTACAGCCCTTGGAGGTCCCGGAGTGGAAGTGGGACGGCATATCTATGGACTTCGTGACTGGACTTCCACGTACTTCCAGAGGTCACGACTCCATTTGGGTGATTGTCGACCGACTTACCAAGTCGGCACACTTCTTACCCATCAGAGAGCAGGGCTCAGTGGAGAGCTTGGGACGTCTTTACGTCCAGGAGATCGTACGGCTTCACGGGGTGCCATCATCTATCGTCTCCGATCGAGATGCTCGTTTCACTTCCCGGCTTTGGAAGGGGTTGCAGGAGGCGTTCGGGACGCGGCTCCATCTGAGCACAGCCTTCCACCCTCAGACGGATGGCCAGACGGAGAGGACCATACAGACACTCGAGGACATGCTCCGTGCATGTGTTCTCGACTTTGGTCGCAGCTGGGAGGACCACCTACCCTTGGTGGAGTTCGCGTACAACAATAGCTACCACTCCACCGTCGGGATGGCACCATACGAGGCGTTGTACGGCAGACCCTGCAGATCACCGTTGTGCTGGACAGACCCTGGCGAGTCAGCACTCGTGGGACCAGAGATGGTCCGAGCCACGACAGAGAAGGTCCAGATCATCCAGGAGAGGATGAGGACAGCTCAGAGCCGGCAGAAGTCATATGCTGACAGGAGGCGGAGGCCACTAGAGTTCGAGGACGGCGACCACGTCTTCTTGCGTGTCTCACCTCGACGTGGTTTACGGAGATTTGGCCGAGGCGGCAAGTTGTCTCCACGCTTCATCGGGCCTTTCCAGGTCCTCAGCAGGATAGGAGAGGTGGCTTATCGCCTGGCTCTACCACCTCAGTTGCACCGGGTGCACGACGTCTTCCACGTGTCTCAGCTGAGGAGATACGTGCACGACCCGACGCACATCATCGACTTTGGGGAGCTGGACGTGGACGATGGGGCGACTTTTGCGGAGGTTCCAGTGGAGATCGAGGATCGACAGGAGCGGGTTCTACGTGGGCGGTCGATTCCTCTTGTGCGCATCAGATGGCAGCACGGGAACCTCCAGGAGAGCACTTGGGAGCGGGAGGCTCAGATACGTGCTCAGTACCCCCATTTGTTTCCCTAGTTTTTGATGTATCTTTACGGGGACGTAAAGCCCTGAGGTGGGAGTAATGTAAAGACCCGCAAATTTCAAGGAAATTTTTTTTTTTCTTAATTTTCTTTGGAATTTTACAAGAGCGCAGCTTCAGACGGCACCTGATTCCGAGGCCCGGTGTGCCCGGAATCAATTGCCGAAGTTTGGCTCGGGTACGTTCAGTGAACGGACGAGCGGGTTTTTCTATCTTTTGAACCGGTGCCCGGAATCGAATTCTGAGGGCACCGATGAAATCGCAGCGCCGGTATTTGCTTAGAAACGCCTCTTCCGGAGTTGCGTTTGCTCAGGCGTGGTTTTTAAATTTTGCGGCTTTAAGTTAGAAATAAAATAAAGTTTGTGCGACAGCTTTATTTTATTTCACTTAAGCTGCTTGGAAGCCACTTAAAGGCGGCTTGAACTGAGTTGAACTGGATAGGATGCTATCCAGAAATATCCTACCCCTTGGTAGGATATTTGTGAGGCAGGGCCCGCACGAGCCCCGCCGTTTCTTTCGCTAAGTAACGCACCCGCGAAAACCCGTCAAAGTAACTGAAAAGTCAACCGACGCGTTTTCTTTAATTCTTAACAGACCATTTAATTGGGCGGTTTATTTCGTGAATTAAATGGGCTGTTTCTTTCGTGAATTAAATGGGTCGTTTCTTTCGTTGAATTAATTCAACGAATTGATGGATCGTTTCTTAACCGGTTACGTGTTGGCATGTTTATAAAATAAGACCAACCTAAAAATCCTTGGAAAGGATTTGAGAGAATCTTCGTTCCTCCATCCTCTCCGCGAAGAACGCGAAGAACGCGAAGAACGCGAAGAACGCCGGAACCGGAATCCGACGACGCACGATCCGCGACGTCAGCAGCTTTTCCGCGACTTTCTTCTTCTTCGGTGCCTCTTCTTCCGCGGCGAACGTGCGATCGGCAACAAAGGTGAGAATCGAATCTTTTATTTCTCCCTTTTTTAATATTTCAATAACAACGGATTTAATTAATTAAATCCGTTTGTTCTTGATCCGGAGATTGGCGACGCGACGCCGGATACCGCGACGACGCGACAATCTCCTTCCTCCGCGACGAGCGATTCCGCGACGACCCCTCGTCCGACGCCGACGACAAGGTAAGGGTTGTTGGAATTCTTTTATTCCCCGTCTTTATTCTTTTGAAGTAAAAGAACGTGAACACCAACAATTTTAATTTATTTAAAATTGTTGTTGATTATTATCTTCTCCTCCCGGTGACGTTTATGGCTAACGCGGAGGGTGCGGGTCTAACGAACAAGACCCGGCAACCCTCCGCCGATCTATTTTTTGTTGTGCGGATATGGCGGACGACGACGAACCGCGCGGCAGGGGCGATCCGTTGATCCCGCAGTGAAGGTCGGCATCCGGGAGGGGCAACGGCGCAGACGGGAGGCAAATCGGGCCACCGGAGCATCTCCGGCGGCCCGCGGAAGGAGGCGGCGGCGCCCGGCGCGCCGCCGTGGAGGAAGCCCGCCGCGGCTGAAGCCGCGGCGGCAACGGCGGCCGGTTCCGCGGCCGCGCGGAACCGGGACGGACGCGGCGGCCCGGCCGCGTCCGCGTGACAGGCGGCCCCCCGCGGGGGCCGCGTTTCCCTCAAAGCCGCGGGGTTGACCCGCGGCGGCAACCCTTCGGCCGCTCGGCCGAAGCCGAGCCGGCCGGTCCGGTCGGCCGGGCCGCGCCCAGGCCGGACCGGACCCGGCCGAGCCGGTTCGGGCCGGTTCGGGCCGGCCCGGTTCGGGCCGACCCGGTTCGGCCGACCCCAGGGGGGGTTCGGGCCGGGTCGCCCCGGGCCCAGTACCCCCGTTTCGGGCCCTCTTCGGTCCTTCGCCCATATCTTGGGCCTGGGACCTCCGATTGACGAACCGTCAGCGGCTACGCGATCCTTGGATCGAGACGGTCGTTTCGGTATATTATACTCAAGGTTTCGGAAGACTTTGGGTTCGGCCGGGTTGGTTCGTACACGAAACCAACCGGGCCCTCGGAGCGGAAACGCTCATAACTTGAGCTACGGACGTCCGAACGACGTACCGTCAGCTGTGGTAGTTTCCTCTAAGTGAGACGGAACTTTTGGCATACTCCGCCCGAGGATCGGACACAGGCGGAGTACGGTCGGGTTGGTTTTTCCCTAAAAACCAACCGGGCCCCTGGGACGAAAATGCCAATAACTCTCAGACCGGGCGTCCGATTGACGCGCCGTCTGTTGCGTTGAGATCCTGTTGTCGATACGGAACTTTTGGATACATCAACTTCGGACTACGTGTCAGTTGATGTATCAGCCCCTCGGCTCGTGGAGCGGACCCTCCTAAACGAGCTCGCTTTGTGCGGGAACCCTAGCGCTGGCTGTGACTTCGACGACAGAGCAGAGATCCTTCGTGGACTGCGACGACGGCAGAGCAGAGATCCTCAGTGGACTGCGACGACGACAGAGCAGAGATCCTTCGTGGACTGCGGCGACGACTGTGCAGAGATCCTCAGTGGACTGCGTCGACTACTGCACTCAGCGATCCCGTGTGGATCAGTGCCTACAGGTTCTTTGTGAGCCCGATCCTCCGTGGGTCCTTACTACCGGTTCTGTGTGAGCCACTGCCTACAGGTTCTGTGTGAGCCCGATCCTACGTGGGTCCTTTTTGCGGGGGTTAGTACCTATCGATCCTTCGTGGGTCCGACGACTTAGACGGATCAGTGATCGTCTTTGACGTCATCTGAAAAAAGTATACCTGGTTGAGCTGAAATCTTATGTTACTCTCCTTTGTGGATTGTGTTGAATTATCCTTTGTGGATTTACTGTTTACTCTCCTTGTGGATTTGAGTCTTGCTTTCCTTTGTGGATTGAGTTGTTCTTGAGCTCGTGAGCAGAGCTAGAATTGGGGACTTAGGTATATGTATGGGCATATACCTAAGTCGAGTCAGATGTTACTTCGTGATTGCATCTTTCTTTTGTGCTATATCCTTTGTGGATTTCGGGAGACCTTCGGGGGTCTCGGGGTCCTTACTGAGTAGTTGTACTCACCCCTGCACGGGCTATGCCCGCACCTTGTTGTGTTGGTTGCAGACGACGGACAGCGCTGATCACGGTTGGGGCGTGGAGCAGGACGGTACCTGGAGGTGGACCACTGGGCGGGACGTGCTCGGAGCGGACGTGGGACCCGAGGAGCCTGGAGGCTATCTGTACCCACCCTTCAGGTGGGATTGCCAGTGGACGACACGAGGCCGCCGTCTTTTCTTCAGTTGCTGTACTTTACTTTTCAGTTGTACTTTACAGTTGGGCTTGTATTTCCGGCCCCTTTACTTTTCTGCACTTTACTTTCCGCTTGCTGACTCTGTGTGGTTGTTACTTATAAAGGCAATGCCTTCCCTGTTTACTGGGATTTTACGCCTTGGTGCTAGTCGCCAGCCCCTGGCCTATGGAAGGCGGGCTTGGGGTAGTCACGGCACGGGCCCCGAGGACGGGTCGTGACATTGATCATAGTGATAATGCAATCATTGATATTTTCATTTTTAAATAATTTTAAATGAGTTTATTATTAGTACATCACTTGATTTCAAATTATGTGAGACAAAAAAATAACATTATGTTATGTATCCCAATATTTTATAACATCTCAATAGACCTCTCTATTGAACTATTAATTCCCCATCATGTTAATATTATGGTGAAAAAATAACAATTTCATATATTATAATCTCGAAATTTGTGATGAATTTTATAACTATGTATTTAGTTTGTATGTCTAACCAACTACAAATTGGAGTCTCCTTGAATCCTTAATTAAACACCTTATCCAGAAATCCAGAATTTCATTTCTTCAACACCATACTCAAAATAATTATTCAATTGAAAAATTTGATTAAATTAAATTAAATTATTTTTAATTTTAACCATTTTCAAGTTTATGACATCCCCCTAATTAACATTTCCCCTAATAGAGGCCCAACTTACACATTTACTGTGGGTTCATCCAAATTCAGACAACAATAGTGTTATTGTATAAATATTAACATGATAGATATTTTTTTATTATGTGAAACTTTCATTAGTTTATCTTTATATACCCTATTAATATTAGTTTTATTTTATTTAATTAATTATTCATGTTCAAATATAACATTTACCCATAATCCATTGATTTTAATTTCATAGTTGAATATTTCACTATTTAAATATGTGATCATGATATCTTATCCAAAATTAAATAATATATATAAGAAAATAATAATAATAAATTAATGATGATATCATGAGCTTATGTAATGACTTATTTATTGAGAGGATAAATAACCGACCTTTAATCCTAACTTAATAAATCCTTTTAACAATTTTGGAATGAATTTCATCATTACAAATATCAATAAATGAATCTAATGGGTTATATTTTTCATTCCATAATCATTAATATCCTAAATATACTATAGTATAATCCCTTTATTAAATAAATTTTATAATTTACATGTAGGTGAGGGTAACCAAATGCTTGGATATGAAGAATTACATAAAAAACAAATGGGTATGGGGGTCCTAGAAAATTATGGGTAGAGGGATAAAACACATAACATAATAGTAAATTTAAAAATAAATAATTGAAATTCAGTGAAATACACTAAATTATATTAAACCAACACATACATAGATCTAGTTAAATCTAACGATCATTTATTCCCATAAAATGTATTTGAAAAAGATGTCTAGTTAGAATTCAAATCTATTCATTGTTAATTATAATGATAAAAATTCACTAACGGATTCAATTAATTAATAAATAATATTACGAATTTATTCAAATTAGTAACCACACAATGTCACTTGTAGATACACCCCATACATTCATTTATGGAATATCAACTAAATGACTAATAATTGCAGTTAATTAAATTTAATAAATTGTGTATTTATTAATTCATAAATATCATTATCACTTAGCCAAAATACCTGGCTTATAAAAATGAAATTATTATTATAATACAAAAATTAATTATTTAAATTTAAATTTAATCATTTTATTTATATGTAGACTAAAATGTGTTAACTTATAAGCAGGATGTCATGTTCATCTATTATCCAGTATCTTGGAAAATGAATAGCGACTCCTTATTCATCTCTGATGGATTAGACATCATATAACAATGTCATTCATGATGTTTCATATGTTTATCATATATATGTGTTACATTATGATTGAATTAGTGTATTATATTAATTATGGATTTAATGGGACACACTATATGTATATAAACTGCACACTGTGTGTCTCATTAATTACCTATTCTCTCAGTCTCATGCGGTATAAACAATTTATTTGACCACACTGATTTGATAATTTCAGCACTAAAACAGGTTTACTACATGAAATATATGTAATATACATGGTGTTTTTACTAAAAACCAATTTTCTAGGTGAGACGAGTCAACACATTGTGTGAAAAATGCACTATATGTTATGAAATCATGATTCTTGATGAATCCCAAGACATATCCATATGATATACACTAGGTTATATTGTGTGTAATTCGGTATCACATTGTGTAACCCATTGATATATTTTGTAACCCAATTAACCATATATAATCCAAGGAACATACTAATAAAATTATTAATTGTTCAACATATCATAATTAAGATCATTCAAGAAATATTTTAAAATATATCGATGAAAATTAATATTCGGATATAAACTTAATTAATCTAAATATAAAATGAAAAATATATAAATTATGTTAAAAGAAACCATAATTTCATATCATTGATAAAAAATAAAATAAATTGTTTTATATTTATTTTGACCCCTATCATACCACATCATGGATAAAGATGCTAAAAATCATTTATTTGACCAATATGAAAACCCACTTTATCAGATTCAGTGGATCATTTAAATACTGTATTGAACAAAAAAGTTGTGAAAAATTAAAATTACTATGTTGAGTATTGAATGTTGATTTTTCATAACCTTGAGAGATGATTTTTCTCATTAATTTCATAATTAATTTAATTTAGAGAAAGAAGATTATCTACATCCTTATATCTTTAGTTGTTGATAATTTTGATCATTATAACATGACTGATATAGAATAATTTCATGTGGATGACCCAATGATGATATTATCTGTAGGTGATTAACATGTTTTCATTTGAAATTAACACAAAAACAATGAATCACTAGGTTCTACCACATTTTATTGATGCCTACCATTATTTTTATTTTTTACTAACCATTCCTATAAATCTTGATCGAATATCTTTTGATCTTATAATTTAAGAAATGATTATAGGATGATGATGTCTCTAGAATGGAATCCATTGTGTATAATAATTATTTATTATTTTCATAAAGAGTGTTATAACATACTCCATATCAAAATACGAATGGGTCTTGTAATTTATTTAATTAAAAAAAATACTTTGAAAAAATGATAAACCAACATCTTCCACCATGATATGTTTTAAAATATATAAATTATAGTGCATATCATGGACCATCCAATGCAATGGATAACCATCATTTAATTATCTTTAAAAAATATATTTATCATTATACATGAATATCAATTTTTTCTTCATCCTCATCATTTATTGAATTACATAATAGATATTTAATAAATTATAATTATTCAGTAAATAATATAAATATTTTTTTCACTATATGGGGAAAATAAATTTATTAAATATTAAAATTAATAAATAAATTATTTATTAATTAATATATAATTACTCACTACCTTTTGAATTAAAATTTATAGATATTTATTATTTATTGAAATAATTAATCAATTCCATGGGAATAAATACTAATTTAAAATTTCAAATAAACTAATTATTCTATAATAAATATTAATTTTAAATATGGAAAATATAATTTATTCCATTTTATAAATAAAAAAATATTCTTCTATGATGAATTGAATCAAATTCTATGTAACCCTCATGGACACATTCACCATAGAATTAGGCTGGTTGCCTAATGTCCATTAATAATATCTACCAACTAGTCAAGGGATCCATATTGGAGCATGTGTTGTCCCAATAAAAAACCACATAAGGAAACTCATTGTTTGATATAATATATTTAACAAAATTTCTCATCATGTAGTTTACCCAACAATGCCATCATATTATCAGATTTATATGTCATTCTATGAATATATTAAATAAAAATTGCAAAACACTCTCTGCATCAAATTTTATTATGTGGTTTCATTTAAATAAAATGTTTGATGTATAATATAATACAAATGTGTAACGAAAGTTTCCTTATCAAATTCAATAATAAAACATCACTAGTGATACTCCTAATTCACCAAAATTATATAGGAATTATATCTCCATTTATTATGATAATATATCAATGTACATGATTAATAAAGCCCAATAATAATAATATTAAATTACAAGGTCCTTTACACACATTCCAAAATAAGAATATCTAATGACACATAAATGTACATAATTCATACAGGAGGGTGAGTTCTCATAATCTCAAAAATGGATATTACCAAGTGAATAATTTATGAGATGAAGTTTCATGTGATTACCAGTACTTGAACCTAACAGTAAAAAACCCATATTCTTTATCAATTCTTGTATTCTAATAATATAATAAATCTAAATAATATATTAATATAATTTCCATGGTATCATCATAGTAGGGTACTATTATTAATTTATTAATTTGGATGATACTCATGAAAATTATTACATTAATGTCACATGGAATAATTAATTATATATAATACGGTATCTTTATAAATATTTACATAATTTTAAATAATTGTAATAAAAATTATAAAAATTTTGTTCTAGGGAATAAATTTCAAAACCTTGGATGATGTCACTATAGATATTTTAAAGGCATTTAAACTATATTGATGACCAATTGAGTTTTATATATAAATAGGGGTTATATATTTCATTGAAATTAGTTGTAATTTAATTCCATAAAACCCTAGGACTTTTAAGGTCCTTCTTGACACCATTGTTAGGATATAATAATCTGGATGAATAAAGATTTATCATAATTATAAAATCCATAAATATCTTCACATTCTTGTTATTATCCTTCTATTTAACTCCATGAAAAGGTCTAAAAAATTGAATTATATTTTTATCAATGGACTTTACAATTAGGATTATTGACGACCTCTTGTGTTTCTGTATTCTATGGATTATCCAATGTGTTTTAAGGATAATAATAATTGGTTTTTCAATTATATTTAATAAGAGAAAAAATATTAGTTTTAATGTATTATTATTTTGAAATATTCGATTTTATTCTTGTGTATCTATGGTTCTATATTTATTTCAATTTTACAAAAGGTATATTTATAATTAAACTCTGAATAATAGTTAACTGTTCTAAAAACGTTAAGAGGGGTAAGGGGATATGATTATTACTATATTCCAATATATTTTAGATATGTATCTATATCATGATTATCAAAAGAATTTTTAAATACCTAGTTATTTATTATCTAAATGTTTGAATTTTCTTCCCAAATGTGGTAATAATGAAAGTATAATATATTTATGTCTTCAAAATATGGGAAATATTATTGATGATTTATCTATAAACAAGATGATTGAATATGAAATTATTATTAGATATTATTATTTTATTTTAATCTTAGGTGTATTAGATGATATTTTTATTGGTATATTTTTTATATTTCTATGAGTAGTTTTATTTCTGGTTTATTTATTTTGGAAATTTTCCATTCATCAAAAGTGTATATATTATTGTTGATATTTTATTTTCTTAGGGAATATTTGGTGGTTTAAAATAGTTTCAAGGCATGTTATATGGAATGAGTATATTTTTTTATTATTTGTGTTTTTCTATTTGTCATGATTTTTTTGGGGCGACTGATTGGGTATTATAGGTTTTCTGTTAGAGGTTCATACTGAAATAGAATACAGATATTAATGATGAACATGATTATGGTTTTGGTCTTTCATTTTATATTTTATGGATTTTATTTAACTATCAATTTCATTAATAACATGGGAAATGTAAAGGAAGTATATTTTTTATGGTTAAAGAATAGTTATTAATTAAATATAGAATTGAATCAAATAATAATATTAGTGTCACTTGTAAATTTTAAATCATGAAATTGTCAAAATAGATGAAAAATTGTAATTTTTCAATTTTATGGTGGA
Organism: Viscum album; assembly: GCA_963277665.1. Taxonomy (NCBI): domain Eukaryota; kingdom Viridiplantae; phylum Streptophyta; class Magnoliopsida; order Santalales; family Viscaceae; genus Viscum; species Viscum album. The sequence goes on from OY728127.1 coordinate 1,575,182,863, forward strand.
TGTTTTTTATGTGTAAAGGGTATGTTGGTTATGTTGTAATATAAAAAATGGGGCTAGATTATTGTATTAGACATATGGTGATAGTAATGGGTATATAATTGTTTTTTCAAAATATAACCCACATATTATGAATTTGTTTTGATTTATATATTTCATATTTTTATTATGATTTCATAGGCACCTCACCATATTCATATAACATTAATAATTCATATGTGTTTTATATTTCAGATAATTTTACCAATATATTGGATAAATATTGAACATTAGGATAGATAATCCTGCATCGCCATTCTCCCCTATGGTCATTTTATAGGCTATGATAAAAGATTTTAAATATGAAAATGATTTAACTTCCTAATGTAATAATGTTCTTATTTATGTGACGTGATAGGGTGATCTTGTCATGGGGGATGTGACACATTGTAGGGGTCCAACATAGTTCAGGAGGAAATGGGGATGATTTACATAAAATTAATTATTACATTATATTGTGGGAATATACTATGATTTTTGTGATTTAGATTTTTAGTATGTGGAATATATGGTGATGGAACATATGGTTGGATATTTATACTAACTATTTATAATGATGTGAATGGGACAAAAGAAAATAACATTTTTTATTGGAGGAATGGGAGAAAAACTAAAGGATTATTTTTTATTAGAAAATATATTTCTATGTGAGTTTTTATATTTTTTTTCATACATAAGACCTTAGTTAGGAAAACAAATGTGATTATGGTTGATAGATGAACATGAAGTGGTTTAAGACTGTTCTACAATTTATTCTTCGAGGAATTAAAACACTTCTGTGATATGTTAACATGATTTATAGAAATTTTTCTTACAATGTATACAAGTATTATTAGTGTAACACATATATAATTCATCTATAATTGTTTATAGGAGGAGGTTGATGAGTTATGTTAACATTAGTATCTTAAAATTTGGTTCTATCACAGAAATGTTTTACATAGGCTATTTATTTGGTATTCTAGTTGAGAAAAATTCATTTTTATAAAAATTAATGTATCATTGGATACGAACATTCATTTACTACTATGGTGTAATGGTAAGTTCCTTATATTTTTGTAGGATTATAAGGGTATTAGATCATTGATATCTAATTTGTACCACATGTTCTAGTTTCTAAATCATTGCCTATTGTAGAAGTGTATTGATTGTTACTCTCATATTCAATTCAATAATTGGAGGTGTTATTTAGGGTGTGGTACATGATATATTTTAATTAGAGCTATCGATAAATTTTAGTAAAGAGCTCAATGATAGTTAATGGGGAGTATTACATGTGACAGTGAGGTATGAATTTTTTGAACAATATATAGTGTGGTGTTTCTTTATAGACTGATTGTGACATTGTTAATTAGGTGCCCCTATGAAATGACTAAAAATATAATCTTAAATGACACTATAAAGGATAGAATTACTATTATTGATTAGAGACATGGGTGAGGTATATAAATCATTATTGAATATTCCTCTATTTTATTAAGGACAATTTAATAGATTATTGATATGAGTTCAATTAAATGTTCTTTTCTAAATTCAAAACAATCAATAATTGGTGTTTAACTTGTGTTTATATATAGGGATGCTTATCAATATATATTTTTATCATATAAATGGTAGGTGTGGATAGAATAAATTTTCAACTATAAGATGTTTCACATTGTTTTGGATGATGATACTGGAATGAGGATCTCATATATTGTACGATTGTTACTTTTCAAAGATGTGTTTGGGTGTACAGATCGAGGATGAGCTCTTATAAGGTGGGGAGTGTGTAAGATATCTTAATTTCTAGGGGTTCAGAATGATTTTGTTATGAGTTCTGGATGCAGAAAAAATACACGTTATGGACCCAATTCATGATGTAGATTGTCTTCTGTATACCCTATGAATTTAATTCTCATCTTGATTTAATCCACAGCTTCGCAAATTTACACCACATGTAACTATTGTTTACCACATATCGAAATGTCATGAATGCATATTTAACCTAATGTAATCATGTCATGGAAGAATACTACACCCAATGCAACTATCTTTCACCATGTCTTTACATGTATCGAATGTAAATTACACCACATGTAAATTTTAATTAGTGTTTAATCAATATGGATTAATTGAATTTTCTTAGGAAAAATTAAAATCAAATACAAATTATTACACTTTATGAAATGATAATTCACGTCATATAATAATCACACTATAGTTTTTAAAATACACATCCAACATCACATAACCCACAAGACATCCCTCTTATATGTTGCATGGTTTCTACAGACCACTCCTAGCCACTGCAATGCCTTCATGCACCTCTACCATGGACCAAATCTCCTCCACACACCTCCACCATAGACCAAAGCTCTACTTTAGAGCCTCCATCATAGACTAAAACTCCTTTGGTCCTCCTCCACAGACCAAAACTTCTTTGTAAAGCCCCATCCTTTGATAGAAATGCCTTGTCTCACCTCCGTCTTCGATCGATGCTCCACCATGAACCTTCAATTTTGACAAAATACCCTTCACGCACCTCCTCTTTACGGGTGTTCTTACCATTTAGAACTATTTATTTCCTTCTCTCCTCATCTAGGGTAAAATAATGGTTTTTATCTGTTGTTGGGTCTACATATAGATTTATTGAATCTAGATATGGTATTGTTTGATATAGATCTATATTTTTTGATACTATATCTTGGATTACTTGATATATATATATTTTAATCAATATATAATATTTTTGTATTTAGATATATTGTCTAGAGATCCTGTTTTGATTTATTTTGGATTTCTGATTCAGATCATGATCATGTTCTTTGTCGCATTCTTGATGGATCCTCTTTAAATTGGCATTATCCACAGGCAAGTGTTCATCTTTATTATTTAGTTAGGTGGTATAAAATTTAAATTCCATAGTCTTGAATAAAAATATGAGTATGTAATTGTATAATTTCTATTATATGTCTTTAAACCATGTTATTCATTTAATTATATAATTTGAAGTATTATTTAATTGGGGGTAATGTGAAATTGGGATATGATGATTTTAGATCATGAATAATTAATTTCTTTATTAATTATAATATAATAAAGTTATGATTTTGATAATTAATTGATTAATTAATTATGAAGATATAGATATTTTCAAAACTATATAACTAATGTATGGGTTAAATACTATTCTATTGAAATTTTTTCCAGGTTATAATAAACAGTAGAATTAATTTCTATACATGGATATGAGTAAGAATTTGAGGAGATAGAACTATTAATTGATTAATTATTAGGGGATATTGAATTAATAATGATATAACATTTAATTGAGGAATTAATTGGTGTTATCAACTTTATTATGTTGGAATAATTAATTTATGAATTAATTATATGGTTTTTTGTGATTTTGGGATTGAAATAGTTAATAGAAAAATTAATTAATGCTTTTAAGGAGAGTATTTAATTATTGAATTGATTAAATGGATGAGTTAATTAAAGAATTAGTTAATGGTATTAATGAGATTATTTAATTATTTAATTAAATAAAGGGATAAATTAACTTGGAATTAATTAATCGAATGTTACATGGACAACAAATTTGTCAAATAGTTGAAGGGACAGAGTAAGATTAATTAATTATGAATTATTTATTGGAATTTGACATGGGAAATAAATTGTGGAATTAATTAAATTAATTGAAGTGATTGAATGGAATTTATTAATAGTGAATTAATGGGATTGATGTGGATAATGAAATAAAGAATTAATTTTGTGGTTTATATGTGTTAATTAGTTGTAGAATTAAATAATAGGAAATGAGTTAGATCAATTAGTATGTTAAATAACTAATGGGGTTGTTGTGTTGATAAAATCTATTGAGTTAGATTAATTAACTCGTGAATTAATTAATGGGGACTGTTAAGAATATGCAATTAAGTGAATTGGATTAATTAACTTGTGAATTAATTAATATGAATCATTGGGATAATTAATTATTGATATGAGATTATTTTTTTTGGAATTAATCAGGTGATATTGAGTTGTTTATTTTATATGATTAATTATAGAATTTATCATCTAATATTGAGTTGTAAATTTAGTATTTTTAAATGTAAAATTAATTATGTGATTATTAATTATTTATTTGAGATAATAAATTATAGAATTAATTAGGTTATATTGAGATAAATTAATCAATATAATTAAATTTATAATTAATTATGTGTTATTGAGATCATGAGTGAGATAATTGTGTGTGGGATAAATTATGTGATTTTGAGTTGTGGAAAATGATTAAATAATTGATGAATTAATTCATAAGATTTATATGCTTAATTAATTAGGGAAATTAATTAAGTATATTTATGTGATAATATAATTGGTGAATTATTTTTGTAATTTATTTTTTAGTGAATATTGAATTGACTAATATAATTGAAGTAAATAATTAATTAATTAATTAATTAAGGTATTTGATATGATTAGTTAATTTTTAAAATAATTAATATTATTAATATGATTGGTTAATTGATTAATTAATTATATGAGTCGATGGGATTAGTTAATTATGGAATTATCTAGATTAATTATTGTGATAATTTAATAGATGAATCAACTAGAGTAATTTGTTGGAATAATTAATTGCTGGATTAATTAATGTTACTGTTGTGATTTGTAAATTGTTGAGTTAAGTAATGTAATTGTTCTTCTTAACAAATTATTGAATTATTAATGAAATTTATGTGGATAATTAATTTTTTGAAAAAAAATATGAATTAAATAATTGTAAAATGACCATTCTAATGTGTGATGTGGGAATAATAACATTTTCATTCCGCATGAAAAATATTATGGTTACATTGACATCAAAAATTATCTAATTAAATGAATTGAATTGTGGTCACTAATTTGTGAAATAAGGATGGTGACATGGCCATACAAATTTTTTTATGAAATGAATTGTAACATTTTCATTCATTTTCGAAATATGGATGGTAACATGATCTTCCAAATTGTGTGATTTCTGACTGTTAACAGGGTCATTCGTTATAAAACAAGGACGGTAACATGATAATAAAAATAGTGTGACTTAATGAGCGGTAACATGGTCATTCATTTTGAAATACGAATGGTAACAATGGTACTCTATGATATGGCCCCATATGAGAATACATCGAACACCCACAGGAGTTGAATCATGTAATGGGATATGATATCGTCTTTTAATAGTTTGAGATCCAACATGACTCAATGAAGTTATTAATGTATGATATTATATAGGGAACACATCAGGCTACAACATGGGATGAAGCAAGAATTGTGGTATGGGGATCTTCATTGAACTTGGAGTTAATGTTGTTAAATAAAGAATAAATGATAATGCAATAACAGTTTATTTATTCATTTTACTAATGTATTTATTGAATTGAATACACTATTATGTTACAGGATATTATTTTGGAAAATGTTTGTGGTAGCCTATAGAGTTTTACTCACACCCTATTCATGTTTCCCAATTAGTATCAGAATAGATTACACGTTTGCACGACATGATAAGGTCAAACATCCAATGATATATTACTGAGTTAGGATGGAGCATAATTGAGGGAGAAATACATCTTTTCAGGTCCCACCTGGAGGAGTTTTCCAAATCTTAATTTATTTTGATTTTTTCATAATAAAACTAGGCACTTGAAACGAACGGAATATCTACTATCTTGTTTTGACATTTTACTTCATGAATTGGTTATCATGATATATAGGTATAGTATAAGATCATTAGTTTCTTATATTGTTTATTCATTTCTGTAGTTGTATTAATCTAATAAAATAAGATGGTATAGTCTCTACAAGATCTATATTAGACCCTCAATTCTAGTCATATGACTCTAGAATACTGGGTGGTTCACCTGAGGTCGTTTGGTGGTTCATCTCCGGGAAACAATGCATGGATCATCTTCTAAAATGTTACAATATGGTATGACTACTCTAGTTTTGTTTTATTCTTCTTTTGTATTACTATTTCAGAAAGGTAAACAATAGATTATGAGGATTATAGTATTGGTTATGTACTAATTCATGGGATTAGATACCCCATGTATGGGGTAGAACCCAATGGTTAATGGAGGTATAGTTTCTATTTTTCCCTATTACTGTTGAATTCTATTTCACCATGAGTGAGGAACTTATTGCATGATGTGATTATTGTTTTTGAGATTTTATGAGATGAATTTTTTTCATTTAGTAGAATGAGTTTTGAGTCTACATGAATCATTTTAGGAACTATTGATTATTTTGTGAACATGCATCATTTTTTTACGCCTGGGAAAATGTGTTTTCATAAAGTTTTTAAACATGAACTATTTTTTACTAGTTTTGAAATTAAAATTTAAATGTTTCCAAAAATGAATTTGGGAAATATTATAAAATTATTAAAGAATATTTTAAAAGAATATCAAAATTATAAAATTAAATAATGATAATGTGTTTACTATTGTTAACTTGGAACCTGGTGTAGGAAGGTTATTGTTTGTGATAGTACCATAATTTGGACAATGTGGTGGGAAAAGGTGGAAATACATGTTATGGTTTTGTGTAAATCCCTCTTGTGAACTATCCTAAATTTTAAAAATAAGAATACTTTATTTTTTTATTTTTTCCATGATTTTGGTGGTTAGTTTAGTGAAAATTCTATAGTGAGACTACCCAATTATGGGTGGTTTGAGAGATAGTCTGAGTTTAGATCATTGTGTAGAGATGTAGGTTGTAGGTAATTTTAAGACTTCAATAGATTATAGTGAATCCATAGTCTGAGTTTGGATTTATGTTTAGCTACCTACTGGTGTTTTGATTGGATATAGTTACACTTGGTGGTTGTGCTTATGAAGCTGTATATGTGGAGTTATATGGTGTGAGTTACACCATCAAATGTTTACAAACGATGATCTAAATATGGAATAAAGTTATCCAAATACATTGGTAGTTGATTTTCTAGAAAATATATCATTAATGACACTCATAAGGTGAGAAGTGACATGTTAATGGTTGGTGTAGATAGAAAGGACATTGGTTTGATGTCGTGGAATCAGAATGCTAATGAGGAACATATAAGGTCCATGCTTAAATTACTAAGATTAAGGTTGACTATGTCTTATAGGTGGTGTATGTATTTCCATTCCTTGGTTTTTTAAATAAAGTAAGAGTATCAATGTTGGATGGTTTCTTGCAGTTGTTTGGAATAGTGATTTGGTGAATGCATCGGGTGTGTAATGGATGTTGATCTTGAGAATGATGCATCATTTTAAGAGCATATGATTCACGTGTTGGGTTACTGTGGGAAGTTTATTTCCAAAAACAAAATTCCATTAGATCATGTATTATAGATTCATTTAAGGGTTTTTAAATAAACATAGAAGTGGGAAACAGATATGTGGGCTCAATGGAAATATTTGTTTGAGAGAGAATAATTGAGGTCCTTGGGAGGAAAACTTGGGGATAAGTTATTAGAATGTGGAAAGATTATAAGAACCAGATTTTTTATAAAGATGAATGGGAGTAACTCTTTTGGATGAGCTTTTATAATCTGGGGATATGGTAAGATACCAAATTTTCTAGGTTTTCATCAAGATTAAGTGGTGAGTTATAGATTCATAAAAAATACAAATTATGGATCCAATTCACATGGTGGATTATTCTGGGCAGACCATGACAATTTAATTCTTATTTTGAATTAATTCACATCATCAAAAAATTACACCCCCATAACTATTTTTCTATACATGTCGACATATCGCAAAAATAGCTTTTTCCATGTGTCTCCATGTCATGAATAAAGATTATATCCCATGTAACTGTCTTTCACCACATGTTGACATTTCACAAAACTAAATTACACCACCTGTAAGTTTTAATTTATGTTTTTCAAAATTGTTTGATGGTATTTTCTTTAGAAAAATGGAAATCTATTACGAATTACTACAAGATGTGAAAAGATAATTCATATTGTGTAATTATCATATATGAATTTTTAAAATAATTCCATCAGCATCATATAACCCTCTATACACCCATGTTCGCAACTGCATTTTTTCTATAGACATCTCATTTCTGCTATAGAGCCTCCGCACACCTCTTCCATGGAACAAAACTCCTCCTCAGTCCTCATTCATTGACCCATGCTCCTTTTTCGAGCCTCTTCATTGGATCAGAACTCATCTATGCACCTCATCCATAAAACAATGCTCCTATATTAATCCTCCACTATGGATTAAATTACTTTGGTGCACCTCTATCTTGGACAAAAGATCATCTATGCACCTTGTAATTGGACTCAATACCCTCTGCGCACCTTCTAGGTATGGTTTTTCATTACATTTATATCCTTATCTATCGTTGGCTCTAATTAGAAGATAATAGAAAGATGATTATAGGTAGTTGGATCTAGATCAATATTTGTAGAATCTAGATATGGGCTTATTGGGTATAGGTCTGTATTTTTTTATTCTAGATATTTCTTTTTTGGATTTAGCCTTGAGATAAGAGGTATTTTTTGTTTAATCATTGAATTATAGTTTCGATGTAAATTTTTCTCCTCACCACATTCTTGATGGATCTGCCTCTAATTGGTATTATCTGCTGGCAAGAATTCATCGCTATTTTGGAGGTAGGTGGTCTAAAATTCAGGTCTTATAGTCTTGATTACAATTATGTGTATGTAACTATAGAATTTATATTAGATGTTTATAAATTCTGTACTATATGAAAATAATTAATTTGATGAATTAATTAATTAAGAGAAATGTTAAAATGGGATATTTTTATTTTAGATTATGAATAATTAATCAGAAAAGAAATGTGGAAATTTTAAAATTATGTTTTGGATAATTAATCGTTTAATTAATTATGGTGTGATAGATATTGATGAAAGTGAATAATGAATGTATAGATTAATTATTGTTATATTTAAATTATAGAATGCAGACAATTAATTGTAGAATTAATTAGCATAGGCAGTCATGATGATTAAATTAATGGAGATAGAATAATTAATTGATGAATTAATAGGTGATACATATTCAGTTAATTTATAACAATTAATTTATGAAATAATTAAAGTCATAGATTTTATTACGTTAGAATAATTAGTTTACGAATTTATTTTGTGGGTATTTTTGATTGTGTGTATTAATTAATTAATAGAAGAATTAATTAATGTGATTAATGATATTATTTAATTTTTGAATCTAATAATGGGATTAATTAATTGGTAAATTAATTAATATAGGTAATATGATTTTTTAATGATTGAATTAATTAAATGGATTTTTTAATTTTTTAATTTATTAACAGAACACGAGATGGAAAACTAATTAGAGAATTAATTGAAGGTAATGAATAATATTAATTAATAATGAATTAATTAAAGGAATGTGAGATGAGAAATTAATTGTAAAATTAATTGAAGGGATTAAATGGGATTAATTAATTGTGAATTATTGGGAATGACATGGAAAATTAATTGGTGAATTAATTGGATTGTTTATATTTGTCAATTTAATGTATAATAAATTAATATAAAATCTATAATAATAATTAATTAGTGAACTAAATAATGGGGATTGTTGTGTTAATTAAAATGGATGAGTTAGATTAATTAATTAGTTAATTAATTAATAGGGATTGTTGGTATTATATAATTGAGTTAATTAGATTAATTAATTTGTGAATTAATTAATGTGGATCTTTGGGATAACTTTTTTTTAATCTTAGGTGATTAATTATTGAATTAATCTTGTGATATTTAGTTGTTTATTTTAGATAATTAATGATAGAATCAGTTATGTGATATTGAGTTGTAATTTTAAGATAATTAATTGTAGAATGAATTATGTGATGTTGGATAATTGATTTGATATAATTAATTATAGAATTAATTAGTGATATTGAGATAGATTATTGGAGATAATTAATTGTATAATTAATTATTATTTATTGAGATCATGAGTTAGACAATTAATTGTGGGGTCATTTATTAGATTTTTAGTATCAAATAATGATTAATTAATTAATGGGATTGAAGTTCTTAATTAATTGGCTATATTAATTTATGGGATTTATTTGATAATGTAATAGTTTAATTAGTTATGTAATTTATGTGTTCAATAAATTGTGGAATTGATTAATAGAATTGATGTAATTAATAAAATGTTAATTTAATTAATGTATTTTATGTGTTTAATTAATTTTCAAATTAATTAATATTTTTTATGTTATTTGTTAATTATTGAACTAATTAAAATATTTTATATTACTATTTTATTAATGAATTAACTGGAGTAATTATTTTGATTAGTTAATTTATGAATTGACTAGAGAAATTTTTTTGATTAATTAATATTATTGTTTTGATTTTTTAATTATCGCATCCCATAATGTAATTTTTTTTTGCATATAATAAATTATATAATTAATAGTTGAATTGATGTGGATAATTAATTATTCAATTAATTATGAATTAAATAATAGTAACATGGTTATTCGAATGTGTGAGGTCTGAAGGATAACATGGTTATTCAGCATTAATTAAACGATGGTAACATGGTCATCCAAAATTGTGTGATTAAATGAATAGTAACATGGTCATTCAATTTTGAAATAATTATGGTAACATGGTCATACAGATTGTTCGATTAAATGAATGGAAACATTTTCATTCATTATTTTAATAATGATGGTAACATGGTCATCCAAATTGACTAATTCCATGAATGGTAACATGGTCATTCATTGTGAAATAAGGATAGTAATATAGTCATCCCATATTGTTTGATTTAGTGAATGGTAACATGGTTATTAATTTGGAAATTATATTATTAATAGTGGTACTTAGAGATAATTCCTAACATTAAAACACTTATAAATATAACACGAGTCAAATCAGGTACTAAGATATGATATCACCATTGAACACTTGGTGCTCCGACATGAGTTGATGAAGGTATTAATATTTGATATTACATAGGGAAAATATCTTTCTCTTGAATGATTCAAATCTAGTATTGAAATAAGAGTTTCCTCATGAACACATTAGTTAATGTGGTGTATAAATTAATAAATGATAAAGTGATTACTTTATATTTATGCATTATACAATTTTTTTATAGAATTTGACACACAACTATATCACTGGATATTGGTTTTGACACCATTCGTGGTGGTCTACTTCTTTGTACACACCCTATTTGGCTACCCGATCGGTACCTGAATAGATTAAATTTTTATAAGATAGGATAAGGGAAAATTCTATATTTTGGATGATAGAGTTGGGATAGATCATGATTGAGGGTACTGGAATTGTTGTCGAGAAGGGATTGGAAGAGTTGTTAGTGCCATTATTTTTTTTGGGTTTTTCATAATGAAACATGGAATATAAATTTCATTTTATATATACAGTTCAGTATTTACATTGTACTTCATGATTTTATTATCATGAGATATTGGTATTATTTATGATCAAATGATTCCTCTACTGTCTATTAATTTCCAATAGTGTATTAATTTGACAAAAGAAATAAATAGTGTATAATCCCCATAATTTTTAAATTAGAAACTCTTAACTAGTTAGAAGCCTCTGGCATATGGGGTGGAATGCCTGAGGTCATGTGGTCATCAGAATTGGGGCATCGCTGCTTGGTGATCGAAATAGGATGTTACAATGTTGTATTAGAGCTCTAATTTTCATTTATTCGTATTTTATTATAGTATTTCTGAAAGGTATGCATGATAATAGGAAGATTTGGTGCTTGGTTATGAAATCATGCATTGGATTAGATAAACCATATATGGGGGAGAACCCAAGTGTCTAGTGTGGGATTTATGTTATTGTTTTCTTCAGTTATAATTAAGTTTTATTACATCATGGGTGAAACACAAGTTTTGTGATTTCGTTATTGTTTTCAATATTTGTTGAGATTGACTTGTGGCCATGAATGGAATTATTTTTGAGTCTATATGAATCATTCTAGTCATATATGATTATTTTTTTGAAAATGCATCATTTTTGGAAGGGATATTAAAATGGATATAGGGAATGTTTATGAACATGAATAGTTTTTCCCTATTAGTGAAATTGAAATGAAAATGGTGTCTAATGTGAAATTGAGAAAAAATTTAAAGTGATTAAACATGAGAATAAATTATTTTCTAAATGAGAAAATTAAATAAGGATAATTTTTTTACCCTTCTTGACAAGTACGTTGGTGTAGAATTGTTTTGGGTAGTGATACTGACTTGGTTTTGAGAATGTAGTAGGGAAAGGGGGAATTTTATGTTATAGTTATTTTAAATACCCATTTTCACTATTTTATTATTGTAAAATAAGAATCCATTTTTTTATTTTTACATTACTGTGGGTGGTTAGGTTAGTGAGAATTCCTTATTTTGACAATCATGTCATAGGTTGTGTGAGAGACCATATGGTTTCGAATCAGTGTGGTGAGATGTTCATGTGCAGGGGAGCCCAACAATTTTGATAAATTTATGTGTTTACATAGTGATAGGAAACATAGTTAATGAAGGGTTATTATGGGTAATTCAATGATGAATTACTAGTGATCTTTTAATTTTTGAAAATCATAATCTCTATCTAGAAATCGTCCTAGGTTCAGTAAGAATTCTCTGGCTTTACGAATATCTACCTAAAGATTATGTTTTTGGACATGGGGACCCTTGGAGGTTGTAATTATTATGTGGTATATGTAGGTCTAGATGGTGTGAGGTATGCCATCAACAATATGAAGATGAGGTTCTTTGGATGGAACTAGGTTCTATGATTACATTGGTGGTTGAGTATCTTAAAAAAAATTGTTAACAACACTCTTAAGGTGGGAGTGATATGGAATTAATAGGTGATGGGAGAATGTCTATTTTTTATATGGTGGAATCAAAATAAAAATTAGAAACATGTTAGGTACATGCTTAAATTTAATTATATAGGTCTGATTGGAATTTTAGGTGTTGGATATACATCATTTCCAATCTATTTTGAAGTAAATGATGAGTTCCATTGTTTGATAGTTCCCTGCCGTTGTTGGTAACAATGTCTTGGTAAATACGTCAGGTATCTTATGGAACATTATCTTTAAAAAAATGCATCCTTATTTGACAATCCAATACAAGATTTTGGTTATTATAAGATGGTGTTGTGGGAAATACCATGGTCTTAGTTCATGTATTTTGGACACATAGATGGGTTCTAGAGGAAACATGAGATAGGGAAGAAGATATGAGGTCTCAATAAACTAATCGTTTTGACAAAGAATCATAGCGGTGCATGGGAGTACAACTTGAGGATGAGTTGTTATAAGGTGGAGAGATTATAAGAACCCAACATTTATTAGAGTTGATTGGGAGTACAGATCTAGCAAGAGGAGTTATAATGTGGGGAGATTATAAGTTCCCATATTATATAGGGGTGATGTAGGATCAATTGGTGAATTCTGTATGAGAAAAATACACATTATGGAGAAAAACCATTAAATGGATTGTTTTGGGAAGACATTGAGCATTTAATTCTCATAATTAATTAATTCAGATCTTCGAAACATCTCATCGCCTGTAACTTTTTTTACCACATGTCATCATGTCATAAAATATGATTACCCACCCTGTAATTGTCTTTCAATAAATTTTGACATGTCAAAAAATTAAATTACAGAACCTGAAATTTTTAATTAATATTTTTCTATTTTTTGATTGGATTTCAATTAGAAATAAGAAATCCGTTAAAAATTATAAAAAAATGTGAACTGAAAATTCATGTCATGTAATTATCACATGTATATTGTTAAAATAACTCATCTAGAATTGTGTAACCCTATAGAGACCCCAAATCTCCACTACATGGTTTCTATGGACCTTTCATCTCCACTATAGAGCCTCGAGGCACATCCTATAACTGAAACTCCTCTATCCACCTCCTCTATAGGAAAAATATCCTCAACATGGCCTCCATTGTGTAAGAAACACTTTCATGCATGTCCACCATATACTAAATGTCCTCTACAGAGCCTACCCCTTGGATTGAAACTCCTCGATGCACCTCTATCTTGGAATGAAGCTCCTATACGCACCTCTACCTTAGACAAAAGACCCTACATGCACCACCAAGGTATATGTGTCCTTATATTTTACATATATATCTATCTTACACTACTCTTCCTAGATAAAAGGTATTTTATAATCAAATATTGGATATAGATCTAGATTTATTAAATTTAGATATAGGTTTGTTGAATCTAGATCTATACTTATTGATTATTGATCTAAGATTAACGGGTCTACCTCTAGATTTGTTGTATCTATAGCTAGTATTGTGGGATTTAGATTATTAGTAAGATATCATGTTTTGATTAATCAAGGCTTTAGGTTTTGGATCTAGACCATATTCTCCATTGTGTTCATGACAGATCCTCTTCAAATTGGTATTATCCGAAGTAATGCATTAATCATTATTCTTCTAGTAGGTGGTCCAAATATAAAATCACATAGTATTGATTACAATTATGTGTATGTAAATTTTGAATTTATATTGGATTTTTTAAAAAAAAATTCTTGATTAAATAAAATAATTTTGGGAATTAATTAATTATGTGGCATGTAAAATTCGGATATTGGTATTTTAGATAATGAATAATTAACAGGTAAATTAATTATGAGATTATGAAATTTTTCTTTGGATAATTATTTGATCAATTAATTATTGTGGGATGGTGATTGTAAAAATTAAAGAATTAATGGATAAATTAATTATTGTAATATTAAAATTATCGAAAAGGGATAATTTATTGTATAATTAATTATTTAAGATGGTTATGATTATTAAATTGATAGATTTGGAACAATTAATTAATGTATTTATTTTTTATATTAAATTTATAATGATATAAAAATTAATTGAGTAATTATTTGGGGTTATTGATTTGATTATTTTGGAAAAATTATCTTAGGAATTAATTTTGTGGCATTTTTTGATTGTGGGTAAGAATTTATTAATTTAAAATTACTTTATTTAAGAAATGATAATATTTAATTATTTAATTAAATATAGGGATTAATTAATTGCTAATTAATTAATTTGTGTAACTGGAAGATATAGTTATTTAATTAAATAAAAGGATTATTTAATTTTGAATTAATTAAGGGAATGTTACATTGACATCTAATTGGAGAATTCGTTCAAGTAACTGAATAAGAATAATTAATAATGTGTTTATTAATGGAATGTGACATGGGACATGATTGGTGAATTAATTTAAGGGATTTTATGGGACTAAATTGTTTTCAATTAATGGGATTGATGTTGAAAATTAATTTGTGAATTAATTTGTGGATTTTTAAAATATAAATAATTTTAGAAATAATTATATGATAATGTGTAAGAATAATTACATATTGAGGAGGGTAATGATATATTCTTTCTCAAGAGGGGAGTTCTCTTTATTTAAATATATGGTGGTCATAATATTGATCTCTTTAAACTGGTGGATTATTTTGATGAGGTTAGGAACAAATAAATCATGGAAATTTTCTTTCCATGCAAGAGGATTGAGCTGTTGGATATTGATTCAATAGAGAGGGACGGAATATCATGAGATAATTTAATTCTAATAGAAATTTATTTCATGGATGATATTATTTTATATAAGGGAATTTCCTAGAAAAGGAAAAGGAGAACTGCATTTGGGTTTCGCAACATAGGATATTGATATATATCATTTGTTGGAATGATGATGTTTCGATCAAATTATCAGAATTATTCAACCACTGCATGGTTTTGTAGATGGAGGATAAAAATATTTTTGGATTTGGTGTCTATTGAAAATGTATTTCTGAACGTTAGTAGCATGTCAGGTGGAATGGTGGATGATCTGAGAATAATTTTGTGAGGAGCATAGGTTCTTGGTGGTGTGTAGTGGTGACACTTCAGCAAACCCAGTAGTGCATAAGATGACCATACTATAGGATGTTGGTTCTCTGTGGGTCTGAGAATCGGAAGATGTGGCATTCAGGGTAAGATTGGGTGGAGGGTTTGAGACCTTGGTGGTGTTTCTGGGGTTCTGTTTCTCACCATATAGCGCATGGGAATGTTCTTTTGGGAAGGGTGTTTTAAACGATGTTACATCACCATTGGGAATGTTTATAGGGGATACTATGTGGAAAGCGTGGTTGTGGGGATCAAGGGTGATGAATAGAAGGATGTGAGGATCACATGTGACGTGATGATGTAGTGTTTCACTAATTGGATAATTTTCAGATTGATGAACATGCTGTTGTGGCTATCATTGATCATTCAACATTTCTAGGTGGTGACCCTTAGGACACATTATAAGTTTTCTCCCAGTGATGGGGGATGAGTGTTGACATCAGAATGCAGAGGAAGACCGAGGGCTGATACAAGATGTATATAGCATATTTGGAAAGCTGTTCAATCCATATTAGTACATTATTTGGGCCCATATAGGATAAAATTGGTTGGTTTCATCAAGATTGGGGAAGATGTTCTCACACACTAGAGATAGAATATGTGGTTCTTAATGATAGAATTTTATGGTTTTTATTTTTTTAGATCATGTAATGGTTTTTAGTTTTGAAATATCTTTTTTATTACTTTGGGTGGTATTTTTTTCCACCCTCACATCTTGATTGAATTTTTTTACATCTTTTTTTTAAATTAACATTACTTTTTATTACTAAACATTTTGGGGTTGAAAATGCTCAGTTCCTTATAATTATTGGTAATTTATTATTGAATTAATTACTGTGGTTTTTATGTGAATAAAATTTATTGATATAAATTAATTAATCGGTGAATAAGTTAAAAGGGAATTATTATGATGATGAAATTGAGTGAATTAGACTAATTAATTTGTGAATTAATTAATATTGATAATTGGGATAATTAGTTTTTGATACAAGATGATTATTTGAATAATCAATCATGTGTTCTTGATTTGTTTAATTGAGATGGTTAATTGTAAAATTAGTAGTGTAATATTGAAATAGGGATGGTAAAAGGGTCATAAAAAATCTATGATTAAATAAATGGTAACATGGTCATTCATTTGTGAAAGAAAGATGGTAACAATTTCATCCAAATTTTAATATTTAATGAATGGTAACATGTTCATTCATTGTGAAACAAAGAATTTAAAATGGTCATCCAAATTGTGTGATTTAATGAATTTTAATGTGGTCTTTCATTGTGAATTAAGAATATTTATAATGATACTCCAAGATATTGACTCATATGAGAATAATTTGAACTTCGCCATAAGTCAAATCTGGTACAGATATGTCATATCACCATTCAACACATCGAACCCCAATATGAGTCAATGAATGTATTCAGATATGAAATTACCTAGGGAACACATTATGCTCCAAGATGAGCTAAAGATAGTGTTGAGGTATGGGTTTCCTTGAGAACATTTATTTAATATTACTAAATAATGTATACATGATAATGTGATAACTATTTCTTTATGCATTGTTCTTATTTTTTAATGGAATTTAATACACAATTACCTGACTTGATATAGTATTAGACACCATTGGGGGTGACCTACTAAGTTATGATGACACCCTCTTCAGGTTTCCGGAGTGGTATCGAAATCGGTTACATGTTTATGGGAAATGATAAGGGAATAATACCTGTGTTAGATGGTAATGTTGGGATGGATCCTTATTAAGGGAATATAAATTTGTGTAAGGAAACTCAAGGGAGATTTTTCAGGGTCTCTATTTATTTTGGGTTTTACATGTTGACACGTAGAACATACTTCGAATGGAATATATATTTTTATGTTTTGACATTGTACTTCACCCTTTGGTTATAATGAGATATTGGTATTGTTTAACATCATATGTTTTTGCAATTTTTTATTCATTTTCATTGGTGTATCAGTATGATAAAATAAAAAAGAGGGTATTTTCTCCCATATGATCGATATTAAACCCTCACTTCTTGTCGATATCATATAGAATATGAATAGGCACGCCTGATATAATGTGGTGGTCCAACAAAAGCACATAGGTTCTTGGAACCCAAGCTGCAAAATTACTTATAGGTTCTAACATAATGGAATGGGAATTATAGAGGTAACAATATACATGAAAACCTCAATATTCTAATGCATGGATTCATTAAATAGATGAAAATTTTTTCTATAACAATGTTTATATGAAATTCCAAAATAAAACAAAACATTGATATATTTAAATAAAAAGATAAATATTAAGAATGACAATTAAAACATGGCCATTGATTTAGTAATAATGAATATGTGTAAAATATCAATGAAATATATGCATAAATAAAATAACAACAACTATAAATAAAAATTAAATTCAATTATTTTATAAAATGAGATTATATTATAATTTATTATTTGGATAAAAATATTTATTGCAAGTTCCTATTTTATGTTATACTCATTTGAAATGAAATAAACGTATAATTAGTTGTGATAAATAAAATTTGATATTAATAAATTGTTAACACAAATTTTTCGGTTAAAATAATTGAAATCATATCAGTAATTTATTATATTTTAAAATTTCATATCCCTGAAAAATCAACTTTTAATATATTTTATTCTATTATTCAAAAAATATCATTCAAAAATTTAATATTCATAATTTTAAAAAATGGAAAACTTATTTTGACATTATAATAAAAATGTTTACAATGAATAATTTTTTTGAGTTTTTCTATAATAAATCGTCTTAAGTTTTATAGTTAAAATATCATTATCTTTAAAATCGGAATTTTTTACAATAATTGAATGTAAAAATAAAATATAATTCACAAAATAGTTTAGGTAATCAAAAATGTATTTATGTAAAATAACAATTCATTTAAAAATAATTATTCAACCTATAAATCATATGCCCGCAATTTTTATAAATAATTTAAACGATACCTTATTAAAAACTGTTTTATATGTTTTCTCATAACTAATGATTTTGAAGGATAAATTTTGTTCTGTATATATTTAAATGAAATATATCATTTTTTTTAATAATAAAAACTATCTCATAAAAATTAGTATCTATAATAATTTTACGTATTATATATATATGTATATATATATATATATGTATTTAATCTAAATATCACACATTTCCTAAAAACTATTTTATGTGTTTTGGGTTTCAATTCAAATTTCTAATTTCAACTCCATGCTAATATTATTTTTCAAAAATATTTATAAATTTCAAATTATAAGGCTCAATTTATGAAATATTTATAACAATAATACTTTTTATAACATTAATTACAACGGATAATGTTTTCTTACAAAAACGAGAAGTATATTACATAAAAAGATATATATTAAATATAAAATATTGGAAACAGTGATGTTTGTCGATAAAATGTGTGGATGAGAATAGTCGTGACCCACACACACTTCCCCTACACCTTTTAGAATATTTTAACTATTGAACTTTTAATAGTAACATTAGTATATTGAAAATTCAATTATAACATCAAAAAATAATTTTCAATCAAATAAAAAAGAGTAACACTTCCACCACATCAAGACTCACATGTCCATTGAATTTCATATTGAAACATTAACAATTGTATATATCAATTACTATTTAAAAAATTTAAATTCTAATCGTCATGTTTATATTTCTTATTTCATTTATTTCAATAGATTTTTAAAAAGGAATACTCATTATTCAAATGAAACTCTTACATTCACTAAATCAATTCAATTTCAATAATTTTTCATAACTCATAGGAAAAAAAATTAATATACATTAATATTAATAATTTTTGTACTAAAATATAATTATATTAATTTTAAAATATTTATTCAAACATTTACATCCCCCAATATAAAAAAATTTCACTGATCATGTGTACATGCAGACACCTCTTCCACGATAAGATGTGGTCAATTATTAATAACTTTCACTAATGGCTAGTATACATTATGGAATTTATGAATATATATTTTTTATATATAAATAATATAATGCTGATTTTATAATTTTTAAAATAACACAATATCATCCATATATTTTAAAATTTGATCAGTATTCTTGGGATTGGAGGGCTACCGTATCCTCAAACAATGAATTAAATTTTTCATCACCGCTCCACACTTATAGAGCCAATAATTGATTAATGATATATATATATGTGTGCGTGTGTGTGTGTGTGTTATTAAATGTTTATTTATATTTATATTTCACATTATTAGTGCGTGGAAAAATTCCATTACTAATTAAATAATTATATAATAAAACTATTTCTCTTGATTTAATATTATATATAAAAAATATGATCATGATTATATCATAATATATTAGGGAATATCATAAAATTTTATTAAAAATTAATTCTGATATGTATAATATTATTTTATAATTATAGAATATTATTTTTATTATTTAATATTTTTAATATATATCATTTCCATCTTAAAAGATATCGAAAATAATTTAATTGTGATTTCCATTTTTACCTTTCATATTGACATATTTCTCTTATATTAAAATTGTACATAGGTAATAATTGAAAAATTAATTTTTATTATATCTTAAATGATCTAGTAATTGTGGACGTAAAAAATATAGAGAAAATTAATCATGTTGTCATGATTTTGTATGAAATAAACAACCAAATGTCATGAAACCGGATGCTGAATAAAAACTATTATCAGTTAATATATTATTTAAATAATTATATAGATTTTTTTTATAAATGCAGTAGTTTTTTTATATTATGATTATTATATAAGTCAATATGATATTTATGTTCATTACATAGGTGGATATATAATATTGTAGTGTTAGGGAAGTCAATGATACAGTTTTTCATCCGAAATTCCATTCGTCGATACATGTTTTATATTATAGACCAAATTAGATTTTTATTGGAAACATATGACATAATTTATATATGGTATCATGATTCAACATTTAATTATTGTACTGGATGTTCAATTACATTTCCTCTATTTTAAGCGGACTTTATTAAAATGTTATACATTTCATAGGGGTTTTAATTTTCTCAATTATGAATCTTTGAAAAATGAATTTTTTCTTCTTAGGTTATGTTAATTTTAAACATATAACCTATATATATTGATGGATTAGGATCATGTTATTATGGTATTTAATTTTTCATATACTCATTTCTCTATAAATTCTTAACAATATGTCATAGATAATAAATACAATATTATTTCACAAAGAATGAATGTTTTTCTATTATAGTGGGGAATATTATTATTGTTATAAATGTTATACCAATGCAGTTGATTATAATAATGTTTATTATTTATTTTTTAACAACATTCATTCTTTATATGAATGGGTTTTGATTATTTTATCCCATTTATTGAAATGGTGAAAGTATTGGGGTTCAACATTTTATTATTCTAATACAAATGTTTTTTATTAAACAATATTTTTTATTGATCAATCAATATCTCATATAGTGAATCCATTGGAATTAATCATGTTATGGGTATGGACTGATGTTATATAGTCTCTTGGTTCAATCGTATGTCACAAGTGACAAAACTATTCAGGTATTTAGTTTTATTCTATCCCAGAAGTTTTTATTTTCTAAACTATAATATCCAGATGTCTAATATAAAGTCGTCCTATATTATTATAAGGAATTAATTGTTCATCACAATGTTTTTATCATTATATAAACAGTTATTGTTAATATTTTTGTATAATTATAAACATTTCTATAAATGTATATATTATTATATCAGCATTATTTGATTATGAAATTAGGATGACTACCCTTTCCATACATTATATTTACAAAAGATTTTTTCATGATTGGCATTTTTTGTTTTCCCTTAAAAAGTATTTCAGTTCAAATATTCATATTTTATCATTTACTATGGTTATAAAGTAGAATATAACACATTATATATCAATATATATATATTTTATAAAGAATTTGAGATATTTTTTTGAATAATTGTTATGTTTTAATCATTTTTTTAATGATGTGAAAAAAGTATCCATTATTTCAGAAAGAAATTGGAATTTTTATTGTATGTCTATTTCCAATTATATATTGTCATAATATGATATTTTATTAGTATTATATGTCATTAAATATTTTTATTATGTCATAAAATTATGGGATATTTAATTTTTGTATTTTTAGTTAGTATCGAAGGAAGAATGTTTATTATTTTTAGGCTCCATATACAATAATTATTTTTATGGTATCATTATTGGTAGGAGAGGCAGGTTTAGATAACATGATATATTCTTATATTGATTGATGAAAATTTATAGTATTATAAGTTAATTTTACTAAAAATTTCAAAATTTTAGTGAACCATTTGGGACATTACATGATTTTACTTTATTTTATTAATGTATATTTTAATATGAGGACTGAGATTATATAAATTTAGTGAAAAATATAGGGATAACTAAATATAGGGTTGTAAAAAATGGATAATATACTATTGTTTTGTTGAAGTAATGTTTTTGTGGTTAAACATGAAATTAATTCCAATTATATATATTTTTAGAGAATTTAGTCTCTAGAATAGATGTACCATGGGGTAATAATCAAAAAATTGGATAATTCTGTATTGTATTGATTTTCACCTAATTCATAAAACTTAATCCTTGAATCAAACCATGTTGGACATAACCTGGGTAAATTATTTAATTCCTATATTCTATTTAGAAAATGTTATGAAGGAATTTTGTATGATTTAGAGGAATTATTTTATAGAAACTAATATAAAAATAACCTTATATAGAAAATCAAAAAAATTAGGTTTCCATCAGGGAATAAATATTATGAATAATTTTTTTATATACATATTGTTGATTTTATCTAAACCATTTAGGTTTTTCTATTTCATTGTAATATGATCACAATGATGAAGATGCGAAAGACATGTTTATACAAACCTCTATGTCTTATAACCAAATATTGAATCTTACATATAACATTTAAATTTTTAGTACAAACCAATTTTAATAAAAAATAAGTGTATTCTATTCATACACATTGTAGTGATCTGGATATCATAGATTAAATTGAATTAACATACTCTTAGGTACTTTCATTAGTTTTTTATTTATAATTTGTATTTAGTTATATTCAAAAATATATGAGGATTTTTTAAAACATCTAAGGATATATCTTTAGTATTTTTGTATTAAGGGAAACGAAATATATATATATAATATTATAAAAAACAATGAGAATTTATTTTATGACATTGTTATATTTATTGTGATAATTATTGGAG
Source organism: Viscum album (assembly GCA_963277665.1). Lineage (NCBI taxonomy): Eukaryota > Viridiplantae > Streptophyta > Magnoliopsida > Santalales > Viscaceae > Viscum > Viscum album. Next base: position 1,575,206,205 of record OY728127.1, read on the forward strand.
AATAAATTATTGAGTTTTGGATAACACTTAGGTTAAAAATATTCATTATATTGTGGACATAAATGAATGATTAATATTATGAAATTTATGGTAAATATTATTGACTACATTAGAATTTATTATTTTTAATTTTCATATTTTTATTTATTTATTTGAATATTTATATATATTTATTATTATTAATCATTATAAAAAACATTTTATCACGTTTTATTACATAGTTAATATTTGTAGAATCATATTATTGAACACTGGTATAATGAATTTATATTCAAATTGTATTGGTAAATTTATATTTTATAAAATATATGATGATGGTAACTACATAATTTTGAAAATGATTGTATGAATGATTAATTTTTTATTATAAATGTCAACTAACATAATATTGTTATAGGGAGTAACGATTATGTCATACTATAATCAATAAAAACAATGATGAAAATGTAAAGAATACAGTCTCTTAAATTAATCAGTGAGTGAAAATTTAAATTTAATGTGCATTATTCATTTAATAGAGGAGAATGTAACACCCATGGATTCAAATATATGCCACTCATTAAAATGAAAAAAGTGATCAATATCCTTCTTAAAACGAAACACTAAAATGAAATGAAACAGTGATATATTTAGAAAGAATATATATATTACGTATGAAGGTAAAAACCTATCCATAAAAAGAATATTAATTAATATTTGTAAAAACTTTATATAATATGTATATAATTAATAGAAATAATAATTTAAATATGAATGAAATTGAAATAAATTAAGAAAAATTACTAATAAGATCATTTATTATATAAAATAATATCATTTTATAAATTTTAATTTTATGAGATATTAATTTATATTTCAATAAAAATATGATTAATAATGTTCAATTTTGTTTGATATATGTAATTATTGTACACCAATGTAGTGGGAAATTTATATAAAATGTTAATAATAAAAATTAATATTTGAAAATATCATTTCCCTAATTTTTTTCATTGTATTTTTTGATTTCATTCAAAACATCAATTCATAAATTTTATAAATTTTTATATTAAAAATATAAATTGAATTTTGGATTCAAAAAACGTTATTATATTAAGATAAATCTATATAGTTTTTTAAAATAATTTATTTTTAGGTGAATAATCCAAATAAAATTTTTGATATAACCACAACATTTAGAAAATCTCAACGATATAATTATAATATAAAAAAATAAATCATATGTAAAAAACATTATTTAATAAATGAAATTATTCGTTTTAAAATATTAATTGTGCTTCTAAATCCACTGTCCAATTTTTTATATCTAATTAATACCATTTTTTTAAAATCAATTTTTTTTCTTATATTGATTTTTTTTGAAGATGGAGTTCAGATTTTCAATTCCACAAAATCCACCTTCGATATATTGAATTATAACAAAATCATGTACTTAATATTGGTATTGATTATAAAATTATATTGAACGTATTTTTTTAAATGTTATAAAGAATGTTTGTATAAAATATTTTTCACATTATCTACATCAATTATAAATTGAATGTTTCAACCCAATAGAAATATTTTTTGTAAAATTATTTCATAATATGAAATCATATTTTTGAAACCATAAAAAATTTAAAATCTTATTTTTCTGTTAATATTAATTACTAATGATTAATATTATTTTCCATGGAGTCGTTAAATTATGGAAAATGCTAAAAAGTTAAAAGAAACTACTATAAACATTCTTTGATATCTCCAAAATGAGTTGATGTGAATAATATAGAATGAAACACAAATAATATCCATGTTTTTACATTTTGGATCCATTTACCTTTGAATATTAACGTTGAATTTTAGAAACTATAGTGGTTACATATAAAAATAAAACTATTTTCACTTATAAATTTGTAACACTTCAACCACAAAACCAAAAACCTAAAATTAAAATTACTTTTTATACCATTCACACATCTAAAATTCAATAATATTATAACATATCTATATTCTTATTTTCATCATTTGTTTTATTTTATCATTCTTTTCCAAGGAGTTTAAATGAGAAAATGCAAACTTTCAACATGATTATTTCAATCAAATACTAATTTATTTTAGTTAGATCCTTCCTAAATATCATCCAAGAGTAACATAAAATTTAAGATTAGTATAATTATAAAACATAAATTTCATTATTCTAAATTTGAATGACGTGTTCAAGAATTGACATAAATTTAGTGTTGGTTGGAGTGGATATTCAATAGGGGTGAATTGATTTCCAATAAAAATTTCTGTTAAAAACTTTATGATTAAGAAAACCCTCAATTTTAAAAACTGCCTAGTTAATTAAAGAAGTAGAAATGTAAATGTTCAATTGGTCAAAAAGTTTCACAAAGGGTAATTAATCCTCAAATGAATCAGTGTAGAACACCAATTCAACTTTTGAAACAAGTTTACTAAATTAAAAAAGTACACACATTAACCAAAACCAACTATCAAAGTGTAAGAAAAAACAGTTTTATGTTTTAGAAAATATAAGTAGTGAATAAATCATAACAAATTAATTGAAGATTGGAACAACAATGTAAACTAGAGGTTCAGTCTCAAGCGGATACTTAATCATATCTACTTGGTGATCACCTACCACTAAGCTGTTTATATAAATAAACTTTTGATCCAAAATCAGGATCGGGGTTTACAACAGCACACCTGGCTATCCAGGTCACACTTGACCACTACCACAGTTATTCGTGGGAAGAAAAATGTAATAAGAGATTAACTATGAGGATAGTTTGATATCCTCTAGTTATGATCAGGATACTGTGTGTGTTATAGAAACAAATATACACATTAATCAAATAGTGAATATAAAACACAACAGATTTAAGAATAGAATAGAGTTAAGAATTCTCTATGTGTGGTGAAGTAATTCTCTAGACTCACTAAATGTTGAGAAAATGGTATTTGAGTATTCTTCTGAAAGATGTCTTTAGAACAGAGTATCAATTTTTCTATAATCTAGCTTTGAGGAGTAGAAAGGTTCAACTCTTCAATGTCTCAATGTATATTGACCCTCTTTTTAGAGGAGGTAGCTTGTTAGAGTCTTCTTGTAATCTCAAGCACATAGTTCTTCTATCTTGGTATTTTCACAGTCTGTGTCTCATCATGTACTGCTACTGTCATATCTATAACATGAAAGATGAGGTCCTTTTATACTCCATGATCCTATAGATATAATGATCATTACACATGCATGTACCTCGTACTTTTCTATGGATACTCCTATAGACAAAATTAAATAATATCAGAAACATTAATTTGTCTAAAAATGATTATTAGAAATAAACTTGAAATAATAAAATAGAAACAATTATTTATATCAATCGGTGAGTCAACTTTGGTATGTTGTCTTAATTTTGATAACATCGGTATGTCATCTTCATTGTTTTATCTTCGGTGTGTCAACTTCGGTCTGTCGAACATTAGTGTTTCGAATTCGGTCTGTCAATCTTTAGTGAGTCAGAATTCTGTTAGTTTTCTTCAGCATGTCGACTTCGTTCTATAAAACTTCGGTGAGACAGACATCAGTGAGTTGTCTTTGGTGTGTCGACTTCGGTCTGTCGAACTTCGGTGTGTCGACATAGGTCTGTCGAACTTCGGTGTGTTGACTTCAGTTTTTTAGGGAATCCAAAAATGATTATAAAGAGTTTGTCTTACATATACCATTACAAGATGAAGTGTTATTAAAAATACATTTGTAAACATATTTATTCATGAATATAAGAAATTCACTACTTAAAGTATATGTTGTTGTATGACATATTTGATTTTCATAGAGATATTAAAATTACTTGGAAGAATAGAATCTGTATATTGAAATAATATGTGATTATGAAAACTACAATATCATGGAGTGTCCAACAATCACCCATATTTCATAATCACAAATTATTACATACATGAAAATTTATAGAATAAATAATGTTTTAAAACAAATCTCCCCCTCACTAAATGGATTAAGGAGATTATATTCCATCCTTATTTTCACCCCCATTTGGGATTTAAAAAAAGTAAGGAAAACAACAAAAAATAAGATAAAAGAAATAATCCATAAGAATTTTCATTTAGAGTCATAAGAGTGAAAGACAAACAAAAAGAGAAAATCCCTATCAAAAAGAAACAATCCATCACTAAGGCTTTGGATATAGAGGATATTTTACTTTGTTTGAAGGATCTAATGGAGAAGTAGAAGGTTTGGTAGAGGTAGAGGATGGAGGTGATCTGATTACAAAACCAGGAAAAGCAACACATGTAGGTATAGTAGCTACAAGGGTAGGCCATTTCTCGGACAACACTAAACTTGGATATTGCTCAGTAATGATCAGTTGAATCTGAGTAAGAGCTTGAGAGACATTCATTCAAGCTGGAGCCCGAGAGGCAGTACCAATTGAAGGAACTGGAGGGACTAGAATAGCCTCAGACTGAACATGAAGATATGGTTTGAGTAGGTTGATGAAGTCATTAATTATTTCTCCTCAATATTTCATTGCCTTCTCAAATTCATCCTTATTGTCTATAAATTTACTCATCAAAGGTGTAAACTCTTTCAATTGGAGAACCTGCTTTTTAAAGCATCTAGGACTGGGGGAATTCGATGATTTTCTACCAGAAACATGAAACTGTTGATGAGGTCATTCTTAGTATATATCTTAGTGAAATACTTCTCGACATTGTCCCAAATTTCTTTATGAGCTGTAGAGGATTCAATGGTTTACTGTCTGACCATATTGTATACAAGTTCTATATTCTGATGTACTTTTTCAAGGGCTTCTTTGTCTGAAGAAAGAAGGAGTTTTTGAATTTTCTGTCGTATCACACCCTTGAGAGACTCCATATCATTAGCAACACTTATTCCACTCCCAGAACTGGATAGTCCAACCAACATTTTTCAAAGATCTTCTTTCAGATTTTTCAAATCTACATTGATTAGATGAGCTAGCAAGTTCCTAATAACTTCCATAACACCACTGAAGGAGGTCCCGAAGTCATAGGTTAAGGAATTTAGCTCATTTATCATCTTTCTTACTTCTTCTCTCAGCAAAGTTTTGTTTCTAATAATGGTTTCTTCTATTGAAATATGATTTAGTTGAATCTTATGAATCACAATTCTTTCAATTTTTGCTGCATCATCATCCGAGATACTCATTTAGGTGGAGGTTTCATTTCTGGATCCCACAAAATCTAGCACAGTCTCACATATCTCATTCTTAAACTTTTCCAAATCAGAATTAGTGACATAAAAACTTGGCACTAAGTGAGATATAGGTTGTTGAGGTGGAGGTTCGGCTAGAGGAACAGATGCAACAGGTTTCGGGATCACCATGGACTTAAGGAGCATGAAGAGGATGTACCCTTTCATCATCTAAATCATATTATAAACTGAAAATAATATATCCTAGATTACTATTACACTCTCTATCACATGTCCAATATCTTGGATCAATGGTATCAATTCTTACCCTTCTTCCCTGAGGCTCAGGAATAACATCAATATCAATAATTTCTTTATCCTGGTCTCTGGCCATAACACCTTGTTTGGGGACAAGAACTAAACGAACTTCATGTTCTGCCTGAGCTCCAACTATTTCATCTTCACCAGGTACTTCATCAATTTGAGGTAGTAGAACTACATATTATTCTTTCTGGCTAGAAACCATAAGATCATTCAATTCTTGAATGAGCTCCTAGTTTTCAGCATTGGGATGGAGTGATCTATCCTCATGTCCATTATCTCTATGATCATCATCTTGTTGATCAGTAGGCTCAATTCCATCACCAGCTCCATGAGTAGATTCCTCACTAGATCTGTCAACCACTTGTTTTCCCACTTTTAGAGAATTACCCACATGCTCAACTCTTCATCCATCATCACCATTATCACCATCCTCCTCCTCCTCCTCCTCCTCATCATCATCATTAGATTCCTCATTTTATTTGCTAACATAACCTTCAACTCCAGTAATTTCGTTTTCTTCCTCTTCATCATCACCTTGAATAGTTTCCCTTGAGGTCAATTCCACAGGTGGACAAACAGGTCTATAAGTTATATCCTTAGTAGTTTCAGCAATATCAGGATCAATCCTATCATCAAAAGGAGATCCTTCTTCCCTATACACTTTATCCTAAACTTCCTCATTATAATAGATAAGAACTTCTCCTGGGTTACAACCAGGATCAACTTGGTCCTTCGGTCTAGATGGATGATCAATCAGATTGAATTCCTTATATAAACTTTCTTTATATCCTACCCAACATCACTTCCATGGGTTCTAGAAGATTTTCATCCTTTTAAAAATGTCTTCTTGAAGACAAAAAACACTACAAGTAGTTATCATTTCATCTCTATCTTCTATATATTCTAATTTCTTCAACATGAAAAAAATCATTCTCAGATAGTATAAGCAGGTTTCCTTCTTAGACATCTTAATCAAATTAGAAATATGTACCATAAGATATCTTCACATATTCACCTTTATTCCTTGTTGCAACAAAAATATCAAGAATAAATCCAGATATTTCAAAGTAGAGAAATCTCCCTTCCTTGGGAAGATTTGATGATGTATGAACTTAAAAAGAAATATCACTTCTTATTATAATTAATTTCCAATAGTTCTCCTCGATTCTTCATTTCTAGTTATCTTTTTCAGAGTATCTTCATATGAAAACAAATTTGATGAAGGTGGAATATTATAAGGATAGTCAGCATAGACACCTTCATGAGGTACCTTTAAGCATTCATCCCATTCCATAGATGAAAAGGCTACTTCTTTCCTTTTACCACAGATTTTATCTTTGCTGCCTCGGCTTCATCCAGTGTTATACTCAAATGATAATAGAACTCATACACAACCAGTGGATAATATAGTCTTTCATTATTGGAAAACAAATTGAGCCACCATTGAGATTCCAGTACCTTTTGCAGAAAATATTTTCTTGACTGAAGCCCCTCATCAGACACTTCCTTTTCAGCTATAACAACTCGACTTTCTAAGCTTGGTTTCACAGTCCCACTGGTCTCACCCTTTTGACACTTAGTCGGAGTAGATTTTTTATGTTCTTCCACTGCACGCTTACTCCTAGCCATGGCGAAGCTCTAGATTCTAGCTGTGTTGAGAGGTCGAGAGTCAAGAGAGAGAGAGACAGAGTGACTAAATGATGAAGTCTTTATGGCTATGGAGAAGGTGAATGGTTGGAATGTATTGGACTTAATATATCATTTAGGGTTTTTAAATTGTAAAACATAAAATTAAAACGCATTAAGGTGAAAGAGATAAAACATCACCATTTCAATTAAAGAAGACAAAATTTACAAAACAACCCTTAAATATATAGGTGTAAAATAATTGGTTTTTGGATGATCGGTTTCACAAAAATCAGTTACCAAAATAAGTTTCACAAAAATCAGTTTCACAAAAAATTGGTTTCACAAAAGTTGGTTTTATAAAGATGAGTTTTATAAAGATCGATTTTATAAAAATCGGTTTTATAAAGATCGGTTTTATAAAGGTTGGTTTTATAAAGATCGATTTTATAAAGATCAGTTTTATAATGTTCAATTTTATAAAGATCAGATTTAAAAAGATCGGTTTTATAAAGATCGGTTTTATAATGATCGGTTTTATAAATATCAGTTTTATAATGATCGATTTTATAAAGATCGATTTTATAAAGATCTGTTTTATAAATATTAGTTTTATAAAGATCGGTTAATGATTTATCATTCCAAATTAATGTATAATGTAATTAATTCTCTTAAAATTTAAGGGTTTAGTGAATATATCAGTAAGCTGATGTTCAGTCCCAATAAACTCAAGAGTTATATCACCTTTTTGATAATTATCTCTCAAAAGTGATGTCTTATATCAATATGATTTGTTCTAGAATGAGATATTGGATTTCTAGAAATGTTAATAGAACTTGTCTTGTCATAGTTAATGGATACATGTTTGAATTGATATCCATAGTCTAGTAAAGTGCGTTTCATCGACAAAATTTGTGCACAACAACTACCAACAACAATGTATTCGGCTTCTGAAATAGATAATGCAACAAAATTATGTTTTTTACTGCACAATGATACTAGTGATTTTCCAAACAAGTGACATGTCCTAGAGGTGATTTTTCTCTCTATCTTACAACCATCAAAGTCAGAATCTAAATAAATTATTAAATAAAACAGTTTTCCTCTGGGATAAAATAGTCCTAAGTTAGGAGTATATTTGAGATATTTGAAAATCCTTTTAAAATCATTTAAATAAGATTCATTGGGACTATCTCGAAAAAGATCACACATGAAAACACTGAACATAATATTAGGTCTTCTAGCACTAAGGTAGAGCATACTCCATGTCACACCTCTGTAGATGGCTTGATCCACTGATTCTCTAGCTTCATCAGCATCCAACATACAAGTGGTACTCATAGGTGTATCACTACCATCACTACCATCCAAACCAAAAAGTTTTAAAAGGTTTTTAGTATGTTTACGTTGATTTAAAATAATACCATCTCTATCTAGAAAAATATGAAATCCCAGGAAAAATTTATGTTCTCCCATTAAACTCATTTCAAATTCATTTTTCATTATTTTTGAAAAATCATTAAATAAAATTTTTAGAAGATCCAAAAATTATATCATCTACATAAATTTGTACTACCAAAACATCTTTGTAAATCCATTTAATAAACAATGTAGGATCTACCATTCCTTTAGTAAAACCTTCTGAAATAACAAAGGAACTATGGTTATCATACCAAGCTCTTGGAGATTTCTTTAAACCATATAAATCTTTATAGAGTTTGAAAGCATGGTTTAAAAAATGGGGATTTGTAAAGCCTGTGGGTTAGTCAACAAGTACATCCTTAACTATATACACATTTAGAAAATCACTTTTTACATCCATTTGATAAAGTTTGAAATTCATATGAGCTTCATAAGCAAGTAGTATCCTAATGGCCTCTAACCTAGCTACAAGAGAAAAGTTCTCCGCATAGTCTATTCCTTCCTCATGACTGTAACATTATGGAACTAACATGGCTTTGTTTCTAACTATATTACCAAACTCATCAACTTGGTTTCTAAAAACCCATTTAGTGCCTATTGATAAAGTGTCCTTAGGTCTTTCAACTAGTTCCCAGACTTTGTTTCTTTCAAATTGATTGAATTATTCTTGCATAACCATCACCCATAATTCATCATTGATAGCATCATTAATATTTTTGGGTTCATGATGTGAAATAAAATATTGATGTCTAACCTGGATTCTCATAGAAGCTCTAGTTTCTGTTCCACAATTTAAATCACCTACTACAACATCTAAAGGATGATTCATGAGAGTTCGAATACCTCTAGAAAGAGTTGAACTAGATTCCCCATGGTTGTCTATTGGTTCAGACTCAACAGGTGCATATTCTGGAAGATTCTTAGAATTGGTTACTTTTATAGGGGATTCACTATCATTATCATTAATGTTCTTAATTGATATATCATCTTCAAGATATTCAAGAGAGATTTTGGGTTTATGTGGATCAGTCCCATCAAATTTTACAAAAACAAAATCTTCCCCACATTTGGTTTTCTTATTGAATACTCTATAGGATTTAATCGAGATTGAGTAACCTAGGAAAATACCTTCATCCCTCTTTGAGGAAAACTTTCCAAGATCATCTTTAGTTTTAAAGAAAAATACTTTGCAACAAAAAACTCTGAAGTAGTTAACCTTAAGATTCCTATTGTTCCAAAGTTCATAATGGGTCTTCTTAAGAACAAGTCTAATCAAGACTCTTTTAATGGTATAGAAAGCTATATTTATAGCTTCAGTCCAAAAATAAATAGGTAGATTATACACACTGATCATAGTCCTATCAATTTTTGATGATTCCTATTTCTTCTTTTCACGACTCCATTTTGTTGAGGTGTTTTAGGAGTAGAGAAATTGTGACTATATCCGTTGTGTGAGCAGTAGGATTCAAACTCCTGATTTTCAAATTCATGACCATGATCACTTCTTAAGGTCTTAATTCTATGTCCGCTAGGTTTTTCCACAGACTTGGAGTATTTGATTAAATAAGAGCAAGCTTCACTTATGTGAGCTAGAAAGTATACCCAAGTGTGCCTAGAAAAATCATCTACAAAAACATAAACATAGTGCTTCCCATTTAAACATGAATCCATTGATGGTCTAAACAAATCAATGCGAACCAACTCAAGTGGTTGATAAGTAAAAACTTCTTTCTTTGGTTTGAAAGAAACTTTGTGATGATTTCCCTTTTGACAGGGATTTCACACTTTGTTATTTTGGAATTCCAGTTTAGTTAAGTCACTAACTAAACCTTTCCTAGTCAGTTTTCTAAGAGAGTGCACATTTCAGTGTCCTTATATTATGTTCCACAACCGAGATTTCTTAAGAAAAGCATTCAAGTAAGAAACGTTTTGCTTAGCTAAATAATTTCTGTCAATAGCATACACTATCTCATTTATAGGAGAAGTAAATATTAAATCATTTTTTGAATTAAAAACATTACATGCTTAATTTTCAAATTTTAAATTGAAACCATCATCACACAATTGAGAGATTCTATGTAAATTTTACTTTAATCCATTAACAAAAAATAATTTGTAAATTAATACTGTGTTAGGGTTATCGATCTGGACTAAGCCAATGATTATTCCCTTTTAATTGTCACCAAAAGTTATGTGTCCACCATCAACCTCGATTAGGATCCTAAAGCATGAGTAGTCTCCTATAATATGTCTTAAACATCTGTTGTCCAAGTACCATATATTTTTACAGGAAATCATTAAACATCATCCCTTCAAATTATATTATACATGGGGTAACATTGTTACCCAGATTTTCTTGGGTCCTGGGTGGTTAGCAAGTAATATTTTTGGAACCCATACTTCTCTCAAAGATTTCATATAATCAGAAGATATATTTTGAGACATAAACACTTTTTTGGTCCTTTATAGAATTTTTTTTTCATGAAATGGTTCAAAGCTTGAAATAGCAGTGAATTTTACAGATTTTGGAATAAATTTTGTTTTAAGGATCCTTCTCTGTCCTGGTTGTTGTTCTAGAACAGTTGTATATTTTGGGGCAATATGTTTTCCTAGAAACCAAGTCAAGGTATCTCTACCTGAAGTAAACCACTTAAGATCTCTTCTTAATTTCTCATTGGAGAACTTATGTTTAGTGTTTTCCTTTAACAACTGGGATAATTTTTCTTTTTCATTATCAAGACATGACTTATAATTTGCATTTAAAGCATGTCATCTGTTTAATGATTTATATTTTACATTGAGCTCATTAAAGGTATCCTAAAGCATTTAACAATATTCTAATAGTTCATCCATAGTCATATTTTGTTCATTATGTTACTCAAACATATTCCTAGAATAATAGGTATTATGTATAAGAGAGTTAAGTGTTACCTCAGATGTTTCTATCATGAAAAATAAGTTGGTATGATTGTTCTGTTCACTGTCAAGAGAATCAGATCCACTGGAACAATCTTCTAAAGCACTCCAGGTAGCTTTTATAGAATTTTTATATCCTTTTACCTTTTCATCATATTTCTTCTTAAATATCAGCTTGGGACAGTCTACCTGTACATGACCTTTTCATTTCCACTCATAGAAGATTATTTCTTTTGAGTTGTCATTCTAGTTTCTATATTTCTTCCACTACCCTTTACTATCATAAATTCCCTTTTAGTTTAACTTCTTGAATAATTTCTTATTTTGGTTGAACTTTTTGAATCTCCTTCCATGCTGAGACATCTCTTCATCACTATTTTAATCTGACTCTTCACTAGTCAAACTGTCTACAAGAACATGAGATTTTTCTTTGTTTTTTCTCTTTGAGGTAGTAGTCTTTAATGCTACAAATTTAATCCTTCATTCCTCATATACTTCTTGATTCACCTTATGTTATTCCTTATACATCAGATGCTTTCCAATTAGTTCCTTTACTGGTAGCTTTCTTATGTCAGAAGATTCTCTGATGGAAACAAAAATTCCCCTCCATCTATCAGGTAGGCATCAAATGAGTTTCATTATATGGTCCTTGTTGTCCACTGGTGTTCCAAGTAGACTCATAGTGTTCACTATTTTGTTGAATTAGAGATACATTTCAGAGATAAGTTCATCAAGCTTCATTTTAAAATTATCTTATTTAATAGTTTATGTATTTAGTCTCATTTATTTAACATTAGTTGTTCCCTCATGAGTAACAGCTAAAGTATCCCAAATTTCATATGTAGTTTTACAAGCAGATATTCTATTGAATTCATCATCACCTAGAGAATAGTACAAGGCATTCATTTCTTGATAGTTATTATTATATGTAGATTTAGTCAACTGAGACCATGTGTCACTAGCAATAGTTGGAAATATATGTTCCTCTTTCAGGTCCCATAATCTCTTGAAACATTTTCATTTCTAATTTCTACTAAGCATAGCTTTTCTATTAAATAAAGGTGGCCTGTTAGTAGCAGCACCCTCAACTCTATTTTCCATAGTTACTTAGAATGTAAGGAACTGAAAATTTAGATATTATAGAAATTTTAAGATCTTTTAGATAAAAATAATATCAAAATGGAAAATAATTAGAAATTGTTGAAAATAAATAAATCCTCTGATACTAAATGTTGGTCGGAGTGGATAATTAATAGGGGGTTAATTGATTTATAATCAAAATTTCTGTTAAAAACATAAATATTAAGAAAACCCCCAATTTTACAAACAGACCAGTTAATTAAGGTAGTAGAAATGTAAATGTTCAATTGGTCAACTGTTTTCTCAAAGGGTTTTTATTCCTTAGAAGAATCAATGCAGAACACCGATTCAACTTTTGAAACAAGTTTATGGAATTAAACAAGCACACAAACTAACCAAAACCAACTATCAAAGTGTACGAAAAATAGTTTTATGTTTTAGAAAATATAAATAGCAGATAAATCAAAACATAGTAATTGAAGATTGGGGAAACAATTTAAACAAGAGGTTCAGTCTCAAGAAGATACTTAATCCTCTCCAATTTGTGATCACCTACCACCAAGCTATTTATATAAATAAACTTTTGATCCACACCCTTGATCGGGGTTTACAATAGCGCAACCGGCTATCCAGGTCACACTTGACCTCTACCATAGTTATTCGTGGGAAACAAAATGTAATAAGAGATTGATTTTGAGGATAGTTTGATATACTCCAGTTATACACAGAAGACAATGTGTGTTATACAAACAAATACACACTACTCAAATAGTGAATCTAAAACACAGCAGAGTTATGAACAGAATAGAGTTAAGAATTTTATGTGTATTGTGAAGTAATTCTGTAGACTCAATAAATGTAAAGAAAATGGTATTTGAGTCTTCTTCTGGATGATGTCTTCAAAACAGAGTATCACAATTTTTGTAATCCAGCTTTGAGGAGTGAAAAGGTTCAACTCTTCAGTCTATCGATGTATATTGAGATTAATTTTGGATGAGGTAGCAAGTTAGAGTCTTCTTGTAATCTCAAGGTCTTAGTTCTTCTCTTTTGGTATTTTCACAGTCTATGTCTCATCATGTACTCCTATTTTCATATATTTAACGTGAAAAATGAGGTCCTTTTATACTCCATGATCCTCTAGAAATAATGATCTTTGCAAGTGAATTACCACATACATGACTACAGATACTCCTACAGAAAACACTAAATAATGCTAGAAACATTAATTTTCTAAATATGACTGTTAGAAATAAATTTGAATTAATAAAATGGAAACAATTATTTATATCAATCGATGAGTCATCTCTGGTCTGTTGTCTTCAGTTTGAAAACATCGATGTGTCATCTTCGGTGTGTTATCTTCGGTGTGTCGACTTTGGTCTATCGATCTTTGGTGTGTCAACTTCAGTCTATCGAACTTTGGTGTGCCGAATTCGGTCTGTCAAACTTTGGTGAGTCCGACTTCAGGGAGTTGTCTTCGGTGTGTCGACTTCGGTCTGTCAAACTTTGGTGAGTAAGACTTCAGTAAGTTGTCTTCAGTGTGTTGAATTTGGTCTGTCAAACATCAGTGTGTCAACTTCGGCTGGTCAGGGAATCCAAAAAATATTATGAGGAGTCTGTTTTACATATACAATTACAAGACGAAGTGTTAATAATACATTGGTAAACATATTTATTCATGAATATATGAAATTGACTTATTAAAGTATATGTTTCTGTATGACATATTTGATTTTCATAGAGATATTAAAATTGCTTGAAAGAATAGAATCTTTATATTGAAATAATTTGCGATTATATAAACAACAATATCATAGAGATTCCAATATTTGACGTATTAAATAATGATGATTTTCCAAATATAGAGACTACAACAACCATGACATGATCTAGTTCATTTTCCATCACCAAACAATAATGATGATATCAAGTATGGATTTTATGAGTAAATAATTTTTATATTTCACAAATAACAACCTATAATGTTAATTTTTTATATACTATTTTCAATAAATTCATTGAAAAAAGTTATCTTCACTCATGAAAATAGTGTAATATCATTAATATAAACAATGAATATGATTTTTCAGCACTACCCATAATGAATGTTTCATCGAATGGATTTATTGATTTTATGTTATTTTTATGAAATATTTAAGAGTCTATATATATCAAATTACCATTATCTAAATACATTCAATTAATGATTAAATTATTTTGTCATGTTAGATTTTGGGTTTGTTGTACCACCTATGAAAACAGTGTTATAACTATTTTGTATTAAATGATTGTGAGATATCAATTAATGGTAAAATTATTTAATAGTGATTTATTTTTTATGTTTTAATGATTATTTTATAGTGGTTTTTATTTAAAAATATTATTAACACTTCACTTTTCTATTGAAAAACATGTCAAAAAAATTTCATCATGATTTCCATTTTCACAAACGATTTTCAAGTATTTGACCTGGTGAAAAATGGAACATATGTAATAGTTAAAAAATTATTATTATATTTTTAATTATCATAAAATTATAGACATAAAATATATACTAAGAATCGATCTCATCTTTGTAATATTTTAATAAAACAAAAAGTGAATTTTATATTACCCATATAGGAAATCAAAATATAATTGGTTTATATATTTTTAATACATTGTTATAAAATAATAATAATAATAATGTACTTATTATTATATAAATATTATTATAATCCTATTTATTATTGTTTTGATCATTATATAGAAGGTTTCAGTGTGATCTTGTAAGTGTGAATATAAGGTAATATTATTTTCATCTCAAATTACATCATCTGAGACATGTTTTATAATATTACCATAATTTATTTTTTTTGATATTTAATTAATAATTCATTTATATATAATATCATTATTTAAAATATAATTATTCGTTTTTATGTTTTTTTCAATATAATATTTTTCAATCAGGTTTGATTAAAATTTCACTGAAGATGTCTGGGATTTTGGGGTCTTGATTCTGATTCATTGACATATGTTAAATGTTTTAGACCATGTTTCATTCATAGAGAGAAATATATAAGTTATAATACAATAATTTTGTTATAATTTTTATAATTATATATCTGAGAATTTATTTTCAAAACTGTGTACCCTAATTCCAGTAGAATTTTATTTAGTTTTTCCTTGGTATTAATGATTTACTATAACTATACATTAATTTGTATAATTATGATCATTCTCATTTGTTTATTTTATATGAGTTGGTTAAATTATAACATTTAATTATATAATGTGTAATTATATATATTATATCTATGTATATTAATTCCTTCCAAATAAAAAATTTAAAAATGTATCTCCCTACTTGTGTTATGTTCTATTTCATTCATACACCCACATTCCATTTATGGATTATGATCATGATATTATAATATTAACTTCTCTATTTACTAATGTATCTATATGTTTTGAGCATCACATTTTTTAATATTCTTATTAGATTATTTTCTTCTAGAATGAATGTTATTGTGTTGACCAGGGTATAATTTTTGGAATTATATAATTTTTATTCAAATATGGATAATTATTATAATTTTGAAAATATATTTTTAATCCACCAAATTTGATTCACTAAATGGGTTGTTATCATGTTTTGTAAATTATTAACAACTATAAATTATTATTATTATTTTTTGTTTTTATTTTCCTAAGGAACATTATTTGTAATGTTTGTTTTTTATTTTTTACACAATTTCTCAAATGATTAATTCATTCTTCTTAATCAAGTGAAGGGTGTATCCTAGAATTATACAGAACCTTGATGCAATACTATGTATCATCAGAGAATTATGTTTGGTTCATTTTTTGTATGCCAACCTAGGAATAAATATTCATTGATGGTCAATTCATGATTCTATGATAAAGATGTCTTCCATTACGGTATGGAATTAGCCATCCAAAATTATTCATTTCGTTACTAAGTAAAAAACTATTACAATCCATGTCATGTATATTTTTTAATTTTAAACTATGTATATATTATTATCTAAATATTAATTAATTATTAATTTAGGATTATCAATCCATCAATCCATAATATTTATTCTATATCAATTTCATGACATTGTGAGTTGTATGATTCCCCTAAAGGTGTGTATACTCATCCTTCATTATGTTTCATTTTCTTTATTTTTCAAGAAATGTATTACACATGATATCTCTAATTGGATAGTTATTTTGGATAGATTGGGAGATATTTTGATGACTTATTAAAGACTAATTTATTTTAATATTATGGGAAAATATATAAATTCTAGATAAAACAAAGGAAACTTTTATTTTAATACATTTTATAATTATATAATTCTCTAATTCTATGAGTGGATGGGAATGTATATAATAAATATTTTCGTTATGTTGTCTAATTATAGGATAGTTGGGTATGTTAATTTATATTTTTAATCGATGGTAGAATTAAAAATATTTGTTTTCACCAATAGATCTTGAAATGTGAGTTCATGTTGTCCCATATCCAATTTTTTGAATATATAATTGATGGAAGACGACAAGATCATCATCAATTTGATATATTACAACACACAGTAAATGATTACTCTAGGTATTGGTTAAGAGAGATTGGTTTTGTAGTTTGGGCAGATCCTATTATTAATAGTGCATAAGGAGGCAGTGATGTTATTAAGACATTTTTATATGTAATTAAATAAATAATTTCTTTTATCAATGATGAAGGTATTGAATAAGAAACATATTTCTCTCCCTTCACCATTGCATAATGACTGTGTGGGAGAATTATACTTTATTAAGGTATATTATTTAATTTTTTTTTCAATTTCCATGATTCTAATGAAAGGTAATTTTTATTAGATTAGGAACAAGATAAAACAATTTTAATTTATATTTTCATATTTATGTTTTTTATTTTTAAAGATGTGTAAAAAATTGTAGGTGTGAATTATATGATACATATGTAGTTATAAATATCATGATATGTGAATAAGAGTGCTTCCTATTGGGAAATGATGTATATGGATGATAATATTACATTTGATAAAAGAGGATTTGAATAAGAGGGTGTTAGTATCCATGGTCATCCCAAAACATCAATGAAGCCATAAGTTTAGTTTCATCCTCCTAGATCTCTAATAAAGCATCCTTCATAATTATACTTTTTGTTAACCATAAGTTTCCTTACTTAACTTCTCTCAAAGGCCACCATAATGTGGGAAATCAGTTTTCACCCTATCCCTATGGTATATTTCATTATAATCCTAATATTTTGTTGAGAATAAATTTCATATCCCCATTTAGAGTGTATAAAAAATTTAGAGTAGAACCATATTATATCCAACAGTCTAATGGATATAGGTTTGTGTGTAACCCTAGATGTTGTGAATTCTTGGTTCTTATGTGGAAGATAACTTAGATGTGTTCTATTGAACATATTGAGATTCGAACACCATGTTGTATTGAGGATTTTTTTGTACTAAATATTTATATTTTAATATATTCATCACATTATTTTACTCTCGAATTTGAATTCACTTTGTGGATCTCACCATGGTTCATGTCATGGGATTCTATGTGGAAAGTATATCAGTTATGTAGTTGTGGACTACACTATTTTATGTTTATGTTTGTTTTTATAATGATAATGATTAGAAAGTAATATTAGTTTGTGAAAAATAACTTAATATGGGTTATAGGTATTCATATATTATTTTTATAAACATATAATGTTGTTATTTGATTCAAAAAAGATGCTTGATGGGATTTTTCATAATGTGTTTAGTATGTTTTTGACAATTTTCTATGAAGTTGTTGTAATGATTTCCACATCCAAGACATAATGATCATGACCAAAATTATTCCTAGCTTCACATATATTTAAATGATTAATTATTTTATATATCATTAATTATATGGATGTTGAGGATTTATAATGATTATTTCATGCATAAGAGTAACTTTTATAACAATATGTCTAATTGAAGAGAGAAATAGTTTTTTTTTCAAATAATATGGATGAACGAATGTGGTTTTCTATAGGTTACTTATTTTTGAATTATTTAGTGGTCAATACCATTATCACCTAAAAAAATTAAATAGATATTGAATAATTTGAATTCTTTTATGTCATTTTTATGATCGATACTTAACCAGATAATCATTTAGTGATTCTTTAACTGGATGATATAATGATTTATTCATTCTTGTTATACGATAGGTGTATAGAATATGTGCATAAAATTTTTAGTGTAATGTACCCCCAAACAATGTTTTTTGTACTCATGATATCCATGTTTAATTTACATTAGGAACATGTCATATTGGTGTTAATTGACAACACTCTTATACACATGATGTTAGAGGATTATGATGATGATCTACTTTGGGTTTTTTTTAGAAATATAGAAACTCCATTGTCATTAAATGATCTTATAAAATTCTTAAATTTTATGTTATATTTCAATTTTATTGGTATAATGGTGCTTCAAAAGGGATTATAAGTCAATCCATTAACAATTGTGGAAATTTATTCTATTTAAAAACTTAATAGGTTTTGAAATATTTGGAGTTATCCTAATCTCGAAAACTATTATATATGGTTCATGTATAAATTCTACTTAATGTAATCCCCAATAAAACCATTTTATATTAAATACCTTGATTTGGTATATAATTATTTGGGTAATCTATATTTTTACTATCTTAAAGCGATAGTGATCATTAGCCCTGTTAATCGGTTCCCATTGGTTGGAGTAAATCTTGAAGTATTATATGGTTCATTTATAATTTAATTTTTTATAATAATTATTAAGTATAGAGAAATAGTCTAAAGTGATTATTTATAGATTCATTTTTATGATAATAACTATGCTACCCCTGACCGTGATTTTGTGGAAGTGGTGTTTTAGTTTATGTTTGGGTTGTGTTACCTCATCATTGTGGACTTGTTTGTCTTAATATCTAATTATTGATTAAGGAGTATCATTTCTCATTAGGATTTGAATCTATGTCTATGGTGAATGATATAGGATGTATAAGAATATTAAATCTATTTAACATAAAACATAGGTAAATGGAATATCGTATCTAATGAATTTATTATAATGTCTTTTTGATATGTGTTTCATGTGCATAGAGATACATGGAGAGTGTTGGTTTATATTACACCAATGAATATAGATATGGTATTTTCTGGTGATATAGGATAATTATAATATATAATAGTGAACTCATCCTTGTTTTGGCTAGTAGAGGAGTCTTAATGGAGAGACCCTTTATAATAGGTGATATATGTTCATGTCTTCCATTATGATGAAAATAAGGGATTGTCAACAATTATAAACATCAATTGATTTTATAAAAATGTTAAGTTCCACATTTTTGATAGTTTATATATTTTATTATGAGTTTCTTAGAAATGAATCAGTCATGAACCCTGATTTTTATAAAATATGTAATACTGTCAGATATCAGTTTTTGTTTCAAGTGATAATGTGATCTATGGTTCAGTTTGTTTCATTTTTTTTCTTTGTCATTTTTTAAAGGAATAAAATATATTTACATATGTGTTTTTATCCATTTATGGACCCCAAATAGAAGTGATAAACACATATTTGTTGATGAGATTTTAATTTTTAATTGATCTAGAGAAGAATGTGATTTTTATTTTGTTCGTAATTAAATAAATTGAACATGTTTCCAAATATTATTACGATAATGGAGTAGTTTCATTTAATGTATTCATGAGAATATATGGGGATAGTAAATTTAGGGAAAATGGGTTACAGAGGAAAATCATATCTTATATATATTTTTCATTACCTTATTGGTATAGATATTTTAACATTGTTATTTTTTATAGAATCAATGTTTTAGAATTTCCTTCCACTCTTGGAATGATATTTAGATGAAGTGGACCATTAAAACAGTAAAATATATTTTGTGTTAAAATTTTCAATATTTTTTTGGAGTTCGTGTTCCACATACATTTGGTTGATCATGTTTATAATAATATCTTTCACTGATGAATTGAAATATATTTTTATAATTAAAAATTTTATAGCCATGTAGATCAACATATTGTTAGATTTATTATGGGTATTCGATATTCCATGGATGAGATGCAGTGTAATGAAAGTATATGAAGGATAAAAAGATTTATAAGTGGATGAATTCAAAACTAGACCATCTGAATTCATATTCTTATCTTAGGTGGAGACCTTATATTTTATAATGTCAAACATCATGTGTCTATAGGTAATTCTCTTTTCCAAGGACTATAAATGTATAACATTAGAATAAATTTCCCCACCTATTCTATCAATCATTTTCAGGTGTTATAGTATTTGGGTGAGTTGGGTACTCAGTAATATTTTCCCTCATATATTGAATATATCCTTCATGTTCTCCAGGTGTCATAGTTTCATCGATATCATCATTATGAGTGACATTTCAGTGGTTGGGGGAGATGACTGCATAAGATGATGTAAATTTCATCAATCTATACACAGGTATTTAATGTTATTGGGAGAAGGTTTTATATGTGTGAGTAAGACCCTTTGTTAATTTTTTATATAGGTATGGTGGTCCATAGTATTTTATACTGGACTAAGATTAATATATTCATATATTTTATTCTATACATGATCAAACCATGCATTTCATTAATGTTCATATTTTTTCGTGATGTGAATTTTATCAAGTTTATTATAATTATATTAAGGATGTTTCGTTGTTAATGAGTTTTTTTTATTTTATAGGTACCTCTAATGTAGTTATTTGGATGTTATCTATCATTTTTATTAGTGATATATACGATTTCTATTGACACGTGTAATTTTAGATGTGTTAAATGCAATTTATAGGCCCTCTTTGAAGCATTATAAGGTGTATTACTAATATTTAAAACTATTTATAGGATGTTCAAGGAAGTTATAGAGGAATAGTGTTTATATTATTTTCTATGGGGGTTTTAATGGTTATGGTGGATGTCAATTATTAGACGATATCATTATTAGTTCATGTACGTTTGTATTAAAAATGTGATGTTGTGATATTTGGTGGTTGTGGAACTAGTGTATGAATAGTTATAGTTATAATAAACAATATTTAGGGCCATTACATACATTATATCCTTATGTATTTAAATTATTAATAATGATCATATCATCAATTTTTCCCTAAATTTATAATTTTTGAATTTTATTTTGTAGTACAATGAGATCAACATTCTGTTCATGGTGTTTGGTGGGATCGATGGTATTGTTTTTCGGATAAACGTGAAATCTCTCATTAATTGGTCACATGAGGGTGTATCATTTGGGATCAACACAACATCTTCCATTCCATGTATATAAATTTTATTTTATTTTATGAAGATTATAAAATGGTTAAGATACTTAATCATATGTAGTGGGATGAATTATTACATAAAAAGATGAATTTTTAGGATTAAATGTGGATTCATACTACAAATTGTATTCCATGGTGTGAGTTGGAAATAAGGGGTCCAAATAATGATGGTAAAAAACATTTTATTATTTTTTGAAATAATTATTATTTTAAAAAATCTAGTATAAAATATTGTATATGAAAATGTTAAAAATCAATAATTTCACATCATTCATAATACAAGGATTTCACATATATTTCGGATGTAATGAAACAATAATGATTTTTATTTGAGTTTTCATTGTAAATTTGGTTTGGAATTTTCTTTGGAATGACTATTATTCCATTCCATCAAAACCTATTTAGCATGACACCATATGGATTTGAAAATCTTAAATAATTCGTATTGATATATATTGAACAATTGTAGCCTTTATAACCTTTATTCCTCTTATATTTAATTCATTTCATTTCAAATATTGAACTATTATCAAATGGGCTTTTATTATACCATGTATGATTTCCTTTCTAAAGAAATATTAGTATAATTAAGTTAACATTATTCAAGAATGATAGTAAAAATAATTAATGAATTTTATTCAATTATCTTAGTATTTTTATTCATCTAGTAATTAATTTTCATATAGTTTGTTTGGTTAAATTTTGAGATGTCATTATTTGGTTGAATATTGAATAATAGATGTTTTAAAAAATCATTTTTTTCATTATAAATATATAATAATAAAATGAAATTTTTGAAAAATAATTTTAATGAAAATAATATTACTTTAAGGAGTAATTTAATTCCTATGATAATTTAATATTCAACATAAAAATAAATAATTATAATTTTCAAAGCCTATGTAATGTTTTTATTCCAATATAAACATGTTTATGTTTACTTATTCTAATTAAATATTTAAAATTGATATTTTATATTTTTTTATAATAAAATTAATATAATTCGTCATTTTATTATAATAGTATAAATTATTCCATTCAAATAAAAAAATAATTGCTGTTCCTGTAAATTCATTTTTTTGTTTAAAATAACTCTTTTATAAAAAATTGGTTTTGATGAATTTTAGGAACATATTATAACATTAAATTCCACAAAGAAAAAGTAAATCTTTAAAAATGGTTTTAATATTTATAATCAAATTTTTTATTTTTATTTATTATGGTGAAATTGATTTTTTATCATAATGAATAATATAATAGAAATAAAATTGTTACCATGTTTTCTATTAAAAACTCTTCCTAGGGTGGTTAAATTATGAGATAAGGATATAAAAGGAACATAAGCATACCTAAATCATAATAGTAGAAGATATTTCAACATTAACTTATATTAAATTCGAATTCATACCCATTCAGTTCAATATGAACTAGAAAAGTACATCTTATAATTAAAATCATTATGTAATTCCATGTATGCCACCACTCAGATAAAAAAGGAACCTCGTATCCTCCCATATATTTGAATAATGATCACTATATATATATAAAAAAAATATACAGAAAAAATTTCCTATCATCCGTCCAATAATTTAGTATATTCCTTTAATAAGTAAATATATATTAATAATG
Source organism: Viscum album (assembly GCA_963277665.1). Classification (NCBI taxonomy): domain Eukaryota; kingdom Viridiplantae; phylum Streptophyta; class Magnoliopsida; order Santalales; family Viscaceae; genus Viscum; species Viscum album. The sequence continues at coordinate 1,575,229,735 of OY728127.1, forward strand.
CTTGTGTTATAAGCCAAAGGAGGTCACCCACTAAAGATATAATTGCTTTACATGATTCATAAAATGAATATTCATTTTGATACATACACATATTTTTTATAATTCTACCTAACATAATTACTCTAGTATCACACAATACTAAGATTTTATTTTAATTTTTTAAAAATAATTTTCCTCGTCTATTCCATCAAATTTCAAATTAAATTATCACTCATATATATGTGTCTACTACCTCCACCAAATAGGGATGTGATTCTTATTCATTAAAACCACAAATTGATGAATATAAAAAAGGATTAAAAAATATATTTGGAACTTATGATATAATTATGATTATGGAATTATAAAAAACTCTTTAAATTTATTTTACTATTTTTATTATACAATGAAAACAACATTATTGTGTGCATAAGGATTACAGTCACCATGAAGGGCGGAATTTGTTATAAAAAAATATACGTAATATATGTGTGTTTAAATTAACATATGATGAATGTTTGACACGAGGTTAGGGTTTTATATTACAATCTATCTTTTTGTCAAAATTGTTTAAGATAATATATTGAAATATAAAATTTTATTATATATCTCTAAAAACTTTTTATAAATTTATTCTCCTCTAGTAATTTCAACAATTCAAATATTTTCCAATAATTTTTGTCTCTCTATGTACTCCAATTTCGGAAAGAATTCTAGTAATAAAAACTGAATTAATTTTATTTTTATTAATAATTCATTATTATCCTTATTCATATTTTCATTAATATTTTACTAATAATATTATTACTACTAATTAATTATTGATTAATTTTATTTTAATTCATTATGTATATTTTTATGGAGGCTTAAATAGAATCTTTTTTATCATTTTTCAATGATGAAATTTGTATCGAAGATGTGAATAAAAGGAATAGATATATTTATGTGTTGAATTTTTATTCATTTATTTCATAAAATTCATGAATTAAATATAATAATTCCATAGAGGTTCTCGGTAAATTACTTAGATGCATTGATAGTTCAAATAAGATAATCTAGTTTGGGTAATTAGGGTACCCCTTATTTATTTATTCATGATATCTTACATTGAGGGCTTGATTATATGATTTTGCTGTATGAATTTGTGATTTCTATTACTACCAAATTAGTTATTATTTTCCTTGGGATAATTTAGGTAATTATATATTACATTGATATATTCCCATTTTATGATATTAATTATATGATATAGTTTATTATTATATATTGTTTCCATATTATTCATTATATATTTTTTATATGATAACATTTGTTTTATTATTTTTCTTTATTTCTCATATTGGATCACCATTTATTAATTTTTCTCCATTAAGTAGTATATTTTGGATGGATATCAAAAAAATTAATGAGATTTAAAAGAGGAAATAAAACAATAAAGTATATTATTAAATAATATTTTATATATTCAATTATAGTTAGAGAATCATGCCCGATTCAATACCAAATTATTTCAAACCAATTATGTCCTTCTAGATATTATGTTTTATATATTGAACCAATGTATTAGAGATACCACTACATAGAGGTTACTAGATATTTGGTTTTGCAAATTGTATAGGGTGATGCTTAGTATAATCTATGGGAATACGATTTTGGAATACCTAGATAAGATAATATAACAAAATAACATACTATGAAGGTAATTGTACATATAATAAAATATCCTCGATTTTTTGATATATAAAGAATTTGTTTTTTTCTACAAATTATATCACCATATGGGCACTTTTTAGGGGATTTTCTTGGTTCACTAAGGCACCTTAGGATAAAAACCACGAAAATGGTCAGTTGGGTATCCACATGACCTCCAACCATATGATGATTAGTTGTCCTAATACTACACATCTAGCAATAAAATATAAGGTTATATGATTTGGTTAATTATTTATATCCCTATGGACCATTATAATTTTTTTAAAATTTTAATATTATGTGAAGATATTTACAAATATTTTATGCATAAGACCCCAAAAGAAGCAATTTATAAATTTTCAAATTATGTTTGTTGTTATAATAAAAAATAATTATATATTTCAATTTAAAATTTATATATTTTTTCAAATAAATTATATTACATTATTTATAAAGGATTTATAGTTTTTGGAATTAGAACCAAAGAAATTCATATAATCATTGAAGGAATTTCCTTCTAAGAAAATGAAATTATTCTTCAGCTAGATCTTAATCTAATGAAATTATAACTATATTTTAGTATCTAAGATTGTTTATCAACAATATTATTTCACTTAAAAATAATTATACTGATCCAAAACAAGTTTCAATGATGTTTAACCACATCATGTTACAAAAAACCAACATCATTCATGTGTACTAATAATCAATTTGCAGCTGATCAGTGGATCATGATCCATGAGAAGAAGTTTCTGACTATGAGATGTAGTGAAATATAGTGTCATATAAAATAAATTTATCATCATAATGGTGCTGAAATTCAACAGTTATAATTGATATAGAACATATAATAGTTTTAGAAAAGAAATAGTTTGTATTGGAAAACATTTTGGTTGATATTTTTTGAAAAATACATCACTTTTGAGAAACATGCCAATATAGAGAGGAAATTCCACTATATAATGGTAAAACATTGATAATATATTTTCAAGTTTGAATCTAAGAATACATTTTTAGGAAGACAATTTTTTTATTTTTCATGCAATCAATTCTTTATGAATGGTCAACTAATTGATGATATAAATTCTAACCACGGAAGTTAATTATTCACTTAATAGTTATATCAACATGTGAATATAATGTCTTGTCTTATAAAGAAAGTGAATGAAATTTTAAATTAATATGTCTTCCATGGAAAATAATAATATGAGTATATATTTGAGAATATTAAAAAAATTAATACAGCATAATAGAATATGGGATGTGATTAATTTCCTACTTTTAAAAACTATCGAATGAAACATTATGGAACATTCTTGATGGAAATATTATATTGTATTGTTTTTAAATAAAAAGGCCAAAATTATTTTTATTTCAATGGAATGATGGAATAAATTCACTATTCAATGGTTTGTAAGTAATGTTTTGGGGAACTATTTTAATTCATCACCCATGAGTTAATGGAATTTTCAATAGAAAATGTTACATCCTGTGATTTCAGTGTATATTTGAAATAAATAAATATTGTGTTGGATTTCTTATTCGACACACAAAATTGAGCTAAAATGCAAACACTTATTTATATGTTTAAAATAAAAACATTTAACAAAACATTTAGAACATATTAAGGGAAACAATTGGGTATTATAATATTTAGTTATCATGAAAATTATGTATAATTATAAAAATAATGATATTCACCTTATGTACAGACACAAAAATAACAATGTCCTCTTATCTGTACAAAAATAGTTCTCTAAAAAATCATATAATATAAGATTATTATGGTTACATAATAAAAAAATGTATTTATAATATAACTAATATATTAATAATAAAATAATTTATAATTTTATATGTAATAAAAAAAATGAATAGTTAAAATATTAAAATATAATTTATGAATTTGAATAGTTTTAAACAATACTTTTTATGTTTAACTAAATCATTATTAATATTATTTTATAAAAATAATTTAACAAATATTCACCATTTTTAAATTGTTAAAAATTATACAACCCAATGAATTATTTTTGAGATTTTTCAAATATGATTTCTTTATTGGTTAATCGGTAATATACCGGTTTTATAATAAACATTAATTTTATAAAATTATTATTATCTAATAATAAATTAATGGATTAGTAGTAATTTTTAGTGGATAAAACATGTAATTTCTTTGTTACTTTATAATTTTTAAAATGATGGTTTTAATGTATAAAAGCATATTTTAAATATATAGTTTATGATTGTTTTTCCAAAAATATTATATTGTATACGTTATAAAATTTTAATGAACTTATTTATTTGATGTTGTTTAAATATTTAATGAATAAAATTTTATATAAAATTAAGAATCATAACATAAAAAATATATATTATAGAATCTTTTTTCATAAAAAGGGATAAATTACATTGGTAAAAATAAGTCATCATGATGAAAAATAAAATGGTAAAAACGTGTTACCTAATGGTTAAACATACTAACAAGATAATTTTTTTTGTTTTCTTCTTATTCCAAAAATATCATTTCACTATATTAAAAAGATAATTTTATTATCATTTTGATAGGAATGTTATTATAATGAGGTTATAAACATTAACTAACCTTTATTTTTCAATTCAACCAAATAAATATTTCAGTCATCCATTGTGTGGATTATCACCCCCATGAGACAACGTGTATCATTTTCTACCCCCAACATATATGTATAATCATATTTTTTTTAATATATAATTATTATATTAGTGAAATATATATTTTTTTTAAATGAAGATGAAAATTACCTATTTTTCCCATCAATGGAAAATGAAATCATCAACCATGTCTTCATTTGGATTGGTGCCTCAATAAAATGATCAGTTTTAATTTTTTATTTAATCAACAAAATAAAAGTATTTTCTGGATAATTTTTATAAATTATAAATATTATTTTATTATAAAACTAATGTTTTTTTCTTAATAAAATTATATAATAATAATCATACCATTGAAAAAATATTATCATTAATTGAATATTTTTGAATAGGAATAATAAGTGGTAAATCATCAATTAAAAGTATACAATATTTTCATTTCAATTAAATATAAATTTAAGTTCATTATAATTTTTATATATCAATTAAATATACACTATATTATATCACTATGCTACTGATGCAACGATATTACAACTAAATCACCTCTTATTCTTTGATAATACTTGTATGTTTTTACTTGGGTCAGTTTGACCAATTTTATGATAAATAATATGAAATTATATCCGGGATAATTATAAAAACATAATTAACATTAATATACTATAATGTGTATATATATATTAATAAATCTTAATTTTATTCTTGAGAGGAAACAACAACATTTAACTCAGTAATTATTAAAAAACACTTTATTCGTTGAAAATCTTGGAAATATTCTCATTTTATATTTCATTTACTATGATAATTAAAAATGTATTATTAAATGGAAATATAAAATTCATAAATACATATTATTAATATATTACAATAGAGATTATAATTATACTTATTTAGAAATTAAAAGATTATTTTCCTGCAAGATTACTATGTTCTAATCAAACCATTATGAAAAAAATTTCTTTTATAATGGTTCTACTATGATGAAATTATGGAATGATTATAAAAATAATTTCATTTGAAAAATCTATAATTACTACCCCATTTAAAGGAACACATGTACTTCTATTGGGGAAAAGACACATATAAGTTTGAAATAATTAATTTAAAATCGAAAATTCACTTATATATTAATGTAAAAAATTATTTGGAGATAAATATTGAAATTGTAATATGAAATCTTAATATAAATGAGTGGACATTGTAACATCCCATCCTGGGTTCCATGTATCGATTTGCTGAGGTGGTTGGCCACAATACCTCAAGTGCATCATAGAAAATGCTATAGACTACTGACTAGGATTAAGGGTGTTGTGTAAGTCAGTGGGGAGACTATGCCCTCAATGATTAGATAAAATAAAAATAATATATATATATATGAAATATAATAAAAAATGGAATTATTTATATATTAGTAGAAACTAAACACATCCACATGAAGGATAATGAAATTATGTGCTGAATCTGATCAAATAACCATAAGAAACTAATAATTATAATATTTCATGTGTTATACAAAATTAGATAGTAGGTTTAGGTGTTAAAAGAATATAAAAATTTCTAAAAAAATATAAAAGAATTCAAAAAAATCTAAAATTATATTCTCCAGCATATGCTCATTATTTATCTCCCAATTCCGTTATAGAAAATTTAATCATGAATTGGAAGCTATCTCTTTAATTATATCTGCACCATTGGTCATAAAGTCTACATAGTTACCTAGGGGGAGAGATGGGTGTGAGATACAATCTCAATATCCTAATACCTCTAGAGACAATACTGTCCCATTTTGTGTATAAATTTATAATTAGTGTTCCATAATTCATTTAAATGCAAGGAAGAATTAAAAAAATTAAAAGCATTGGATTGGGCTCCAATTGGACACACTCCTAATAGCCTAATGAGGCTGAAACCCCTATGTTTTGATAAACCTGAAGCTATCATGGTAATGTGATTAAGGTATTATTTTATATTTTGGAATATTATAATGATTGTTATTGTACATGGAGGGAAACCCCTTACATTTTCAAATATAATTAACCAATTTCCATTCAAAAGCCCTTATATATCTATGAAATTATTTTAATTGTTTCAATATAAAACAATTCATGAATCCTTGATCAAATCAATGAAATTACAAGAGAATATTAAAAGTATTTCTTCAAGGTCTTAGTAAAAGGATAATTCCATAGTGGTCATTCAAGGTGACACAGTTATGATGTCCCAAGTATCACTCTAGCATGGTGTAAATAAAACTCAATCAAAATTTCAAGTTCGATCCTAGTATTTCATATAGGGGGCTATGTATCTCTCTAGAAATGGATTAACCATTCATACCATCAAAACAATAAAATGGTTCACCCTTAGGTAACAGGTCACACTCATCTAGAGGTAAATATAAACAATGCATGAAAAACTCATTCCCGCAATAGTTGGTTTCATTTTAGAAAATTCTACTAACCATTAATAATTATTTAAAAAGGTAAAAGATTATATCAAGTGTTTTGGTAAGTTGAAACAACATTATTCACCTTTGGATATAAGGAAAGACACCTAAATAAGAAATTTATTTATAATAAAACATTTCAGAGATATCATTTCATTTAATTCGACCCATTAAATAACATTATTTCTATTAGTCATCTCAAGTCATTAAGAATTAAGAATTTAAGAATCATGGAATAAATAAAGTTCACTTATCCAATTAAAATAATATCCACTCATCCATATTTGGAAAGGTAAATTCTATTCACTAGTTTCTGCACCCCAAGTGATTGAAAACATGGTCAAAAAAATTCAACATAATACACAAATCCTTAGAAATATTATTTAAATCCTAGGATATGGAGGAAATTAGCATTGTAGGTATATCCCAACCTATTTGGGTGGAATGTCTCATTATGATAAACTGTAGGGGTTGATTCACTGAATAAATGGGTTTCCAATAATAATATGATGTATTAAATTTCATTTAAATTGTTAATTTCATTATGAAGTAATAAATTATCGGATTTCAGCACAATGACGTGATTTAGGAATTGAAATAAAGTTGTGAGAAAATGGCATGAATGCATAAATTATCCTCATAGATCATAGATTATCCTAAGTAAAGAATAGATTCTATCTAGATTGGAAGAAAATGAAGAATTGATTAGTCACCAAGAATATATGGAAATTTTTTTCACCAAAATATCACAATGGATTCGAGGATACACATAGGTAAGTGGTGTGAGTTAGGATAGCCTTACCATGAAGAATCCAACACTTCGGATGGATTTATAGACAGATGACACATGGATTCTACACCTTTATTCCTAAGATTTTAAGAAAATGTGGTTTCTAATAGAGGAGGATGCACAACCGTTGGAAGAAAAACAGGGGAGAATGTTTTAAAACATCATTGGGGGTAAAAAGGTAATTTTGACCATTTTTACCACTGTGCATGGTTTGGCCACATGGATTGGCCATACCATGTTCCATCCAATGGTCGTTCAAAGCTACTAGGGGAACCCTACATAGTCTTTCTCATGGGATTACTAAATATTCAAAAAAACCCATATAAAAAGGCTCATTCCATGTCTTCAATAGGTAGAACAACATTCTTCTATAGGTCACATAAATTCTGGAAAACATTATGGCCCCCGTGGTTTTTCCCATTTCAGGCCTCCTGGCATTGAAAAATCCTTGAACGCACCTCATCTCTTCATGAATTCATTAAGAATTATAATAAGAGATTTTTATAGAACATAAATCTAAGAAGTAATGGTACGAGACTTTATGAGAAGTTGGTATGACCCCACATTTCCTCCTTAAGAAAAATAATCCAGGGGTTTCCCTTCTCAGTGTTTTGTAATTCCTTTTGTAAAGAGATTCAATCACTACTCATGCAAATTAGCCTCTCACTCTCATGTCTAATTTTGAACATGTCCATACTTCCATGACAACCATACTAGAGAATCTTTACTTCTGTGTATATCATGTGTTCATCGATCAGGAAACCATATTGGCCACTCCTAGATGGATCCAACTACTTCAATCTTGATATCGTTATGGTTGAAAAAATGAGGCATGTGGGCATGATACATTTGAAAATGTGATATGTGGATGAAATAAAGCATGGAATAGTACCTCAAAGGTAATAGTACCTGATAGGATACCAACCCAATTCTCTACGCTAATCCACAATGCCCAAAATATCTTAATGAAAACTTGACATATCTATCAATTCATATGTGACCCAGCCAGGTTGATACATGATGAAAGACATGATGTTCCACATAAAAATCCAATGGTCTATAGTGATTATTATTATAATAATTATTCGTAGTCTGGTATATAGATATATGATTTTGAATCATCTAGGCTTTCTCTAAATTCATTTAAATAAGATTAGGATGTATTAGAACTTCCTCACCTACCTTAATCCAATATAGAGGTAAACCAAACAGTCTACATAGAAAGCCTCATAATGATCCATAGTAATTGTTTATTGAAAAATTTTATTTTTTGAAAATGAAACTACCAGAATTCTATTCTCTCTAGAACCTCCAATATAATGGTTAAAGGCCCATAATATATCCTTTAACACCTTTATGGTCCGCTCAAACAACTTTTTGTTCTGAGGGTGACATGTAATACTCAAGAGCACCTGTGAAGCAATTGTATTCTATAACCCTTTCCAAAACCATGATATATATAATATGTCTCGGTCAGATATGAATGGACATGGAACACCATAAAGACTCATTATCTCCCTGTGGTATAGTCATCCTAGTTCATCAATAGAGAAAGACTCATGGATAGGTAGGAATTTTGCGTCTTCGATCAGTCTGTCATAGATAACCCATAATGCATCACTAACTCAAGGGGGTCACATAAACCCTATAATGAAATTTATAGGGGAGTAATTCCATTTCCACTTAGTAATAGATAGTGGCAGTAGAAGTCCACTAGGCCATTGGTTCACTGCCTTCACTTTCTGACAAGTTAACCACCTTTTGATAAATCATGCTATCCACCTCATTATACATGTCCACCATTATAAATGAAGAATATCATGGCATGTCATATTAAGCCCATGGCAGACCTCCAAAATAGAGGCATGATATTCCCTCATAATATCTTCCTATGTATCTATAGGTATATATACACTTCCATGTATGTGTAGAAACTCACGGACATCATCAATACAACCATGAGGGGGGCTCTCTTCTATACTGATCTCTCTCTCTCTCTCTCATACTGAGGGATTTGAAATATAATAACCGCATCATTTGTAATTTCTATAGAATCGACTATTTTTATTCCAAATCCTCTATAACTGAATTCCCTTATTATTAATAAACATCTAAATTCATCTATAAAAAATGATCCAATGACTACCACTCATTAGAGGCCTCCTTGATGGGTCATGTCAGAGTCATCCGACTAAAAGAATCTGCCACTACATTACCATTTAAGGTTGTTTATGAAATATTAATTTCAAACTATTATAGGTATTCAACATAGCTATTCTACCATATATTCACATATCGATGAGTGGAGTTACATTTGAGAGTTCACTGATATGTGTAAACAATGATCCACACCCCATAAAATAGTTCTACGAATATAAAAATGTTTGAACCACGACTACTAGATCATGTTTGTGGGTAGGATTTTTTTTCTCAAGAGTCATTAGCTGATAGGATCCATATTGTAACACCCCAAACTGAGTTACCTAGAGTCAGTGCGTTATTTTAATACATAGGCTTGATTACAAGGAATCATGTCCTGAATTATAAATCAATTTACCAATCTTATAAAATATATTACAAATATGAACGTTACATTATAATTTCTAGAATAAAAAACAACATAAATAATTTTTTTATAACTCCATTATTCCCCTTGATTAAACCTGTATATTAATCACAACACACTTATTCATATCATGGGTATATTGAAACTTAACAATGGGGTGAGATCAGATGATCAATAAGGATAACAACTTATTGGAAACTGTTATAAATAAGCATAACTATTTAAGGCAATGTTTAAAATTAAAAAAAAATCCTTTTAAACATAAACAACAGCATAATATGGAAAATATGTATTAAATAATTTCATTTACTTATTAGCAAGGATATTATACTAGTAGAATAATCACATGTAATATCAATAGCTAATTTCATAATGATGGAATGCATAATGTTGGACATCATAACCACAAAGTCCAGGACTCGTGCCAAGACTACAAATAAGATTTGGTCAAGGCCTTGTTCTAATACAAAAGTTTTTATCATGAGACCAAAGGAAGTATCAATGATCTATATAGGGAGTCACCTTTCAATTACTAAATCATATTCTTTCCCTCATATTAAAATTTTGAAACATAACATAAACATTCATATTAAAAATAGGATATGAAATGTTAATTCTTTAAACATAAATCTTGAATGGTATAAAATAGAACATCCAAAATAAAACATATCATAACTAATTCAGTAAAATAAGGAAGAATTTATTATAAAACATCAACCACAATGATGAATAATATATAATAAAATATGTTTACACTGTTGAATATAATCAATAAAACTCTTTGAGAGAAACTCCCCTTTTTCAAGAAATCATTTAAAAGTTGCGCAATTTATAAAAAAAATTATTTAAAATAGTTTTTTAATCAATGTTTCCCATAACACTTTGAATCTTTTGAATTAAATTAACACATTAAAGCAATAATTTTTACAAAATAAATCCTTAAAATCAGTTAGAAAACATATACATTGTCTCAATTTTCATATCGTATTGAACAGAAGTAAGTTATTGAGATATATGTAAATATAGACACACACTCACACACACACAAATAGATATATATATATATATATAAATTTATCCAGTAACATTATTATTTCATATATTACATATATATTAATAATATATTTGTTTATAATCATCTTTGATTGGTGAACGTGGAAATGAATCTCATCGCTTCGTGGAGACAGTGAGTCGTACGTACGCAAGAGCGATGATATCATTCAATTGATGGTGAAATCATTTGTAATTGGATGATATATTATATATATAGAATCATTAAAATTTTATATTTATTATTTACATCAATTATACTCATTATTATACCCATCCAAAAAATGAAGTGTCGAATAACAAACTACACCATGACGTGGAGGTGGTAAGTCATGCGTACGCACGTTTGGTGACTTTTTCATTCATAGGATGGATAGAATAATGAACATGGTTATACCATATTTATAGTAAAATAATAGTGATTATAAGGTAATGGAGTTATTATTTTTTTATGGAAACAACAATGAATGAGGATGTGGAAGAAGAAAAGAACTTTGAAAGAGGTGAATAAATTATTACCACTTCTTCGGGTGCTTTAATTTGAATTGATCAAAAGGGCTCTTTAGGTTTTCTTATGATAAAATCAAGGCCTCTAAGTTGATGTAAGGGTAGTTGGAAAGGTATTTGAGTAGGGTTTTCCCATGGAAAATGGCTTTATAGGTGTGATTTTGAGGGATGGGAATGTACCCTTTTATATGAGAGGTGAGGGTCACTTTAGGAAAAGCTTGAAATATTGTTTTGATTATACAATCGTATTCAATTTATAATGGATCCAAAAATTTTTATTTCGAGGGTAAGGTTGGAATGGGTCGCAAAACTTTTGAACATATGTTTTTGGACAGGTTTAGGAAAACATATTAACCTTATATTTCTGATTTAACTGTTAGTTTAATAGTTTACCTTTTAACATGTATTCTTGTATTATCATAATAAATTGTTAATAAACATACTAGAAAAAGCAAAGAGAACCCCAAATGGTTAATTATTGATATATCTAACCTTATATAAGTCCTTTGGAGAAGCCATAGATTTTTAGGAATATTATATCAATTAATAATATATTATTTCTTTTAAAAACTAATCTATGTAAATTTTGACACAATTTTGTATTAGGTTTTTGTGAATTTCAACAAAAATTATTCACTTCAAAAACAAATTACTTAATCAACCCAAATAGGTCATATTAACCTTGAAAATTCATGGAATACATGAAAAATCCCAACTGACAATTTTATTAATATTTATAATATCACTTATTTTAATCTTTCCATAGAAAGGTAATTACTACATCATCATTGTGTCATAAATAAATTTAATTATTTAATGACTAAAAACTATATATAAAATACCATTATGTTGGGAATCCTTTTATATTTCTAATTAATATTTATAGTCTAATTTATCTTATTTATATCCCAATATTAAAATTGGTTTTGTTATTAAACATAGAATTTATCACTTTTAACACTTCTTTAAATAAAATAATAATAAATACCCGAATATAATAAAACAGGATCAGAAGGTTCATATTTAATTCCTGAGGTTGATTTTGGTTGAAATACACTTATCCTCTAGAATTGGGACATTTTTTTGGTTAATTAAAATGTCATTTTTTTAATTACCATATTTACTTTTAATAGTGGTAAATAAAATTTAAAAGTTACTATTCACCGAAACTTATTTTCATTCTATTGAACCTCATTTAAAAGTTACTATTCACCGAAAATTTGCAAATGTGCATAGAAAGTGGATAAACAACTTTAAAAAAATTAATAAAATTTTACACTTCTAATATTATTATAAAATGACTCCAATGAATTACATTGAACTAATATATGTATTATTTATCTATTTTATCTTTAAAATAAATTTAAATAAAAATAAAAATTATTTAAATAAATGTAAGTTTTAAACAATAATGTAGTGTTTTTCACTATTCATCAAAAATGGAATGTTTTTAGAAAAATTATAAAAATTCACTCAAAGATAATTTTGATCTTCTAATTTCAAAAATTATTTCTATTTTACCAAATTAAAAGCATATGTTTTCAATAATTGAATTAAAATTAATTCCATTGTCAAATCCAGAAAGCTGGTTTTTAAAAATAAAAACCATCAAAAGATTGACATGTGTTTATGTACAATTTAAATGTGAAATTACATCCAATGACATCGATTATATTAAATGACAACAATATAATATAATTATACTTTAAAACCACTCAAATTAAAAACTTATCACAATAAATTATTTTGATTAAAAAATTGTATTCTATTAACATTTTAGTATTTTTCACTATTTATCAAAATATGGAAGTTATTAGAAAAACAACAAAAAATAATCGAAATTAAATTTTTATGAACTTATTATATAGAAGAAATTAATTTCATTAAGTTTCATATATAAAAGTTTCCAATATTGGATTAAAAAAGGGTTTCCCATTAAAAGGCAGTAAAATTGCTTTTTCTAAAAAATATTCTTTTATCTAAATAATTAATTTATTCTTATATTATATCTAAGAAACATATAATATGGATTTTAAAATTATATTAAGTATATATAAAATCAAAATTAAGTTAATAATATTCTTAACCTCTTTTTGAATGGCTAGTTTGGAAAGTTGTGATGCGCACAAACTCAGTGTTACTTATAGTGTGAGCTATTTAATTACGTTTAATAGATAATGTACTGTGAAATCTTCGGGTGTTACATTCTCCCATACTTCAGTAAATTGAGTCCCTACAATTTTAAATTGTTCTTTGAAAATAAATGATTGAGAATAGAAAATACCTTTGTTGAAAATACACATCATAAATAGGGTAAATAAAATTTTGTCTTAAAAAGAGGTAAAGGGAAATGAAATAATCACCGCAAAATTAGGGTTTAAAATAGGATATATTTGGTAGCAATTATAGTCACATAATTTTAGTAAAAACTTAAATATTTATAGGTATTGATTGAGTTCTTCAATCATAAACTAGTGATCATTAAATGGAAAATTGAGGGCTTCAAAGCCATAAATTTATGATGAGTTAAAATACCATCGGTTCAAAATAAAAATAGGGTATTAGGATAACACATCTTTGGTTTTGAGATACATTACCAAAATATTAATAATTAATTTATTTATAGAGAAAGAAAAAAATACCTCACACGTAGAGTTCCATCCATTAACTAATATCTACCCCAAACACATATTTTTCTCCAAAATATAATAGAACTCTAAAAAATTATATTTAACCTAATTGTATTGGGTTCAAAAAATGAATTTATAAATAATCTATCATACCATTCAAAAAATAATTATAAAATCCAAGAAATCACGTAGGCTAGTGTTTGGTGATGCACCCTTGTCGCCCTTCAGTTGTAGGTTTAGGTTTTGCGGCCTTGCCAGAAGCCTTGGGTTGTCGCCTGACCTTCGGGTTATCATTTTCATAACAATTAAAAAATAATCTTTAGAAATTCTTTGACCATAAAATTAGTATCCAATGTCAAACATAATCCATTCTATCCATTAGACTTATCCATAATACTTCTATCTGAACTAACCGTCCAAATTTTATAAGGACGATTACATAATAAACCTATGAATACAGTCCTCGTGTATTCTATTATAATGTGGTAAAACAAATTATTACCAAAAAACCATATTTGAATAGGTATGTACTTCTTTATTCCTTATATAAAACATATAACACTAGATATATTACTTAAATACAAAAATGTTTTAATCTTCAATAATGATGTAATAAACAACCCATTAATTATTTTCAATGTAGTCAATAATTCCCAATAAAAATTATAAAAATTAATCATATCCTATTTAAAAATAAATACCTTAGAATCTAGACCATATTATTTTTTATCATTCCGTTATCCATATATTTTCCAAAAATTTTAACTATCTATTGGGTCACTTTTTTGGTACCACCCAATCTCAAATCCTTAATGAAATAGTACTGTAGTACAATCCTTATATACTCCAAAATTTTTATAACATGTACATCATTTATAAAACTCTCAAATGACATAATCCATTAATAAAAACATAAGAACACTATTTATTCTTCTTTATCTGCGATAGTATCATAACTTGATTACAATCCAAAAAACATAATTTTTGGTATACTCTGACATTTGAGACATTGATTCGCAGAGTTTCCTAACTCCTTTCACATGAAGAATGGTACATTTAAAACCTCTTTCTTACCCTTTCAATCACGTACATGGTGTTCTTTTTCTCCACACATATAAGAAACACAGATTCCCTTCTATAATTTACCAAGGTGATTTTTTTCAACAGTTATCACATATGGGAAAATACTTATATCCCTTATTCCCATTATCCATCATTCTCTCAACCATCCTTTTCTTCTCCAGCTTCCCTTACAATCTATAGGACTAAGAGAATTCATTACATATCATATTAACACATGATACTATTTCTTTATATGATGAGAAAACATGGGAATCTATTTCCCTCCTAAATGTTGTTTTAAGACCATGAATGATTTGATCCTTCTTACTCTTTGGATCATGCATATTGTTGGAGTTCTCATTCCTTATACTAGGAACCATTTCTAAAAATGGAATACATTATGTTAGTTTATGAATCACAATGCATATTCCCAAACATATAAAATACCTAACATTATTTGAATATTTCATGCATATAATCTATAATAATTAATAAAATTCTTTGATGAGGTGTTTACTCATTAATCATTTATAATGGCTCGTATAGAAAATGTGATTTTTTCAAAGCATATCCCATGTGAGCGTCGTAGCCAATAGTGCAGCAAGGACCATTTTTATGTACTATGATACCTTAGGTTATGCCTGAAACTCCTTGTCGTACTTTTCAATCTTAGCCGCATTTGTGTTAGAGCCTTCTAAACCGACTCATATCCAGAGAGGGATTTATTTCATGGAAAATTTACAATATATCTACATTAACAAAATTCTAGGATGTTATTTTATATTAATCCTCAAATTCTATCTTAGGTTAATGTTTCAAAAGCAGATTATATATAAATCTATTTATAAGGTTATTTATAAAAATCCTCTGATACCAACTGTAATGCCCCGAACCCAGTTACCCAGAGTATGTGCATTATTTTAATACATGGGCATGATTACAAGGAATCAATTCCTGAAGGACTGATCCATTATACAATCTTAGAAAATAGATTACATATATGAACATTACATTATAATTTCAAAAATAAAATACAACATAAATAATCCTTTGAGAACACCATTATTCCCCTATCCTAACCCTACATATCAATCATATTACACTTCTTCACATACCAGTAAAAATAAAACATAAGAAATGGGTGATCTCAAAATCTCAGTAAGGATAACAATATTGAGAAAACTATCTTAAATAATCATAAACATTTAATGTAATGTATATGACTAAAAAAAGCCTTTTAGACTTAAACTTTAGCATTATATGGAAAATATTAATCAAATAGTTTCATTTACTTATTCAAATGTATATTCTACTTGTCAAATAATAACATTTAATATCAATATCTAATTTCATAATGATAGAATGCATAATACTAGACATCCTAACCACATAGTCTAGGCCTTTTTCCAAGAGACCAGTTTGTATCCCGAGTCACACCGATGCATCAAGGATCTATAAAAGGCTCCACCCATCCCATTAAAAGTCCAATTCATTCCTCATATGAAACGGTTGAAACCTAACATAAACATTCCTATTAAAACTAGAATATGAAATGTTAATTCTTTTTCAATAAATCTTGAATTGTATTAAAATAGCACATCCATTGTGAAACATATTATAAAGAATTCAATAAAATATGGAAGACTATATTATCGTAAATCGACCTCAATCAATAAAAATATCCAAAATAAGATATTGATATAGTTGAAAATAAACAATAAAATTTTTTGATTGAAATACCCCTTTTCATGAAATCATTTAAAATTATCACAATTTATAATGGAGGTAATTTAAGAGATATTTTGGAATCAATGTGTCCCATAACACTTTGAAACTTTTTAATGATATTAACAATATAAAATAATCATGTCTACGTAATTAAATCCTTAAAATCATTTTGAAAACATGGACATTAAATAATAGATTTAGAAAAATAAATCATTAAAATCATTAAAAATGATGATCTAGTTAAAAATTATCATCTTTAAAAACATAAAATATTGCCTTTTAAAATATTTTAATGAAACATGGACATAGATGATAAATATTTCCAAGAATATACTTACAGATAAACAATCTTGGTTAATAATGAAATTGAGAAAATAACCCAAACCTTATACTTTCCTTTGGTCGATGATATGTTTAACATCCTGTATAATGACCACAATATGTTATTAAATTATACCTGAACCATATTCTTATTTATGATATTATTATTTATTCATTTATGGATTTATACGATCCATTTAATAATAATTTATTGGTTAAAATAATATTTCAGTTAATAATCGGTTTCTCTATCATACATGTTTTAAATTGTAATTCTCGATCGTATAACTTATATCATGATTTAATTGCTTCCAAAATATAAAAAATTATTTATGTATAATATATATTCAGAATATAAAAATGTATAATAGATATATATATGAAATAGAAGACCCTATTTATGAAGACAGTAGGTTGTACGTACGCATAAATGCATTTTCCATTTTCATATTGTATTGAACAAGAGTAAGTGAATGAGTTATATGTAAATTAATATATATATATATATCCAGTATAATTATTATTCCACATATTACATACTTATTTATAATATATATTTTTATAATCATCATTGAATGGGGAATGTGGAAACGAATCTCATCGCGTTGTGGAGATGGTAAGCCGTACATTCACACGAGCAATGATATCATTATATTTATGGTGAAATAATATGTAAATGGAGGGTATAATATATATAAATAATCATTAACATGTTATATATATTATTAACATCAATTATACTCATTATTATACCCATCCAAAAAATAATGTGTTGAATAAAAAACTATACCACGACGTGCAGACTATAAGCCGTACGTACACACATATAATGTTTTTGTAATTAATAGGATGTATAGAATAATGAATATAGTTGTAACATATTTATAATAACATGAAATTAATTATAAGGTACTAGAGTTATTATTTTTTTATAGAAACAACAACGAAAGAGGAAGTAGAAGAATAAAAGAACATTGAAAGAGGGGATGAAATTATTACCTCTTCTTTGGGTGCTTCCTTTTGATTTGATCAAAAGGGATCATTAGCTTTTATTATGATCACAGTAAGGCCTCTAGGAAGAGGCGAGGGTAGTTGGGAGGATATTTGAATACATTTTGGCTGTGAGAAATGGATTTTGAGTTGCGATTTTGAGAGAATGTGAAGTACCCTTTTATAAGAGAGGTGAGGGTCACTTTGGGAAAAGCATGAAATATTAATTTATTATAGAGTCATATTTGATTTGTAATGGATCCAAAAGAATTTATTTTTAGGATAAGGTAGATAAAGTTTAAAAAAATCTCAACCAACTGGGTTTAGACAGGTTTAGGACACCATATTAACCTTATATTTTATATTTAACACTTATTTTAATTGTTTAACTTTTACCATATATTCTTGGATTATTATAATAACTGGGTAATAAACACACTATAAAAAGCCATGTGAACCCTAAGTGATTAATTATTGATATAAATAACCATATATAAGTCTATAGGCCAAAAAAGAGATTTTTACGAATATTTTTATCAATTAATAATAGAGTATTTATTTTAAAAACTCATTTATGTCAATTTCAACACTATTTAGTATTTGGTTTTGGTGAATGTCATAACTACTTTATCACATAGATAAAAAGTATTTAATCAACCCAAAAATGTCATATTAACCTATAAAATTCGTGGAATACATCAAAAGTCCCAATTTACAATTATATTAATATTTATAATATCAATTATTTTAATCGTTCAATAATAATGTAATTACTACATGATCATTGTGTCAAAAATAAATTTAATTATTTGATGTATAAAAATTACAAATAAAATACCATTATGTATAAAATTTCTTAATATTTATTATGAAAATTTATAGGCTAATTAATTTTATGTATACCTTTATATTAAAAATGGTTTAATTATTAAACATTGAATTTATCACTTTTAACTCTTCTTTAAATAAAATATTAATATATGTCATAATCTTATCAATGTAAATAAAGAGGATAATATTTTATTCATAATGAAGATTTTAGTCGAACTACACATATCCAATAGAATTAGGACATGTGTTAGGGTAATTATAATATCTTTTTACCTTTAATTACCATATTTACTTTTAATTGTGGTAAATAAAATTTAAAAATTACTATTCACCAGAAATTATTTTAATCCTATTGAACAAAATTTTAAATACTGATGTAAACCGTGTCATTCAGATTTTTGGAAATCAATTTATAGAAGTGGTAAAATTATATTTTATGCAAATATTCCAATGTGCCTAAAAGGTGGGTAAAAGACGTTAAAAATTTCAATAAAATTTATACATCTAATTTAATAATAAAATGACTCCAATGAACTAAATTTAACTAATATATTTATTCAGTATATATTTTATATTTAAAATAAATTTAAATTACATAATAATTATTTAAATAAAATTCGGTTTAAAATAATAACGCTGTGTTTTTCACTATTCATAAGAAATTGAATGTTTTTAGAAAAAACCAAAAACTCACCCTAATCTAATTTTTATATTCTGAAACCAAAAATGATTTATTTATTACCAAATTAAAAACGTATGAGTTTCATTAATAAATTTAAAATCAATTCCCATTTTCTAAACCAGAAAGCGGGTTTTTAATAAGTAAAAATTATCAAAAGATGGAAATTTGATTATGTACAATTTAAATGTGAAATTTCATCCAATGACCTAAATTATATTAAATGATAAAAATATAATCTAATTATAATTTAAAACCACTAAAATTAATAATTTAACACAATAAATTAATTCAATTAAAAAAATTCAATTAAAATTTAGTATTTTTCACTATTCATCCAAATATGAACGTTATCTGAAAAGTATAAAAAAATTCCAAAATAAATTTATATATACCTATTATAAGGAAGAAATTTAATTTCATTATATTGAATATATAAAAGATTCAAATATTGGATTTAAAAAGTGTTTTCCATTAAAAGGTAGTAAAATAATTTTTTTTAATGATACCTATTTTATCTGAAAAAAATGAATTATTTCTTATATTATGTCTTTGAAACACATAATATGGATTATAAAATTATATAGAGTATATAAAATTTAAAATTCAGCTAATACAATTCATAACCTCTTTATGAACGGCTTGTTTTGTAAGTCATGGTGCGCTCGAATGCGGTGTTGTGTGTAGCGTAAGCTATTGAATTAATTAAAAGAAATAACATAAGATGAAATCTTGGGGTGTTACATTATCCCTTTATTTAGTAAATTAATTCCTTGAAATTTTAAATGGTTCTTTGAAAATAAATGGTTTAAAATAGAAAATACATTTGTCGAAAATCCACATCAGAAATAGAGTAAATACAATTTAGTCTTAATAAGAGGGAAATGGAAATGAAATAGTCATCACCAAGTTAGGGTTTCAAATAGGATAACATTGGTGGAAATTATAGAAACATAATTTAATGAAAAAGATAAATATTTATAGAGAGTGATTGAGTTTATCAATCACAAACAAGTGAACAATAAATGGAATGTTTAGGGATTCAAAGTCATAAATTTATGATGAGTTAAAATATCATCGGTTCAAAAAACATAAGGTATTAAGATAACACAATTATGTTTTTGAGATCCTTTTCAAAATGTTTAATAATTAATTTTTTCATATAATAATAATAAAATACCTGACAAGTAGAGTTTCTTCCTTTAAATAATTTCTACAACAAACTCAACTTTCTCTCCAAATGATAATAGAACTAATAATATTCCATTTAACATAATAATATAGGGTTTCAAAAAAATGAATTTATAATTCATCTACAAGACCTTCAAAAAAAATACATTATACTATCCATGACATCATATAGGTCTGTAGTAGGTGATGAACCCTTGTCACCCTTCAGTTGCATGTTTATGTCCTGAGACATTGTCAGACATGACGAGTTATCGCCCAACCTCCAGGTTGTCATTTTTATAAAAATACAAAAATAATCTTAATAAATGATTTATCCTTAAAAATATATCCAATTCCAAACTTAATCTATTCCATCCTTTATAATTATCCACAATACTTCTGTCTGAACTCGTAGTCCAAAATTTATAATGAAGGTCACATAATATACATGTCAATACCTTCATAGTGTATCCTCGTAAAATTTGGTAATAAAATGGATTACCAAAAAATCATATTTGAATAGGTATTTACTTTCTTCTTTCCTATGTAAAACATAGAATACTGGATATACTACTTAAATCCAAAAATAAACAAATCTCCAATAATGATGGAATAAACATACCATTAATTAGTTCCAAGGTATTCAATAATATTCAATATAAATTATCTTAATCAATCATATTTTATTCCAAAATCAATACCTCGGAATCAAGACCATAATAAGGTTTATCTTTCCTTTAACCATGTATTTTCCAAAAAAAATAACTTGCTATTGTGTCACTTTTCTTTGTACCACACAATCTCAAATCCTTAAAGAAATAGTACTGCGATACAATCCTTATATACTTCATAATTCTTATAACCAGTACAATGTTTGTACAACACTCATATGAAAAAATTCTTTAATAAAATCATAAGAACACTAGTTATTAATCTACATCTACTGTAGTATCATAACATTATTACTATCCAACAACATAATTTTTAGTATACTCTGATGATTGGGACATTGATTCACATAGTGCCCCAACTCCTTGAAGATGAAGCATTGTAAATTTAAAACCATTTTCATACCCTTGAAATCATTTACTTGGTGTCCTTTTCCCCCAAACTTATAAAAACTCCAATTCAAATAAAGCATTTACCAATGTGATTCTTTCCACAGTTATCACATATGGGAAAATCCTTTTTTCCTTTCATCCCATTTTCCATCTTTCTCTCTAACATCATTTTCTTCTCTTGGTTCCCTTCAAAGGAAAATTACTTATAGAATTATTTACTTATCTTCTCAATACATTATATTATTTCTTCATATGATGAGAATACATGGGAGTCAATTTCCCTTATAAATGTTGGATTAAGACCATAAAATATATAATCCTTATTACTCCATGGATCATGCATACTACTAGAGTTCTCATTGCTTCTACTCAGAACCATTTCTAAAAAATGGAATACCCTAGGTTAGTTTACGAATCACAATTGATAATTCTAAAACGTGTAAAATACCTAACATGAATTGAACAGTTTATACATATAATCTATAATCATAAAAAAATGTTTTCTTTGGGAAGGTATTTACTCATAGTCCATCATAATGATTTGTAAAGAAAATATGAATTATCCTAAGCATATCCATCGGGAGTGTCATAACCAATATCTCATCAAGGACCGTTTTCATATACATGGATTCCCAGTATCAAGCCGGGAAATCCTTGTCAGAGATTTCACTACTTGGTAAATCTATGTCTGAGCCGCCTCAACCTGCTCGTATCTAGACAGGGATGTATTTCTTGGAAAATTCAGAAACTTTCTACATTACCAAAATACTAGGAAGTTATTCTATACTAATTATAAAATTCGATCTTAGGGTAATGTTTCAAAATCGTAGTTTATCTAAATATATTTACAATGTTGTTTCTAAAATTCCCAGGATACCAACTATATCATCCCGACCCCCGTTACCCAATATCAGTGCATTATTTTAATACATTTCCATGATTACAAGGAATCATCTCTTGAAGTAACAGTATTTTTAGTTGTCTTTAAAAATATATTACATATATAAACGTTACATTATAATTTATAAAATAAAACACAACATAAATAACCCTTTGCGAACACCATTATTTCCCAAGATTAACCATGCATGTCAATCATAACACACTTCTTCACACCCTGGAAAAAATAAAACATAAGAAAGGGGTTATCTCATATGCTCAGTAAGGATAACAATATAGAGTTAGCTATCATAAATAATAATAAACAATTAAGACAAGGTATATGACTAAAAAATAACTTTAAACAAAAAATTAACAATAATATGGAAAATATAAATAAATAACGCCATTTACTTATTCACATCAATATTCTAATAGTCATGTAATAACATGTAATATCAATAGAAAATTTAATAATGATGGAATGAATAATGCCAGACATCATAACCGCATAGTCAAGGTCTCATTCCAAGACATAATATATGATTTTTTTAGGGCCTTGTTCCAAGAAACTAGTTTGTGTCATGAGACATACCGATGCATCGAGGATCTATAGTGGGCTCCACTCTTAACATACTAAGTCCAATTAATTCTTCATATGAAAAGGGTAAAACATAACATAAATATTCATATTAAAACATTCATAATAAATGTTAATACTTTAACCATAAACCATGAATGGTATGAAAATAGAACACCCACATTCAAACATATCCTAACTCATTCAATAAAAAATATAAGATTTTATTAAAGTAAATCAACCTCAATCAAAAATAATATCCAATATAGGATGATGGAATAGTTGAAAATAATCAATAATACTCATTGAGAGAAATTCCCCTTTTCATGAAATCATTTAAAAATCACACAATTTATATAAAAAATAATTTAAAAGATATTTTTGAATCAACGTGTCCTATTACACATTGAAACATTTGAAATAAATTAAAACTCTAAAACAATCATGACTATATAAATACATCCTTAAAATCATTTTGATAACATGTATATAAATTAAAAGATTTTGAAAAATAAATCATTAAAAAATTTAAAATAATGATCTAGTTAAAGATTACCCTCCATAAAAACAAAAAATAGTTCTTTTTAAAACATTTTAATGAAACTTGGAAATATATGATATATATGTCCCAGAAGAGACTTACAGATAAACAATCTCAGATAATAATGTTATTAAAGAAGTAACCCTTACCATGTACATTCCTTTGGTCGAGGGTACATTTATCCTCCTTTATAATGACCATAATATGTTATTAAATTATACCGTAACCATATTAATATTTGTGATATCATTCTTTATTCATTTTTGGCTTTATACTACTAATTTAATAATAATTTCTATGTTAAAATAATATTTCTGGTAATAATTGCTTTCTCTATCGTACATGCTTTAACATGTTTTTCTTGATCGTATCACTTATATCATGAATTAATTGATTCCTGAATATAAAACATTATTTTTGTATCATATATATTTATAATATAAATATGTATACAATATTGATATATGAAATGGAAAACCCCATTTATGATGATGGTATGTCGTACATACGCATAAATGTTGTTTCTGTTTTCATATCGCATTCAACAAAAGTAAGTGAATGAGATATATGTATATATATATATTTCTAGTAGCATTATTATTTTACATATTACATATTTTTTAATAATATATATTTTTATAATCATCCTTGAATGGTGACCGTGGAAATGAATCTCATCGTGTCATGGAGACTGTTAGTTGTACGTACACACGAACGACTCTATCATTCTATTAATGGTGAAATAATATGTAATAGGATTTTATATAATATATAAAAAATTAAAAGGTTATATTATTTATTTACATTAATTATAATCATTATTATATCCATTTAAATAATTTTGTGTTGAATAACAAACTACACCACGACGTGGAAACGGTAAGCCGTACGTACGCACGTATGGTGACTTTTTCATTCATAGGATGGATAGAATATTGAATATGGTTGTTCCATATTTATAATAAGATCATAGTAAATATAAGGTTCATGAGATATTACTTTGGTATGGAAACAAAAAATAATTTGAATGTTGGGGAAGAAATGAACATTGAAAGAGGTGATGAAATTACTACCTCTTCTTCAGGTGATTTCTTTTTTATTTGATAAAAATGGATCCTTAGGATGGATTATGTTCAAATTAAGGCCTTTATGTTGAAGTGAGGTTAGTTGGGAGGATATTTGAGGGGGGGAGGGGGGGGGGGGTTTCCTAGCCAAATGGATTTTGTGGTGTGATTTTAAGACAAGGGGAAGTTCCATTTTTATAAGAGAGGTGAGTTCACTTTAGGAAAAGCTTGAAATATTATTTTATTATACAATCATATTCAGTTTAAAATGGCTCTATAAGAATATATTTTGAGGATATGGTGGGGATTATTCAAAAAACTCTAAGACAATAGGTTTTAAATTGGTTTTGGTCACCATATTAACCATATCTTTTAGATTTAATTCTTAGTTAAATAGTTTAACTTTAACCATGTATTCTTGTATTATTAAAATAAATAGTTAATAAAAGTAATATAAAAAGACAAGATAACCTAAAGTGTTTAATTATTGATATATCAAACCTTATCTAGGTCCTTTGGATGATCCTTATAATTATAGTAATATTATATCAATTAATATTATAGTATTTGTTTTATAAATTCATTTATATCAATTTTGACACTATTTAGTATTTGTTTTTTGTGAAATTAAAAACAACGTTATCATTTATAATTTTTTTTAATCAACCCAAACAAGTCATATTAACCTATAAATTTTTTTAATATATCAAAAGTTTCAATTTACAATTATATTAATATTTATAATATCAATTATTGTAATCTTTCAATAACAAGGTAATTACTACATCATCATTTTGTACGAAATAATTTTATTAATTTAAAGTCTAAAAATTATAACTAAAATACCATTATGTAGGAAATATTTTTAGATTCCTATTTAATATTTATATTCTAATTTATATAATGTATTACCCTTTAATAAAAATGGTTTAGTTATTAAACAATTAATTTAACACTATTAACTCTTCTTGAAATAAAAGAATAATAAATGTCCTAATCTTATCCTTGTGGATAAAAAGGATAATATTTTATTCCTAAGGGTGATTATGGTCTAAATACACCTATCCAAAAGAATTATGACTAGTGTTTGGGTAATTATATATCATTTTTACCTTTAATTACCCTATTTAATTTTAAACGTGGTAAATAAAATTCCAAACGTACTTTTCATCAAAAAATAATTTCCTACTACATAACCACATTTTACTTACTGATGTCAACCATTTACCTTTTATTTTTGAAATTTAACTCATAGAAGAGGAAAAATTACGTTTTATGCAAATATGTAAATTTTCCTAGAAGGTTGGTAAAATACGTGAAAAATTTAAATAAATTTTTTTACATCTAATATTATTAAAAAATGACATAATGAATATAATTGAAATAGTATAGTAATTATGTATCCATTTTAACTTTAATATATATTTTAAAAAATAATATATATTTAAATAAAAGTCAATTTTAAACAAAAAACCAATGTTTTAACTATTCATAAAAAATTGAATGTTTTCAAAAAAATTACAAAAAATCACCCAAAGATAATTTTGATATTCCAAATCCAAAAATTTTGTCTATTTTACAAAATTAAAAACATATTATTTTCATTAATTAATTTAAAACTAATTTCGATTGTCAAAACCAGAAAGTGTGTTTTTAAGAAGTAAAAACTATCAAAAGATTGGATTGTGTTTATATAAAATTTAAATGTGAAATTACATAAAATGAAAAAAATTATATTAAAAAGTAAAAATAATATCAAATTATAATTTAAAAACACTCAAATTATTAATTTATAACAATAAATTATTTCAATTAAAAAATCATTTTCAATTAATATTTATTATTTTTCACTTTTTCATCAAAATATTAAAGTAATTAGAAAAGTAGCAAAAATTTATCCAAAATAATTTTTTATAACCCTATTCAATGTAAGAATTCAATTTTATTAAATTATATATATAAATGTTTCAAATATTGGATTGAAAATGGTTTCGCCATTAAAAGGTAATAAAATTTTATTTTTTTTGAAAAATACATCTTTTATCTGAAAAAATGATTTTTCTTCTATTTTGTCTAAGATAAAAATAATATGGGTTCTAAAATTATATTGACTATATAAAATTCAAATTTTTAATTAATACTATTCATAACATCTTTTTGAAAGTCTTGTTAGGTAAGTCGTAGGCCACTCGAACTTGGAGTTCCATGTAGCGTAAGCTATTGAATTATATTAAAGAGATAATGTACTATGAAATCATGGGGCGTTACATTCCCCCATCATTTAGTAAATTTCATCCCCAAAATTTCAAATTTTTAATTAAAAATAAATGTTTTAAAATATAAAATACCTTTGTGGAAAATCCAGATCGGAAATAGGGATAATAAAATTTAGTCTTAATAAGAGTGAAAGGGAAAGAAAATAGTCACCAAAATATTATAGTGTTGAATAGGAGAAAATTGGTGGTAGATAATGACACATAATTGGAGTAAATACATATATATTTATAGGGATTTATTGAGGTCATCAATCACAAACAAGTGAATAATAAAAGGAAAATTTATGGCTTCAAAGCCATTAATTTATGATGAGTTAAAATATCACCAGTTCAACAAAAAATAAGGTATTAGGATAACACATTTTTGGTTTTGGGAGCTTTTCCTTAATGTTTAAGAATTAATTTCTTCATAGAATAATAAAAAAATACCTGGAAGGTAGAATTCCATCCTTTAACAAATTTCTACCACAAAATAATCTTTCACGCCAAAAGATAATTGAACTAAAAATATTTTATTTATCCTAATCATATAGGGTTCCAAAAAATTAATTTATAATTCATCTGTTAGACCTTTGAAAAAACTACATTATACAACCCAAGAAATCATGTATTCTAGTGTTATGTGATTCACCCTTTTCTCCCTTCAATTGCAGGTTCAAGTCTCGCGGCCTTTCCAGACATGACATGTTATCTCCCAACCTCCGGGTTTTCCTTTTTATAACAATTCAAAAATAATATTATGAAATTATTTAACCATAAAAATAGTATCCAATGTATACCTTAATCCATTTATACCATTATACTTATCCACAACACTACTGTTCGAACTAACAATCCAAAATTTATATGGAAGGTCACACAATACACATGTGAATACTTTCATCATGTACTCTTTTAAAATGCAGTAATAAAATCAATTACTAGAAAACATATTTTAATACTGATTTACATCTTTAATTCTTCGTTAAAACAAAGAATTCTGGATATAATCTTTATATCCAAAAATGTTTTAATCTCTAATAATGAAGGAATAAACAAACCATTAATTAGTTCCAAGGTAATGAAAAATATCCAATAAAAATTATCCAAATCAATCATCTCTTATTCCAAAATCTATACCTCAGTATCATGACCATTTTAAGGATTATCATTCCCTCAACCATTTATTTTCCAAAAAGTTTAACTTTCTACTGATTTACTTTTCTTGGTACCACACAATCTCAAATCCTTAATAAAATTGTAATGCAATAAAATCCTTATATACTCCATAATTATAATAACTCGTACATCATAGATACAACAATAAAATGACACAATTCATTAATAAAAAATAAGAACACTAGTCATTCCTCTTCATCTACGGTAGTATCCAAACATGATTATTACCCAACAACATAATTTGTGGTATACTCTAATGATTTAAACATTGATTCGTGTAGTGTGTCAACTCTTTGTAGTGAATCATTGTGCATTTGAATAATTTTTTATACCCTTACAATCATGTACTTGGTGTCCTTTTTCTCTACAATTTTATCAAAACTCAATTCCCTTCATGCATTTACTAAGGTGATTCTTTCCATAATTATCACGTATTAAAAAAATCCTCTTTTCCCTTCTTCCCTTTATTCTTAGGTCTCTCTACCATCCTTTTCTTCTCTAGCATCCCTTCAAAGCCAAAATACTCAGACAAATATTTACTTATATTATTAACACATGATACTATTTTTTCATATGATGAGTATACACGAGAATATATTTCCCTTGTAAATGATTGATTAAGACCATGAATGATATGATCCTTCTTACTCTTTGGATCATTCGTATTGAAAGATTTATTATTATTTATATTGGGAACTATTTATACAAAATGGAATACACTAGGTTAATTTATGAATCACAATTTTAAAATCCTAACTTGTAAAATACCTAACTTAAAATGAACAGTTTAGGCATATAATCCCTAATCATAAAAAAGTTCATTGAGGAGGTATTTACATATAAATCCTTCATAGTGGTTTGTAAAAAATGTTAATTATACAATTAATATCCCCCAGGACTATCGTAACCATGAGTGAAGAAATCCCATTGTTGTGTACTAGGATACCCTGAGACTAGCTCGAAACAATATTTCAATGTTTTCAATCCTACGTACATCTTTTCCAGAGCTGCCTCTACCTAATCGTTTATAGATAAGAATGTATTTCTTGGAAAATTCCCAAAATCTAAATATTAGAAAAATTCTAGAAAGTTCATCTATACTAATCCTCAATGTCTATCTTAGGGTAATGTTTCAAAATCAAGGTTAATCCAAATCTATTTAAAATGTTTTTGCATAACATATTTGTATACCAACAGTAAGGCCAAGAACCTAGTTACCAAGAGTTAGTGGATTATTTTAATACATTAGCATTATTACAAGGAATAAATCCCTGAAGGACCAATCCATTTAGTAATTTTAGAAAATATATTACATATATGAACGTTACATTATAATTTCTAAAATAAAGCACAACATTAATAATACTTTGAGAATACCATTATTCCCCAAACATAACCACGAATTTCTATCATAATACACTTCTTCAAATCATGTAAAAAATAAAACATTTGAAAGGGGTGAGCTCAGATTCTAAGTAAAGATAAAAATATTTTAGAAACTATCATAAATAAGAATAACCATTTAAAGAAATATATAAGACTAAAACAATAGCCTTTGATACTTAAACATCATCATAATATGGCATTGGCAAATCAGATAATTAAATTTAATTATTCACATGGATGTTCTACTAGTTGAATAATCACATGTAATATCAATAGATAATTTCATAATGATGGAATGCATAACGTTGGGCATCATAACCACATAGTCAAGGGCTTGTGCCAAGACTACAAATAAGATTTTGTAAAGGCCTTATGCCAAGACACTAGTTTGTCTCATGAGACCTACAGATGCTCAAGGATCTATAGTGGGATCCTCCTTTCAATTACAAATTCTAATGCATTCCTCTTACAAAAATGTTGAAACATAACATAAAAATTCATTTTAAAACTAGCCAATGAAATGTTAATGCATTAACCATAAACCAAGAATGGTATAAAAATCGCGCATCCATAGTTAAACATATCATAACTCATTCAATACAACATGGAAGATTGTATTATTGTAAATAAACCTCAATCAAAAATAATATCAAATAACAGATGTTGACATAGATGAAAATAATTAATAAAACTCTTTGAGAGAAATACCCCATTTCAACAAATCACTTTAAAGTCACACAATTTATAATGGAATTAATTTAAAAGAGATTTTTGAATAAAAATATCACATAACAATTTGAAAATTTTGAATGTGATTAACAGTTTAAAAAAATATTTTCTACGTAATTAAATCCTTAAAATCATTTTGAAAACATGTATATTAATTAAAAAAAATAGAAAAATAAATATTTAAAAACATTTAAAATGATGATATAGTTAAAGAGTATAATCCAAAAAGACATAAAATATTCCTTTTTAAATTTTTTTAATGAAACATGGCCATAGATGATAAATATTTCCCAGAATATTCTTAGATATAAACAATCTCTGACCACAATGAGATTGAGAAAATAACCCTTACCTTATACTTTCCATTGGTTGATGGTACACTTAAACTCATGTATAATGACAATAGTATGTCATTATATTATACCAGAACCATATTCATATTTATGATATAATAGAATATTCATTTATGTATTTATGCCACCCATTTAATAATAATTTCCATGTTAAAATAATATTTTTGTTAATAATCGCTTTCTCTATCATACATATTTTAACTTTTCATTCTTGATATTTCACTTATATCATGATTTAATTTCTTCCAAAATATAAAAAATTATTTATGAATAAATTATATTCAGAATATAAATATGTATAATAGAATGATATATGAAATGGAAAACCCCATTTATGGAGACAGTAGGCCATACGAATGCATAAACATTGTTTCTGTTTTCATATCGTATTGAATGGATGTAATTGAATGATATATATGTAAATACATACATATATATATATATATTTCCAGTATCATTATTACTTCATATATTACAGACTTATTAATGATATATAATAGTATAATCATCACTGACTGGTGAATGTGGAAATTAATATAATCAAATCGTGGTGACGGTAAGTCGTACGTACACATGAGCGACGACATCATTATATTGATGGTGAAATAGTATGTAATTGGATGGTATATTATATATAAAAAATAATTAACATGTATTATTTATTATTTACATCCATTATCCTCCTTATAATACCCATCCTTATAATTAAGTGTTGAATAAAAAAATACACTACAACATGGAGACAGTAAGTCGTACGTACGGATGTTTGGTGACATTGTCATTCATAGGATGGATATAATAATGAATATTGTGGTAACATATTTTTAATAACATCATCATAAGTATAAAGTAGTGGAGTTTTTATTTATGGTATGGAAACAAAAATAAAATAGTAATTGGAAGACGAAATGAACATTGAATGAGGGGATAAAATTATTACCTCTTCTTCATGTTCCTTCTTTGGATTTGAACAAAATGGATCTTTAGGATGTATTCTTATCAATGTAAGGCCTCATGGATGAATTTATGGTAGTTTGATGGATATTTGAGTAGGGTTTGGCTGAGCCATATGAATTTTGAAGTGTGATTTTGAGAGAAAGGGGAAGTACCCTTTTATAAGAGAGGAGAGTGTCACTTTTGGAAAACCATGGAATATTATTTTATTATACAATAATATTCGATTTATAATGGATTAAAAACTATTTATTTCGAGGATAAGGAGGGTATGTGTCTAAAACCTTTCAATCAATAGGTTTTAGACCGGTTTAGGCCACCAAATTAATCTTATCTTTTTGAGTTAACTCTTATTTAAATAATTTATCTTTTACCACGTATTATTGTATTATTAAATTAAATGGTTAATAAACTAACTATAAAAATCCAAGAGACCCCAAGTGGTTCATTATTGATATATATAACTTTATATATGTGATTTTTATGAACCATATATTTTTAATAATATTATATCAATTAATAATATAGTATTTGTTTAAAACACATTTATATCAATTTGGGCACTATTTAGTATTTGGTATTTGTGAAAGTCATAACAACATTATCACTTTGAAAAGAAAATTTTTTAGTCACCCTAACATTTCATAATAACCTATAAAATTCATGGAATATATAAAAAGTCTCAATTTAAAATTATATTAATATTTATAATATCAATTATTTTAATAATTCAATAACAAGGTAATTACTGCATCATCATTGTGTCCTAAGTAAATATTACTATTTAATGTCTAAAAATTATAAATAAAATAAAATTATGTAGGAAATATTATTTATTTCCTAATAAATAATTTTATTTCTATTTATATTATGTATAACCCAATATTAAAAATGGTTTTGTTGTTAAACATTTAATTTAACACTATTTACTCTACTTTAAATAAAAGAATAATAAATGTCCTAATCATATCCAAGTGGATCAAGAGGATCATATTTTATTCCTAATGTTTATTTGGGTTGAAATACACTTATCCAATAGAATTAGGAAAAGTTTTAGGGTAATTATAATACCATTTTTACCATTAATTACCCTATTTACCTTTAACGGTGGTAATTAAAATTCAAAAGAGACTATTCATCAAAAAATATTTTCATCCTATTGAACCACATTTTACATAACGATGTCAACTGTTTCCCTCGGCTTTTTGATATTTAATTCATAAAATCCGTAAAATTACATTTTATTCAAATTTACAAATGTGCATAGAAGGTGGGTAAAAGATGTTAAAAAATTAAATAATTTTTTTACATATAATATTATTATAAAATTACTATAATGAATCTAATTGATTTATTATAAGTATTATGTATCAATTTTTATTTTAAAATAAATTTAAATTAAAATATAATTATTTAAATAAAAGTCTGTTTAAACCATTAACGCAATGTTTTTCACAATTCATCAAAAATTTTATGTTTTCAGAAAAAGAACAAAAAAATCACCATAATAGAATTTGGAAATTCCGAATCAAAAATTGGTATCTATTTTACTAAATAAAAAACATATGAGTGGTATTAATTAATTTAAAATTAATTCTCATTGTAAAAACTAGAATGTGGGTTTTTAAGAAGTAAAAACTATCAAAATATTGACATGCGTTTACATACAATTTAAATATTAAATTACATATAAAGAACTAAATTATATTAAATCATAAAAATTAAATAAAATTATACATTAAAACCACTCAAATTAATAATTTAACACAATAAATTATTTTAATTTAAAAATAGTTTTCAATTAAAATTTAGTATTTTTATCTATTCATCAAAATATAAATGTTATCAGAAAAAATAAAATAAAATTATCAAAACAAAAATTTAAATGTCCCTATTACATGTAATAATTCAATTTAATAAAATTGAATATAAAAAAGTGTCAAATATTAGATTGAAAAAGGGTTCTCTATTAAAAGGAATTAAAATTGCATTTTCTTGAAAAATAATTCTTTTATCTGAAAAACTTAATTTTTTCTTATATTATGACTATGAAACACATAATATGGATTCTAAAATTATACGGAGTATAAAGAATTAATATTTTTGATTAATACTAATCATAACTGATTTTTGAATAGTTAGTTTGGTAAGTCGTGGTGCTCTTTAACTTGGAGTTGCATGCAGCATAAGATATTGAATTATATTAAAGAGATAATGTACCATGAAATCACGGGGTGTTACATTATCCCTTCCTTTAGTAAATTGTGTCCAAGAGATTTGAAATTGTTCATTGAAAATAATTTTTTTAAATATAAAATACCTTTTTGTAAAATTCACATCGGAAATAGGGTTAATAAAAAAGTAGTCTTAATAAGACTGAAAAGGAATGGAAATAGTCACCACAAAATTAGGGTTTTGAATAGGAGAAAATTGGTTGGTATCAATGAAACATAATTGGAGGAAAACATAAACATTTATATGAAGTGATTGAGGTCATGAATCACAAACAAGTGAACAATAAATTGAAAATTTAGGGCTTCAAAGCCGTAAATTTATAATTAGTTAAAATATCATCGGTTCAACAAAACATAAGGTATTATAATAACTAATTTTTGGTTTTGAGATCATTTTCCTAAGGTTTTAGAATTAATTTTTTCATAGAATAAGAAATAAAATACCTGACAAATAGTGTTCCATATTTTAACAAATTTGTACCACCAAATTATCTTTTACTCCAATAGATAAGATAACTAAAAAATATTCAATTTATCTTAATCGTATAGGGTCCCAAAAAATTTAAATTAAAATTCATCTCTAAGAACATTAAAAAAAATTATATAATCTAGGACATTAGGTAGGCCAGTGGTAAGTGATTCAACCTTTTCACCCTTCGGTTGTGGGTTCAAGTCTCATGGCCTTGTCGAACACGATAGGTTGTCGCCAGACCTCAGAGTTGTCATTTTTATAATAAACCAAAAAAATCATAAGAAATTATTTAACCATAACAATAGTATCTAATGTAAAACATAGTAAATTCCAACCTTTAGACTTATCCACAATACTTCTGTTTGAACTCACTGTCCAAAAAATTATATGGAAGGTCACATAATATACATGTGAATACCTTCATCGTGTATTCTCATAATATGTAGTAATAAAATGAATTACAATAAAACCATATTTTAATTGTGATGTACTTATTTATTCTATCTGTAAAACACATAATAATGGATATACTCCTTAAATCACAAAAATGTTGTAATCCCCAATAAAAATGGAATAAACAAACCATTAATTAGTTCCAAGGTGGTCAATAATATCATATATAAATTATCCAAATCAATCATCTCTTATTCCAAAACCAATACCTTAGTATCATGACCAAGTTAAGGTTTATCTTTCTTTCAACCATGTATTTTCTGAAAAGTTTAACATGATATTGAGTTACTTTTCTTGGTACCTCAAAATCTTAAATCCCTAATGAAATATTACTACAATACATTCCTTATATACTCTATAATTATTATAACTAGTACATCATTGATCCAACACTCAATTGGCATAATTCCTTAATAAAAACATAAGCAAACTAGTCATTTCTCTTCATCTTTGGTAGTATCATAACCTGATTATTATCCAACAACATTCTTTTTGGTATACTATGATGATCAGGTCATTGATTCACATAGTGTCCCAACTCATAGAAGATGAAGCATTTTACATTTGAAACATTTTTCTTAACCATGATATCACGTACTTGGTGTCCTTTTTCTCCACACATATAACAAACTCTCATTCGCTTTAAAAATTTACCAAGGTGAATCTTTCTAGAGTTATCACATATGGGAAAATCCTCCTTTACATTCTTCATTTTATCCATCTTTCTCTCTACCATCCTTTTCTTCTCTATATTCCCTTAAAATCTATTGGTCTCATAAAATTATATACTTATCTTATTAACACATGATACTATTTATTCATATGATGAGAATATGTGGGAGTCTATTTCCCTTCTAAATTTTGTCTTAAGACCCTGAAATATATGATCCTTCTAACTCATTAGATCATGCGTATTGCTAGAGTTATCATTCCTTCTATAGGGAACCATTTCTAAACAATGAAATATACTAGATTTGTTTATGAATCACAATGCATTATAACAAACATGTAAAATACCTAACATAAATTGAATAGTTTATGCATATAATCCACAAACGTAAAAAAAATTATTGGATGAGGTATTTAATCATTAATCCTTCCTAATGGGTTGTAATGAAAATGTGAATTATCCGAAGCATATCCCAGGGGACTGTCGTATCCAAGAGTGCATAAAGGCATGTTGTCATGTACCATGATACCTGGGGTCAAGACTGAAACTTGTTGTCTGAGTTTTCTACTCCTAGTTAAATCTATGCCAGAGCCGTCTCTACCGCCTTTTATCGAGATAGGGATGTATTTCTTGGAAAATTCACAAAATATCTACATAACAAAAATTTTAGGAAGTTATTCTATACTAATCATAAATGTCTATCTTAGTGTAAGGTTTAAAAATCAAAGTTTATCTAAATATATTTACAAGTTTGCTTCTAAACATATTTTGATACCAACTTAACACCCTAACCCCAGTTACCCAATGTTAGTGCATTATTTTAATATGTAGGCATGATTACATGGAATCTAGTCCCGAAGGACCAATTTATTTAGCAGTCTCAAAAAATAGATTACATAAATGAATGTTACATTATAATTCCTAAATTAAAACAAAACATAAATAATCCTTTGATAACACCATTATTACCCTAGAATAACTACGAATATCAATCATAATACACTTCTTCACATCCTAGATAAAATAAAACATATGAAAGGGGTGATCTTAGATGCTCAGTAAGGATAACAATATAGCTGAAACTATCATAAATAAGCATAAACATTTAAGGAAATGTATAATATTAAAAAAGATTCTTTTAATAATAATATTCAGCATTATATTTCAATGGTAAATAAACTAATTTAATTTACTTAGTCACATTGATATTCTATTAGTCGAATAATCACATGGTACATTAATAACTAATTTTATATTGATGGAATGCATAATGTTAAACATCAAAACCACATAGTCAAGGCCTCCTACCAAGACTACAAATAAAATATTTCAAGGCCTTGTTCCTAGACACTAGTTGGTATAATGATACGTAACAATGAATTGAGTAGCTATAGTGGGCTCCACCTGTCAATTTCTATGTCCAATGTATTCCTCATATGAAAAGGCTGAAACATAACATAAACATTCATATTAAAACCAGCATATGAAATGTTAATAATTTAACCATAAACCATGAATGGTATAAAAATAGTACATTCACAGTCTAACATATCACAACTCATTTAATACAATATGGAATATTTTATTATAGTAAACCAACCTCAATCAAGAATAATATCCAATAAATTATGTTGACATAGTTGAAAATAATCAATAAATCTATTTGAGAGAAATACACCTATTCAAGAAATCATTTAAATTTGCACAATTTATAAAGGAAGTAATTTAAGAGGGGTTATTAAATCAAAGTTTCCCATAACACTTTGAAACTATTGAATAAAATTAACACATTAAAACAATCATGTCTATGTAAATAAATCCTTAAAATCATTTTGAAAACATGGACATTAATTAATAAATTAATATAAAATAAGTATTTAAAAACATTTAAAATGATGATCTAGTTAAAGAGAATCATATATAAAAACATAGAATATTCATTTTGAAAACATTTTAATGAAAAATGGACATAGATGATAAATATGTCCCTAAAAATACATACAAATAAATAATCTCGTATAATAATGAGATTGAGGAAATAACCCTTACCAAGTACTTTCCTTTGGTCGAGGGTACGTTTAAACTCATTTATAATGAAAATTTTATGTTATTAAATTATTCTAGAACCCTATTCATATTTATGATATAATTAATTATTTATTTATGGTTTTATACTACCCATTTAATAATAATTTTAATGTGAAAATAATATTTCCTGTAATAATCACTTTCTCCATCGTAGAAGATTTAACATGTCATTATTGATAGTGTCACATATATCATGATTAATTGATTCCATAATATAAAACATTATTTATTTATCATAAATATTAATAATATAAATATGTATAATAGATATATATATGAAATTTAAAACCCCATTTATGGAGACGGTAGGCTGTACGAACGCATAAACATTGTTTCTGTTTTCATATCATATTGAATGGATGTAATTGAATTTTATATATGAATATATATATATATCCATTAGAATTATTATTTCATATATTACATACTTAATAAAGATATGTAAATTTTAAATCATCATTGAATGGCGAACATGGAAATTAATCTCAATGCATCGTGGAGACGGTAAGCCATACACACACACGAGCGACGATATCATTATAATGATGGTGAAATAGTATGTAACTGGATGGTATATTATATATACTGAATCATTAACATGTTATATTTATTATTTACATTAATTTTACTCGTTATTATACCTATCCAAAAAATAAATTGTTGAATAACAAACTACACCTTGACGTGGAGATGGTAAGCCGTACGTACACACATATGGAGACTCTGTCATTCATAGGATGGATAGAATAATGAATATGTTGGTACCATATTTATAATAACATAAAAATATATATAAGGTACTTGGGTTATGATTTTGGTATGGAAACAACAATGAAACAGGAAGTGGTAGTCAAAAAGAACTTTGAAAGAGGTGATGAAATTATTACCTCTTCTTCATGTGATTATTTTTATTTGATCCAAAGGGCACTTAGGTTGGATTCTGATCAATGTATGACCTCTATGATTATGTGGGGGTAGTTTTAAGGATATTTTAGAAGGGTTTGGTTGTGCCAAATCACATTAGATGTGTCATTTTGAGAGAAAAGGAAGTACCATTTTATAAGAGAGGTGAGTGTCACTTTAGGAAAAACTTGAAATATTATTTTATTATAAAGTCATTTTTGGTTTATAATGGCTCCAAAAAGATTTAGGTCACAATATTAATCATATTATTTACATTTATCTCTTAGATAAATAGTTTAACTTTTACCATGTATTGTTGTATTATTATTATAAATGGTTAATAAACTTAATATAAAAATCAAAACGAACACAAAGTGGTTAATTATTGGTATATCTAACCTGATATTTGTTCTTTGGATGAATCATATATTTTTAGGAATATAATATCAATTAATAATATAGTATTTGTTTTAAAATGTCATTTATGTCAATTTTGACACAATTTAGTATTTGGTTTGTGTTAAATTCATAACTACATTATCACTTAAAAAAATAATTTAATAAATCATAACATGTCATATTAACCAATAATTTTTTGGTAATACATAAAATGTCTCAATTTACAATTATATTAATATTTATAATATCAATTATTTCAATATTTCAATAATTTGGTAATTACTGCATCATAATTGTATCATAAATAAATGTAATTATTTAATGCCTAAAAATTATAAATAAAATACCATTATTTATTAAATATATTTATCTTCTAAATTAATATTTATAGTATAATTTATATTATGTATGACCCTATATTTAAAATGTTTTAGTTATTAAACATTGAATTTAACACTATTAACTCTTCTTTAAATAAAATAATAATAAATGCCAAATCTTATCCAAGTAGATCAAAAGTATCATATTTTATTCTTATGTTTGATTTTGGATGAAATACACTTATCCCATAGAATTAGGACAAGTGTTAGGGAATTATAATATCATGTTTACTTTTAATTACCCTATTTATTTTGAACCGTGGTAAATAGAATTCAAAAGTTACTATTCACCAAAAAATATTTTCATCCTATTGAACATCATATTAATTACTGATTTCAACCGTGTCTCTTGGAATTTTGAAATTCAATTCACAAAATTGGTAAAATTATGTTTTTTGCTAATTTTCAAATGTTCTTAGAAGGTGGGAAAAAGAGGTTAAAAAATAAAATAATTTCATTTACATCTAATCTTATTATAAAATGACTCTAATGATATAAATTGAAGTAATATAGGTATTCTGTGACCTTTCTGACATTGAAATAAATTTTAATAACCACAAAAATTATTTAAATAAATGTCACTTTTAAACAATAACGTAGTTTTTTCACTATTTATCCAAAATTGAATATTTTCATAAAAATACAAAAAATTCACCCTAATAAAATTTTGATATTCCGAATCCAAAAATGATGTATATTTTACCAAATTCAAAACATATGAGTTGCGTTGATTAATAAAAAATTAATTCCTATTGTCAAAACTAGAATGCAGGTTTTTAAGAAGTAAAAACCATCAAAAGATTTACATGTTTTTATGTACAATTTAAATTTGAAACTACATCAAATGAAATATATTATATTAAATAACAAAAATATAATCTAATCATACTCTAAAACTAAAAAAATCACAATTTACAAAAATAAATTATTTCAATTAAAATAATTGTTTTCAATTTAAATTTAGTATTTTTCACTATTTATCCAAATATGAAAGTTATCATAAAAGTACCAAAAATATACCCAAACAAATAATATGTATTCTATAATTATATGGAGTATATAAAATTCAAATTTTAGTTAATACTATTCATAAACGCTTTATGAACATCAATTTTGGTAAGTCGTGGTGCGCTCGAACTCGGTGTTGCGTGTAGCATAAGGTATTAAATTATTTTAAAGAATTAACGTACTCTGAAGTCATGGGGTGTTATACATATTACATGACTCTATCACACAACATAATAATTGTTCATAGTCTGATTTTGGATGGATTGTAGTAGACTATATAAATTATTCCTGAATCATGAAAAATCTAAATCAGAGCAGAAGTGAGTCTTCCCTAAAAGTTATGAAAATTTGTTTCACATGATTTAGTATAGTCAAACGACACAAGCTATATGGTCAATACCAAAAATGTTTCTTATAGTAATAATATTTCCTGAATTAAAATCATATGAAATCTAGCTAGACCTAATAAACTTCTTATTTCAAATACAATTATTCGATTCTCCCACGAAACCACAGTCCTTACTTTCTTTAGTTCAATTTATAAACCTAACTCAGATATGATATAACCCAATAACTTTCCTATGATGATCCAAATGTTTCATTATATGATATTTTAATAATGATTGTTCTCTCTAACTATACTTAGTATGATCTCAATATGTTTCAGTATGTAGTAATGTACTCACAAAATCACAGTAAAATCCACCTTCATGTATAAAACAATGGGTGCACCCCAAGGGGATGTGTTTGGTCATATTAAAACCTTATGATTTAGTTATTCAAGTAGCCTCTTGAGTTCTTATATCTCTATAGGTGTCATCGTATATGGATAAATAGGCATGAATGACAGAAATGGCTCATGGTACATAATAAACTCAATTTCCCTATCAGTAGGTATTATAGAGAAATAATTATGGAATAAATCTCAATATCAGTCTAATATGGAAGGGAATTATTTTAATTACATTACACAATCACCCATAATAAGACTAGCCTTCCTGCATGTCACACTTCCCATCCTATTGCACTTGAGCCTAGTTCAACTTCCCTAAAGACACTATTCTCTCTTTTGGATATATGTATTTCCCACTACTGATGTGAATGTAACTCAAGGGTGATAACAATCCACCATGTCTTCATATGTCACAATCCAATCCATATAGAAAATGTCGTGAAATATTTTTGCCATGAAGATATAAAAACTCCACAAAAAACATTACATTATTATTATAATGGGGAACTCATTTCAGATTAGAATACTTTTTTATCAAAAAAATGGTGTATAACAATTCATAACACCATTTTACTACACAATTACTATAAATATGTTTCATATAGTTATAGAAAAATATGAAATAGTGTTTCACACCTATATCGAATAAGGTAGTTACTATAGTATAACCAACCATAATAGTACCTATAACTATATATGTTCATGGAAAATGATCATCTTCCATATGATTAATAGCTGAGATATAGAATACATCATGACCCTGAGATATTACCTGACTATCCAGAGAAGTTATACCATGCTAGTGATAAATATCTAAAGCTGGACTGCCTCAGTCGTCACTACATAAACTACCAGAACAACCAGTATAATTCCATGTTTTTACCTGATGATGAGTTATTGACCCTTCACTTGAAGGCGGTGCTGTTGTGGAACCCCACAAACATGTGACTAATATAATAGACATGGATAAATATTATAGGTAAATCATTGTATCGCACACTTGACACTCAAACAGGTTCCTTAAACAATAGGGTTTTGTGACTTATCCTATTTCACTGTTAACACACCCCAAGATTTTTGGGGCATTTATCCTCAATTGTAATACTAATTCATGTAACCTTGATGTGTCACATGTTTATATTTGGTAAACAAATGATCAAATTCCTAGAAGCTAAACTTCACATCTTGATGTTTCCAGATTTCCTCAGTTTCCACTTAGTTATAAGGGCCTAGATTATTATCTCTGAAAAGGTGATTTTCAAAAATATTCTCACCAATGAGAACATAGAATAAGAAATCCCATCCTCTAAACACATCATAACATTCATCCCATCTCTAGTAAATCATGTGTGAAACAATTCAATTCCGTGAAATGAGAGGAATATTTCATCACTGACATGTCACCTTTATCTAATTACATGAATTCTCAAACATGATCTATTCTCATAGTCTTTGGAATGAATTATTCTAAAAATAAATATGTTAAATCTAACTAAAACATACCCTCGTGTCAACTGGAATTAATCTGGATGTCCTACTATTCAGAGTCAATTTATAGATAGGTGTCAAGCTTGAATCTACAATATAGTGGAAAATCGATGTGATTTAAGATAAAAACCATTTCCAATATCAAGGACATAATAGCAAGAGGTACTCTATACCCTGAGAAGGTGTGATGATGCTGATATTTTAATTCCCTAGTATGATCTATAATATAATGGTTATTTCAAGGAGCACCTTGCAATTATTAGAGAAAACCAAGAAAGAAATAATAGAATTGGAAATCAACACCATGTGGATGATCCTGAGGTAGATTTTCTTCAAGTGGAATTGTAGGAGGTACAACATGTGTCCTAGGGACGACCCCATGGGGAGTATTCTCATCACCACATTCCTGGTGTACAAAATGAGTTCTTCTCCCTTTAATTTATGTACAAATTCCATTAAAATACCTCAAAAAAATTATTTAATATATATGGAATATTGTATTAATGGAAAAGAACCAAGATACCACAGTAAAGAGATAGTTTACTTTTCTTACCCCAGGTAACAGGTCTAGGTGAGATGAAAAAGAAGCATAAAGACCAAAGAGGGCACATATTATAGCCCAATAGTAATGTTAGGATAGTATAAGGTCCCATAATTCTTAAAAAAAATGAAACCATTTTGTTATAATAGAATAATATACTTTTAGTTTACTTGATTCATTCTTATTCACTTGTTTATTGACAACAAGATCTAGTTTACTACATCACCAACTCCTACCCGTAAAGGCCTATACACCATATAACTTGATGTCGTAGTGGCAATTAACATTATCATACATTTTACATAATTTGAGAGGGTCTAATAGACCTCAAAAGGTCTTTTTATCTAGTGAATTACTCTTATCACTCACCAATCAATACACAAATGTAGAATCATCGATCAATTAGAACAATTATGACATCATCAAAAGAATTAGCACACTAAATGGTATAAAATTAAGGAACCATTAGAATTAATATGAAATAAATGAAATGAACATAGAATATATACATGGTATGGAATAATTAATCAGGTATAATTCTTTTGGAGACTATTATG
The DNA here is from genome assembly GCA_963277665.1 of Viscum album. NCBI lineage: Eukaryota > Viridiplantae > Streptophyta > Magnoliopsida > Santalales > Viscaceae > Viscum > Viscum album. The sequence goes on from OY728127.1 coordinate 1,575,273,720, forward strand.
ATTCATTACTCCATGATTACCTCATTTTCATTGGTCGTTGGTTACATACCCTTATCAATTAAAATTAATATTAATAATTACATAATGTAATTTTAGTAATCCAAATGTGAAAAACAATGACTCCATAATAGTGGAATAAAAAACAACATCTACCCTTCCAAGGAAATTTGGATTTTTTCTTATACATGGTTCAGCTAATTTTACGAATATGTTGTTGTCCAAAATCATATATCTAAATCTCCTGTCTATCTAAAAAATATGAAAAATTAAAATTTCTCTAATAGTACATGGTATCCTTCCACCTTTGGTTCCAAATACATGTTCCCAGAGCTGGTTGGCCCCAAGACTTCAAAAGCATCTTCCCAAAATCTAAAGACCACGGACCAGTAGTGATGATCGTGGGAAAGTCCATCGAGAGACTATTCCCCCATTAACCTCTGATGATAAGAAATATATTTATAGAATGAATAGAATTAGCAATTAAAATATAAATATATCACTATAAAATAAAATCATAAAATAGAAATATAGTTAAATAAAGTACTTAAGATGAACAAATAACCATAAGAAACTAATGATGAGAATATTTCATGTATCATAAAAAAACGGTGAAACAAGGGAATGGGATATAATAACATAAAAAATACTAACCAAAAAGATTCTAGAAAGTAATAAAACTATAATATCAAGCATTGGACTGACCCACTACTCCTAACTCCACTATATAATGGTCAATCTCGAATTGGAAGAAATATTCTTATCTCTATATATACATGTTATTATAATGTAAACTCAAGTAGCAATGAGGGATGTGTAGGTTGTGAGATAAAATATCAGTAGGAAAGTACCCATGATTTCAATTAAGGTCTATTTCATATATAAATAAATAAGTAGGGAACCATATTTTATTTAATGTGTGATATAATTAATTAAAAGCATTAGAATTTGTTTCAGTTGGACACCCAGCCTACTACTAGCTTTATCCTATACTAGTTGGTATAAACCAATGGAAACCAGAAATTGTAATGTGTGTAATTTATAATATGATAGTATGAACTCATCCAATTATTTTTATTAGGTTATGATGATAGTTACCTATGTTTTCCAAAACAACTATCCAATTCCCATTTGAAAGCCTTAATTTATCTTCGAATTTTTTTTATCATATATTTATAAAATAGGTCGAGATGCCTCAATCACGCCCTTGAAAATATGATAGGGATTTACATTTATTGCACTAAGTGATTAGTGAAATTACAATGGAATAGATTTTGTCCAACGAGGCCCAAATATGACGTCCCGTGTTTCACTATAGCATGGTTTGAAAGCAGCACAAACTAACATCCATGTGTGAACCTAATATTTTACGTAGGGGCCCTATTACCTCTCATGGCATCATATATCCAATAATTCCATGGAGACATTTTATGGGGTCTCACCAAGGAATTGGTAAATTGAACACGGAGTTAAATATAAATAAATCATGTAGAATCTATTTCAGGCATTTATGTTATCATTACCATCATTTCTATGAAACATTAACATATATGGAAGAATGAAAAAGAGATCGAACAAGAGGTCTTATGTCAGAACCCCATGATTCACTGTTGGAAATAAGTAAAAATAACGTAATAATCAGTGCATTTATAAAAAACCAATAAGGAGGTTATATTCCATTTAATTGAAGACATTATATAAAATTAGTCATATTAGTCAAGGAATGTCATTTGGAATTTTCCATTTATTCTTCATAGCCTAAGGCAATGACACATAGACAATTAAAATTTATCATACCTATCCATAAGTGGAATGGTAAATAATTTTCAGTAGGTTCACCATCCCTAGTGATTGATAACCAAGAAAAAATAATTTAACATAAAACATGACTGTATAGAATCCTATTGAAAACCCCCTATGAGAGGGGGAAATTATCATTATAGGTATAAACCAAAAAATTTATTTGTAATATCTCATGGAGATCTACTGATAGGTTTGATTCGCTATATAATTGGGTCTCCCATAACTACATGAGTATGTAAATTAAATTTCACGACCCGTCCTCGGGGCCCGTGTCGTGACTACCCCAAGCCCTCCATCCAAAGGCCAGGGGCTGGTGACTAGCACCAAAGGTGTAAATCCTGATATCTAGGAAGAAATTACCTTTATAAAATATAAACACATGCAACCATAGTACAAGAAGAAGTAATACACTAAGTACAAACGAAAGTGCTGAAAATTAAATGGGCCAGAATACAAACCCAACTGAGAAGTACAGCAACAACAGAACGAAAGTACAACAAAAAGGACAAACAACTGGAAAATAGAAGCAGCTCCTGGGTCGTCCACCTCAGATCCTACCTGAAGGGTAGGTACAGATAGACTCCTCAACGCTCTCGCTCACCAACCTCCTCTGTGTACCGTCTTGTTGTGAAGTCCACCTCTGGGTGTTGTCTCGTCGTGAGTTCCACCTCCAGGTACTGTCTCGTCCTAGTACTCTCAATCTCTGTCAGCGATGTCCTTCGTCGACATCCAGCACATTGAAGTGCGGGCATATCCTGTGCAGGGGGGAGTATAACGATACTCAGTAGGTACCCCGAGACCCTCAAGGTCTCACTAAATCCAACAAGAACATCCAAAAATAATGATCTCAACAGATAACCCTTACTTATATGTAAGGCCATACTTATACCTTAGTTGTCATGTAACCCATCTCAATCATGAGGAAACAAAAAGGTTATGAAATAAACAGATAACTACATCTTAGGTATATGCCCATACATATACCTATGTTATCAAGTGACCCATCTCAAACAAGAGGTAAACACAAAGTCATTGACTCAGCTCAAACCAGGATTTTCATTATCGAAACCACAACTGCTGGAGAACTCCACTTCTGTCGAGTACAGTTGACATGTCCTGACTCTGAGGTGCTACTCACTAACCTTAGACTACTGATGTACTCCTCCCGTCGAGTACCACCGGTCTTCTACCAAATACCGGGCACTCCATTAGTTGTGGGTCTACCGCCAAATACCGGGCACTCCCCATAATAGACCACAGAGGTACTCCTCCTGTCGAGTACCACGGTTCTACTTACAACTAACAAGTGCTCCGTCCGACGTGGGTTTGCCCCCAATTACCGGGAGCTCCGTCCACTGGGCTAATCGAATCACTTCAACTCGAATCAGTCAAGCAGTAATCAGGTCTACACCTACTAGGTCTCCGCACTCTATACGTTCGTCTCCAGGAGGGTCTGCTCCACGAGCCACTGGTCGATAATCCAAGTATCCTGAAGTCCCATGAAGATGTATCTCAAGGGTTTTCCTTCTCAAAGGGGTCTCAACGCAATAGACGGTGCATCAATCGGATGCCCAGTCTGTGAGTTATAAACATTTTAGTCCTAGGGGCCCAATTGGTTTTGTGTACGAACCAACCCGTCCGTATCTCAACAGTATCCCGAAATCCCATGGGTATACTCAAAGGAACAACTTCTCAATGACATTACCAATGTCTCTAACGATTCGTCAAACAGACTTCCGGTCTGAGAGTTATTGGTTTTTCCATACCAGGGGGCCCAGTTGGTTTATATGCTAAACCAACCCGACCATACTCCAACTACGTCCGAACCTCGAGCGGAGTATTCCAAAATATCCGTCTCAACAAAAGGAAACCAACTTTATTAACAGCACGTCAATCAAACGTCCGGTCATTTAGTTATAAGTGTTTCTGCTCTGAGGTCCCGGTTGGATTCATGTTTGATCCAACCCGGTCGTACCACAAAAGAAACTGGTTAACCAAACCGGTCACACCATTGCGATCCATACTGGAAAATACACGAGATAGACTACCCATTGGTCCTAAATGGATAGCCGGTGAAAAAGTTACATTTCACCAAAACATGCGCGAACCGGACCTCGTGGGGTCCGTTCCCCGACCTCAACATAAATATCAAAAATTTGACACGAAAAATCATTCTTAATTCCAGGGTCGTAATGTCGCAGACGGCTTGGCATTCCAACACTGTATGAGAGAGATATGTCAGATACAAATTCCGTAATAATAACAATATTATTATTATTCGGTGTTTCATGGACCTGAGCCATGAACCAGAATTTAGTATCCAACATTAGACTTGGATCGACTGCATTACTGACATGATTACATCACCAATGATGGCGAGCCAATCAGACGTCGCACACATGAGTTATGGCGGGTCAAAGATTTAATAATAATATTAAATCAATTATTTTCCAAGCGTTTTGGGTACCCGATCCAAAAACCCGAAAAATGACATTTAATATTGGACATGGAATGTCCGTCTCGGAATCTGGGGCGCACAACTGCAGACGGTTCGTGAAACTGAAGTTGCACAGATAAATTTCTGTCAAAAAATGTTTTATCATCAAAAATAATAATATGATTATTATATTATTATTTTTAATTGATTTTAACTCAAAAAAAACACAATGTCATGCACCAACACCCTCTCTCTCCAATTGGTGCGCCTTCCTCCATTTCACGTATGGAAATCCCTAATTAAATGGTGTGCATCACATTCATTGGATTCTCTTTCTTTCTTTAAGTTTTAATTTATTTCCTTTAAAAGTTTTCTCTCTGCAACCTCCTTCTCCATTCACTGTTTCTTCTCCACCAAACCTTACCACCCTAGCCTTCCCGCGGCCGCCTCTAATGCCAGATCTGCTGCCTCTAGCCTACAGTCATCCTGGCCTCCCGCTGCGCCGCCGCACCGCCCCCAGCTACCCGTGCCGGCGCGCCTCAAACCAGCCACAACGCATGGCCCCCCATCCGTGCGCCGCGCCACCTCCCGTTACCACGAACCCAACCCCATGCCACCACACATCAAGAACTAGTTGGTGGTGGGTCCGGACATGTTCGTAGTCCGTACCCACCACGTTAGTAGATCTAATAAACACCCAACAGAATATTCTTCCATGCTTGAGGGAAAGAATCACGTAAACTTAAATAAATAAAAACCCCCTACCTCGGAAATTAACGTCGCACATCATTGATTCGTAGAATGTGACATCGTGGAAGATGGACTTCTATTTCATTGATGTCAGGGTTTGTCCAAAGTAGAATCACCATTGGATATATCCCCCGCGTTCTTCACGGCAGAGTCGTTCTTCGTTGAAGGTTGGTGTTCTTCATCAAAGAAGAACATTTCCTTCTAAGTCATCTCAAGAGTTCATCCACCAATATTGCCATCCCCCAAAATAATAAAAAGGCTCTCTATAATATAACATGCCATGTAATTCAAACCGTTAATGGAATATTAATTTGGGAGGTGATGGGTTGCCATAATAAGGGGACTTGTCACATTAAATTGGAGAGGTGTTAAAGGGGTGTTAGAGAGAGTTAAGGAAGTTGAGAGGTTGGGGCTCGTGTGCGCCCCACCTATCATTTATCAACACTTTGAAGAGTATAACTTCCAAGATATAAAAATAAAATTTTTCAACAATTTTATTTATTTTAAACTAAATCCCCAAATAATAAAATTCAACCCGCATAAAAAGCAATTGCGGTAACGGTCTCCTTAAGCAATTACCAGCGCTGTAAGTTCATCGGTGCCCTCATATTTAAATTCCAAGCACTTGTTCAAAAGATAGAAAAGCATGCTCGTTCGATCAATGAACATACCTGAGGTAAACTTCGGAAATTGATTCCAGACACATCGGGCCTCGGATTCAGGTGCCGTTAGAAACAGCGTACTCGTAAAATTACAAAAAAATTATGAAAAAAATTTCCTTGAAATTTCCGAGAATTTAGATTACTCCCACATCTGGGCTTTAAGTCACTGTAAAGCTACAACACAAACTAGGGAAAACAAAAGTGGTGCTGAGGACACATATGAGCCTTCCACTCCCATGTTCTCTCCCAGAGGTTCCCATGCTGCCAACGAATGCGCACTAGAGGAATCAACCGTCAACATAGAACCCGCTCCTTTTGACCCTCGGCCTCTACTGGAACCTCTGTGAATGTCTCCCCGTCATCGATGTCTAGCTCCCTGTGGTCTATGATGTGTCAAGGGTCATGCACGTATCTCATCAGCTGAGATACGTGGATGACATCGTGCACTCGGTGCAACTGAGGTGGAAAGTTCAAGCGGTAAACCACCTCGCCTACCCTGTTGAGGACCTAGAAATGTCCATTGAAACTTGGAGACAACTTGCTTCTTTGGCCACATCTCCGTAGACCTTTTCGAGGTGAGACCCGTAGGAAAGACATGGTCACCATCCTCAAACTTCAGTGGTCTCCATATCCTATCATCATTGGATTTATACCAGCTCTGTGTAGTCTTCATCCGCTCCTGGATGATCTGCACCTTCTTCGTCGTAGCCTGAACCATATCTAGATCTAGATGTGCTGACTCCATCACCATCCACAAAGAATATCTGAAACGTGGCTAGCTTCTATCTTTCCGCCCCTAACAACTAAATATCAGTCCTCCTACTGAGTACTTCCACAACAATGATCCCCTTCCTAGGAGTATAGACTATGTCGAAGTCATAGTCCTGGAGGAACTGAAAACTGAAAACTCTTGTTGTCATGAAGGTTAGGCTAGCCGACTCAAGAGTGATCGGCCACACCCTCCTAAGCATGATTTTATCCTTGTGCTGTCTAGGTTTTCCTTTTCTCCAACCAAGGAAAAACCTCATCCCAACATTGTAGATAAACCACAACCTTTTTTCCTTATACCATCAATTTGTTTATGAACTGTGGTTTCCCAGTCCATACTCAAACTAAATTCATAAGGCCTCGACGCTTCCAACAAGAGGTTCCAATAGAAACTCTCGCCTCAAGGGTCAGATCACACCATCGGATTAAACGTGATTATCGAGTCTCCTCTCAAAGGTATCTCTAGACATGAGGATCAAGTCAACGGCCTAACCAGAAACTCTAGGTCTGGGACAAGATTATTGGAAGAAAAGAATGATTGGTATCAATGTCTATTGATAAGGTAGCTCATAGTAGACACATACCATACCTAAAATCATTCCTAGAGCCCCTGGTTCACACTCCTTGACCACATGCAGCTACTCTTTTCCCCTGCCCTCCTACTCCCTGATCCTGGCGGGATCTACAAAGGTGGGTGGTTGCAACATGTCAAAATGTTCACCACCCCATGATGCTCTCCTATATATGATTCCAACTCTTCTACCCTGAAGATTCATCTATCCTTTTTTACTTCCTCTTCTTGAATCATTTAACACCCCCAAGTCTCCAAGACTGGTGCCAGTTTCCTGCTTTCCCACTACTAACCTTAACTGGCTTCATCCACTCAGCCAAAGAATTATCAACCATGAAGGTTCTCTCTATCACCCAAGTATATGTAGGAATTCATAGAGAAAGAAGTGTTGGCTCTAATGTCTTTTAGACACACCTCACTCATAAGTCTGAGCCCTAAATCACTGATTGTGTCGTATTCATCGAGTACCAAAAATGGTTTGGTATGCCCCGATGAATTCTCAACTACCGACATGTCGTCCTACCGAAGCTGTATAAGCTCTAGAAAACACTCTAACACCTACTTAAGACAGTCCTCAGCCACCTATGAGTCGGGCTCGCCTTGGATCTTGAGGGATATCTGGTGCTAAAACATAAGTAAGACACTAAGCCTACAAGTGTCCTCTACCGGTACTACCGGTAGTGTCTGCTGACCAACAGGTAGTGATATAGCTGGAACACTACCCGATGGTACTATCTTAGGAATAGGTCCACGTGCGGAAGCCCCATCACTATAAAGACCAACATCATGGTCTCTCACTAGAAAACAAAAGTAGCTAAGTCCATCATACTCTCTACTAGTATCTAAACTAGGTGTAAAACTCTAGCATTCGCCTCCATCCAGTCCACTGCTTCCTGGGAATCTATCTCGCCTTGTAACCTCGGAGGCCTCTGATGCTGGAACTCATGAAATGCGCTCTGCTAGCGTGAACCGTACACTAGTATGGCTGGTGGCATCTACTTCCTAATGGGTGGTGGTGCTGCTTGTACACCACCTGAAGGTGCCAACATACAAAGAGGGCCCTGCACCGGAGTCTTGTCGCACGATGGGCCTTTATCGAGTACTCTCTCAGAACTCCAACTGACTGTCTATGTGGAGACATCATGAATAGATATGACATGGTCAACGATTTATACCTGGTGAGATAACCTGGTTTGAGCTGACTTTAAAACATTTTGGAATCACACATGCAATCAGTGTTTTTGTGCACAAAGTCGGAAATCAATAGTCTGGGTCCTTGTGTATGGATACGTCGGCCTCTGCACCAACACTAGACTCCCTGAACTGAAGACCACACTCGGTACCCTTAACACTATTGTTTTACAGAAAGGAATGATCAGAGTTCTGAGTTCTGCGATATAGCCGACTCCTCTGAATCAAATTTTTCATGACCCGTCATTGGGGCCCATGCCATGACTACCCCAATCCCGCCATCCATAGGCCAGGGGCTGGTGACTAGCACCAAAGGTGTAAATATCGATATCTGGGAAGTAATTTCCTTTATAAAACATAAACACATACAACCAGAGTACAAGAAGAAGTAATACACTAAGTACAAAAGAAAGTGTTGAAATTTAAATGTGTCAGAATAAAAACCCAACTAAGAAGTACAGCTACAACTGAATGAAAGTAGAACAGAAAAGACAAAGAGCTGGAAAATAGAAGCATCTCCTTGGTTTTCCACCTCAGATCCTACCTGAAGGGTAGGTACAGATAGCCTCCTCAACGCTCTCTCTCGCCAACCTCCTCCGTGTACCGTCTCGTCGTGAAGTCCACCTCCGGGTACTATCTCGTCGTGAGGTCCACCTCCGGGTACTGTATCGTCCTAGTACTCTCAATCTCTATCAGCGATGTCTGTTGTCTGCATCCAACACAACGAGGTATGGGAATATCCCGTGCAGGGATGAGTATAACGATACTCAGTAGGGACCCTGAGACCTTCAATGTCTCACTAAATCCAACAAGAATATCCACAAAGAATGATCTCAACAGATAACCCTTACATAGGAATAAGCCTATACTTATACCTTAGTTATCAAGTAACCCATCTCAATCATGAGGAAAGACAAAGGTTATGAAACAAAGGATAACCACTAATTAAGTATATACCCAAACATATACCCAAGTTATCAAGTTACCCATCTCAATCAAGAGGTAAACACAAAGTAATTGACTCAGCTCAAACCAGGATTTTCATTATCGAAACCACAACGGCTGGAGAACTCTTCCTCTATCGAGTATAGTAGCCCTTTCACGACTCTGAGGCTCTACTCACTGACCTTAGACTGCTGATGTACTCCTCCCATCGAGTACTGCGGGTCTGCTGCCAAATACCAGGCGCTCCGTCCGCTGTGGTTCTGCCACTAAATACCGGGTGCTCCCCCTAATAGCCCACAGAGGTAGTCCTCCTGTCGAGTACCGTAGGACTGCTACTAACTACCAGGCACTCCGTCCTCCATGGGTCTGCTGCCAAATATCGGGCGCTTCGTCCACTGGGCTAATCGAATCACTCCTACTCGAATCGGTCAAGCAGTCATCATGTCTACAGCTACTAGGTCTCTACACTCCGTACGCTCGTCTCCGAGAGGGTTCTCTCCTCGATCCAATGGTTGATACTCCAAGTATCACAAAGTCCAAAAAAGATGTATCTCAAATATCTGCCTCGTCTAATGGGTCTCAATACAACAGACACCACGTCAATCGGACACCCATTTTGTGAGTTATAAGCCTTTTAGTCCTAGGGACCCGATTGGTTTCGTGTACGAACCAACCCGGCCGTATCTCAACAGTATCCCAAACTCCCATGGGTATACTCAAAGGAACCATTTCTCAACGAGGTTACCAACGTCGCTGAAGGTTCGTCAAACATACATCTGGTCTAAGAGTTATTGGCTTTTCCGTACAAGGGGGCCCAGTTGGTTTATAAGCTAAACCAACCCGACCATACTTCAACTGCATCCGATCCTCTATCAGAGTATGCCAAAAGATCCATCTCAACAAAAGGAAACCAACTTAATTAATGACACTTAAATCGGACTTCTAATCATTATGTTATAAGCGTTTCCACTCTGAGGAACCAGTTGGATTCATGTTCGTTCCAACCCGGTCGTACCACAAAAGACACCAGTTAACCAATCCGGTGAAACCATTGCAATCCATACAGAAAAATACAAGTGATGGACTACCCATTGGTCCAAAATGGATAGCCGGTGAAAAAGGTACATTTCACAGGAACACGCGTCAACTGGGCCTCGTGGGGCCCGCACCCTGACCTCAACTTAAATATCCAAAATTGGTCTTGAAACATCTGTCTTAATTCCAGGGTCACAATGTCGTAGATAGTTCGTCATTCTGACACCGTATGAGATAGATATGTTAGATTCAAATTTTGTAATAATAATAATAATAATAATATTCTATGTTTCGTGGACCCGAGCAACGGAATAGAATTTAGTATCCAACATTAGACTTGAATCGACCATATTATTGACAGGATTACATCGCCACTAATGGCAAGCCAATCAGATGTCGCACGCATGAGTTATGGCGGGTCAAATATTTAATGATAATATTAAATCAATTATTTTTTGAGTGTTTCTGGTACCCAAACCAAAATCCCGAAAAAAGACATTCAATATTGGACTCGGAATGTCTGTCTCAGATTTTGGGTCACACTGCTGCAGGCGGTTCGTGAAACCGAGGCCGCACGAATAAGTTGCATTCGAAAAAGTGTTTTATCAACAAAAATAATAATATGATTATTATATTATTATTTTTAATTGATTTTACATAAAAAAACACAATGTCATGCACCACCACCCTCTCTCTCCAATTGGTGAACCTTCCTCCATTTCATGACAGGAAATCCCTAATTAAATGGTGTGCATCACATTCATTGGATTCTCTTTCTTTCTTTATGTTTTAATTTATTTCCATTAAACATTTTCTCTCTCCAACCTCCTTCTCCATTCACTGTTTCTTCTCCACCAAACCTTACCAGCCTGGCCTTCCCACGGCTGCCTCTCACACCGAATCTACCACGTTTGGCCTACTACCATCTTGGCCTCCCGCTGCGCTGCCCCCCGCCCCCGGCTACCTGTGCCGGTGCGCCTCAAAACAGCTGCATTGTCTGGCCCCCCGTCCGCTCGCTGCCCCACCTCCCATTACCACGCACCCGACCCCATGCCACCGCACATAATGAACAAGTTGGCGGTTGGTCCGGAATTGTTCGTAGTCTGTACACACAGCGTTAGTAGTTCAAATAAACACCCAACAGAATATTCATCCATGCTCGAGGGAAAGAATCACATAAACTTAAAAAAAAACCCCCTAACTATGTAATTAATGTTACATGTCATTGATTCGTGGAATGCAGCGTCGCGTAAGATGGACGTCTATTCTATTGATGTCAGGGTGTGTCCGATGTAGAAACTCCTTTGGAGGAATCCCCAGCGTTCTTCACGGTAGAGTCGTTCTTCGTTGAAGGTTGGTGTTCTTCGTCAAAGAAGAACACTCCCTTCTAAGTCTTCTCAAGAGTTCCTCCACCAATATTGCAAACCCCCTAAATAATAAAATGGCTCTCTATAATATAACATGCCATGTAATTCAAACCTTTGATGGAATATTAATTAGGGAGGTGATGGGTTGCCATAATAAGGGGAGTTTTCACATTAAATTGGAGAGGTGTTAAAGGGGGGTTAGAGAGAGTTAAGGAAGTTGAGAGGTTGGGGCTCGAGTGGGACCCACCTCTCATTTATCCAAACATTGAAGAGTTTAACTTCCAAGATATAAAAATAAAATTGTTCAACAATTTTATTTATTTTAAACTAAATCGCCAAATAATAAAATTCAACCCGCTTAAAATGAAACTGTGGTAAAGGTCCCCTTAAGCAATTACCGGCATTGCGAGTTCATCGGTGCCCTCAGATTTCAATTCCAAGCATCGGTTCAAAAGATAGAAAAAATCACTTGTTCGTTCACTGAACGTACTTGAGCTAAACTTCGGAAATTGATTCCGGGCACACCGGGCCTCTGATTCAAGTGCCGTCAAAAACTGCATACTCATAAAATTCCAATAAAATTAAGAAAACATTCCCCATGAAATTTCTGGGACATTACAATAAATTTATCTTGAAGAATAAGGTTATAATCTAGATAAATCTTGGCTCGCGACACAATGATGTGATTTATAAAACACAACAAAATGATGGGAAAAGGCAATGGACACCTAACTTGCCCTCGTGGAGCCTTCCACATATAGTGTTGAGCTTTGATTCATCCTAGATTTGATGAAAAACAATCAATATATCAAATTTATTGAAAATATGGAAAAATTAATTGCTTCAAAAACTAATAATGGATTCTAGGTTGAAAATATATAATAAGCATGGGTGGGGTGTTACTTAACATGGGGTTTCCAATGACTCAAACAGACAGAGAAACAGACACCAGATAGAAGCTCCACTTTGATTCTAAGTTTGAGAGGTAAAACATGTTTCTATAGGTGTAGTATGCCCAACAACTTAGGAAAAACATGGTAGATCAATTAAAAGCATTGGAAAATTGAATTGTGATAAAAAAGAGTTTCACCCACTTTTTTCATTGAACGCATCTTGGCTATATGGTTTTCCCAAATCATGCATGGATCATAACTACTAGGAAATCCTCCAATGTTTTTTTGGAAATATTTGACAATCCATGAACAAAACCTGACACAGTCCCCTATCCCATGTCTTCATTAGGCCCCACATTCATACACCCAGGTTCACATGGTTATAGACAAACATTGCGGCCCCTGTTGTTTTCCCAATTTTGGTTCATCAACCTCCAGAAAAGCCATGATGGCACTTGTTCCCTCCGTGAATTAATTATGAATTATTTTTAGGGTTGTTTAATGAAATTAAAATTAAAAACTAATAGTCCAGAACATCATGAGAATGTAACAACCTTCTTGGGTAATATACATGTAATCCATCATGAACTTGATATAGTGTTCGTTTATCCCCCGAGATATTTGTTATTATCACTAATAGATCAATAATATCATAGTTGATAATATACCTAGGTATTTAAATTTCTTTATTTTAGATTCTTATCGACTTCTTCCTTGGAAAAATTCAATGTAATACATTCTCACATACTTTGAATTATAGATTTCATCATTGATTAAAATCCAAACTTTTTTATCTATTCTTAGATACATTGATGTGATAATAAAGGGATGTCTATTTATTATCAATTTCCTAATCTATATCAGTTCCCAATAGATATATTTTACACCTATGTAACCACACATTAGAGTTCAACACTTATTTAAATACATGTATTCATAAGGAGAGACACAAATTCTTGAGTGAATGATATTGTGATAAAAATAATTGAGGAATTTTTTTTCCAAACCACCATTAATATCAATAAAATAGGACCCTATAAAGTCCTATAGGGTTTTAATGCTTCAATTAGACTATCCATGTATCTATTAATGAAAATAAATATAGCTGTAAACCACAAAATTGAGAACTCACTAAATGATTCACCATAATATCATGATAAAACTCACCTTCTAATAAGAAACAATAGATTCTAAAAATACAAGAAACATTACCACATGCATAATGTAATTTAGGGTATTATTAACTGGAGGGATGATTTTTCATAGAGAATTTATGTTTGATGACTTCATATAGAGATCCACTACAATAAAATTTGTAGTGTGGACTTTTGACATTTTGGGGAGTCCAACGACAAAATCTATAGTGAGGTTTTCATATATTAATCATGATATGGAAAAAATGTTATAACATTTCTTTATACATCTATCTCTCAAACATATTTCATTAACATACCTAGAACTAGGATAAATACTCCACAATTTCTAACATCATTTTGTGATACCTATGATATTCATTTAGAAATCTATAAATATTTATACATCCACGATAATTAGAGAATGATGAACATTAATAATTATCCAAAATATCCATGAAATATATTATTGATGGAACACATATAGATTTTTAGAAACATATCATGCCATCTCAATCAAGTATGAACTAAGTAAAAAATACCACTTTCTCTTAAAGATCTACATCTTCCTCTCACACAAAATTAATCATCACATTAATATATTTTTAAAAAACTATTTATGTAAAAAAAATAATTATGTCCTTCAGGATTTCCATTTCTATTATTTTCAAATCCAGAAATAGAGGATATTTTTTTAACCTTATCATATATAATAATGCATGATACTTCCAAATCAAAGAATATTCTACCCAATTTTAATCCTTAATTACCTAATGTATGGAGCATTAATAATAAATAATAAACACCAAACATCATCCATCTAACAAATAATACTATTTTTGAGGGAATATTTATTCTTTACACTTTTATGATTAGAATATATATCCTACCATTTTCTATATAGATTATTTCATTATATAAAAAATGATAAAATTAATGTAGTTTACTATAAATAATGAATTGTATCATTTCTATCATGTACCTAAATTGGTGTGATTCATAAGCTATCAAAATATATTTCTCTATGAAGATAATTTTTTGTGCCTTTACTAATGTGTCTCTAATTATCTTGAACACTATTCCACTATATGGTATTATATGAATATGTTTGTTGATTAACATTCTACTTATTTCCTTCAAATGTTTCTCATATTCATCAATCAAATGATATTGGAACCTTTTTGTGCTGACATGGTGATTAGATTAGGTATTCATGAGATATTATCCATAAACCATTGATAATATCTAGAAAAACCAGGAATTATACGTATCAGTTTCGTTATGTTTGGTTTGTTCCAACATTTAGTAACTTTCAACTTTTATGGATCTATTGATATACCCTCTAGTGATATTGTTTATCATAAATACAAAAAAAATTTCTACCGAATTCCCACATTGTAATTTTTTCATAAAACATATCATTATATAAGATCATTAATATATTTTTAATGTGAAATCAATTATTTTTATTTCTCTTTGAATGTATAATAATACCATCTACACAGATTACCAAAAACTGATCATGGTAGCCTCAAAAGAATCTATTCATTAAATACATGAAGAAATATTGGATTTAGTAAGGAAAATATCGTCATAATAAATTCATAGTGTTTATACCTTGTACATAATTATTTCATGGGTATTTATTTTATTGACATTTAATTTATCATATCAAGAGTGATCGTAAATCGCAGAACATTGTTGAGCTATTTAGATTTGAACAATAAACTCAACAATATGAGGAAAATTATACTTATTCTTGTTTAGGATTTTCTAATATTCTTGATAATAAATGATGAATTACACTGATCTATTATTATTAATTAAAAAAATGAAAACACACGCCCCAAGGTAATCCACATTGTAAAATGATTACATTTTTAATATTCTACTTGGGTTGGTTCTTTAATTACAAAAAAAACAGATCCATTCTATACTGAGTCATTAAAATAGATGTAGCACTAAGTATTAGTTATATTGAAAACTCAACTTCATCATTTGGTGGAAGGCTAGGAAACAATATTATAATAACATTATCAAAATATCATATTACAGACATATATTTTATGTTGAGTTTCTCCATATCTAATTGAGACAAACAATCCATTCAAAATGGTATCAAGACCAATATAAGTAATGTAATTTCAGTATGAATATTATATTATTCATATAACTAATATGAGATCATTATATTGTTTGGAATATAAATTTGACCTCCCAACCTCAACATTTATTGTTGAATTAAGGTAATTAATTCCAATAGATACAAAAAATTAAATAAAATTCAATCTAAGGAAAAATAATGAGAATTTAATTATGGAAATTACCACAATCATCCATCTGAGACAAACCGTATGCTTTAGATTTTAGAATAACACCATTACGTGTTTTATCTGATAATTACACATGTAATCTGTTAAGTGGTATTGTGATTCTCATAATTTTTTTTTCAAATAATAAAAATTGGGATGATCTAAAATAAAATAAGACACCTGCAGTTCAATAGTGAATGATAAGTGTCCCTTTCACTAATTTATTTTTATACCTCTTATTTAAAATAGTTATTATAGTATATTTCCTATTTTCAATAAGATAAATAGGTTTTTTACATTAATAATCACCATATTTGAGTACTGGATAACATAATTCCCATTCTCCATGAATTTGATATACTTGAGTGTGGGGGTGAATATTGTTCTATGTTCTCTCCATCATTATCTCACATAAAATACCTATTAATTTTTTATTCAATTCTATCATTACCTTCCTTTCAATATATGTAAATTCTATTAGTGCACGTATGATAATTTAATCCATTTTTTCTTCAACACAATGAATAAAAATGAAATATCATAATATTATGTCGGTGGTTCACCGAAAATCCATTGAATTACATCAAAATTTTCATATCAGGTCATTATTATTTATGTATGACAAAAATATCAACTTTCACTTTGAAAAAAACATAAAATGATTTATTCACATTTACCTATATACATAATGTATAAATGAATTCATAGTAATTGATTAATTCCATTAAAGAATTGAAAAATCTTACATTCTGTTTGGATGATGATTCCATAAGAATACCTCATAAGTATTATAAAATATTTCCCATATTTATAAATGGATTAATTTTCAATATTAATTAGCTCAAGGAATAAATTATATATTTTTTAATACAGAATTTGGTAAATGTACTTATTAATAAATAATCTATTATACTACTCACCTTTTATGGAACAAAATATCTCGTAAAGCCTCATGTTCTTGATAATATTACAGTAATAAAATGATTCATATTTTAAATTGTAATTAGATATTTTTTTTCATTATCAAACGCATGAGGATGGAAAATATATTTTCATTAGTATAGATCCACTTCTAAATGATAATTTGATAGTTATATCCACAAAAAGACGGTCGATTTATCTCATGAGGATTCAATAAAATGTTGTTCAATTCTTTTATAGTTTAGAATCACAACATGATTCATACATTAAGCATATTTTATACCAATAGAAACATGATTTTTCAATATAGATCACATTATATTTAGATTATAATGTGTAGAATTATGGAATTCTTACTCACATTCATCATTAACATGATTCCTTAGGGAAACTGATTTTTACTAAAACAAAAAAAAATCCTAGTGGGAGAAACAATACTAATATTGTGAAACCACATAATCATGAAAATAAATTATAGAATTTCTAAATCATGAAAACTTAGTTCCAGTCATTTTCATATTTGGTTTATCCCAGGACATTAATGGTCATCATCTACACATACCCATCTTTATTGTTCATAATGAAAATGTGAGTCAATACCATCATATACTTTGAGAGTGTAAATATATATTTTCATTAAAGTAACTCTAAACACGAACCATAATTATTATCAAGATATATTGACCAACTATATTGGTGGTTATTATTCATTGATTCATTTTAAAAACACATTGCCCTGGTACAATCCAAAAAGGGACTCTTTTATAGGATAAACACACATTTTTAATTATAATATCCTCGAATGTTCTCATATACATATTATTATCTTAACAGTTCTTAGTAATGATTACCCATCCCAGTTTCAAAATTTTACTAAACCTTTAATTCATTACAACTATACAAAACCAGACATTTCATATAGAAATATCACATCATATTATACAACTATTCAATACATTAAAACATCTATGTCATAATCATATTGTAATGGCCCGGACCCTCCTGGCCCATTACTTTGCCAAAAGTGAGGCTCCACCAAAATAGTGGCACCGCGAGGGTGACTCCGTGACAGTGGCACCATGACAGTTGAACCGTGACGGTGGCACCGTGACAGTGGCACTGTGAAGGTGGCACTGTGAGGGTGGCACCGTGACGGTGACACCGTGAGGGTGGAACCGTGTCCCCTCACCGAGATTTTCGTTCTTTTTCCAGTACCTGACTTTTCCACTTCCACAACGTAAGTTTTGACGTAAATTAATTCTTTTACTCCTTTTAAAGCCCATAATTAATTCCTAAAAATCCCAAGAGACCTCCATGTGTAACTGCTTAGCCACGTGGTCAACCCACGACCCCGCGCCTTATGCGGTTTCGCGTTCTCACCTCAACCGTCCGGGGATTTTATAAACTAAGGGTTAACAGTGGATTCTCCTTTCCTCGATCGCGGATTTTCACGAATAGCTTCTGGTGCATCGGGCGCGCCGCATCATTATCCATAAAGTTCCGCGCCCAACCTAAACGTCGATCATCTATCAACAAGTAGGGAATTTCTCCTTCACCTCTCTCTTTTGTGTATCATGCGGGGTGGGCGTGATTTTGATTCCATATAATTGGATAAACCAGACCTAATTAAAGATAATGAACGAATCCTGTAAAGAAAGAAGGGGGGGTTGTGATCTTTGATGTCGTTTTATATTATGATATTCATTCTGAGTTGTGCTGGCTTATGCCTTTTGAAAATCAAGGCCATTGTTGGTCATTGTTTGTGCACTAATGGACCCATAGTGGTGTTTTAAATGGCTGCTTTGAAATTGTAAACTCCTGCTATGAAAAGTAAATTGGTTAATCACGTATACCCGGCCGAATAAATTGAGAGCACCAGGATCAATCCATTCTGTTCTAACCCTGGTCAAAACATGGAATTGAAATCATGGAGTGTGTTAAATCCTATAAATATGAAAATACAGGCATGACCCTACTTAGTATTGGTGGTAGTGGTTTGGTTGTTTTCTTTCGCGACCGATTGGTGGAAATGTGGGATGGGATGGGATCCCCTGTTTTTTTTTGTTTCGATGGTTGTGTGTTTTAAGACCGGGTGGGTAGTTGTTTACATCATGAATTGGGTTGGGATCCTCTGATGATGAGAAACCATTTCGGGGGACACGAGGCAGTGTCTCGGGGTTGTCTGGTTCCAGTACTTCGAGGGTTCTCACTATCCCTTTGTTGTTGTGACTTTAAAAGAGAACCGGACAAGAATGTTAAAATTGATGATTGGCTGGATTCCCTTCCTTGGTTATGCTTAGGGTGTTAGTTGCCCAGTAGTGCATAAAATTTTGAACATTATTACTGAACATGAAAAAAATAATGGGAGAAATGGGTTTTGTTGTCGAGAGTTGTGACTCGGACATGAGAGCTTTCGTAATCTGTAGGCCGTCTGAAGAAAACCCTATTTTGGGGTGAGTGCTTGTTACCTGTATATATACTTGTAGTTTTGTGTTTCTTATTCGCACCCCACCCATGTTGATCACTTAGTGCTGAACACCCCCATTTCATGGGGGGAGGGTGTTTTTTCCAACACTATTCTTAGTGGTCGGTTAATAGCTCCTTTTTTGCTCCTGTTCCCGGATAACCCAAGTATCTTTTGGCAAGCTGTGATGGCCTGAGGTCCATTATTAGCTCAGGAACCTTCGGGTGGGGTAGTGTGGTGGTTGGCCAGGTGTGTGCGGCTGGTGGTTTCCCAAGTGTCTTCAGGATGAGGCCCAGGTGTCTTCGGGCGTGGTGGTGGTTGTTCTGGCCTAGGTGTTTGCAGGAGTGGTTACATGTGATAGTTTCGGACCAGGTTTTTGCGGGCGGGATTCGGCAGTGGGACTGCGTGTGGGGGTTGTGACCCAGGTGTGTGCGGGCTGGTGTGGCAGTGGGACTACGGTGAGGATGGCAGGATTGGTTCGATGCGTAGGATGTCTCAATAACCAGTGGGAAAGTGGTGCAGGGTACCCAAACATCGATGTGCTCTGATTATATATATTACTTGACTTGTGTTATTTGGGGAGTGTGCCTTGGTGAGGCCTGGGGTGGATAGTTTACCTTGATAGGTGTTTGGTTTACTCTTTTTTTATCATGGGACTTTAGTACGTTCCCCCACTTGTGCACGAGAGTCTTTGGTTTTCCCTACTGAGTGTACTTGTATGCTCACCCTACGTATATAAAACTGCTTTCAGGTTTCCAGGAGGACTTCGGGGGTCACACAGGACCATACTAGCTCGGACCTTTGGGGTAGTTGCAATTGTTGCTTTTCTTCTTTGGTTCTTACCTTTGTAGTCACCTTTTGTAATTTGTGGCTTTACTTCTGGAACATGCATGTGGGAATGGTTTACTTTTGGCTTTACTTTTCTTTTACCTTGGTGTTCATGAGTTTCATCATCTTACCTCTCGATCTTATAAAAAAGGGGTAATGCCTTACATTTGTGAGAAATTTATATAACCTTGGTGCTAGTCACCACTCCGGGATCTATTGAAGGCAGGTCTCGGGGGTCATTATCTCTCCTTCAACATAAAGAAGGAAGGGCCAGACAATCTACTAACCCTTCCCTCCTTTTGGTGAAGGCGGGTCATGACAGAATGGTATCAGAGGAGAGGTTGAGAGATAGGATGGAGTCTGGAGTTAGGTACAGTGATGATTGCATGGGATGGTAAGGCAACAGTGTTGGGTGACCATGGCGCGTGAATTAGGCCAGGGAAGACCGGCTAGGACACGGGATTTTTAGGTCACCCCGTGATCCGATGCAATGAATATTGACCTACCGAAGGACCAAGTGAGACCACGCTGATAGAAGGATAGAGACCCTAGGAAAGGTACATGCATCATAATGACTTGTGTTCTTGTGTTTCTGGGATGTCTTGCGAATTAAGAATAAATTAAAGTTTTAAGAAGTTTTGAAGATGATGTTCTGCACTACTTGGGCTTAGGCACTCCTTGTTTACCTTGCATATATGGCACCTGGAAGGCGACCACGTGTGGTACAGGCAATCGAGGCCCTGGAGACTACTTTGGCCGATCGGCAGAGAGCTGATCGAGAGGAAGAGGATGACCAGTGGCAGAAGACTCTTTGGGCATTCCAGCGACAGGCCCTCGATAAGTATGAGGGAAGCACCTCCGACATGAAGAGGGAAGGATGACTAGAGGAGCTAGTCATAGCATTCGGCCTGATTTGGGCCCTGACCGAGTACTAGGTTCCTCTAGCTGGCAGCCAGATGTGTGAAGTGGCGCGTCAGTGGTGGACACTTTACCTGGGGGAGAGGAGAGAGGTCGAGGTGGCTTGGGCAGATTTTGATAGGGAGTTCCGAGCGGAATTCCTCTCTTCGACGATGAAGGTGGAAAAGAGACAAGAGCTACTCTCCCTCCAACAGGGGATTATGTCTGTGGGGGAGCTAGGGATCAAGATCAAGGACCTCCTACGTTTTGCTCCGGACCTCTTTCCCGACGAGGAGTCTCGGGCGAGACGTTTGGAGGAGGCACTCCGACCCTCCCTCTAGTACGCTGTTACCCCCTTTACCCTGTTAACGTACATAGAGGTCCAGAAGAAGGCCGAAGTGGTGGAGAGAATGCACACTCTAGGAGGTGTGTCATGAGAGGGGTTCCAACTGGGACCATCAAAGGGGAAGGCCATCAGCACCAGGCCTCCAGCTTCAAGACCCTCTAGGTTCCAACCCGCAGGGAGCAGGCCGCAATAGTTTCAGTTTCGATCTTCTAGTCCTCGCCCCTTTTCATCAGTCCTTGGACCACGGTGCTTCATCTGTGGGAGCCCTGGACATCTCTAAAGTCAGTGCTCGGACCAGGTGCAGCACATCGGTGTTGGACAACCCCACCACCCACCCCAGCAGCAGTTTCCAGCCAGACCTTTCCAGCACCAGCAGCAGGGACAGAAAGCTCCCGCTCCTTCGAGGGCAGACGTAGGAGGAAGAGGCCGACCTCAGGGTGCACCTCAGGGGCCTCAACCGGGGCGTGGTATGGGAGGTGCCCAGCAGCCGAGGGGCAGAGGAGCTGGGCGTGGACAGTTGCACGCTGTAGAGGAAGCAGTTCCAGTAGGACCGGAGGTTGTTCAATGTACGATCAGTTTGTCTAGCACTCTTTCTTATTCTTTGTTCAATACCGGAGCTTTGCACTCCTTTGTTGCACCTAGTCTAGCCCGTGCCTTGGGTCTAGATGCCGAGAGACTTCTGGAGCCCATGGTGCTGAGCACACCAGTCGGAGGTCAGACCAACTTGTTGTTTGTTTGTCTGGAATGTAGACTAATGATAGGGACACATCAGTTAGTTAGAGATCTTCTTCTACTACAGATTCATCCATACGATGTCATCCTAGGCATCGACTGGATATTCTCTCTATGTGCCATCATCAACTGTTTCCGAATAAGGGTGGTGTTCTTGGACTCGGAAAGCTGGCGTGTTACCTTCACCGGCAAGCGGAGCAGTCCGAAGGGAAACAGGTGAGAGGAACCCCTCCTCTCCTTTTTGGTCGAGATGACAGTGGAATCAGTAGATGCTGAAATGGTGGAAGTGCCATAGATCTTCCATGATTTTATGGATGTCTTCCATGAGGAGGTGACGACTCTACCCCCTCGGTGTGATATCGAGTTTGGAATAGACCTGCAGCCCAGGGCTCGACCGATATCGATGGCTCCTTACCGTATGGAACTTTCAGAGTTACGGGAGTTGTGGATTCAGATTGACGATCTGATGAAGTGGGGTTATGTTCGCCCGAGTGCATCACCATGGGGTGCTCCGGTCTTGTTCAAATAAAGGTAGATGGTGGTCTCAGGTTGTGCATAGACTACATGAGGCTGAATCAGGTGACGATCAAGAATCGCTACCCTCTTCCGAGGATAGTCGATCTTTTCAACCAACTGAAAGGGGAAGGATGGTTCTCGAAGATCGACCTGCGGTGTGGGTACCACTAGCTGAGAGTGAAGGAGGGAGACATCCCGAAGACAGCGTTCAGATGCAGATATTGACACTTCGAGTTCGTAGTCATTCCCTTCGGTGTTACGAACGCCCCGGCTGTGTTCATGGGGCTTATGAACTCCATCCTCCGGGAGTACTTGGATCGGTTCGTGGTTGTGTTCATCAACGATATCCTAATCTATTAAAGGTTAGAAGAAGACCATGTAGAGCACCTGAGAATAGTTTTTGAGGTCCACCGACATCATCAGCTCTATGGGAAGTTGTCGAAATGCAAGTTCTGGACATGAGAAGTGCACTTCCTCGGGCACGTGGTGTCCGAGCAGGGGGTGGCGGTGGACCCATCAAAAGTTGAGGCAGTTTTTTCTTTGGAAGTACCCAAGAATGTGGCAGAGGTCCGTAGTTTCCTTAGGCTGGCAGGTTACTATTGGAGGTTCGTACCCAACTTCTCCTGAGTAGAATCCCCTTTTACAACCCTTACCAAGAAGGACCAGGTTTTCGGGTGGAGTGAGCAGTGCGAGTCAGCCTTCAGCTATCTGAAAGAGAAGTTGGCTAGTTCCACAATACTGAGATTACCAGAAGAAGGGGTGGACTATGCGGTGTTCTGTGATGCCTCAGGACAGGGTCTGGGATGTGTGTTGATGCATCGACAAGGGGTGATCTCTTATGGGTCCAGGCAGCTATTCCCCCATGGGCGTAATTACACCACCCACGACCTGGAGCTTGCAACCATCATTTTTGCGCTAAAGTAATGGCGACACTACCTCATCGGGGAACGCTTTGTGGTCTTCACATATCACAAAAGCTTGAGGTATATCTTTTCCCAGTGGGACTTAAACTTGCGGCAACGGAGATGGGTGGAGTTCCTCCAGGATTACGACTTTGAGATCTCTTATACTAAGGGAAAGGGCAATGTGGTGGCCGATGCCTTGAGCAGGAGGACACAGAAGGATGCGGTCTGAGAGTCGACGGATGCCTGGAAAGAAATAGAGGAGTTGGATGGCTTACACCTGAATGCAAAGATGGATGTCTGTAGAGGATGTCTATATCAGATGATGGTGCAGTCATCTCTGTTTCTACAAGTGGAGGAGTCTCAGTGGGTAGACTCGGAGTGCGAAGTGATGCACGACCGGGTTGACCAGGGCAATGCTCTGGAAGGATGGACAGAGGATGGTTAGAACCAGATGCTTTTCCAGAAAAGGTTGTTTGTTCCAGAAGTAATGCGCGACAAGGTTCTCAGTGAGTTCTATAACTCACCCCTATCGGTACACCAAGGAGTTTCCAAGATCTACTAGGGACTGAAAGGACAGTTTTGGTGGCCCGGAGTGAAGCGAGTAGTGGAAGAGTTTGTGGCCAAGTGCTTAGTGTGTTAGAAAGTGAAGGCTGAACACCAAGTTCCAGGCAGCCTACTACAGTCTCTAGATGTCCCCGAGTGGAAGTGGGATAACATATCGATGGATTTCGTCATAGGACTACCCAAGTTTCAAGGGGGATATGACTCCATCTGGGTGGTAGTTGATAGGTTGATGAAATCGGCTCACTTTCTAGCAATTAGGGAGTCGAGTGCAGTGGATACATTGGAATGAAGGTATGTGGATGAGGTGGTGTGTTTTCATAAAGTTCTGAGGTCAATAGTCTCAGATAGGGATGCACGGTTTACCTTGCGAGTCTGGGGAGGATTGAAGCATGCTTTGGGCACCCAGTTACGCCTTAGCACTGATTTCCATCCCCAGACAGATGGAAAAACAGAGCGCACCATCCAGACCTTGGAGGATATGCTGCGGGCATGTGTTCTAGACTCAAGAGGGTCATGGGTGCGACACTTGCCCCTGGCAGAGTTCACCTACAATAATATCCATCACTCTACCATTGGTATGGCCCCATTTGAAGCCTTGTACAGGAGGTTGTGCCATTCACCTATGTGTTGGGACGAAGTAGGAGAGGGAGGAATCCTTGGCCCAGAGGTGGTGCAGAACACGATATAGATGGTTCAACTCATACGGGAAAGGATGAAGGCGGCCCAGGACCGACAGAAGTCGTATGCTGATACCAGGAGGAGGCCCTTGGAGTTCGAGGTTGGGGACCACGTTCTCTTGAAGGTCTCCCCTCAGCGTGGGCATCAGAGGTTCGGCAAGGGGAGTAAGCTTTCTCCCAGGTTCATCAGAACCTTCTAAGTGTTGAGGCGGGTCGGCGAAGTGGCTTATCAGCTAGCGTTACCACCACCGCTACTGAGGATAAATGATGTCTTTCATGTGTCCCAGCTCTTTCGACATCTGCACGATGATTCACAAATCCTTGATTAGGGTGAGTTGGACATCGAGGACGACGTGAAATTTGTTGAGGGAGTAGTGACGATCGAGGATCGCAAGGAGAAGGTGCTTTGTGGGTGAACAATTCCCTTGGATCATGTGTTCTGGAGACATGGTGGGATTGAGGAGAGTACGTGGGAGAGGGAAGCAAATATGCGTACCCAATACCTAGATTTGTTTTGAGTTTTGTTCCTTGTTGTACCTATTGTGGTAGAACCTTTTGTCTTTTGTCTATGAAATGTACTGGTTTTCTTTCCTCTGATTGTGTGTGAAATGCCCAGGCTATGGGGGAAGAGAGAACCCGACCCTAATCAAGACACATTAAGGTGGATTCGATTAAACCCGTGCGGGTGAGTCAATGCCACCCAAAGCGGATAATATCTTGACATGGGGGAGGAGACACCCCAACCCACATGCTCGGGCAGTTTGGTTGGTTAGCATGGGTTCACCTCTAAGAGGTATCTTTCGAGGTGGTTATTCGGGCCCTCTCTTTCCTTCTTGGTTTGTTTTGATTATCGAGGACGAGAATCATTTAAGAGGTGTCTAATGTAATGGCCCAGACCCTCCTGGACCATTACTTTTCCAAAAGTGAGTCTCCACAAAAACAGTGTCACCGTGAGGGTGACACGGTGACGGTGGAACCGTGACGGTGGAACCGTGACGGTGGCACCGTGACGGTGGCACCATGAGGGTGGCACCGTGAGGGTGGCACTGTGTCCCCTCGCCGAAATTTTCGTTCTTTTTATAGTACCTGACTTTTCCGCTCCCACAACATAAGTTTCAATGTAAATTAATTATTTTACACCTTTTAAGGCCCATAATAAATTCCAAAAAATCCCGAGAGAACTCCGTGTGTATCTTCCCATCTGCGTGGTCAACCCACGACGCCGCGCCTTACTCGGTTTCGCGTTCTCACCTAAACCATCTGCGGCTCTTATAAACTAAGGGTTAGTCGTGGTTTCTCCTTTCCTCGATCGTGGATTTTCATGAACTGCTTCTGGTGCATCGGGCGTGCCGCATCATTATCTGTAAACTTCCACACCCTTCATAAGTGTCGATAATCTATCAACAAGTAGGGAATTTCTCCTTAGCCTCTCTCTTTTGTGTATCATGCGGGGTGGGTGTGCTTTTGATTCTATAAAATTGGATAAACCAGACCTAATTAAAGATAATGAATGAATCTTGTAAAGAAAGAAGGGGGGGTTGTGATCGTTGATGACATTTTATATTATGATCTTCTTTATGAGTTGTGCTGGCTTACGCCTTCTGAAAATAGGGGCCATTGGTGGTCGTTGTTTGTGCACTAATGGACCCTTCGTGGTGTTTCAAATGGCTGATTTGAAATTGTAAACTCCTGCTATGAAAAGTAAATTGGTTAATCACGTATACCCAGCCGAATAAATTGAAAGCACCCGGATCAATCCCTTCTGTGCTAACACTGGTCAAAACATGGAATTGAAATCATGGAGTGTGTTAAATCTTATAAATCTGAAAATACAGTCATGACCCTACTTAGTATTGGTGGTAGTGGTTTGGTTGTTTTCTTTCGCGGCCGATTGGTGGAAATGTGGGAGGGGATGGGATCCCTTGTTTTTTTTTGTTTCAGTGGTTGTGAGTTTTAAGACCGGGTGGGTACTTGTTTATATCACAAATTGTGGTGGGATCCTCTATTGATGAGAAACCATTTCGGGGGACACATGGCAGTGTCTCGGGGTTGTCTGGTTCCAGGAATTTGAGGGTTCTCACTTTTCCTTTGTTGTTGTGACTTGACAAGAGAACTGGGTGTGAATGATTACATTGACAATTGGCTGGATTCCCTTCCTTGGTTATTCTTATGGTGTTAGTTGCCCAGTAGTGTATAAACTTTTTAACATTATTACTAAACATGAAAATAATAATGGGACAAATTGGTTTTGTGGGTGAGAGTTGTGACTCGGACTTGAGAGCTTTTGTAATCTGTAGGCCGTCTGAAGAAAAACCTAGTTTGGGGTGACTGCTTGTTACCTGTATATATACTTGTAGTTTTGTGTTTCTTATTCATGCCCCACCCAAGTTGAGCACATAGTGCCGAACACCCCCATTTCATGGGGGAAGGGTGTTTTTCCCAACACTACTCTTAGTGGTTGGTTATTATCTCCTTTTCTGCTCCCTTTCCCGGATAGCCCAAGTATCTTCGGGTAGGCTGTGATGGCCTGAGGTCCATTATTAGCCCAAGAGCCTTCGGGAGGGGTAGTGTGGTGGTTGGTCAGGTGTGTGCGGAAGGTGGTTTCCCAAGTGTCTTCGGGATGCGGCCCAGGTGTCTTTGGGCATGGTGGTTGTTGTTCTGGCCTAGGTGTTTGCAGGCGTGGTTACATGTGATAGTTGCGGCCCAGGTGTTTACGGGCGGGATTCGGCAGTGGGACTGCGTGTGGTGGTTGTGGCCCAGGTGTGTGCGGGCGGGTGTGGCAGTGGGACTGCAGTGAGGATGGTGGGATTGGTTCGATGCGTAGGATGTCTCAATAACTAGTGGGAAAGTGGCGCGAGGTACCCAAACATCGATGTTCTCTGATTATATATATTACTTGACTTGCGTTATTTGGGGAGTGTGCCTTGGTGAGGCATGGGGAGGATCGTTTACCTTGATAGGTGTTTGGTTTACTCTTTTTTTTCTCATGAGACTTTAGTACGTTCCCCCACCTGTGCATGAGAGTCTTTGTTTTTCCCTACTGAGTGTACTTGTATGCTCACCCTAGGTATATAAAACTGCTTTTAGGTTTCCAGGAGGACATTGGGGGTCACACAGGACCATACTAGCTCGGACCTTTGGGGCAGTTGCAGTTTTTTGCTTTTTCTCTTTGGTACTTACCTTTGTAGTCACCTTTTGTACTTTGTGGCTTTACTTTTCGAACATTAATATGGGAATGGTTTACTTTTGGCTTTACTTTTCTTTTACCTTTGTGTTCATGAGTTTCATCATCTTACCTCTCAATCTTATAAAACAAAAAGGGGAAATTCCTTCCATTTATGAGAAATTTCTATACCCTTGGTTCTATTCTCCACTCCGGGATCTATTGAAGGCGGGTCTTGGGGGACATTATCTCTCCTTCAACTTAATGAAGGAAGGGCCTGGAAATCTGCTGACCCTTCCCTCCTTTTGGTGAAGGCAGGTCGTGACACATATATTCATAGTGTATTTGGAATCATGGATACAAAAAACTAGGTTTATTAGAGATCTAAATAATATTCCACAATGTTCTATATAAAATCCTTCCATCTGAGACATGTCATAATAAAAACCATAATTCATAACCATTGGAAATGTAACATAATAATGGTTTATCTAAAATGTTCTACAAGGGTAAACAATAGAGAGAAGAAAATTTATACTGAATGACACGATCATAAGGTTTTGAGAACATTAGATAATGTATGAAAACTATATCAATTTTATCATGCGTTATAATTATGAATCATGTCATGATGCAATTATTTTCCTAATACATAAATCAGACTTGAATAAAAAATAAGATCCACGATTGAATTTCATTTTAATAACACAAATGTTTTTAGTATACACAAATGCATTGAAAATCATTTCCTTAGCCAGGGGAAACTTCCATGTTTATCATAGTTCATTGGGATCACTCCACATTCCACTATATCCTTTCTCATTATTCATTACAAAATTTATAATAATGGAAAAAATCATTATGTTTATAAATTTCACTCCAAATTCAAGAAATTATTATATCATAGAATATAAATATATTCCCAATGTATTATATATCAATATAATTCTGACCTACATATTACTTATTGAAAATCAAAAATATGTGTTTAACAGGATTAAAATAATACATCATATCATCAGATTAATAACCCCAGGAGGGAAACTTATTTTACCAAATTTTATTCACATTATTATACCGTAAACCCATGAATCAAAATTGGTTTCATAAATGTTTCATCATATCATAATTTACACATGGGAGAATCATGTTTTATAGAACCGTACTCAAATTATCATTATCAAGATCCAACAAATAAAAGAGTGTTTATTGTATAATTGGATTATATCCATTAGAAAAGAATATGTAACGTCAAGGATGTTATCATTGATGAAAGATTCATTTAAAACACAAAATGATTATTTCTTATGGAAATTAATTTTCACATTGAAATCACATATTAATAATATAAAATTTCCTATTAATTAGGAAAATCATTTTCAAAAAAAATTATCATTGAAATATATAAAGAATCTTCAAATCAATGGGTGGTCATGATAGTATTAAATTTAATTCAATCTAGGTATATTTAAAATAGTATTACATTCACATTTTCAATAAATAGAATAAGGTAGAACAATCAGAAATTTCTATGAATATTATGTTTAATTTTTTTTCAGAAATATAAATAATGGAAAATAAAATATTAAAAACACATAGTATGATTTTAAAAAAATTATTGAAAAAACTATTTTAAAAAATGGATATAAAATACAATGAAATTAAATATGAAAAGTGAAATTAAGGCTGTCTTCCATAAATTATTTCTTATATTCATTTGATTTAATAAAAAGATGATGATGTAACAAAACTATTAAATCTTTAAATATTACCATTTGGGAAGGAAATTCATGACTACCTTAAGAGTTATATACAAAAATATTATCAATTTAATGGTAAATCATAAACTATAATAATGAATAATGATATTCCAACATAATAATAATAAAATTAATCCATTGTATTTTATAATCCACATAAAAGTATTAAGAGGTTAAAATGGAATATTTCTCACAAAAACAAATTTATCAAAAAAATATTTTCCATAAAGATGAACTTACCTCAACAAAAAATTAAAATCCAAAATATTATGTTTATATTTTTTGAAATAGTATTATATAGTTATATAAATATATATAATATCATATAATATTCATTTATTAAATTTCAACACCCAATTAAGAATATATATTTAATATAATCATTGTAATGGCTTGGACCTCTCTAGTACATTCCTTTACAAAAATCAGCTGTATGAGGTGTTTTAGGAGGAAAGGGTGACATATCCCCAACACTTTCCAAAAAATCAATTTCTATGAACAGTTCCATCGATGAACAGTTCCAATGGTAGACTATTGCGAACAGTGCATCAGTAACTATCTATGAACAGTTCCATCAGTGAATAGTTACAACGGTAGACCATTGTGAACAGTGTATCGGTAACCATCTGTGAACAGTGTCAGTAATGACCTTCACAGAATAGTGTCATTAGTAACCATATTTGAACAATACAATAGTGACCTTATGTGAACAGTGACATCAGTGACCTTATGTGAACAGTGTCATCGGTGACCATCTGTGAACACTATCATCGGTAACCTTATGTGAACAATGCAACGGTGACATTATGTGAACAGTTACATCAGTGGCCTTATGTGAACAGTTTCATCGGTGACATTCCATGAATAGTGTCATTGGTAACCTTATGTGAACAGTGCAATGGAGAGCTTATGTGAAAAGTGACATCGGTGACCTTATGTGAACAATGTCATCGGTGACCATCTGTAAACATTGTCATCAGTGACTTTATATAAACATCGCAACAGTGACCTTATGTTAATAGTGACATCGATGACCTTATGTGAACAGTTTCATCAGTGACCTTCTGTGAGCAGTGTCATTGGTAACCCTATGGGAATAGTGCAATGATGAGGTTCCATCAATGACCTCTATTTCCTTTACCAAATTTTGAGTTCATGAACAGTGTTTTAAGAACGGTGAGGTTCCATTGGTAACCTCTATTTCCTTTTCCAAATTTTGAGTTCATGAACAGTGTTTCCAGAACAGAGAGGTCTATCGGTATCCTCTATTTCCTTTTCCAAATTTTGAGTTTGTGAACAGTGTTTCCTGAACGGTGAGGTCCATTTGTAAACTCTATTTACTTTTCTAAATTTTGAGTTTGTGAACAGTGTTTCAAGAACAGTGAGATCCATCCATATCCTCTATTTCTTTTTCCAAATTTCCAGTTCGAGGATAATATTTCCAGCTTCTTATAGTTTCTCCCCTTTGATGTTTCCTTTGACATAAAATGCAATTAAGCCTCATTTTAATGACTCTATAGACCATTCAAAGGACATACCTCCTATATTAATTTCTCCTAAGCCTCGGGATTTTTTTACATCATCAAACTGCGTGGTTCAATGCAATCTTCTTTTATAAGAGAAATCTAGAGTATCTTAAACCACTACTCTGTTAAATCTTTTGAAGGGATGATATATCTTCCTCCCTAATTCTTCCTCATTGTTCTTGGGTGTGAGACACTCGAACATCCCATTCCATTCCATATGTGTTTTGCAATCAAACATTCCTCCTTGGATTTGTTCCGCTCTGTTTTGATGCAACCAATAAATATTGATCAGTCTTTGACATATGGAATATTCTATTTTAATTCATTTGGGTTCATCTATTCATGTTTCTCCTCACCCTTTTATGGAATGCCATCTCCTTGTTCCTAAAGGACTTTTCTTTAGTGTTGACCGGTGTGTTGGCGTCTCTGCATCTTCGAGTGGATACAGTTGTCACTTGGGGAAGAGATTGTATCCCATTATAATGACCCATTCTTTAAATACATGGTTTTTACTTCAGAATTGAAGAATACTTATTACAACATATAATAAAACCATTATAGGTATGTATAGGTATAGTGTCTTTAGAAACTGGGAAACATAAACAACTAGTTCATAAATCATCTACATTGTCTCCCATATATTTCATCATATCTAGATTCCCGTTTGGCATATATTACTTAATACCCTTCTTCCTGACCCGAGGAAAAGAAAACATACAAAATGGTGAGCTCAAATTCTCAGTAAGGGTAAACAAAATAAATATCAATCATATCATATTCATAAGAACATAACATTATGAAAATCATAACCTGCAAAAGAGATCATAATATCATAACATGGGATAAATCATAGTAGTGAAATGTAATCCCAATAATCATAACATAAAACATGAAAATTTGTGTCATACACACATAATCATATAAAATCATTTCATATTAGTCAAGGTTCATTTCCAAGACTATCATAGTGGACAAAGCCCATTACTGAACAGAGTTCACTCCTCGTTCGAGTCATGTATCACTAAACCAGATTAACTTTTCATTCCAGCCATGTCTATCTCATGAGATATAAATCATTACCCAATGAATTGGAGGGAGATATAGGTCCCACCAATCTCTTAATTAAACCATTTTTATGTGTTCCACAAAATCATAAATCATACATCATAGCATAACCCATGTAATAAAAATGGGATTTTTAAACATCATGCCATCATAACATAATCGATATAAGATAAAAGGACATCATAAAATTAATTCCATCATAACATAATCAAATCAATGTAAAAAATATGGATATAAATAGAACCATATATTATCTTATATGGAAAATAATTTTTATAAAACACTTGAACTCCATACTTGAGGAAAATAGCCTTTCTATTTCAAAAACATTTTTCCTTTCTTAACATGTCATACAATTTTAAACTAAAATAATTTGATTATGAATAAACTTTAAAAATTGTAATGGAAGAATCATGGAAATAATGTTCTATGAAATCAGAAAAATCCATTCATGTCGTATAAATTTAAAAAAAACATTATTCTCGTACTTTGGCTGGAAAACTCAAAAAGTACCTTGTACTAAAAATCACAAAAGATTAATTTCATATATTTTACAAAAAACTCACCAATGGGTAAAATTGGATTTAAAAATTTGTAGGAGGATAGAAATAATATTAAATATTTAGGAAACATGGATGTGAATGATACATATTCCCCAGTAAATTCTGAAATATAAACAATATTAGATAAAAATGAGATTGCAAGATTTTCCCTTACCTTAGGTCAGGTATTCTTTGTACGTGTCTGGACCTCCTTTATAATGATTTAAATAATGTCATTGAATTATTCCAGAATCATACTCATTGTTATGATATCATATATGGTCATATTCTTAGCTTCTTATTAGTAATATTTCATTGGAACTTGTTATTCGGGTGTTTATTACTTTATGTTCTTATGCGTGTTTTGTCGAATAAATTAATATTCTTCATTTTTTGGTTATAGATACCTAATTTCCATAATGTTATGAGTGTAATATATATCATATTTACTCATTAAATGCATTTATATAATCATTATTCAATGAAGATCATGTAGAACGATTTGCATCACATCGTGGAGACGGTAGGACGTACGTATGCACGAGCGATGATATCGTTCCCACGATCGTGGAATTCTATTGAAGTGTATTTATACATTTTCAAAATAAATATAAAATTAGAATAATCATATATAGTTATTATTTACACCATTATAACCATCCAAGTAAGGTGGTGGTGGAAAACAGATTACACCACGGCGGGGAGACAACATTCCGTACGTACGCACGCGCGGTGATTTCATTTTTCGTAGGATGGATAGAAGGTGAAATACATTTGTTTCATATTTATAATAAAATATTAGTATATGAGTGATACTTATGTTATTACTTCATAATTAAACAACAATAGAAGAGGAAGTAGAAGAAGAAATAAATTTGAAAGAATCGGTAACAAATATTACCTCTTCTTCGATAAGGCTCTTTGAAACCTCCTCTTAGGGAAATAAAATTGGTATTTGAAGAATACCAAGACCTCTAGTTTGTTTATAGGGAAGTTTATAAGGTAAATAAGAATTTTTTGACTGAGATTAAAGGCTGAAAATGGTGTGAGGAGGAGAGGGAAGATGTGCCCTTTTATAAGGGAGGAGAGAGGCACCTTTGGAATTATAAGAAATATTAATTTATAATAAAATCCAAACCCACTTAAAAACCTCAAAAAATGACTCACATCCTAATTTTAGATGATATAGGGTTGTAATACCATCAACTAATAAAATTTAGGCATGTTGGGAATTTATTTTAAACATCATCAACATGATTTATCTTTATATAATCTATTTAATTTTATTTTTGGTAATAATATTCTTAATTTTAAATCATTATAAATAATTACTTATATGATGTGAATAATTAATAATTGTATACTTTATTACATTTTAGACCATATAATGTTTAATTTATAATTTTTAAATATTTTTTGATATTTTTAAACAATTTTATAGTATATAATTTTTCTAAAATTACAATAGTGTGAATTTTGACACTATTCAATTATTTGAATTTAAATAAAATATAAATAGAAGATATGTTAGAAATAAAAGATTTAATAGATTCCAAACATGTCATATTTATCTATAAAATTAGTGGATCACATTAAATAGTTCATATAATATTTATTTTCATACTTTTAATATCATATATTTGATATTTCAATCAATAAAATAATTTCAAAATCACTTTTGTGTCCTCATTAATGATAATTATTTTATACCTAAAAATTA
Organism: Viscum album; assembly: GCA_963277665.1. Classification (NCBI taxonomy): domain Eukaryota; kingdom Viridiplantae; phylum Streptophyta; class Magnoliopsida; order Santalales; family Viscaceae; genus Viscum; species Viscum album. Next base: position 1,575,308,210 of record OY728127.1, read on the forward strand.
CAAATAAATTCTCATGATGTATATAATTTTATTATCTTTCTAAATACAATTAATTTTCGATGTTTTATTAAGTTTATCACTAAATTAAAATTATTATACTTATAATATTTACGAGAGTGACATGCTGTCCATTTCTTTGGTTTTAATAACAGTTAAATTATTTTAATGGTAAAAAGTCCATAAAATGAATTTATTCCAACCCTTAGGTGATAAGGGTCTACTTTTAGTCATCCAATAGAATTTTTTCTGGTGTTAGGGTAATTTTATAATCTTATATCTACCCTTAATTATCCTATTTACCTTTAACTACAGTAAATAGAAATTACCATAGTTACTATTCATAATATCAAAAAAAAGTAACCTATTAACATAATTTGGAACCACTGAATTTAAATATGCAATCCAGTTTTCAAAATTCAAAACCTAGAAGTTTCAATAATTAATTTAAAATTAATATCGTTGTTAAAAAACGGGTTTTAAAAGATAAAACATTGCCAAAGATTGAAATGTTTTTACCTATGAATTCAATGTAAAAATAATGGTAATGACATACATTATATTAAATGGTAAAAATATATTCTATTTATACTTTAAAACCATTCAATATTATAATTTAACCATATAAATTATTGCGATGAAAAAAGTTGTTTTTAATTAAAATATAGCGTGTTTTTACTATTCATTAAAATATAAAAGTTATCCGAATAATATGAAAAATTTATCCAAAGTAAATTTTTATGTCCTGATTCCAAAGAAGAATTTTATTTTGTCAAATTGAACTTATAAACTTGTCAAAACTACATTTAAAGTTTGTGCACCCTCAAAAGGCGGCAAAACTACATTTTTTTTTAAAATACTTATTTTACACGAAAAAATTATTTTGTTCACATACCATATTTTAGAAAATGTGTAAGATGAATAATAATGTTATAAAATTCAAAATGTAGGTAATAATACTCATAACAGCAAGTTGATGATAATATTATAAAAATATATCATAGTTTAGGGAAACCGGATATTGGGTACTACATACACTATCGAGGAAGGTCGTGATTGCGTGTAACGCAAGCAAAGCTAGTGTTGTGTGCAGTGAAAGATTCCTTTGATGTTGCATATAGCATAATACATAAAAAAATACTTCTCATAAAATATCAGGGTGTTACATTCTACCCCCTTAAATTTAATTTCACCCTCGAAATTCTTCACATCGTAACCAACAGATGAGGATACCTCTCCCTCATCATATCCTCAAGCTCCCATGTAGCTTCTTATAATTGGTGGTTCCTCCATAAAGCTTTCACCAAGTGAGTGGTATTGTTCCATAGAACATTTTCACTATGATCCATAATCTCTGTCGGCTGTTCTTCATAAGAAATATCTTTCTCCAGTGGTTCAACTTCTGAGGCTAGTACATGTGAAGGATCAGGTATGTACTTTCTCAGGAGAGATACATGGAACACATCGTGAACTTGAGAGAGATTTTGTGGAATCTCCAATCGGTAATCTAACTTCCCAACATGATCTAGTATTTCGAAAGGACCGATATACCTAGGGATCAACTTTCCCTTCATTCCAAATCTCATTAATCTATTCCAAGGAGATATTCATAAGAACACTTTATCACCCACTTCAAACTCTAGGTCTTTTCTTATGTTGTCGACAAAACTTTTTTTTTCGACTCTGAGCTTCTCTTATGTGTTGTTGAATATATCCGACCTTTTCTTCCATCTCATCAACAAGATCAGGTCCTAATAGCTTTCTTTCCCCAACATCATCCCAGAAAGTTGGAGTCTTACATTTCTTTCCATAGAGAGATTCATAAGGAGACATCTTAATACTATAGTGAAAGCTATTATTATAAGAAATTTCCACCAAAGGTAGGTGTTGATCCCAACCACCTTTGAAATCCATAGAGTAAGCTCTTAACATATCTTATAGAGTTTGAATTGTTCTCTCAGACTGACAGTCTGTCTAATGATGATATGAAGTTATGAAACTCAATTATGTATCAAAAGTATGCTGGAGACTTCGCCAGAACTTTGAGGTAAACATCGGATCCCGATCAAATATAATGGAAAGTTTTACCCCATGGAATCTTACCACATTTTTCACATATATCCTAGCAAGCTGATTCATAGAGAAATATTATCTAATAGAAATGAAGTGTTCTGACTTTGTAAGACGATCAACTATGACCCAGATAGCATTATTGCCTTTGGATGTTTTAGGAATTCCAGTGACAAAGTCCAAAGTGATGTTTTCCCATCTCCATTCAGGTATGGGTAATTGTTGTAACATCCCCTTAGACTTCTTTCTCTCAGATTTAACTTTCTGAAAAACCAAGCATCGACGGACATATTCAGCAATATCTTTTTTTTATGCCATCCCACCAAAAGTACTCTATCAGGTCCCTATACATCTTCGTGCTTCCATGATGAATAGAGAATGATAAACTATGAACCTCATCCAGCATCTCCTTCTTTAATCCTAGGATGGGAGGAACACCAACCCGATTCCTAAACCTTATTATCCCATCACAATCAAGGTTGAATTTAGGAACATTTCTCACCTTATTATGTAACTCTACATCTACTTTATGTTCCTCTTTAATCTTCACATGCAAAGATGGTTGAACATTCATTTGCGAAAGATAATATTTTTCTCCTTCCATTATAATTCCATGATCCATCCTTTGTAAATCCATAAATGTTGGATATTTTGTGATCCTCATCATGGATAAGCTCGCATGGTATTGTTGACTTAATGCGTCTGCCACCTTGTTTGCTTTCCCAGGGTGATAATGAAAGTAGCAGTCGTAATCCTTAATCAGCTCCAACCACCTTCTTTGGCACATATTCAGCTCCTTTTGTGTGAAAATATACTTTAAACTTTTATGATCAGTAAAAATATCACACCTTTCACCATAAAGATAATGCCTCCAAATCATTAATGAAAAGACTACCACAACTAAATCCAAATCATGAGTTGGGTAATTTTACTCAGGGATTTTCAACTATCGTGAGACATAAGCTATCACCATATCGTTTTGCATGAGAACACACCCCAATTCCTTCTTGGATGGATCACTGTAGATCACAAACCTTTCTCCACTACAAGGTAGTGTGATCACAGGTGCACTGGATAACCTTCTTTTCAACTCCTTGAAATTCTCCTCACACTCATTCGTCCACACGAACTTAACTCCTTTTTGAGTCAACCTTGTGAGTGGATTAGATAATCATGAAAAAACATCCACAAAACGTTGATAATATCCATCCAAACCAATAAAACTTCGGATCTCAGTTACTATTGTTGGTCTTGACCATCTTTTTATAACCTCTGTCTTTGCTGGATCCATAGATATCCCCTCTTTTTAGATTATATGACCCAAAAATGAAACTTTTTGAAGCCAAAATTCACACATGGTAAATTTGGCAGAAAGATTATTTTTTCTTATGGTATTTAATAAAATTCTCAAGTGATCTTCATGTTCTTACTTTCTCTTTGAATAGACAAGAATATAGTCTATACAGACTACCACAAACTCATCAATATAGTCTCTAAAGAACCTGTTCATTAGATCCATGAAGATAGCAATAGAATTAGTAAGACCAAATGGAATCACTATAATTTCATAGTGTCCATACCTTGTACGGAATGTCGTCTTTTCTATATCCTCTTTTTTGACCCTTAATTGATGATACCCTGAATGAAGATTAATCTTGGAAAAGTATTGAGCTCCACATAGTGGGTCAAATAAGTCATCAATGCGCGGGAGATGATATTTGTTCTTTATAGTGATCTTGTTAAGTTCTCAATAATCAATAAAGAGTCTCATTGGTCCATATTTCTTCTTAACAAATAGAATAGGTGCTCCCCGTGGTGACGCACTAGGGCATGTGAATCCTTTATGAAGATTCTCTTGGAGTTTCTTCTTCAATTCCTGCAACTCAATTGGGGCCATTCTATAAGGTGTCTTTAAAATGGGCGTAACACCCGGTATGAGTTCTATTGAAAACTCAACTTCACGATTTAGTGGAAGACCTGGGAATTCCTTCAGAAAGACATCCTAAAACTCCCACAAAATGGGCATATTATTAATTGTGAGTTTCTCTCCAACCATTTGAGATAAATAACCTTCATTTATAGGAATAAAGACCCATAAGATGGAATAAATTTCCACTGCAAGGATATATTCATCCTTGCATCGATATATGATAGTAGATTGATCAGGAATATTAAATGTGATATCCCTTATTTGGAAATTGATATGAGCTCCGTATAATGAAATCCAATTCCTGCCAAGAATCACATAAAATTCCACTATAGAAAGGATCACAAGATCTGTAGGAAGCACAATCCCACAAACTTCAATCAGAAACAAATTTTAAACTTTTGATGTGACTGTTGTGCCATTAGGAGTTTTCACAGCTAACTCAACATCTAATTGTTGAGGTAGTACGAAAATAACCTTAGAAAATTCTTCAGAAATAAAAGAGTGGGTGGATCCAGAATCAAATAAAACATTTTCTACTTTAGATTGGATGGTAAGTGTACCTTTCACCACTTCGTTATCATACTCCACATCACCGATATTAATTTCCTGTGACTTTCCATTGTCTTTGGCCTTAAGAGTTTGTTGACGTCGATCATCATCAACAACCCTTTTATTAGTGTATTGATTGGAATAATGCCCCATCTACTTTCACTTGAAACATTGAATTGTTGGAGGTGTATTCTGTATATCCCTTTATTTGTTCACATCATTAGACATATTCTTCCCATTATTTCGACATTCAATTGCCCGATGACCTTCTTTTCCACACTTAAAACATTTTCTTGTCCCTTTAAGACAATTCCCTCCATGTTTTTTTCCACAATTTGAGCATAAAGGAAAACTCATCTTCTTTTCAGTGTGGTCTTTATATTTTCCTTTCAATTCCATTTTCCTCTTCATATTAAACCAATATGACTGATGGGTTACTCCAATCTCCATCTCAACCATGAGAGCACATCGAACAATTTTATCGTAGTTGTTGAAGTCCCTTATGGCTAATGACCTTCAATGACTTGGTTTTAAGCCACTAAATAATCGATCGATCTTACTCTCAGGTTCGATAATAACTCCAGAAGTGCACCTTTCAATTCTTGTAAAATTTACTTCGTAGGTACCAACAGATTCATCATCATTTTTCATCTATTCAAGAAAATCCTTCTCCATCTTTTTTCGAAGAATACGAGGGATGTACTTATAGAAAAATAAGTTTTTCAACTCGTCCCATTCCATGGAATAAATTTTTCATCTCTTTTCATCATATTCTTGATAATATTCCACCATTTATCATCATCACCTTCCAAATGATACACTACTAAGATGACTTTTTCATGTTTAGAACATTTTAGAACTGAAAATATATTTTCAGTGGTACTAATCCATTGTTCAGCCACTAATAGATCAGAAGACCCACTGAATGATGATGGACGCTTCCTTATGAAGGATTCAACAGATTTTTTCTCTTTCCTTTGCTCGTTTGGAAGTCATGAATAGTTCATAGCTTGAGAAATTTGTGTGAGCATGGCTACAAGATTTTTCACTTTAGCTCCCATAACGTTTGGTTGCTCAGGGGGACAATCATTTCATTTCCCATCAAATTCACCATTAACACGATTCCTTCGGGTTCCAGCCATTGACTAAAACCAATAAGCATAGTGTGAGAAACACTAATCATAATAGTAAAACCACATAATCAAGAATCAAATTTTACACTTAAGGTCTTATCATAAGTTATTCATGGCCATTTTTAAAACACTAATATTGTGTTCTATGCTTAGACATATCCTTAGGGTTCTTACTAAGGCTTTCACTCCCTAGATTCCAAAGATTGACTATACCCTTCCTCTAATACCAACTATAACAACCCATACTTTCCATAAATGGTTATTACTTCAGAATTGAAGCATACTTATTACAAACGTATAACAAAACCATGATAGGACCATATAGGTATAGTGTCTTTAGAAACTGGGAAACATAAAAAACTGGTTCATAAATCATCTACATTATCTCCCGTTTATTTCATCATATCTAGAGTCCCTTTTGGCATATCCTATTTAATACCCTTATTCCTGGCCTGGGGAAAGGAAAACATAAAAAAGGGTGAGCTCAAATTTTCAGTAAGGTTAAACAAAATAAATATCAATCATATCATATTCATAAGAAAATAACATTTTGAAAATCTTAACCTGCAATAGAGATTATAATATCATAACACAGGATAAATCATAGTAGTGAAATGTAATCCCAATAATGACAACGTAAAACATTAAAATTTGTGGCATATACACATAATCATATAAAATCATTTAATATTAGTCAAGGCTCATTCCCAATACCATCATAGCGGACAAAGTCCATTAATGAACCGAGTTCACTACTCGTTCGAGTCCTGTATCCCTGAACCAGATTAACTTGTTGTTCTAGCCATGTCTATCTCATGAGATAGTAATATTTACCCAACACATTAGAGAGAGATATGGGTCCCACCCTTCTCATAATGAAACCATTCTTATGTGTGCCACAAAATCATAAATCATACATCATAGCATAACCCATGTAATAAAAATGTGATTCTTAAACATCATGCCCTCATAACATAATCCATATAAGATAAATGGACATCATAAAATTAATTCCATAATAACATAATCAAATCAATGTACAAATAGGGATAGAAACAGAACCCTATATTATCTTAGATGGAAAATAATCTTGATAAAACACTTGAACTCTATTCTTGAGAAAAATATCCTTTCTACTTCAAAAACATTTTTCTTTTCTTAACATGTCATACAATTTTTAAAAAAAAGAAGTTGATTAAAAATAAACTTGAAAAATTGTAAAGGAATCTTCAGGGAAATAATGTTCTATTAAATCATAAAAATCCATTCATTCTGTATAGGTTTAAAAAAACATTCTTCTCGTACTTTGGTTGGAAAAGTCAAAAAGTAACTCGTACTAAAAATGACAAAATATTCTTTTCATAAATTTTACTAAAAACTCACTAATGGGTAAAATTGAATTTAAAAAATTTTAGGAGGATAGAAATAATATTACATATTGAGGAAACATGGATGTGGATGATAAATATTCCCCAGTAAATTCTGAAATATAAACAATCTCAGATAAAAATGAGATTGCAAGATTTTCCCTTACCTTAGGTCTGATATGCTTTGTACATGTCTGGACCTCCTATATAATTATTTAAATAATGTCAATGACTTTTTCTAGAATCATACTCATTGTTATGATATCACATATGGTCATATTCTTAGCTTCTTATTAGTAATATTTCATTGCTACTTGTTATTCGTGTGTTCATTACTTTATGTTCTTATGCATGTTTTGTAGAATAAATTCTTATTATTCTTTTTTAGGTTATAGATACCTCATTTATAGAATGTTATTAGTGTAATATATATCATATTTACTCTTCCAATTCATTTATATAATCATTATTCAATGAAGATCATGTAGAACGAGTCGCATCACATTGTGGAGACGGTAGGTCGTACGTACGCATGAGTGATGATATCGTTCCCATGATCGTGGAATTGTATTGATGTGTCGGTATACTATTTTAGAATCAATATCACTTTAAAATAACCATACATAGTTATTATTTACCCCATTATACCCATCCAGGTAAGGTGGTGGTGGAAAATAGATTACACCACGGCGTGGTTACAGTATTCTGTACGTACGCACACGCGGTGATTTCATTTTCTATAGGATGGATATAAGGTGAAATAGGGTTATTTCATATTTATAATAACATATAAATATATGATTGATACTGATTTTATTACTTTATAATGAAACAACTATAGAAGAGGAAGTAGAAGAAAAAATAAATTTGAAATAGTCGGTAACGGATATTACCTCCTCTTCGACATGCCTCTTTGAAACCTCCTCTTAGGGAACAAAAATTGGTCATTGAAGAATACCAAGACCTCTAGTATGTTTATATGGAAGTGTATAAGGTAAATGGGTAGGGGTTGGCCAAGCTGGAAGGCTAAAAATGGTGTGAGGGGGAGACGGAGGAGGTGCCCTTTTATAAGGGAGCAGAGGGGCACCTTTGGAATTATAAGAAATATTAATTTATAATAAATTTCAAACCTACTTAAAAACCTCCAAAAATGACTCAAATCCAATGAATAGATGATATTGTATTGTAATATAATCAAACAATAAAATTTAGACAAGTTGGGAATTTATTTTAAACATTATCAACAAGATTTATCCTTATATAATCTATTTAATTTTATTTGTGGTAAACATATTATAAAATTTAAATAAATATAAAAAATTACTTATATTTTTTGAATTGTCCATAACTGTATACTTTATTAAATTTTCTACCATATAAAATTTAATTTATAATTTTTAAATATCTTTGTGATTTTTAAACATTTTTTTAATATGTAATTTTTATAAAATAACTATAGTGTCAATTTTGACACTATTCATTTATTTGAATTTAAATAAAATATACACAGAAGATATGTTCGAAATAAAAGATTTAATAGATTCATAACATGTTATATTTATCTATAAAATTAGTGGAGCATATTAAATAATTCATATATTATTTATTTTAAAACTTTTAATATCAATTATTTGATATTTCAGTCAATAAAATAATTTCAACATCACTATTGTGTCCTCATTAATGATAATTATTTTATCCCTAAAAATTATAAATAAAATCTCATGATGTAGATAATTTTATTATATTTCATTATACTATTCATTTTTGACGTTTCATGAAGTTTATCACTAAATTAAAATTATTACACATATAAGATTTAAGAGAGTGATATGTTGTCACTTTCTCTGGTTTTAATAAAAATTAAATTAATTTAATGGTAAAAAGACCATAAAATGAATTTATTCAGACCCTTAGGTGATAAGTTTCTACATTTAGTCATCCAATATAATTTTGGCAGGTGTTAGTGTAATTTTATAATCTTATATTTACCCATAATTACCTGATTTACCTTCAACTGCAGTAAATAAAAATTACTGTAGCTACTATTCATAATATCTAACATAATCTGAACCCACTTAATTAAAATATGGAATCAATTTTTCAAACTTCAAAAAACATAATTTGCAGTAATTAATTTAAAATTAATCATGTTGTTAAAAAAACGGGGTTTAAAAGGTAAAACATTACCAAAGATTGAAATGTTTTTACCTATGAATTCTATGTAAAAATAAAGGTAATGATATAAATTATATTAAATTGTAAAAATACATTCTATTTAAAATTTAAAACCATTAAATATTATAAATTAACCATATAAATTAATAAGATGAAAAAAGTTGTTTTTAATTAAAATATTGTGTGTTTTTACTATTCATTAAAATATGAAAGTTATCAGAATAATATGAAAAATTTATCCAAATTGATTTTTTATATCCTGATTCAAAATAAGAATTTTATTTTGTCAAATTTAACATATAAAATTTTCAAAAAATATATTTAATGTTGGTGTGCCATCAAAAGGCGGCAAAACTGCATTTTTTGAAAAATATTTATTTTACCCGAAAAAATTATTTTGTTCACAAACCATTTTTTTGAAAATGTGAAAGATGAATAATAATTTTATAAAATTCAAAATTTAGGTAATATTATTCATAATGGCTCGTCCATAATAATATTATACCAATATATCATTGTTTAGTGAAACCCGGTATTGGGTACTACAAACGCTATCGAGGAAGGTTGCGATTGCGTGTAATGCAAGCCAAGCTAGAGTTGTGTGTAGTGAAAGATTCCATTCATGTTGCGTATAACATAAGACATAAAAAAATATACTTCTCATAAAATATCATGGTGTTACACCCATTGTGTGGCTCATTCTCGTAAACAGAACGTCAAGAACTGTTTGATGTAGGGGATTCATTTCTTCACTTTTTTGTTATGTGAAACTGTAGAGTTAGCATGTTTTATCCCACTGGATCACAATGAAATAGGCATAATAAATATTTGAACCCAATAAATAAATTGAGATTTATCTTTTATTATTGACTCTTGTTTTTCTAGATAGTGTGATATCGATGCTTGCTTACATAGTTTTTTCGTTCTCGAGGGAAATTGGTAAAGAACACAAAGCTAGAATTAATTGATAAATGATTGGATAAAGATAAAGATTCATGTAAATGAATCAGGTTCCTCTTATTATAATTTGATGTTAATAAAATTGGTGCATTAATCTTGTTTTATTATTTGTGATAGCTTACTGATTAGGATTCCCAAATTTGGAACCTACGAAAAATAGACCAGTTAATCCACGATGGATTAAAGAACTGGTTGTTTGATAAAAGATAATTTGATGTAAGGTTCTGAGTTACCTTCTTTCTTGTTTAAGGGCCAATAGCCCAATTGATATGATATTTTTTTTCCTGCTGCTTTTTTTGTGATGTGATCCAGGAAGGCTGTTGTGATATGTGGGTGTAGGGAGGCTGATTGTTTGTTGCAGTAAATGAAACCTAGAGTGGTGAGATGCCTCTGTTTTTGAATATCGGTGTCAGAGAGGAAACCAGGGATGCTGGAATAGGTTGAATGTGAATTTTTCGATGCTTGATGTTTCTTTTATTGGTTATCAGCTTTACATTCCCCACTGCTCAGGGTAATTGGTCTTTCTTACCCTTCTTCCAAAAGGGGAAAAGACGCACGGGGTATTCCACATGATTTTTGGGTCTAGATTCTCAAGGGATGATGGGTCTACGATCATTATATATGTGGGAAAGAATCAACATGTAGTTTATCAACTCACTCTGTTGAGCCCCCTTGTGTTTAGCAGCCTAGAATGTTTTTCTTGAATGCAAGGGAATATGGGAAAGTAATGATGCAAATAAATAATTAAATAAATGAAGTTAACCCATGGGTTGGGTCTTGCTGGACCAAAATGTTGAGGTTACAATTTTAAAGGGACAATGGACTTTGGGAGTTATGTTAATGAAATATAATGTGAAAATTTTAATGGTTAATTAATGGTTAAATTATTAATTAACATAATATGGAACTAACAAAAAGGGAATGAAGTTATTCCATTAATCTCTATAAATGTGTGTGTGCTTATAGGATACCTAATCTTAGATGTGGCAGCTGGGAGTCCGAGAGACATTAGTTGCAGTTGAGTCTTAGAATAGGTCATTCCCATAGTGTGGTTTTGAGATATAATATATTTTTTACTTTTTGTGCTTCTATACACTACTCCACCCCATTAGTTAGGGCAAATAACACACTGGGGATTTTGAGCCCCGGGGGGGGGGGTGTTTTCCCCAACATTCTAGTGGGAGGATGAATGGCTGACTACCCCCTTTGGCCCCACTCTCTTCTATTGGTAGTTACATGTGCTGGTACGAACAGTTGTTAGTTTCCCCCATATATGTGTGTAGATGTCTGTAACTCCTTGTGGTTATTTACACACATATGTATTCTGGATATAGTATCCTATGGACCACTATAGGTGTAACATGTATAGGTTGAGATGGCTTGAGGATCCTAAGTCAATATACGAGCTGTAAAGGCTTGAGGTATAATACCTGATGTATGATTCAAGTTCTGAAAGCTGTGGTGGCTCCCAGAAACTACCTGGTTGCATTCCTGTGTGGATGTGGTGGTTTGGTTACAAGAGGTGCATGTTGTGGTGCTTCGCCCAGGTGTATGCGTGCAAGCCTTTTCTAAGAGAGATGCTTAGGACGTGAAACGTTGGGTCAAAGCGGAAAACCAATGGGGAAATAGTAGTGGGGTACCCTTGACATTCTTTATTATAATATATACTCTTGTATGAATTAAATTGTGAGAGTAGCAATGGTATGGTTGGGAACATTGAATACATGTTTAGGTGATGAGTTAGTTGCACTTATTATTCATTGTGCTTTAACATGCTTTCTTCTCATTTGAAAAAGAGGAATCAGGGATGATCCTTATGAGTATACTATAATACTCACCCAATGTATATATAAATTTTTTTTGGTCACAAGGAGCAGGTTGGAGATCAAGCTGGTTTCTACAAGCTGGGGGTTGCAGGAGCTTCTTGGGTTTGTGGATACTGCTGTATTTACTTTCTTTTGGGCACTTTTAGTTTTCCCCATCTAGTTGTAGTATTTTTTCTAGACATTGCATATGTGCAAATGGGTTTTATTTTATATTTTAGTCTGAGTTGGAGTTGTTTGGTGTATATCTTATCTCTGTCATCTGCATGTGTTCTCTTATAGGGTAATGCCCCCATCTGTGTGTTTACTATACCCTCGATGCTAGTGGCCAACCTGGGGCCTACTAGAGGAGGGACTCCAGGGTCATTATATCCATTATCACATTGACGGACTAGGAGGGATACACTTTTTGGGGAGGGGGTAATGATAGGGAGTGGTTCCAGCGGCTGGTCGAGGGATAGGATGGAGTTTGGATTTAGGCACAGGTGATGTTCCATGGGTTGGTAGGGAAATAATGTTAGTCAGGTTTAGCAAGTGATTTATACACTAGATATCTGCTGAGACATAGGTGTTTAGGGCTCCCTATGATCTAATGTATGGACCTTTATATTTTCAAAGGCTACTAAATGAGGGGATACTAGTTTTAGGGTAAAGACATAGGAAAGGATCATGCATAATTCTTCTTTGTTCCTGTGTTTGAAGGGTAGAACTTGGGATAGGTTATCCTCAAATTAATTAAGGAAAAGAATTAATTAATTAATGATGGGTGTTCCATATTCCTGGTTCACGAGCTCTAACTATTTGATATTTTTCAGGTATGTCTCTAGGTCGACGTCCTCGTCCGGATTTCATAGAAGATGTTCAACAGGCTGTGCAAGAAGATCTCCCTAGGGTAGAGGTTGACGATGATGAAATATTGGGGAGCACACTCCTAGTGTCTCAGCGCCAGAGTCTATAGAAGTATGAGTGGTCTATTTTAGATTCAGTCATAGAAGAATTCCTGGAGGAGGTTGAGATAGGCTTTAGTTCGATCCGTGATCGGATGGAGCACTGGGTGTCCTTAGTTGTGACGATGCTGCGTGGAGTTTCAAGGCAGTGGTTGTTTTTTATCCTTGGGGATCGTGATGAGTTAGAGATATCATGGAGGGAGTTTTGAGACATGTTTAGATTGGATTTTCTTTCTTCAAACACAAAAGGCGTCCAGTCACTAGGAGCTTATTACCCTTCAACAGGGGTGCTTCAGTGTGCGAGAGTTTGGAATTTGTTTCAAGAACCTTTTATGATATGATTCAGACATGTTTCCAGATGAGAAGGCCAGGGTGAGGCATTTCGAGGAGTATTTGTGTCCAGAGATCTTGGGACAGGTCACCACATTACTACTAAAGACATATCTTGGGGTGCTGGAAAGGGAAGAGGTCGTCGAGAGGACATTGGCTATAACCGGATCATCAAGATAGGGGAGTCACCATGATTCCTCACAAAGCATATCTGTAGTATGGGGTTTTTGGTTTTATGTGCAGAAGAGTTTCTGTTCACCCAGGGGTAGGTCCTCGCCCTCCGTATCTCATTTCTATGGAGGCAGAAGATCTCAGACCTATGCCAAGGAATCAGGTGCTTGTTTTTCTTGTGGTAGACGAGGTCATTAGCAGTGAGAGTGCCCGACCTTTTAGAGAACTCATTGTGCACCAGGTGTCCACTCCAGGTTCTTATATTGAGGTATCTCTAGTAGAGGTAGTGGCAGTAGGTTTCACCAACATTTTATCAGTAGTGGGTAGATGGGCCAGGTAGACAACATCCCTGTGATGCTCCCCATCCTTTGAGAATAGAGCGCGGTCGTGGAATTGGTCCTCATTAGGGTCATAGAGCTCATAGAGGAGATAGTGGTCAACTTCATTCTTTAGCGATGCCAGCACAAGGTGAGCCAGACATCATTCGTGGTACCCATTGCTTGTTTTCTACATTTTTGTGTGCCTTGTTTGATTCAAGAGAGACACACTCCTTCATACCACCTACCCATCTCGATGCTTTGGGACTTGTGGTAGAGAAGATTCTAGTTCCCTTCGCATTGACTACACCAATTGGTGGTCGAGCAAACTTTTTTGAAGTATGTAGCGACTGCGAGCTAGTGTTAGGGTAGCCCCACTCTTGGAGATATTATCCTATGTTTATGAATACAACCATATGATGTCATACTCGGCATGGATTGGTTGTATTCGGTGTTGGATATCATGGATTTCTTTAGGAAGAAGGTCATTTTCTTCGATGCAGATGGAGAGATGGTGGTGTTTGTTGGCGAGTGAGATCCTCAGATGCGTCATAGGTGTGTTCCATCCCTATCATCCATGATGGCGGAGATAATGTTGATTTCATTAGAGGTTTAGCAGTTGGAATTTCTTAATTTCATAGAAGAATACCATAATGTCTTTCCAAAAGAGGTTTTAGCATTACCCCCTCGATGAGAGATCGAGTTTTGGATCGAGCTACATCTAGGAGAATCTCCTATCTCTATTATTCATATAGGATAGCCCCTTATGAGTTATGAGAGAAGCGTATACAGCTTGATGGATTGTTGCAGGGTGGTTTTGTTAGGCTAAGTGTGTCACCGTAGGGTGCACCAGTTTTGCTCATGTAGAAGGCTGATGACATTTTGCAGTTGTGTGTTGATTATCCTCACATGACCAAACTGACAATAAATAATCGCTATCCTCTTCCATGGATTGATGATTTATTTGATCAACTTATGGCTGCAAGTTGGTTCTCAAAGATCGACTTGCGGTCAGGATATCATCATATGCATGTGAAGGATGAGGATATCTCGAACAATGCTTTCGGTTTTCATCATGGGCATTATGAGTTCATTGTAATGTAATTCGGCATGAAAAATTCTCCACCTGTGTTCATTGGATTGATGAAAGTTGTGTTCCATTAGTTCCTAAACAAGTTCTTTATGGTTTTCATCGATGACATCCTTGTGTACTCCATGTATGAAGAAGAGCATGCAGGGAATCTACACTCCATTTTCTAGTTCTTCGTCAACATTAATTGTTTGTGAAGTTGTCGGAGTGTGAGTTTTGGGAATAAGAATTCCGTTTCATGGGGAATGTGGTCTCCCAACAGTGAGTAGTTGTGGATCCATCTAAGATAGAAGCGGTTGGGTCTTGGGCTACCCCAAGACTATATCATGGGTGTAAGGTTTCCTTGGACATTCATGCTACTAAAAGAGGTTTGTAACTGATTTCCCTCGAGTTGCCACTCATCTGAAAACTTTTACCTGGAAGGATCATGCATTCATATGGACTGATCAGTGTTAAACAGCTTTCCAGAATCTAAAGGAGACGTTAATAAGTTCTCCATTTCTTTGTATTCCAGAAATGGTAGTTCAGTTTGATATTTTATACGATGCTTTGCATCTGGGGTTAGGTTGTGTTCTGATGTAGTAGAGATCAATTTTTTCTTATGGGTCTCGACAGTTACGTCCCCATGTACATAAATATGAAACCCACAATCTTGAGTTGGGATTCGTAGTTTTTTCTCTAAAGTTATGTAGACATTACCTCATTGGTGAGCACTTTGTGGTTTTCATTGATCATAAGATCCTGAGGTATGTTTTCTACCAGTGTGACTTGAATTTACGACAACGTTTATGGTTGGAGTTCTTACATGAATATGATTTTTAAATATCGTATACACCTGGAAAGGGGAATGTTTTATCATATGCACTAATTTGGAAGTCATGTAGTGATGTAGTGTGTGAATTTTTTGACTCATGGAGAGTAATGGAAGAACATTCAGCATTACATCTTGATATGGGAGTCATTGGGGGAAAAGGTTTTCTTTTCCATATGATGGTGTAGTCATCCCTAGTTCAGATGGTGGAAGAGTCAGGGATGGGGGATCTAGATGTGGTGGTCATGAGAGACTGAGTTTTTTGTGGCGAGGCCCCTGATTTTTGATTTGAGGATGAACAACACTGAGTATTGTATCATGGATGGGTATATGTTCCTTTGACGATGCGCGAGACAATTATCAGAGAGTTCAATTTTTCTCCTTCAATGGTTTATCCTGGTGTGACAATGACGTACTGAGCCTTGAGGAGCTATTTTTGGTGGCCTGGGCTAAAGCACGTGGTTACAGAATTTGTGTCTCGATGTTTGGACTGCCAGAGTGTTTAGGCCGAACACCGTTTTCCTGGTGGTTTGCTCTAGCCATTAAATGTTCCTTAGTGGAAGTGGGAGGAGAAATCAATGGACTTTTTCACCGGTTTACCTTGAGACCAGGGAGGACATGATGCTATCTGGGTGGTAGTGGATCGTTTAACAAAATCATCTCACTTCATAACCATCAAGGAGCCAAGATCAATATACATTTTTTCGAGGCATTATCTGGAGGAGGTGGTGAGACATCATGGAGTCCCATACACGATCATTTCTGATAATGATCCACATTTTACCTCTAGGGATTGGAGAGGTCTCTAGCATGCTTTTGGTTATCATCTATGCCTTAACCCTTCTTTACATCCTCAATTGAACGGTCAGACAGAGCAAACCATCCAGAATCTTGAAGACATGTTACACTCTTGTGTCCTAGATTTTGGAGGTTCGTGGATGAGGCACTTACCCTTGGTGGATTTTTCTTACAACAGTAGTTTTCACTCCACCATTGGTATGGCTCCATTTGATGACTTGTATGTCCGACCATTCTGTTCTCCATTGCTCTGCACTGGGGTTGGGGAGGCTGCAATTCTCGGACCAGAACTAGTGTATAATACAATAGAGATGTTCCAGGTGATTCACGAGAGAATGAAGACAACACACAATTATCAGAAATCATTTTTCGATCAAAGGATGAGACCCTTAGAGTTTGACATTGGGGATCATTTTTTTCTGAAGGTGACTCCCAGTCATTGGATGTGAAGTTTTGGTCATGTGAGTAATCTTTCTCCCCCGTTTATTAGGCCTTTCTAGGTGTTAGCTCATGTTGGAGCTGTCGCTTATTGAGTAGCACTTCCCAAGAAGATGAGTCAGATAGATGATGTTTTCCTATATTAATTCTCCCTCGTTATCTTTATGATGACTCTCACGTCATTAATTGGGGAGAGATCGATGTTGATGATGATGCATCCTTTGAGGAGCGAACTATGGTGATCCAAGACTGCAATTTGAAGGTGTTGCGCAGGTGTTCTAACCCCTTGGTTCGCGTCTTGTGGCGACATGGTGGCATGGATTAGAGTACCTGAGAACCTAAGTCACAAATACGTTCTCAGTACCCAAAGTTGTTTAATGTTTAACTATTTTCATGAATCGACATATTCTTTGTGGTTTTAGACCATTCATGTTTATAATATGGATTTATTTTATTACTTCTTGTGGCTTTCTCTCTTTTTAGAGGTATCTCAATGGGTTGTTGTTCGGACCCCATTTTGTTTTCCCATTAGGTGGGTTTTTAATTCTCAAGGACGAGAATGTTTTGAGAGGTATCTGATGTAATAGACCAAACCTCTCTTGTCTATTCCTTTTCGAAAATCAGGCATGTGAGGAGTTTTAGGAGGTCAAGGTGACATATCCCCAACAATTTTCTGAATTTCCGTTCCTGTGAACAGTTCCATCGGTGAATAGTTCCAACGGTAGTCCATTGTGAACAGTGAATAGGTAACTATCTATAAAAAGTACCATTGGTGAATAGTTCCAACGGTATACCATTGGGAATAGTGCATCAGTAACCTTCTGTGAATAGTGTCATCGGTGAACTTCTGTGAATAGTGTCATCGGTAACCTCATGTGAACAGTGCAACGGTGACTTTACATAAATAGTGACACTGGTGACCTTGTGTGAACCGTGTCATTGGTGACCTTCTGTGAACAGTTTCATCGGTGACCTTCTGTGAATAGTGCAACGGTGACCTTATGTGAACAGTGACATCAGTGACCTTATGTGAACAGTGTCATTGGTGACCTCCATTGAACAGTGTCCTTAGTAACCTTCTGTGAATAGTGAAACGATGAGCTTATGTGAACAGTGACATCAGTGACCTTATCTGAACAGTGCCATTAGGAACCTTCTATGAATAGTGTCATCGGTAACCTTATGCGAACAGTGCAATGGTGACCTTATGTGAACAGTTACATCGATGACCTTATGTGAACATTTTCATCGATGAACTTCTATGAAAAGTGTCATTGGTAACCTTATTTGAACAGTGCAATGGTGAGGTTCTAATGCTAAGGATCCATTGGTTACCTCAGTTTCCTTTTCCAAATTTTGAGTTCATGAATAGTGTTTCCAGAACAGTGAGGTTCCATTGGTAACTTCTATTTCCTTTTCAAAATATTGTGTTTGTGAATAGTCGTTCCAGAACGGTGAGGTCCATCAGTAACCTCTATTTCCTTAGCCAAATTTTGAGTTCATGAACAGTGTTTCAAGAATGGTAAGGTCTATCAGTAACCTCTATTTCCTTTTCTAAATTTTGAGTTCGTGAACAGTGTTTCCAGAATAGGGAGGTCCCTTGGTAACCTCTATTTCCTTTTCCAAATTTTGTGTTCATGAACAGTGTTTCTTGAATGGTGAGAATCATCAATAACCTCTGTTTCCTTTTCCAAATTTCGCGTTCCAGAACAGTGTTTCTAGCTTCCTATAGTTTCACCCCATTGATGTTTCCTTTGTCGTAAAATGATTTTAAGACTAATTTTGAGGACTCTAAGGATAATTCAAAGGTTATAACTCCTATATTAATTTCTATTAAGGCTTGGGATTTTTTTCTATATGGTCAAACTGCATGGTTTAATGAGGTCCGCTTTTAATGGAAAATCCAGCATATCATAATCCACTGCTCTATTAAATCTTCTAAAGGGATGATATATCTTCCTTCCAAGTTCTTTTTCCATGTTCTCGACAGTGAGACACTTGAACATCCCATTCCATTCCCTAAGATTTGTGCAATCAAACATTCTTCCAAGGATTTATTCCACTCTGTTTTGATGCAACCAAGAAATACCAATCAGTCTTCGACATAAGGTTTGTTCTTTCATCATTATATTGGGTTCATCTCTTACTTTTTCACCTCGCCCTTTTATGGAATGCAGTCTCCTTATTTCTAATGGACATTTCTTGGGTTTTGACTGGTGTGGTTGTGTCTCAGCATCATCAGGTGGATACAGATGTCATGGGGGGAAGAGATCGTAACCCATTGTGTGGATCATTCTTATATAAAGAACATCAAGAACTATTTGATGTATGTGATTTATTGCTTATCTTTTTGGTTATGTGCAACTGTAGAGTTAGCATGTTTTATCCCACAGGATCAAAATGAAATTGGCCTAATAAATATTTTAATTTCATAAATAAAATGATATTGATTGTATGTTGTTTCCTCTTGTTTTTCTAGATAGTGTGACAACTATTCTTGCTTGCTTAGTTCTTTCGTTCTGGATGGAAATTTGTAAAGAACATAAAGCCAGAATTAACTGATAATTGTTTGGCTAAAGATAAAGGGTCACATAAATTAATATGGTTCCTCTTGTTGTAATTTGATGTTAACTAAATTGGTGCAGTAAGAATGTTTAATTATTTCATATATCTTATAGATTAGGTTTCCCAAATTTGGAACCAACAAATAATAGATCGGTTAATCCATGATGGATTAAAGAACTGGTTGTTCGATAAAAGATAATACATTGTAGAGATTGGAGTTTCCCTATTTCTTGTTTAAGGGCCAAGAGCCCAATTGATATGATTGTTGTTTTCCTGCTGCTTGTTTTGTGATCTGAGCCTGGAAGACTATTGTTATATGTGGGGGCTGGGTGGCTGATTGGTTGTGGTAGCAGATGACACCTAGAGTGGTGATATGCATCTGTTTAAGCATGTGGGTTTCCGAGAGGACACCAGGGTTGGTGGAACGAGTTGAATGTGAATGTTTGGATGCATAATGTTTCTTTGATTGGTTTTATTATTTACTTTCCACATTTCTCAAGGCAGCTGGTCTTGCTTACCCTTCTTCCTAAAAGGGAAAAGATGCGTAGGGTATTCCATGTGCTTTCAGTGTCTAGCTTCTCAAGGGAGGATGGGTCTACGCTCTCGCTATAGGCGGCAAAGACTCGACAGTTAGTCCATCTACTCACAGTGTCGACCTATATTGTGTTTATAAGAACATTATATTTTTCTATAATGCCTGGGAATATGGGAATGTAATGTTGTAAATAAATAATTGAATAAGAGATGATAACCGATGGGAATGATCTCAGTAGAATGAAATATTGAGGTTATATTTTTAATGGGACAGTGGACTTTGGGAGTTATGATAAAGAAATATAATGTGAAATTTTTAATGGTTAATTAATGTTTAAATAATTAATAAACATAAAGTGGAATAGTGAAAAAGTGAATGATGTAATGTTATTAAGCTCTTTAAATGGTTGTGTGCTTATAAGATACCTAGTCTTAGAAGAGGAAGCCGAATGTCTGAGAGACAGTAGCTGCAGTTGAGTCTAAAACAAGGTTATTACTATAGTATGGTTGTGAGATATAGTATATTATGTAATTTTTATGTTTCTATACGCTACTCCACCCCGTTAGTTAGGTCAACTGACACCCCGAAGATTATGAGCTCTGGGGGTGTTTTCCCCAATATTCCGGTGGGGGGATGGATGGCTGACAACACCCTTTGGCCATTCTCTCTTCTCTTGGTAGTTACTTATGCTGGTAGGCACAGTGGTTAGTTTTACCAATATTTGTTTATAGAGGGATATAACATCTTGTGGTTATTCACACATATATATATTATGGTTATGGTATTATATGGACTACTATAGGTGTTACGTGTATAGGTTGTGATGGCTTGAGGATCCTTACCTAGTGTATGGGTTGTAATGGCTTGAGGTATAATACCTGATGTATGATACATGTTATGAAAGCTGTGGTGGCTCCTAGAAACTACCTGGTTGCATTATTGTGTGGACGTGGTGGTTTCTTTGCACGAGGTGCATGTTGTGACACATTTCCAAGGTGTCTACATGCAAGCCTTTTTGGAGTGAGATACTTAAGATGTGCAATGTTGGGGCAAAGAGGAAAACCAATGGGGATGTAGTGGTGGGGAACCCTTTATTTTATTTATTATATTATATACTCTTGTATGTGTTACAAGGTAAGAGTATCCATGTTGTGGTTGGGAACTTAGTATACCTGTTTAGGTGATGAGTTAGTTTCACTTATTGTTTACTATTCTTTAGCATGCTTTATTTACTTTTTTATGAGATGCTTCAGGGAGGTTACTACTGAGTATAATGTTATACTCACCCTATGTATATATTAACTCTTTTTCAGGTTACTTGGAGTATGTTGGAGACTAAGCTGGTTTCTACAAGCATGGAGTTGCAAGAGCAATTTGGGATTGTGGTTGATGTTATTTTTACTTTCTTTTGAGTACTTTCAGTTTTCCCCTTCATGTTGTAGTAGTGTTTCATTAAATTACATATGTCCACTTGGGTTTTCTTTTATATTTCAGTCTTAGTTGGAGTTGGCTGCTTTCTATCTTATCTCTCTCTTCTACATATATTCTCTTAGAGGGTAATGCCTCCCATCAATTTGTTTACTATTCCCTCGGTTCTAGTCACCAACCTGGGGCCTACTAGAGGTGGGACTTGGGGGTCATTATCTCCCTCCTCACATTTCCAGCCTTAGAGGGGTACAATTTGTGGGAAGGGGGTTGTGATACTCATTAGTTATGGGTTTTTTCAGTTTCTTTTTTCTTGATAATTTCTATTTAGAAGTATTTATAATTTTAAATTGATCGTGGTTCTATAATATCTTTATGTATAATCATTATATAAATAATATATCTGGTAATTATAAATATATTTATAGTCAATCATAAATTGTAATGATCAAAAAAGAAGATACACCATTCTGGAAGATGGTAGGTCGTATGTATGCATGAAGGTTGTTTTAACTTTTGGACTGATGGAATGAATGCAATTTAAAAAAAAATATCTATTAAAAATAATTATTATATCACATATATCATTTATTTACAATAAATATAACATTATTACCATCAATTTAATACTTAATCGAAAATCAAATAACATCACTTCATGCAGGGTGTAGTCTACATGTTTAGTCGATCAATGTGATTTATTTCCAATGAAAGGGATGGTAAGAAGATTGATTTGAAATTATAGTTATTGAAGAAAAATTAGGTAATAAGTATCATATATATGAATTAATACTACCATTCTAACCATCCAATAATTATGGTGATGGAAATTATTTTTATTGCTATGTGGAGGCGGTAGTATACATATACGTATGAGAAATAATTTCACATCTATTTTTAAAGAAACAATTATGAATATTGGTTATTTAATTATTATAATAAAATTTTATTATTTTTTTAGATACTAACAGTATGATTCTGCGATTAAAACCATACTTTTTGATGAGGTATATGAAAAAATAAATTTAATTATATCAGGTAAGATGATAAAAAAAATGGTATAACTCATTTATATCCTTACTTATTGAATCTTGGAATAATTTTTCATGATTCTTATAATCTATAAATAATGTATGGAAATTTCAAATGATGATATTATAGGTTCTCGTTGAAATTATTGTATCAATGTGGTTTAATTTAGTGAAATGAGAGGTGTTATTTTATAATTTCCAGAGAGGATAGAACTGAATGTTTTTAAATTATTAATATAATATAAATTTATTAACAAGAAAAAATATTTTTAAAACACAGATATTATAATTTGGGATTAGATGAGATAAAATTTTTTCCTCAAAATTGTATTTATACATTTTAAATTTTTAAACATACCCTTGTCTCTTTGTTTTACATACCCTTGTTAAACATAGTAAAAAAAAAATATAGTTATTACTTTTAATTTTGACCACTAAAATGTTTGAACTTATTATATAGTATTAATTGTATTTATTTATATTATTTAAATTATTATATCAAATTAAATTCAATTATGTTGAATAATTAGATACAAAATCAACCAAACAAAACAAAATAAAATTAGTTTTCTCATGAAAAGAGTTCTTAAGAATAATTTTTTTTAATACAAAAATATATAATCAAATTTATTTAAACAACCAAAATTCATTTTTTAATAATATTAATCATCTATTTTAACATTTAAATCATTTTAAAACTATATAAGTCTTTATAAAATCTTAACATTAAAATCCATTTTTCAATAAACATTTTTTTCATTATTTATTGAAAAATGAATATTTTCACAATTGGAAGAAAATTTCATTCTGAGAAACATTTTACATGAAAAAATTAAAATAAATTTCATTTGTTCAATTACATTTTTTTAATATGGATAAAATTAGTTGTATAATATTCTCAACAATAATAATATTTTCAATTATTTGGGTTTTAAATAAAATTAATTTCATGACATTAAAGAAAATGGTTTTACATAATTTTATAAATTAAATGCTTTATCATCCATTATAAATTTTCTTAATATCCATTATATCACATCAATGATATATTAATTTCAATTATTTAGAATTTGGTTTTAAAAAGTCTTCCATTACCCTTTTCACCAAAATATGCAATCCTCAATTCATTTTTGAAACAATGATTAAATGTTTATGAGAATTTTTTTCATATATTCTTATATTATTATTCGAATTTTTATCTCACATGGATTGATGTTTTTTTGGTTCTAAATATTTTCATTCAGTTTTGAATCCTTTTGTAGGATTAGATTTTTATATCCGATGATTTATATAGGTAATGTTGTGTGGTATGTTTAATAAAACTATTATTTTTCCATATATTCACTGAGGATATTTTGTATTGTTTTCTCAATGTAATAAATATGTATGAATGATAATATCAGGGATAATATAATTTCTTCTAGTGTGATGGTTTATGATTATGTCTGATGAGCTCTAATGGGTACATTAAATGATTCAACTAATTAAAAAGTAATCAATAGATGATTTATCCCAATAAAAAGGAGTAAGAAGGGGTATTTATCTCCAACTAAATCGTATAAGAGATGATATATCTCTGGCTGAAGTGTATGTGGGGGGTGTTATCCTAAGACCTAGGTTATGTATTAGGATTTCCCAGAATTGAAAATCATACCTGACTGGTTATCCAACTCTTAGGTTGTGATGAACATTTAGAGGGTAGAATTGAAATTTTATTATATTTATATATTTATACCATCCTCTTAATGAAAAATATTTTTTAGTTGCTTAGGATCATGGAAATTTTCTAATGTCCCATGATTCAACATATTTTTCAACGTTATATGATTCATCAATTGATAATATATTTCCTTCTATAATTTCATACAGATAACTCATATTGCAATATCTTTTTAAATAATAATATTTATCCCTATGCTTGTTTTCTCATATCCTTATGATATAAACCTTGTTGATATGTTTATACATTTACCCTTTCAAAAAATTTCATCTCATAATTTTATATGTTTATTTTCCATTTATTATTCATTTAATCACATCTTTAATAATTTTAAGAAGGGATTCTATATTTTTTTAATATGAAAAAATATTAAATTTAATATTATTATGTAGATGAAATTGAACACAAAAAAAATTAGGCCCTTATATCATGTGACATTTTTTGAGATCTAATATTTATTTCATGACAGTAATTTTGTATTAATGTAATGATTTTCTATGGTCACTTTATTTTTTATTAGATATTAATTTTGGGTTTTTATATAATTTAATAAAATTATAGTAAAAATATATAAATAACTCAAAGGGATAAATCCACGTGAAGGATAAAATCAAAATGTTTAAGTAAAAGATGTTATTTTTGATTATCTAAGAAACTATATCCCTTTCAAGATTCTTCAGTTATATGCAACAACTTCCATCGATTTTATAAGGATTAATAAACTATATGAATGAATTTTGGATAATAACTCCACCGTGACTTGGTGAATCCTAAAGAGACAAAAATACACACCTGGTTTTGACACTCCATGGGGACATGACTGGTTTAATCACTTGATATGTAAAATTCACTATCAAGGATTTATTTCATAATTACATTGAAGGATTTTATTAGGAATTATGATATCCTTAATTAATTTAAACTGTGTTGAATACAAAATGGCATAGGTTAATGTTTGAATTATATTGTTTAAAAATGAGTGCATATTTTGAAATAATATTTTTATAAAATAAAAAATATGGGATTGCATTTATTTGGGATATTTTCTATAGATTATTATGATAATTGCCTTATGATTTTTTATACACTTATAATAATTCTCTTAGTTTTTGTAATGTATAGATCATGATGTAATAAAGACAAAAATTGATAAGTGGGTCATCACTAATATTTTTCTAATAAGAAACAAAATGAGGGAGATGATGGTGTTGAAAATTATGTGGTTATTCTCACCCAACTAACTCTATCCAGGACTAAAATAAATAAATAACACAATACTCCAGTACTCACAAATGAAGAGAATTATGGACTTTTATATAATCTCTTGTGACAATGATCTCAATGAATATAATATTCAACTGGAATAGATTCAAAAAAATTGTGATATGATTCACATATATGAATTCCTCAAATAAATTTTTTTTGTTATGGGTGGAGGGATTGGGAATTAGGAAAATGATTTTTTTCTAGGGTGAAAATATAATTATTTCAATAATAGTGTCAATTATTTCATTCCATATATAGAACTTATTTTAGAATTTTATAATTTGATACCCATACCCAAGTGTTTACAAGTGTTATTGATATTTTCAACCTCCTCTACCATTAGAAAAAGATAATTCCTTTAAAAACAATGATAAATGGATACTCATAATAAAAGAACAATTATCATACACTATATATTAGGTATTTGACTGTTTATACCCCACCATAATATATCGATGATGTCACCTAATATAATTAAATAACCTCTCTATTGATTTGAGAAACAATGAAAATTTATACTTTTATGATTGGTGTATCCTATGTTGGAATTTATAGTAATGTGTTTTTTAATTATCCTACTAATTTAAAATAATTTTATTTAGGTATGGGTTTTTAATATCCAAAATATAGTCCATTTTAATGTATAAAATGTAGAAATCATATTTCATATCAGAATTTAACTTATGATATTATTTTAATCATGTTTTTATATAGAGTCACTATGGAAATTCCTTATAAGAGGTGTTTTTCTCCATTGGTTGGAAAGAAATGAAATATCTTGATATTCTAAATAAGAAGAAATATAAGAGTTCCATATTATAGCCTAAATAGTATGGTTTATACCATATTCTAATTTATCTCCCGAATCATGTTTATCTTAGGGGAACTATATAATATTAATTTTCATCAATAATTTGTAATTATAATTATGGTGTTGTAGTTTAATTTCGATAGAGAATGTATCAAATATATATCTCATGGATTATTTTCATTATATATATGTAACATCCCAAGTAATTAATGAATAATAGATATTTTTATCTATGTCTATTAATGAATTAGATAGTGTTTTAGAGGCTTAAAATGAAAATAAATCCAATCTTAAGCATGAAATACACTAATATTTTTTAAAGTATTGTTTTCCTGCCTTTTGATGGAAAACCATTTTTAAATTTATATTTTGAAAATTTTATAAGCTATGTTTTTCAAAATAATCTTATTCTTTATGATTGGGACATCAAAATTTACTTTGTGTGAATTTTTGGTATTTTTCTGACAATGTTCATTTTTTTTATGAATAGTGAAAAATACTGTATTTTACATCAAAACTGCTTTTTAATCTACTTTATTTATATGATTATATTAACTTTTGAATTGGTTTTAAAGTTAAATTAGAATATATTTTTACCATTTAATCCAATGGTGGTCATTAGGATTAATTTCACTTTGGAATTGGTCATAAACTAATGCCAAACTTTTCATAGATATTGTATCAAAAAAAACCCCGCTATTTGTTTTGACAACGGGAATTATTTTTAAATCAATTATTGCAATTTATGTGTTTGGAATTTGGTAAAATGGATTACATATTCGAAATCATAAGGTCCAAATTATGTTATCAAGACTCTTTTGTTTTTGGACATTATGAATAGTAACGACGATAATTATCTTTAATTATCATGATTAATGAGTAATCAGGTAGTTAAGGATAATAAAATGAAATCATAATAATACAAAAGACCACAACATGTGTCATAATGCTACTGGATGTCTTATGGAAGACCATGGGATGACTTGTTCCAAACTTGGGCGCCCCATGGAATCAATTTTGTGAGAAAGTGACTTTTTATCTTTTTATTTTTAAAGAATGTTAAATGTGACAAAGAATGTATCACCTAAGTAAAATATTTTTAATTTTGTCTACATAAATGATATTTTAGACTATAAATATTCATTAGAAATCTAAAAATATTTACTACATCATGATATTTTTTTATAATTTTTAGACATTAAATTTATTCAATTATTTTTGACGTCCTGATGATGCAGTGATTACCTCATTAATAAGGGATTTAAATAAAATGAAATGATAATGTGAAATCTATGAACTAAACATATCCAAAACCTATTGGATGGGTGTATTTAGAACCCTTATCACCTTACCCTCGAAGTATATCAATGTGGGACCTTTTTAATCCGAAAATCATTTTTAAATAAAGTAACATTTCTTTACTTTCCAAGAGTGCCCATCCTCTCCTCTTATAAAAGCCCCGCACCTCTACCTCCATACCCACACTCCCAAAGCCTTTGGCTCGTCCAAACCCTACCCATTTTGTCTCTCCACATCCCTCTCTTACTCCTTGAAGCCTCACATTGGGCAGAAGTCTTCCCAAGGAAGCCTTTGAGCTCAAACCAAAGGGAGTTACCCGATTTTAAGGTAATGTCTTCACTTGAGTCCTTTTGTTTTATTTTGCTTCTCCAACCCACTAAAATATTTTTATTCGCTTCTTTTGTAACAAATACAGTATCTTAAATATAATAGGATGTTTTTATAAGAAGGATTAGAGATACATTTACACACACCTACACCTAATGGTTAAAGGACATACTGTTTCCGTGGATGGTGAATTTATGCCTCCCGAAACGATGATTGCTCAACATTCTTTTAACACATTCAAAGGTGGCCATTAAGATGTCACTATATTTATATATGATATATAATATGTTTATTTTTTTCCTTAAGCTTCTGTATTTTTCATTTTGGGCATAACTTTATGGTTTCCATTATGGGTAAACGTGATATCTTCATTTAAGGAAGTGCGGACTACCGCCCCCTCAAAGTGATTTGATTCGTTAAATACCTTATGTGGGACGTATAAATGATGGAACTATGATATTATATATGATATTATACTGGAATTATAATATAACTTCATATCATTATGATTCCATTCTATAAAATTTGAAATAGAAATGAAAGTAGCGTTTATGCGTACGTACGGCTTACCGTCTCCATGAACGGTGCATTTCATTTCTTACCTCTAAATGATTATGTAATATTATAAATTCATGTATATACTGGATATATATGATATATAAATCATGATTATAAATATGGATATAATGGATACATGAACAACTTGTAATTATAAAGGGTTTATTTTTGACTCAAGTACCAATGATCGTTAAAACGGACGTTATTAACTTAAATAATTACATAGTGTTCATGACATTGAAATAAGTGATATAAAAGGAATAATGAACTTGAAAAAGGTTCCTAAGAAAGTATAAATTAACTCAAGGTTATTATTCTGGACATTAATAAACGATCGAGTCAAGTCGGACCCGAGGTATGGGACTTCGTCTCAATCTCCTTTCATTGAGGCATATTTTGTTTTATAAACAACCTTCTTTTATACAGTGTATAAACCCCTTTGACTTTTATGTTTATCCAAAAGGAATCTTTTTTATACGTATCATTTTACTAAAGGACAAAAGGGAATGTTTTTTTCGTACGTATGCGGTGACAACGACTTCTTCGCCGCCATGACCTTTATTTGATTTTCGGCTTCCTCTACAAGCCCTGCCTTTTTTAAAAGAAAAACAAATACCATGTTTTACTTTTCTTTTATTTTGGTATTGAAAATGGTTTTCATAATGTTTTTATATCAATTTGTTGTATTGATGTCTTGTGATTGAAAGGTGGAAATTTTATGTTTCCTTTATGCATGTTTTAAGTGATACGATTATGTTGAGGTTCTTGGGCATTATTATGAAGACGGGTGGTTCCATGATAAACTAAGGGAGGGTGAGCCCGATATAGCTCTCCAATGCATTGGGTAACACGAAGGAGTAAAATGTTAAGGTTTCTCCGAAGAGATTTAGGGAATATACTATGATGGGTATTCCAAACGTAACTAAGAGGGTTACTCCCTACGTAAGAATGTTATGAATTCCTCAAGTTACTTTTATGTTTTATGAGTTCTATGATTTATTCATGATTTGATGAGGTATGCTAAAGTTCTTATGTTTGATGGGTAAAGTATGATTTCATTCTTATGTATATATGTACCCATGTTTCCTTTCCATATTTTTATATCCTTTACTAATATTTTTATGCTCATCCAAAGTTTTTTTGAAATGTTTTTCACAGGTCAATGGAAAGGTACAAGATATGATTATAGTGTTAAGGAAGTGTCGAGAAAGAATCCATGTTTTATTTTAAATATGTTTCCATTGATGGGAAAGATGAATACAATATTTATGTAACCACTTTGTTTATATGTGGAATGTAATGCATGTTTTATGATCTAATTCTCTAAAACTCTAAACCCGAAAAGATCCTCAATGTGTAATGTTGTAATAACTCAAGATTAAGTAAGGTTTAAGGCTGGGGACTTATAGTTGGTATCAATGGTCAGTTTAGATAACTTTAGGAGTTAGAATTATATTAAATGATTATCCAAAAATATATTTTTTTTATGTTCAAATTGAAGTGATCTAGTATTTGAAGATTACCATGGTGCTTCATCTAAGACATGTTTGTTCAGAATGGTTTTCCGCAGAGGGAATAAGGAAGCAGTGCTAGAAAGGCATGTAGAAGGAAATAACCTTCCGAATCAGCATCCTGAGATGGTCAGAATTGGAACTGAACAGTTTGTTGTAGTAATGGCGCAGTTGACTCAAGCGATAAATGGTGGTGGTATCCATGCACGAGATCAGCCAGATCAACCACAGAGTAACATGTCAGTGGTGGAACATTTCATGCGGCAACATCCGCCATCATTCAGAGGATCATTTGACCCTATCCTAGCTGAAGGGTGGATTAAAGCACTGTAGAAGATTATCGATGTCATGGGGTGTTCAGACAATCAAAATGATAGTTTTTCTATTTACCGTTTGGAGGGTGAAGCAGATCAGTGGTGGTCGATGGTTAATAATATCAGGGACGCTGATGAGATTGATGCTCTTGACTAGGATGAATTTAAAGCTATGTTTCTTGAGAAGTATTTTCCTAAGGCTGTTCGACTTAGGATGGAAAAGAAATTCTTGGAATTGAGGCAAGAGGAAGACTCAGTGGTTTCCTATGAAGAAAGGTTCACTCGATTGGCATGGTATGCTCCAAATTTTATCCAAGACCTTGATAGTAAAATCAATCGTTTTTACTCAGGGTTAAAGCCAAAATATCGAAGGGAATTGGCTTCTCGTGAGTTCAAAAGTTATGAAAAGCTTTTTCGATATGCTGAGAAGGTGGAAATGGAGTTTGCCGTTGATCAAGTGTTATATAACAACCAACAGAAGAAGAGATCGTGGTGGCAGAAGAAAGGAAAGAATTCTTCAAAAAAGTCTGATGGTAAGAAAACTAAGTTTCCAGTTTGTGATAACTGTGGTAAAAGTCATGCTGGGGAATGTCTTCTGAATTCTAGAAAGTTCTACCGATGTGGTAAGATGGGACATAAGGCTCAGGATTGCACTGAAAAAGATCAAGGTGAAGGTAAGAAAAAATTTGATTTACAGTTAGTGAAATGTTTTAAGTGCAATGAGATGAGTCACTATGCAAATGAGTGTCCGAAAAAGAGCTTGAGTGATGGGAAGCAGTTTGAATACAAGCAGAAAGGGGTGGTGAAATCCTTTGCAACTACTTCAGCAGATGTCGGGCCATCAAATGAAGTTGTATTAGGTACTTTGTTTGTTTTTTCAGATTATTCTAGTGTGTTGTTTGATTCAGGGTCCACACATTCTTTCATCTCTGAAACCTTTTCTAGTAAAATGGGAATACCATATCAAGAAATGACTCCTAAACTTTTGGTAAAAACACCTGGGGGAAATGTTGAGGGAAACAGAATTTATAAGAATCATCCTATCCTTATCTGTGGAAAGAACCTACTTTGAAACCTTATTGTTCTACCTCTATTAGAGTTTGATGTTATCCTGGGTATGGATTGGCTCTCTATTTACCATGCTAAGATTGACTGTAGAGCTAAAAAAGTTTCTTTTTAGAAAGACTTTCAGTTTGTGTACAAGAATGAACACTTACTGTTGATAACTTATCAAGAGGCCAAGAAACTTGTAAAAGATGGAAATGAATGTTACCTTGCACACATTATTGAAAACAAAGGAACTATTCAGATTAAGGATGTTCCAGTGTTAAATGAGTATCCTGATGTTTTTCCTGATGAGTTTCCTGGAATAATACCATATCGGGAAGTTGAGTTTACTGTTGACTTAGTTCCGGATGCTAAGCCAGTTTCAAAACCCCCTTATCGAATGGCTCAAATTGAACTTTTAGAGTTGAAGGAAAAATTGAAAGATTTATTAGAGAATGGTTTTATTCGACCTAGCACATCACCATGGGTTGCTCCTATTTTATTTGTTAAAAATATAGATGCTTCAATGAGACTTTGAATTGATTATATAGCCTTGAATAACATCACTGTTAAGAACAAATATCCTTTGCCTCATATCGATGATTTGTTAGATTAGCTCCAGGGAGCTCAGTATTTTTCATAGATTGACTTGAGATCGGGGTACCATCAGCTGAAGGTAAAGTAAGCTGATGTTCCGAAGAACGCGTTTCGTACAAGATATGGCCATTATGAATTTTTAGTAATGCCTTTTGGGCTAACCAATGCACCTGCTATATTCATGGACTTAATGAATAGAATTTTCCATGAGTTCTTGGATATTTTTGTGGTGGTTTTCATTGATGATATTTTGGTGTTTTCTAAAAGTAAAGAGGAGAATGAAATACATTTAAGGGTTATCTTGAAAACCTTAAAAGAAAAGAAACTGTATGGAAAATTCAGCAAGTGTGAGTTTTGGTTGCAACAAATTTCTTTCCATGGTCACATTGTTTCTAAAGATGGGATAACTGTTGATCCTACAAAAACAAAAGTTGTGGAAGACTGGCCAAGACCCACAAATGTAACTGAGATTCGTAGCTTCCTTGGTTTGACAGGCTATTACAGAAGGTTTGTTAGAATTTTTTCACGGTTATCTAGTCCAATGACTAAGCTAACACATAAGGGTGTTAAGTTTACCTGGACAAAAGAATGTGATGATTGTTTTCAGGAATTGAAAAGAAGATTGGTGAATGATCCAGTTTTGGCACTACCTTCCTGGAATGGTGAGTTTGTTATCTACAGTGATGCTTCATTGAATGGACTTGGTTGCGTCATAATGCAGAATGATCAGGTAATTGTATATGCTTCACGACAGTTGAAAACTCAAGTGGTAAATTACCCTACACATGATTTGGAATTAGCTGCTGTTGTTTTCGCTTTAAAAATTTGGAGGCATCATTTGTATGGAGTAATGTGTAAAATATATACTGATCACAAAAGATTAAAGTATATATTCACTCAGAAAGACTTAAACATGAGATAGAGGAGATGGCTGGAATTAATCAAGGATTATGATTGTACAATTCATTACCATCCGGGAAAAGAAAATCAAGTGGATGATGCTTTGAGTCGAAAAAGTAATGCTTCATTAGAAATGTTGCATTTGGAACGTGATCCTTTTGTTAAGGATTTGATTAACTTTGGCATAGAAGTTGTTGGTGCAGGAAGTTCTTCTGTTTTGTTTCAGGTATCAGTGAGATCATCTCTATCAGACAGAATCAATCAAGCACAGAAGCAAGACAGTGAGTTGTAGAAAAAGGTAGAGTTGGTTCAGAAGGGTAAGTTTCTTGAATTAAACAATGATAATGATTGCATTTTGAGATTTGGGAAGAGATTGTGTGTGCCTTGTGATTTACATTTGAAGAGAGAGTTGTTATGTGAAGCTCATAGTTCTCCTTTTTCAGTTCATCCTGGCTGTACTAAGATGTACAGAGATCTGTGGGAGTTTTACTAGTGGGATGGAATGAAAAGAGATATTGCTGATTTTACTGTGATGTGTTTGACATGTCAACAGGTTAAAGAAGAGTGGCAGTTACCGAAAGGGATGCTTCAGCCTTTACCAGTGCCAGAATTGAAATGGGAGAATATATCCATGGACTTTTTTCTGTGATTACCGAAGACATCTCGAGGTAATAATGCAATCTGGGTTATTGTTGATCGCTTGACTAAATTTGCTCATTTCCTTGCTATACGAGATACTTTTTCCCTAGATCAAATTTCCCGTTTTTATCTTAAAGGGATAGTTAGGTTACATGGAGTTCCCCTCTCCATTGTATCTGATCGTGATCCCAGGTTCACTTCTAACTTTTGGAAAGGACTTCAGAAGTCGTTGGGTACTGAATTAAATTTTAGTAGAGCATTTAATCCTCAATCAGATGGGAAGTCAGAACGAACGATTCAGACCTTGGAGGATATGCTACGAGCTTTTTCGATGGATTATCATGGAAGTTGGGACCAACATCTTTCTTTGGTTGAATTTTCATATAATAACAGTTCTCATTCCAGTATACAGATGGCACCATTTCAGGCATTATATGGGAAGTGGTGTCGAACTCCTGCTTTCTGGGATGAAGTGGGTGAAAGGAAGTTGATGGGACCAGAATTGGTAGAAGAGTTGGTAGAAAACGTTCAGATGATTCAGAAACACATGAGAACAGCTCAGAGTAGGCAGAAGAGTTATGCAGACAACATGATGAAGGATCTAACTTTTGAGGTAGGTGATCATGTTTTTCTCAAAGTCTCACCATGGAAAAGTGTGATGACATTTGGTAAGAAAGGAAAGCTGAGTCCAAGGTTCATTGGACCATATGAAATTCTGGAGAGAGTTGTATCAGTTGCATACCGGGTGGCTTTACCTCCGATTTTATCTAAGGTACACAATGTTTTTCACGTTTCGATGTTGATAAAGTATATTCCAGATCCATCTCATGTTTTGAGTCCAGAGGTAGTTCATCTGGAAGAGAACCTATCTTACGAGGAACAACCAGTCCAGATTCTTGACCACAGGGATCAAGTGTTACGAAATAAGGTGATTAATTAGGTAAAGGTTTTGTGGAAAAACCACATGATGGAAGAAGCAACATGGGAATCTGAAAATGCAATGAGGGATAAGTACCCCCATTTATTCGATATCTAAATAAATTGCAGGGATGTAATTTTCTAAAGGGGGGAAGGATGTAACATCCCAAGTAAGTAATGAATAATTGATATATTTATATATGTCTATTAATGAATTAGATAGTGTTTTAGAGGCTTAAAATGAAAATAAATCCAATCTTAAGCATGGAATACACTAATATTTTTAAAGGATTGTTTTACTGCCATTTAATGGGAAACCATTTTTAAATCTATCATTTGACAATTTTATAAGATATTTTTGTCAAAATAAACTTATTCTTTATGATTGGGACATCAAAATTTACTTTGTGTGAATTTGTGGTATTTTTCTGGCAATGTTCATTTTTTTATGAATAGTGAAAAATACTGTATTTTACATCAAAACTGCTTTTTAATCTAATTTATTTATATGATTAGATTATTTTTTGAATTGGTTTTAAATTTAAATTATAATATATTTTTACCATTTAATCCAATGGTGGTAATTAGGATTAATTTCACTTTGGAATTCGGCATAAACTAATGCCAAACTTTTCATAGATATTGTTTTAAAAAAACCCCGCTATTTGTTTTGACAACGGGAATTATTTGTAAATAAATTATTGAAATTTCTGTGTTAGGAATTTGGTAAAATGGATAACATATTTGGAATCATAAGGTTAAAATTATGTAATCAAGTCTCTTTTGTTTTTGGACATTATGAATAGTAACGATGGTAATTATCTTTAATTATCTTGATTAATGAGTAATCAGGTAGTTAGGGATAATAAAATGATATCATAATAATACAAAAAGACCACAACATGTGTCTTAAGGATACTGGTTGTCTCATGTCCGACCATGGGATTCCTTGTGCCAAACTTGGGGGCCCCATGGAATCACTTTTGTGAGAAAGTGACTTTTTATCTTTTTATTTTTAATGAATGTTAAATGTGACAAAGAATGTATCACTGAAGAAAAATATTTTTAATTTTTTATACATAAATGATATTTTGGACTATAAATATTCATTATAAATCTAAAAAGATATCCTACATCATGATATTTTTTTATAATTTTTAGACATTAAATTTATTAAATTATTTATGACATCATGATGATGTATCGATTACCTCATTAATAAGGGATTTAAATAAAATGAAATGATAATGTGAAATCTATGACCTAAACATGTCCAAAACCTATTGGATGTGTGGATTTCGAACCCTTATCACCTTATCCTCGAATTATATCAATGTGGGACCTTTTGAATCCGAAAAATCATTTTCAAATAAAGTAACATTTCTTTACTTTCCAAGAGTGCCCATCCTCTCTTATAAAAGGCCCCCACCTCTACCTCCTTACCCACACTCCCAAATCCGTTGGCTCGGACAACCCCTTCCCATTTTGTCTCTCAAAATCCTTATCTTACTCCTTGAAGCCTCACTTTGGGCAGAAGTCTTCCCAAGGAAGCCTTTGAGCTCAAACCAAAGGGAGTTACCCGATTTTAAGGTAATGTCTTCACTTGAGTCCTTTTGTTTTATTTTTCTTCTCCAACCCCCTAAACTCTTTTTATTCATTTCTTTTGTAACAACTCCAGTATCTTAAATATAATATGATGTTGTTATAAGAAGTATTCTAGCTACACTTACACACACCTACATCTAATAGTTAAAGGACATATTGTTTCCGTGGATGGTGAATTTATGCCTCCCGAAACGATGATTGTTCATCATTCTTTTAACACCTTCAAAAGTGGCCATTAAGATGTCACTATATTTATATATGATATATAATATGTTTATGTTTTCCTTAAGCTTCTGTATTTTTCATTTTTGGCATACCTTTATGGTTTCCATTATGGGTAAATGCGATATCTTCATTTAAGGAAGTGCGGACTACCGCCCCCTCAAAGTGATTTGATTCGTTAAATACCATATGTGGGATGTATAAAGGATGGAACTATGATATTATATATGATATTATACTAGAATTATAATATACCTTTATATAATTATGATTCCATTCTATAAAATACGAAATATAAATGAAAGTAGCGTTCATGCGTATGTACGGCTTATCGTCTCCATGAACGGTGCATTTAATTTCTTACCTCTAAATGATTATGTAATATAATAAATGCATGTATATACTGGATATATATGATATATACATCATGATTATAATTCTGGATATAATGGATACATGAACAAAATGTAATTATAAAGGGTTTATTTTTGACTCAAGTATCAATGATCGTTAAAACGACCGTTATTAACTTAAATAATTACATAGTGTTCATGGCATGGAAATAAGTGATATAAAAGGAATAATGAACATGAAAAAGGTTCTTAAGAAAGTAGAAATTAACTCAAGTTTATTATTCAGGACATTAAAGAATGATCGTGTCAAGTCCGACCCGAGGTATGGGACTTCGTCTCAATCTCCTATCATTGAGGCATATTTTGTTTTATACACAACCTTATTTTATACGGTGTATAAAACCCTTTGACTTTTACGTTTATCCAAAATGAATATTCTTTATACTTATCTTTTTAATAAACGACAAAAGGGAATGTTTTTGTCGTACGTATGCAGTGAAAATGACTTCTCCGCCGCTGTGACCGTTATTTGAGTTTCGGCTTCCTCTACAAGCCCTACCTTTTTTTTAAAGAAAAATAAATACCTTGTTTTACTTTTCTTTTATTTTGGTATTGAAAATGGTTTTCATAATGTTTTTATATCAATGTTTTGTATTGATATCTTGTGATTGAAAGGTGGAAATGTTTTGTTTCCTTTATGCATGTTTTATGTGATACGATTATGTTGTGGTTCTTGGGCATTATTATGAAGACGGGTGGTTCTGTGATAAACTAAGGGCGGGTGAGCCCGATATAGCTCTTCAATGCATTGGGTAATGCGAAGGAGTGAAACGTTAAGGTTTCTCCGAAGATATTTAGGGAATATACTGTGATGGGTATTCCAAACGTAACAAAGAGGGTTACTCCCTACGTAAGAATGTTATGAATGCCTCAAGTTACCTTTATGTCTTATAATTTCTATGATTTATTCATGATTTGATGAGGTATGTTAAAGTGCTTATGTTTTATGGGTAAAGTATGATTTCATTCTTATGTATATATGTACCCATGTTTCATTTCCATATTTTTATATCCCTTACTGAGATTTTTATGCTCATCCCAAGTTTTTTTGAAATGTTTTTCACAGGTCAAGGGAAAGGTACATGATATGATGATAGTGTCAAGGAAGGGTCAAGAAAGAATCCATGTTTTATTTTAAATATGTTTCCATTGATGGGAAATAGGAATACTATATTTATGTAACCACTTTGTTTATATGTGGAATGTAATGCAAGTTTTATGATCTAATTCTCTAAAACTGTAAACCCGAAAAGATCCTCAATGTGTAATCCTGTAATAACTCAAGATTAAGTAAGGTTTAAGGATGGGGCCTTATAATATATATATATATATATTTCATTTCATTATCCACACAAAAAAAATAAACTAAAATGAGTACCAAGACGTCTTTTGGTAAATATTATATATTTCATATAACTATAAAAAAATTCTTTTATAATAGGGGTAATGTAAAATATGGGTATATTTAAAATATAGTCATGTTTTAATACTAATGTTGTTAAATTACTGTATCCAACAAAATAATGAAAATCATTTTATTATAAAATAAATATTTTTCTTAAACTGATATTATATTTCAATAAAAATCATATATTTTGATATTATAATAATTAAATATCCTGATAAATTGAATACTATTTTAACTATAAATTATTTAATAATTAATAGGAAACAATATTAAATAACAGTGAATATAATAAAAATCTATTTAAATATATGATAAATGATGAAATGATTTTTTGGTTATTAGTTAAATATTGGACTACCAAATTATATAAACCTATTTATAAAAAAATTATTTTTAACATGAGAATAATAATACAATAACAGGATGTTTTTTATGATTTTTTAAAATGTTTTTATCTTTAATATTGTTAATATTAGTTTAAAAAAATATATTTTTATGAATTAGTTTAAATAAAAGAAAAAATGATAAATTTATAAAACCGTTATTTAAAATGAAATATATACTTTAAAAGTAATTTTATAATTGTAAAGAATATATTTTTTATTTATAAGCACTTTTCACATTTTATAATTTTTTTTATTTTTTTTTAAAATAATTTTTATATGTTATACATTTTTTATTTTAAAATTAATTTCAATCATATGTAAATATTTTATGAAGAAATATTTATACCATATTTGAAATTATAAGATTAAAATTACTTAATAATTAAATTAATAGTTTTGGGGATAAAGGATAATTATTAAGGTAATGTGTATTTATAGTGACGAAAACATTAATAGTAAAAATGTATAATGTTAGATGTAAAGGGGCAAAAATGTTTTAAATTTAGTGGATAATGATCTTAATCGACCATATATCATTTTTAATATGATATATTTCCAATTTTAAACCACTTTCCTTGATAGTGACTTCTAATTAATGATAAGATTTCAATATTTAGAAAAATATTACTCTATATCACTTATACAAGGGGAAACCATCTGTGTAGATCTCCTCACAAAAGAATATTATTTATAAAAGAAAAATTTATTGAAAAACTAATAATAATATTTAGACAACGTAAAAATGTTTTCTTACTCTCAAAAATATATCCCTCAATGGTTTTATTCCTTTCCCAAAAAGTGTAAATCCAATAAGTGAGGAATAAGTTCTTAAAATCGCTTTCTTTTTTTATTTCTATATGTGTTTTATTCTAAATAAAATTTCATTTCACCATATTATAATGATAATATAAGTGTAATTATTATACTAAAATGTTATTATAATTATTTTACATGAATAGGTCATCCAGCATTTTCCCATTAATACAACTCAAATCGTGAATTTATATTTGTGTAGAGTATCACCTCCATGACACAACATGATTTTTTCCATCACAAATAAACAAGGATGGTAATAATATTGTATTTCATAATTAATTATGTTATTTATTTAATATTTTAAATAATTTAATTATATAAAATTTTATTCATTTTCCAATTTTATAACAAACTGAATCATAATCATTACATTCATGTAGGCTACCAACACCATAGAATGATCAGTCTATATTTTTATTTTCATTTATGTCTTACTTGGATTGACGTGAGAATGGTTAGAAAGATAAAATATTATTTTCTCAAGATCATTAATGTAATATTATGAAAAATTGTTTAACCTATTGAAAATATACCCCACAGATGATAAATATTGATTCCATGATTTATAATTAACATAATAAGTGGAGAAACGTTACATCATTTTAGGTAATATTTTCATATCCATTATTTATCCTTATAGATAATTAAAAATTAAAATATATCATTCAAATGAAATCCTAACGATATCTTAATTCAATAGGTTATATTATATCACAACGAAATCATCTCATAAACACCAATAATCAGGGAATATTCTTGTTTCAGCGGGTTTTACCACCTACATTAGAAATCCAATGTGATTATATTATGGATGATAATGAATAAATAATTTGGGTATAATAATATAAAAAACTATCAATAATAATTTTTTAAGGGGACAAATATATATTTTAATCATTTATAAATAAATAACACATCGAATGATCTCAATCATTAAAAATTGTTCGTTGTCAATTTCATATTCTCGGATATTGAATAATATACTCTTAAAAATAAATTTAAAATAATAAATACATTATTACATATAAATTATATATAATAAAATTTGGTTGTAATTATGAACTAAGGAATAAAATAAAGTTCTGACACTCCTCTTATGAAACTACCACAAATAATCCCAACTATAGAAAATTGATGTGGGTAAATTGGATAAAATAACAGATATGGATATAGATTGTCAT
Organism: Viscum album; assembly: GCA_963277665.1. Lineage (NCBI taxonomy): Eukaryota > Viridiplantae > Streptophyta > Magnoliopsida > Santalales > Viscaceae > Viscum > Viscum album. Next base: position 1,575,348,613 of record OY728127.1, read on the forward strand.
TATAATATGGAAAATATAAATATTTTTAGTAATGAATATGACTCATAAATATTGTATAATTATAGTTATGTTTCATATATATGAATTTATAGTGTATTCCACTATGTGTGAATATAATAAAGTGTCCCATAATATTAAATTTGATTCTCCTAAAAGATGTTTTACAATACAACATGTTCCCTTTACAAATGTGTAAATTATAAAAAATTTTTGCTCAGTATCCTGAGCCTTTGATATATCATGATATTAAAATTACTATTTAATGTTATACATCTAATTGGGTTTTCATTAAAACAATACAAAGGTTGAAATGATTTTTTGTGCCTCAAATCTCTTCCTCGGGTCTTAATAAATATTATTTCACAATTATCCATAATGATTGATATATTAAAACCACTTCTGATTATATGTTTTATTTATATCAAACATTATTGGAAAACCATCTTTCAAAACATGCTATTCTTCATTGATGTTACTTATTCATTGTGAAAATGTATTTTGATAAGATTAATTCAAATTTATTTTAAGGTTTTACATCATAATACACGATTAAATGGATTGTGACTATGTTTCATGACCTCAAAATGTTACATTAGAAGATTTATTCAATCATAACAAAATACAGGGGACGATTCACTTAAAACTAAAGTGGTTCATTAGTGGAGTAATCTGATGAAATATTGTATATTGGAAGATTTATCACAAAAAAAAGATTGATGATAGAATTTATGCCAATCCCATGGGAATAGAGCAGTATTATCCAATTAAAAAATTTACATTGGTTCTTATATCTATCCAACTATGTCAAAACTATTTTTATGGTTTTGATTGACTTATGGTTTCTATATATATATATATATATATATATATTTTCATCAATATAATATAATAATCACGTGCATATGAACATGCTCATTGTCTCATTTTGAATGTCTCATTATTCAACATAAGTTTCCAGTGGTATAAGTTTTTTTGTATATTTCATGTCCTTATATCCATTCTTAAAGTCAAATATTATTTTCATGTGACATTTTAAACAATAAATATCACATATAAATTCTTTCTAATATTATTATGATCTACCATGTTCTGAAATTTTCATAATATATCTATCAATATGAATTTGATATCGACCCTTTATATTTTTTCACATAGTTGTTCATGAAGGATAAGTACAACTAGTTGGAATTATAGAAAGTAGTATTGGGGAGTTTGATGATGGAAAATTCTTATAAATTACATTCTTTTGTGAAAAATATCATAGATACTAAAAATTTTGGTATGTTTTTGGGTTACTATTTGTTAAAGAAATTCATTCAATAATGATATTTTTTTTATGTCACTCCTATATTTTTCGCCAATTAGAAAGTCCATGTTTGAGTGATTAATCTTATATGATCACCAATATTAAGGTTGTAGTTATTATAGAAATGGTGATAGGTACATTGATCATGAAAACAAAATTATATAATTATTTATATTATTCTATTTCATCACATCCGTTTATATATTCCTTGTTTTCCAATAAAACTATATGTTACCTAATAACTTTATGATGATATTTCTCAATCAATAATCGTAATGGGTTTATTTTTTCAACATAGAGATTTTAGATTGTTCTATACATGATAGATATATACGAACTATTTCTAGAACAGATTATTATACCAATTATAAAATGGATATAATCTTTAGAAAGGATTGCATATGAAATAATAATTCAATAAATATAAATTTTAATGGAACTATGGATTAAAATTAAATTATATTCAGGTACAATATCTAAATCATATATGGATCTTCCATTTTCATCTCTCTATAATGATGGATAATACAAGTATAAACAAACTATTAATGTGAATGGTATACATAGAATAGAGTATACACATATATTATAGGAATACATTTTGTGTTTTATAAATAATAAAACCACAATCCATATGATGGTAAGGTTGATTTTTCAATTGATCTCATGCCTTATAATAAATATATATTTGAAAATACTTTGGGAAGAACATAGTGGAACTAGTTCAATAGAAAAAATAATTGAGTGAGTTGTGTGATAATGAACATAAGATCCCAAGACATTAAGACTTGGGAACCCCTATTATTTTTCTAATGAATAATGATTTTCCATTGAGGTTTTAATTATTATAGGAAAATAAATTCCATTACTATAAATAACATGTATCATCCACCCCCATTGATGAATTTTATAATCAACATCAGGGATAAATATATTTTTTAAAGAGGAATTTCGTTCATGATATTATATTATATATCTAAATAAGGATGTTATTCTATATAATTAATTTCATATGATGTATATAAATTTGGAATTAAAATTAATACCTTTCAATTAACTATATTATCCTCGAGAAATTTGGTTTTTATTAAATCTTTATAAATAGATTTTATAAATAATTTCATTTTGGTATTGATTGATGATTTAATTGTATAATATAAAATATTTTATGATCATGAAGATGATTTTGAAAACAAACATTCACGTTACAATAGAAAAGGTGTTACATCGAAAATTTAGAAGAAGTGAATACTGGATTTATAGTTTTTTTCATCATGGAAACATTGTCTCTATTGTTGGGATATCAGTTGATACTTCCACAAAAATAAAAGATATTTAATGGCATAATGTGTGTAATATATTCATGGTGAGTTGATTCCATTTATTATAATGTTGTTCCCAATGCATTATTCAAATGTTTCTTGGATTAGATAACATATTTAATATTTTTACATGTAATGTGGTTATGTTTCTGGTAAAAAGAATATGGAGACTATTTTGATGAAATAAAGGGGAGATTGATTAATTCCACAATACTATATTTTATATTAGAAAAAGAACGATTTTTGATACAATGTGACGCATAATATAATTCAATTAATATGTTTCCATGTGCAGAATAGAATGCATGTCGCATGTGAATCAAGGAAGTTAATGATTCATCTATATAATTTTACAACCCATGATCCTGATTTGGAAGCTATAATCTGTTGATTGAATATATTGTGTTATTTCAGTTGTGGTTAATGATGTGGAATATATAAATATCACATTCTTTTATAATAAACATATACCAAGAATGAAATCCCCATCAGACATTGGAAATGGTTATAAATACATAAGGATTATGACTTCTAAAAACACTTCAACCCATGAATGGTTAATGGTGGTTTTTGTGTTAATTATGAATGATCTGGGAGTTTTAAAAAAAGAAAGGATTAACATATATCTTAAATTCTTGTATTTAGTATGTTTTGATATGGGAATCATTAGGGAAGAGGTACTCCAAATATATTCCAAATAGTTTTCAATCCATCCTTATTTTTTGAAATAAATAGTACCCATCATGATTATAATAATAATAAATATATAGTAAATCCTTGAGTGATGGTAAGTTGTGATATATCATCTATAAATATGGTATATTGAAATTCGTAAATGTATATTTGTTCTATACATTCATAATATTAAAAGATAATTATTTGGAAATGATCCAAACTTAATTTTTCAATTACACACTTTTAGTAAAAAAAATATTGCCAAATCGAGTAACTTTCTTATGTCATAATATGATCCGTGAAATTGAAAAATAGATATCAATATTACCTTCATTTCAATTTTAAAATGATAAAAGAGTACATTTTAAATGATTCATGACTCCTCTTCATATTCCAATGTGAAAAATGGGCAATATTACTAAGGAAATTGTCATTGGATTAATGAATACTACTAGAAAGAGTAATGAAATGTGTGTTATTATTAACAACTATAACACATCTTTACATATTCCCACTATAATATAAATTTTTCCTCTTGGGATACTCACAAAAATATGTATTAATTATTTTTTCAGTGTACATGGTGAACCTATTTAAATTTTATATTATAATGATTTTATTATACATCGAAGCACACATATATTAATCAATGGGCTCCTAACACTGATATATATTCTATATCATCCTATCACCTTAAAAGGGATGGGTAGTATAGAAAGGATATTCAAATATTTGAGTAGATCCTGAGGTTATGTTCCCATAAATATCAATGAATATAGGATTAATATTTTTTTCTTAATATTTTCATATAGTATAGGCTTCCACTAAATTATTCAAAAAGAACTATATAGATCATTATATGCTAATAGGATTCATACTCCCACTATTTTGGATGAATTTGAAGAAATAAGTCATTTAGGACATGATATAATTTAGGAGAAAATAATGATAGTTATTAGTATTCGAAATTATATTTGTGAAAGTCAATATAGAAAACGAATTCTTGTAGAAAACAAGTCAAATTTTTTAAAACATAAAGATGGGAATATTGTTTTCATGATAGTATATAAAATTATGGTTCTTATATGTTTAATTATAAATTTAAAATTTTGTCTTAGATACATTAAGCAATTTTTTTAAGAAAGAGTTGGAGTTATATCATTCCATTTTTCAATCATACCTAGACTCAATACTATTAATGGTATGTTGCATCTCACACTAATGATAATGTCATATAATACCCAATACATGTAATCAAAATGAAGGAAAGTGAACCAGGATCAATTTTATCAGTCTGAAATGAGCCTATCCAAATTCATGACATGATTGCAATAGTTTTATGGAATTTGATAACTCGACATATTTGGGTAATATGGAGAAATCATAGAACAGAATAGGAAACAGGGGTACTTAAAGATGATATGATAATTAAATACACACATCTATTCTTGAGTTTATATTCATTAAATATCAGGGTATAGTTTTTTTTATCATTTTATAAATGTAACTCTCAGGCTTCCAATATACTAATTCATAATTCCATTCTAAATAATTATAGAATAATTCATATATATTTTTTCAGTAATGTGACTAAAATAAATATTTCAAAACATAAAAAATACATTTCATTTAAATTTTTATGATTTTTTTGTTTAAATTGCCAAAATTATCATTTGTATAATATTGTATACTTTTCAAGAAAATCTTATTTTGGGATAAATAGTGAATAAATATATATTTTTCAAAAACAATTACCTTTGTTAAATTTTAAGGATATATAAATTACATTAATATTTATGAAACCTTTTTACTATAAAAAGTTTATATTTTTTACTAATATAATGCGTATAAAAAATATAATATGCATCATAGAAATATATTCTAAATATTTTGGAAATCTATGTAACATTTTTTTCGAACAAAAATTATTCTGTACTATTATATTTTAGTAACACATTACATGGAATATTTAAATTTTTTATTTTTTTAAATAAATATATGTATCATTTAATTTATAATAATATAATTAATTCAAATTTAATCCATGATTTTTCTGTATTTTTGGGAAAATCATTTTTGATGTAAAAAGAACATATTTCTAATAATTATTTTATTTCCTCTATGAACATGTTAAAAAAATTATTTCCACTTATGGATGTTGAATATATTAAATTGAATTAAATATTTTAAATTTCCATATTTATATTTGTTAATATGTTAAACCAAATATTTGGTCTAAATTAATAGAAATAACAAAAATAAAATATTACTATGGTTGATTTAAAAATTATATTTCAAGGAGGGGATAACAAAATATAAGTGTACAAATGCTATACAGTCTTGTATAAATATTATTTGTGGAATTTATTTTGGACTTATTTTTATATGAAATTTTTATCATGGTTATTGTGTCCCAAACTCACAAAATATTTATATATATTTAATATTTTATATAATTTAATGGGTGTAAATTCCATAACCTATGAAAGGGAACCTCATATCCATTATTATTCAAAACAAATTGATCCATCAAGATCAAATAAGACATTCCCAAAAAACATCTAATATTGGTTTCATCATTTCATGAGATTCTGTTCTTTCCTTATGTTTTTTTAAAAGTTTATTTAGTGTATGATGGAAGTGGTCTTTAAAATAAGAATAAATTATCCTACCACACCCATTAAATTCCCATTTATTTATATAATTCATCAAAATATATTGAATTCATCCTAAAAAATAACACGAGTATCATAAAATCACTTCGATTTTATTATGAATATGTAGAACAGATATTCCACCTCCTTTCCATTAAATTGGATATGAATGTGTATCCCATGCTTATGTGTGGACTATTAACTCAATTTTGAAATACCGGTCATTACCAATCACTGACTCAAATCTATAGATATAATTATATATTTAGTAATTTTTAGAATATTTATTATATAATTTTTATTCCTGAATGATAAAATATTATTTATATTTCTTCTATTTTATTCCATCCAATATGAAAATAATTTTCATGTGTACATGTGTAATAATATCAACATAGATATTATAATTAAATTATTAAATATATGACATTCTGGTCATAGTGGAACCTTAATCAAGATATAACGACACTGACAATAAAATTGAAACAATCATGAAAAATGATGCATTAACAACCGAAATGAAATTGATAATGAAATAATGTTGGTGAATGGGTGAGAAGATGGAAAAATAAAACAATTTTTTTATTGAGATTATTATTATTATGGTATATTAATATAATAATATAAATTTATATACAGGATATTATAAGAAATTATGAAGCTAATCATATGAGACTTAAGGGTTTCCTTCAATAATTTTTTTAAGGATTATTTATTCATGAAATTCTTTATGAAAAAATTATATGATCCACCTCACAAAAGTTTTATTTATTTTATTCTCCAATTATTATTTATGTAAATTCTATATTTCTATTATTATATTTCTCCCATAATGAGCTCAAATTTTTAAATTATTGTTTTTATCGTAAACCCACACTATTTTTCTCATGGTTACAGAACTATTTTATTCAAAATAAATATACTCATATATTTGTTTTATGTATCTTTTTACTCCATTACAATGTTTGAATAATGCAATTTTTACATTATTTTCAATTTCATGAAAAAAATTTAAATCGAATCTAATATTTTTTTTAAAAACAATTAGACAATGTTCACCAATGGAATGACTGTAATATTTTTTTTAAAATTTTCTATATGGATGAATAATCCCCCAATAATAAGTACTATTTTAGTTAATTTATCCAAAACATATTACAAATTTTATTTTAAAGGAAAATTTCTACCTAATATTATGGAATCATTTTTTTTAAAGATATCCTTTTTTAAATTGAAAAATATATTTTCCCCAAGAAATGTTGTATACATAATTTTAAAGTGTTATTGTTTTATGTAATCATACTTTAAAGAATTTTATGATTTAATATTAATATAATATAATGATACCATTAATAATATTACCTTTTATAACATAGGATTATATTTCTATAATGATTTTATGTGATAAATATAAACATTATATTTATAGGTTTTTCAATACTAATGTTTATGTTGATTAACTATTGAATTTTTATTCATTTAATTCATATGATGAAATAAGTTGACATACATTGCGATGTTTGGGCACGTTCTAGACTCTTAATGCATCAGTATATCTCATGATTCAAATTCATTTAGATATTTTGTGTAATTTATAACTATTTTTATATTATGTCTTGGATGGAGGCAATGATTGTAACATTATGATGTCTGAGACTAATTATTATATAATAATGGAACTAGTTATATTCATATACGTGATTATTTATTTTTTTATGCAACCCATTTATATATTTCCATTTTATGATATTTTATATTTATATAATAATATATGAATGTTTATTCAATGATATCTTCTAATTGAAACAATAAATTATTAGAAATATCCACAAAATATTTATATTATTCCTTCTACAATAATAAAATGAATGTGTATATAATGTATTTTATGGAAATTCTAGAAGAATAATATTGTTCTCACAAAATTTCAATGATAATTGATTGTTTAATTATATTATTTTAGAATCATATATGTATCTAGTATCCCAATACATCTTAACTATTTTATCTCTTGGAATTCTACCATATTTATTTTATTACAATGTAATAATAAAACAACTTTCTCTAGGATACGAGAGTCTTAACATTATGAAATAAAGGATTGTTCCTCAGGTATAGTCTATATTTTAATTAAGGATTCATGATTGTTAATTTTGATTAGGTCTAAAAGAAATTTTCTTTGAATTTGGTGGTGTTTAATATGTGGTTCTTACATTCTGGTGTAATTTACCTCAGGGATCTATATTAATATAAGGTATTCTAGACATTTGTTGTTTTATTCATTGTATTTATTAGTCTATCAGGACTTTTATCTCATGGAAGATAGTTAAAATTAACCTATGAAGTATAATCATGTTATCAATTGGAATTTAATGTGATTTAGGGATGAGTTCTAAAAAATATATCAGATTTTGTGACATTCAATATGTGTTTCTATATCTATGATTTTTATTTCTATACTTAATCCCTTATTTTATTATTGAAATTATTTAATGACATTCTATATTTTCATAATCATATATTATTATTAAAGAATTATAATATTAAAAATTTGGGAATTATTTTCCTTATACAAATAGTATTTAATTACTATAAAATATATCTAAATTTTGATTATTCTATTAGAAAAAATAAATATTTTTTATAATTTTTCTACTATTGTTTCATTAATATTTCATTGGAACTATAAAAATTATTTATTTTTTGTAGGGGAATTATTACCGAATTAATGTGGGAATATATGGTTATTGGTCTGGTAGTTTTGGAAGTGCTTTTTATGGGTGGGAAATTGTTGAAAAACAGGTTCTGTGAAATAATTTTAGGTTCTTATGGTGGAGAATTTGTTGGTAATATATCATGATTTGGGTTTTATAGTTGTTTCTTATTAATTAATGCGAATTTTTTATAATTGATAGATGGTATGGAATGTTGCAATCAATTATGGACTTGGTTAAGGTAATTGGAAATAAAATACAATGATGTGGTTATTAATTAACTTTGAATATTTACATAGAATAAGATAATAGATAGGCTTGATATTGGTGATGGATAATGAATGGGTTTCTGTTACAAATATAATTAAATTTGAAAAATAAAGAATACTTTCTATAAAATTACAAATACAGAAGTAGTTAAATGATGTGGTTATTGGTAAATTTTAAATTTTGTAGTGGGGTATTTTCTATCAAGTGGGTTGGTGGTGTATTATAGTAGGATTTTGTCTCTTATTTATGGTTGTGGTCATATTGTGTTGGTGATTTCTATTGAATTTGATTTTTTATATGAACCCACAGTTTGGGCCTTTGTAAGGATTAATTTAATTTTTACTACATAAACACCCCACCAAAGATAGTTAAGTATATTGATTCCTTAATGTTTTTTTAATGGGTTCTTTCTCCAACATATTGGTGTGAGGTGGAATGGTCGGTTCATTACTCTACCATTCCATCTCTTAAACTTTAAAATTTTATCTTTTTTGATAGCTTGAATTTATGATCCTACACCGGTGATGGAAGTAATTATGATGTTATTTATATAAAAGTGATGTTACATGACTGGGTGTCCATGTTGTAGGGTATATTATAAATTTTTAGGGCCTGTCATGGTATGAGGGTTGAACTATTTTGATTTTCATTATGTTAATGAGACTGTTATGTTATTAAAATGTAGAAAGTGGTTTGGGAAGTTGAAGTGTGTTTTATAGTGGGGATGTTGTTGTGTTATTTGTATATGGATGTGTGATTTTTTATTTTGATGATATTAAATGTGTAACGACCCAAAAGACATTAGCATAGAGTTGGTGTCTCGCTTTATTAGATTGGAATGGGCACTAGATTCGAATCCCAAAGAACTAATCAGTTTATCATTTTTAGATACTATATTACATACATGAACCTTATGTTAATACAAAAAATATAAAATACAACATATATAATCATTTTAGAACACCATTATTATCCCAGAATAACCATGAATATCATTAATAATTAAAATAATGGAATATTTAAAAATAACTTAAGAACGGGTTGATAACAGATGCTCATTTTGGGTAAACAAACAACAGAATATATTATGAATAATATGTATAAAGATTAACTCAAGGAGTATAAATGATGAAAAATACATTTAAACCTAATCAAGTGCATAATATGGATATAAAGAATTAAAATCATATAACGAAATATAAATAATCACATAGATATTTTATTAATCTAATAACCACATGAATATAAATATCTCTCTCATAATGAGGGAATGTATTATGCCTCACATTATTAAAATCACATCAAGGAGTCATCCAAGACACCCTAGTGAAATTTGTAAGGCCTCATCCAATACCCAGACTTTTTTCCTCATGAGACCTAACGATTGAATGAGGGGCAATAGCGGACTCCACCCATCACTTACTAAGTCCAATTACTTTTTCATATGTAATGGGAGATGAAACATAATCAACATAAATATTCGTATTAAAACTAGAATATTAAATGTGAATATTTTAATCATAAAAAAAGAATGGAATCATAATAGAGTAACCAAATTCAGACTAAATCATAAAATATTCAATAAAATATGACTAGTGATATCAAACAATTATCATTCACAATTAATCATAAAATTTGAAAGAGCACGTCGTCATAGATGAAAATACAATAATAAACTAATTGATTTTTTTGGAGAAATAATTATTTTACAATGTAATAATTTATTTATAAATACATTAATCTATAAATTAAAAAATATTATTATAAAATAAACATTTAAACTTTTAATAGGAACTATAAAATTTAAAGTAATCATGATGGTATAAATAGCCGCTCATGCAAAAAATATTTCAAAATTCCATTCGATGAAAAAGTCAAAATGTACCTCATTTGGAAGATGATAAAACGATTCATTTCACCCAATTTTATAAAATATAAATCTTGGGTAAAAAGAAATTTACCATTCTTATGAAAATAGTGAATATTATTTTGTTTTTTTAACCATTTATATGTAATAAAAATTATTATTATTGGAGACTTAAACATAAACAATCCCATATAATAAAGAGATTGTGAAATAACCAATACTATTTACATTCCAAAAGTTGAATATTATTTGACCTCCATTATAATGGTTTTAATTTTTTACATATATCACAAACAAATCCATATTTATGATATCATATGTGATATTCTTATATCACGTTTTTAATTATGTTTTGTCATTATCCTTGTTTCGGTTGTAAAATGCTTAATTTTTCTATGCATGTTTTTTTATGTAAGTCCGATTTCATATGAATATTGTATATTTATTTCCACTCCAGAATGATAATAATTTAATATATATTATATATACATTATATATATATAATAACTCGTTAATGTTTAACATTTGAAATTAATCAAATCGCATTGTGGAGATGGTAGGCCTTATGTACGGCCGACTGACGATATCATTGCAATAATGGTAAAAGAGGAAGGAATTGGATGGAATAGTAATTTTTAAAACATAAATATCATGTCATAATTAACACATATATATATTATTTAAATCATTTTACTAGTATAAATAATTTTGTGATGAAAAATAGATTAAACTGTGACATGTTGAAGGTAAGATTTACGTACACACGTGCAGTGTATTCATTTATCCTAGGATGGGTAAATTGTGACATCTCATGTAAATAAAGAGCAATAAATTTTCATTTTTATTAATATTTTTGAATTACATATTAATTTAAATTTAATTTTCATTCTATTTTCTATGGCATACCTGGTACGCAACAACGGGTTTTGTTGAAATCTTACGTTGTACACAATGTTGAGTTATACTAAAAAATTATAATAAAAAATTATTAGTTTTAAATGGTAGTTAATCCAAAGTTTTTGTATTGGAAATAATGAAAAAAACTAAATAAAATATTTTTACACATGTTTATTAAATGTTTTAAATTTATCAAATAAAATATATAGGCTTGAAATGTGAATGAATCAAATTTCAAGCATAAATACTCTAATAATCTTTAAAATGATGATTTACCGCCTTTTGGTGGAGAAAACATTTAAAATCTATTTTTTGTCAATTTTATATGTCCTATTTTAAAAATTAAACTTCTTTATTTGAACCGGGAAATCCAAATTTACTTTGGGTAAAATTTTGGTATTTTTCTGATAATGTTCATTTATAATAAATAGTGAAAAATACTACATTTAATTCAAAACTGCTTTTTAATAAAATTTATTTAAGTGGTTATATTACGTTTTTAATTGGTTTTAATGTTTTACATGATTATATTTTTACCATTTAATCCAATTTTGATCATTATAAGTAATTTCACTATGAAATTGGACCAAAAAAAGTGTCAATATTTTGATAGTTATTATTTCTAAAAAACACGTTTTTTGTTTTGACAATGGGAATTAATTTTAAATTAATTTCTTCTACATATGTATTTTGAATTTGAAAAAATGGATTATATATTTGGAATTATGAGGTAAATTTGTGTAAATATGTAACTTTCATTTTTATATATTAGGAATATTTACTTCAGTAAATTTTTTTTTACCGTTGTTAAAAGGTAAATTTGGTAAATAAGGGTAAACAAGTAATATTATAGTAATATTAAATTACCCTAACATGTGTCCTAATACTATTCTTTGATACATTTATAACCTTGTGAATACTTGGGTAAATATTGGGACCCCATGGTTCCACTTGGGAGTGACAATGACACTATATTTATTAATTTTAAGTAAAGACTAAATTGACATAAACATATACATATTTTATTAAAAAAAATTTATATTGAGTTTCATAAGGGATATATTCAACTATAAATATTAATTTGAAATATAAAAAGATTTTATACATCATGGTACTTTATTTGTAATTTCTTGGATACAAATAAATAAATTTATTTATGACACATTGATGATGTAATGATTACCTCTTTAATGATTATTTTAAATAAATGTGATTATAATTTTTAAACTAAATTTATTTTGAAACTTTTTATGACATCCATGAATTTTAAGGATGATTCTAACTTGTTATATTTTAATTATTGTAGGTTTATCGAAATAATAATATAGTTATATATTTTTGTTTATGACTTTATATGAATAGTATTTAAATTGACATAAATTATTTTTTAAATCAATCAATATTTTATTGAATGATATAATTATCCTAAAAACCTAAAATTCATAAAAATTACCTAGATAATGTTTTAAATGTCATTAATTAACCACTTTTGGTTCTATTTTTCTTTTATGGTAAATATATTAACCATAAAGTATGAATATATAATGAACACGGTAATGATAAATAAGTTAACAAAGGATTAAATCAAAAAGATTAGGATTAACAATTATCCAAAACCTGTCAGACTCTAATTCTAGGATTTTATTTAGACATATAACGTCTTAATAAGATAATTATATATTTTTTCAACTTTTTAAACTGAATATTAGTTTATAATAAAATAATATTTTCTAACATTCCTAAAGATCCCCCTCTCCCCCTTATAATAGGATATCACCTCTAACTCATTAGTCACACATCTCAAGAACCATTAATCATCCAACCTATGAAAAAATAATCTCCCAATATCCCTATATACCTCCTAGAATCCTTAATTTTGGTATAAAGCTCTTCAACAAATCCTTTCAGTTCAAACCAATGGTAGTTACCTGATTTAAATGTAATGTCTTCCCTCATGTTCTCTTCTTTTATTTTACTTATTCACTCCCTATCCTATTTTTGATCATTGTTTACATAAAAACACTATTATCACCAATATAATAGGTTTTTGTTTTGATAAGGATTCTAAATAACCTTACACACACTTTCATATAATTGGTATAGAACAAAATGTTTTTTGGATGGCGAACTACTACCTCCCGGAACAATGATTTTTCAATATTCACCTTCCACCACATATGGGGTCCATTATGATGACACTATAATTATATATGATATTTATGATATTTATTTTATCTATATTATTTTTTAATTCTCTTTAATAACATTCCTTAATTCTTTTCATGTTGTATATATATGATAAGTTCATTTGAGGAAGTGTAGACCACCACCGCCTCAAAGTGATATGACTCGTTCATACCATACATGAAACATATAAATAATGGTGTTAATGAACTTATGTAACATATATAAACTATTATATTATGCTATAATGAGAATATAAAAATGTATTATTTGGTTTTTATTCATTTTAAAATGAAAAAATGAAATGGAAGTAGCGTTCAAGCATACGTTCGGCTTACCGTCTCCATGAAGGTTGTATTTTATTTTCTTACATCCAAATGATGTTGAATATTATAAATACATATATACAGGATATAAATGATATATATGATATATAAATCATGAATATCATTCTGGAGAAAATGGAATTTCAACCACATTTACAATTTATAATTATAACAAGTTCATTTTTTACTCATGTTCTGAACTACGAAAAAATGTCCTATATGAACACAAATAAGTAACATAATGTTATAGAAAAGTAATATTTGATATAAAATAAATAATATATTTTAATATTTTCTTAAGAAAGTAGAAATTAACTTAATTTTATTATTTTGGTAATTAAATAATGAACAGGTCAAGTCAGACCCTAGGTTAGGGACTTTATCTCAATCTACTTTCATTGAGGCATGTTTTGATAATATACAAATGCTTCATTTATATGATGTATAATAATCCCCTTTGACTTTTATTTTCATTCAAATGGAATCATTTCTCTATTAAGTTTTTTGAAAAAAAAATATTGAATGTTTTTAACGTTTTCTATGACAATGACCTCCCTTTCGCCGTAATTGTTATTTGGATTCTTCTATAAGCCATAATATTTTTCTTAAATTTTTAAAAAACCCCTTATTCTGTTTTGGGGAGTTCTGGTATTGAAAATGGTTTTTGAAATGGATGATTATTTCAATATCATGAAATGAATTATTGTGATTACAAAAGAATTGTTATTTGTGAAATTTCTATATTTTCAATATTTTATGGGATATGATTTAATAATTGTACATGGACATTTGATAGTTTGTTACATGATAAATAAAATGAGAGGTGGTTCCATGATAAACTAGGATGGTTGGATATGTTATAACCTATAATGAATTGGATATGGAAGTCAGACGTATGGATATTCCATTTAGAGAAATGTGTGGAAGTCGTCCATATGGTTATTCCATTTAATTATGTATTTTTCCCAAGTAACCTTTTTATGTTATTTGTTCTTTATATGGGGTTTATGGTAATATTATGGTTACTAAAGTGTAATCAATGATGTTTTATTCATTAAATCATATTTACTAATTCATAAATGTGAAAAGAATTACTTATGATAATGTTTTCATGGTTTACTTGTTATTTTTAAAAACTAATAGTTTTCCTTCTTTGTGAATCCCTTACTAAGCTTTTTATGCGCATCCTATATTCTTTTTTGAAATGTTTTTCACAGGAAATAATGATGAATAGGCTCATGGATGGGATCAAGTAAAAGTCATGATGTCTAAAATATGGAACTAGAAAAGACAATTTTTTTTCAAGAGTTTTTATTTTATGAAGAAATGGATACTAAGTAGAAGTGTATACATGTAATATTTAAATTGTTATGTATTTGTTAAGACCCAATTCTCGAAATCTATAATATTAAAAGGATCCTTAGTGTTAATTATTAACTTAATTCAAGATTATGTAATGTTTATGTCAGGCTCCTATAGTTGGTATCAGAGGTTGGTTTAGATAACATTAGGAGTTAGGACATTGTTTAATTAATATCCATATATTAATTTATGTTATGATTGAAATGATATAGTATATACAAATTACCATGTTGCGTCGCCAAATAATTTTTTGTGTTTTGGATGGTTTTCCCCATAGGAAATATGGAATCTAGGATGGGAAAACATTAGGAGAAAAACAACCATCTAGATAAGCAACATGATATGGTCGGAATAGGAATTGAGAAGTTTTTTCAGTGATGGAACAAATGAATCGGGCTATAAATGGTGGTGGTATACATTCCTGAGATCATCGTGATCCACTACATAGTGACATGTCAGTAGTGGGGCATTTCATGTGACAATATCCACCATCATTCAGGGGATTATCTGACCGTGTTAGTGCTGAAGGGTGGACCAAAGCACTGGAAAAGATTTTCAATGACATGGGTTGTACAGACAATAAAATGGTTAGTATTTCTCTTTACTTATTCGTAGATGAAGTCTATTAGTGGTGGTCGATGGTGAAAATCATTAGGGAGAGTGAAGTGATCGATGATCATGGCTGGGACAATTTCAATGGTGTGTTTCTTGAGAAATATTTTCCTAAGGTGGTTTGGCATATCATGGAAAATAATTCATGGAATTGAGGCTAGAGGATGACTCAATGGCAAGTTACGAAGAAAATTTCACTCACCTGGCAAGGTATGCTCCAAATTTTATTTGAGATCTTGATAGTAAGATAAATCTATTTTTCTCAGGATTGATGATGCGATATCAAAGATCATTAGCCTCTTGTGAATTCAAAATCTATGAGAAACTTGTTCGATGTAAGGAGAAGGTGAAATGGAGTTTCCAGATGATCAGGTGTTCTTTGACAAACAAAAGTATAAGAGGTTGAGGTGGAAGATGAATGGGAAGAACTCTTCAAAAAATTCTGATGGTAAGAAACATATGTTTATAGTTCATGAAAACTGAGGTAAAAATCATGCTAGGGAAAGACTTTTGAATTCTATTAAGTGCTATCGACGTGGTAAAATGGGGAATAAGGCTCATAATTGCACTGAAAAAATGAGGTTAATGGTAAGACAAAATCAAATTCACAGTTTGTAAAATGTTTTAAAGGCACTAAAAAGGGTCATTATGAAATTGAGTGTCAAAAAAAGAACTCATCCGAGGGAAATAAGTCAGACTAAATGCAGAAAGGGGTGGAGAAACCCTTTGCAAATTCTTCAGCGGATGTTGAGATATCGAATGAAGTAGTATCGGGTACATTGTTTGTTAATTTAGATTATTCCATTTTATTTTGATTTAGGGTAAAAACATTCATTCATTTCAGAGAATATTTATAGTAAATTGGGAATTCCATCTCATGATATGAATAGTGAATTTATCGAAAAAACACCTCGAGGAAATGTTGAGATGAAAAGAAATTATAAGAACCATTTTTTCCATGTGTACAGAAATAATTTTACTACAAACCTTATAGTATTGCCTCTAATTTTGTATGATGTTATTTTGGGTGTGGATTGTAACACTCCAAGCTTCCACGGTACACTTCTCTTTGAATAATACAGTAGCGTGTGTTGTACGCAACTTCGAGTTTTAACACACCACAACCAATCAAACTAGCTGTTATGAATAGTAATACCCAAATT
This sequence comes from Viscum album, assembly GCA_963277665.1. Classification (NCBI taxonomy): domain Eukaryota; kingdom Viridiplantae; phylum Streptophyta; class Magnoliopsida; order Santalales; family Viscaceae; genus Viscum; species Viscum album. The sequence goes on from OY728127.1 coordinate 1,575,365,965, forward strand.
TTGAAATTTTATAAATTTTAACTTTCAAAATAAACTTCATTTTTGAATTAGGAATATCGAAATTAGCTTAGGGTGAATTTTTTTTATTTTTCAAAAAACATTCATTTTTTGGTGAACTGTGAAAAACACTAAGTTATAGTTTAAAACTGTATTTTTATTTAAATAATTATTCATTATATTTAAATTTATTTTAGGTAAAAATAGATATATAATATGTATATAATTTCAATGTAATTCATTGGATTTGGTTTATAATAATTTTAGATATATAAACATTGTGTTGACTTTTTCACCGTCTTTTACCCACCTCCTAAAAGAGTTAGCAAATTCACATAAAACCTAATTTTACCGCTCCTTTGAGTGGAATTTAAAAAATTTGTGAGACACAGTTGATATCAGTAAGTAAAATTTTGTTCAATAAGTTGAGAATATTTTTTTGTGAATAGTTACTTTTTACTTTTATATACCACATTTAAAAGTAAATAGGGTAACTAAGGGTAAAAATGATATTATTATTAACTAACACATGTCCAAAAATTATTGGATAAGTATAGTTAGACCAAAAAAACCTTAGGAATAAAATATGAACCTCTTTGGTCCACTTGGATTATATTAGGACATTTATTTTTATTTAATTCAAAGAAGAGTTAAAAGAGTTAAAAACAATGTTTAATAACTAAAACATTTTTAACATAGGGTTATACATAAGATAAATTCGAATATAAATATTAATTATAAATATAAAAAGATTTCATACATATTATTATTTTATTTATATTTTATAGACATTAAATTACATAATTTATTTATGACACAATAATGATGTAGTAATTACCTAATTAATGAAATATTAATTTAATTGATATTTTAAATATCCAAATAAATGTAATATGAAACTTTTTATGAATCCCAATACTTTTCTAGGTTAATATGGCCTATTAGGGTTGGTTGGATGATTTTTTTAGAAGTAATAATGTTGTTATAAATTTATCAAAAATAAAATACCAAATAGTGTCAAAATTGACATAAAAGAGTTTTTAAAACAAATATTATATTATTAATTGATATTCTATTTCTAAAAATCTATGGTTCAGCCAGAAGACTAATATAATGATAGCGCTATAATTAATGAACCACTTGGGGGGTATCTTGGAAGTATATAGTATGTTTATTAACTATATAATATCAAAATACAAAGAGACATGGTAAATGTCAAACTATTTAACTAAGTGTTAAATATAAATGATAAAGTTAATATAGTGACCCGAACCGGTCTAAAACCTATTGTTTGAGTGGTGTTCGACCCATAACCACCTTATTCTTTAAATAATCCATTTTTGAGACATTAAAATCTGAAAATGATTTTATTATAAAATAATATTTCCAGCTTTTCCAAAGGTTCCCCTCACACCTCTTATAAAAGGGAACTCCCCATTATCTCTAATTCACACCTTCAAAGCCATTTTTATCAGCCAAAATCTTCACAAATACACTATAAACTATCTTACCTTCATCCTAGAGGCCTTCCTTTAGTCTGAAAGTCAACCTAAGGGGCCCTTTTGATCAAATAAAAATGAAGAACCTGAAGAAGAGGTAAATATTCCATCACCTCTTTCAAGTTCCTTTCTTCTTCCACTTCCTTTAATTTGTTTTTTCCATTATAAAATAATAACTCTAGTATATTATATATAATCTTATTTTATTATAAATATTGTTTAACCAAATTCATTTATCTATCCATATTTTGAATGACATGTCACCATACGTGCGTATGTACGGCTTGTCGTCTCCACGTCATGGTGTAATTGTTATTCAATACATTATTATTTGTATGGGTATAATAATGATATTTAATTGATGTAAATAATAAATATAACATGATAGTGATTCTATATATAGGATATACCATCCAATTATATATAATTTTAATATCAGATGAGTGATATTTTTGCTCGTGTGTATGTACGGATTGCCGTCTCCACGAACGTGATGAGATTCTTTCCCCATCATATACATTCAAGACTATTTTTCATTAGATGATTAAAAATAATGTTTAAAGAATTGATATTATTCAGGATATGAATATGATACATCCCATCCATAACAATTATGACACATGTAACAAATATTATAATTTAAAACGAAGTCGTTACCACCTAAAACAACGATAATACTAATATATTATTATCAAAGAAATGTTAAAAGATCATATATGATATCATATTAATGTATATGATTATTTTATAATTTAATAAAAATTATTTAACCATTATACTGGAGGTTAACCTACCCTCTACCAAGGAAAAGTACAAGGTAAGGGGTAATTTCACAATCTCTTTATTATATGAGGTTGTTATTACAAAAGTATCTACTAGGACCTCTTTATCATCCACATCAATGTTTCTTAAAAATGTATTTCAAAACATTCTTAATATTTTATAGACTATGGGATAATGTAAATTTTAACCTTTTTTTACTTTTTATATGATATTTAAAAGTGAATCTTTCCATCGTTTAACCAACAAGGTCCTTTTTAACCTTTTTGAAAAAAATAAGGTAAGTATGTATTTTTTAACTTATACAGTGGGTGCAGCTATTTTCCGCCATTATAAAATCATCGAAGCATCCCTTACAATATTATAAAAATATTTTCAATGTAAATGTTTTATTTTATTATTATTCAACTTTTAAATGATTTCAAAAAAGAGATATTTGTCTCAAATAGTTTTGATTTCATCTATGTCAACATCCTTTGATAGATTTTAAACTTATTTTAAGTTGATTTATAATGATGCGAAACTTTAATATTGTATTTAAGGTTTTGTGATATGTTTGACTATAGATGTGTTAATTTACACCATTCATGGTTTATGGATAAAGTATAGACATTTCGTATGCTAGTTTTAATATGAATGTTTATGTTATGTTTAAACCTGTTCATGCGAGGAATGCATTGGACATAGTAAGTGTTGGGTGGAGCCCGCTATTTCTCCTCGATGCATCGGTAGGTCTGATGAGACAAACTAGTGTCTTGGCACAAGGCCTTGACAAATTCTTATTTGTAGTCTTGGCACAAGGCATTGAATACGTGGTTATGATAGTCTGGCATTATGAATTCCATCATTATGAAAGTTGTTATTGATATAGCATGTAATTATTCTACTAGTAGAATATCCATGTTAATAAGTAAACGACATTATTTCATTTTATTTTTTCCATATTATGGTGAAGTTCAAGTTTAAAAGGCTTTTGTTTTAATTACACATTGCCTTAAATGTTTAAGCTTATTTATAAAATTTTCCGCTATATTTTTATCCTTACTGATCATCTGAGGTCACCGCTTTCTATGTTTTATTTTTCCCAGGATGTGAAGAAGTATTTTATGAATAAATGCAGGGATAGTCTGACGGGATAAGTGTGTGGACTATGGAGACTATGTTTTTGTAGTTTTTCACTTTATAATGTAATGTAAGACTTATGAATGTATCTAGTGTTTCCAAGGCTACTAAACTAATCGGTCTTTCAAGACAGGATCTTTTGTGATTAGGCCAATGTTATGTAATAATGCACCGACTCTAGGCTTCTGGGGTCAGGGAATTACAGTTGGTATCAGAGGAATTTTTGTACAAACCTTGGAAACTATATTTAGATAAACTTTGATTAGATCACATAGCCCTAAGATATACTTTTAGTATTAGTATATAAGAACTTCCTAGAATTTTGGTATTGTAGAGATTTTTTGAGTTTTTCCAGGAAATAAATCCCTATCTGGATATGAGTAGGTGGAGGTGGCTCTGGCACAGATTTACCTAGGGGTAAAACCCAAAAACACCGCATTTAGCTGGACTCGAACGGGAATTGGTGCATGACAATGGGCCTTTCTGCACTCTTGGATACGACACTCCCGATGAATATGCTTAGGATAATTATCATTTCTTTACAAAATATTATGAAGGGTTTATGAGTATATAAGTTATCAAAGAAAACATTTTTATGATTATGGATTATATCCATAAACTATTCAATTTATGTTATGTATTTTACAAGTTTGGAATTATGTATTTCGATTCATAATATAATCTAGTTTATGTCATTATTTAGAAATGGAACCTAGTGGAAGGAATGTAAACTGTATCAATGCACGCACACCATGTGGGGATTCCCCTCCTACACAAGATAATTATAGTGGAGATGGTGATACAACTGGTGTTGATCAGCTTATCACCATACTGGGATAACTCACCCAGGTTATGAATAATAACCTTACCCATATGGAGCACCCTGATCCATAACATTGAGGATCAATGTTAGATCACTTCATGAGGCAACAACCACTAACTTTCAAAGGGAGTAAAAATCTATTACTAGCTAAGAAATGTATAAATTACTTAATGAAAATATTCATTTCCTTGAAGAGTAGTGAAAGTGAAAAATTTATCATGGTAGTTTACCAGCTCACTGGATATGCTGATCAATGGTGGACATTGATTCAAAACACAAAGGAAGATGATAAAGTATAAAATATGGAATAGAGGGAGTTTAAAGATATTTTCATTGAAAAATATTTTCCTCGTGACCATCGAGAAGATATGGAAAGGAAATTTATGAGTTTGAGGAAAAATGAGGATTAGAATGTCGCAAAGTATGAGGCTAACATTGTAAGGTTAGCAAGGCATACTGCAGATTATATACGTAACCCAAGAAGTAAGATTGATCGTTTCGTTGATGGGTTAAATTTGTTTGGAAAAAAGAGTGTGAAGAATGTTTTGAATAAATGAAGAGAGTATTAGTCAATGCTCATATATTGACTCTACCATTGTGGAATGATGGGTTCATTATTTATAGTGATGCATAAAAGAAAGGATAAGGTTGTGTCCTTATGAATAATGATAGGGTTATTTCGTATGCATCACGATAGCTGAAAATTCATGAGAAAAACTATCCTACTCAGGATCTTGAGTTAGTACCTGTAATCATTGATTTAAAGATATGGAGACACTATCTCTATGGTGAAAATTCTGACATTTATACTGATAACAAGAATTTGAACTATATTTTCCCAAAGATAGAACTCAAAATGAGGCAAAGGAGATGGTTTGAACTACTCAAGGATTATGATTTCACTATACACTACCACCCAGGGAAGGAAAATAATGTGGAAGATGATTTGATTAGAAAGGATCATGGAGTTTTGAACAAGATGAGAGTTAAAAGGGTTCCTTTTTTCATGGATCTAGTAAAGATGGATATTTGAATCACCATGGGAGGTGAAACAACAATAATTTTTCAAATGGTTTACAAACCACCTTTACTAGAAAGGATAAAGAGTTCTCAGACTGATGATAAAGAGTTTAAAAATAAAATTAAAGTTGTGAATGATGGGAGATTGAGTGACTTTGTATATGAAGATGAAACTTTCATATTTCGTAAGATACTTTGTGTTCCCGATATATCCGATCTAGAAAGGGAATTGTTGGATGATGCTCATAGTTCCAATTTCTCTATACACCATGGGAGCACCAAAATGTTTAGGGATTTGAAGGAACATTTTTGGTGGGACAACATAAAGAGGGAGATTTCTGCTTTTGTGTCAAGATATAAGGTTTTTCAACATGTGAAAGATGGAAGTCACAACCTGGAGGAGTCATGCAACCTCTTTCCATACCGGAGTGGAAATGGGATAATATTATGATGGACATTGTAATGGGACTAACAATGACTCCTAGAAGGAATGATGAAATATGGGTCATTGTTGATCCTCTAACCTATTTATCACATTTTCTTGCTATAGTAGAAGATCTACCACTTGAACATCAACCAAAACTATATATTTATGAAGTTTTGATACTTCATGGAGTACCCCTATTGAATGTTTCTGATCGTGATCCACATTTTACATCAAGATTCTGGAAAAGTCTTTAGAAATCCCTGGATACTAAGAATTGTTTGAGCACTTCTTTCCACCCCCAAACTGATGGACAATCAGAACGGACTATTCAAACCTTAGAAGACATGTTGAGATCATGATCACTTGTATTTCAAGGTATGTGGGATCAATATTTACCTCTGGTATAATTTTTCTATTACAATAGATTTCATTGAAGTATTCAGATGGCACCATATGAAGTGTTATACAGAAAGAGATGTCGCACAGAAGCCTGTTGGGAAGATGTTGGTGAAAGAAAAATCATAGGCCCAGAACTGGTGGAGGAAACAATGGAAAAGGTGAAGGTAATCCAAAACCACATCAAAACAGCTCAAGTAGGCAGAAGAGGTATGCCGATAACCGAAGGAAGGACTAGAAATATCAAGTAAGAGATCATGTTTTATTGAAGGTATCTCCCTGGAAGGGTGTTATATGTTTCGGTAAGAAGGGTAAATAGAGTCCCAGGTAAATTGGAACTTTTGAAATTATAGTATGAATTGGGGTCGTATCTTACCATTTGGAAATGCCACCAAGTCTCTCCAAAGATCACGATGTGTTCCACGTATCACTATTGAGACAATACATGCCTGACCCAAATCATGTACTCACCTATGAGGAATTAAAACTAGAACCTGATCTGTCTTATTGTGAAGAGCCTATCATGGTTCTTCATACAAGAGAACAAGTGCTGAGAAATCGGGCGACTATCCTGGTAAAAGTTCTATAGAGAAACCATAATATGGAAGAGGGAATGTGGGAACATAAGGAACTTATAATAAAGAACCAACCGAGTCTTTTCATGGTGTAGTATTCTAGAAATTTCAAAGATGAAATTATTTGAATAAGGGGAGAATTTAACTCCCAAACTTCAATGGTATGCTTCTCTTTGAATAATATAGTAGTGTGTGTTGTACGCAACTTCAAGTTCTAACACACCACAACCCATCAAACCAGCTGTTATGAATAGTAATACCCACTTTTTAAAATTTTATAAATTTAATATTTCAAAATGGAGTTCATTTTTGAATTTGGAATATCAGAATTATATTAGGGTGAATATTTGGTATTTTTCTGTAAACATTCAATTTTTGATGAAAAGTTAAAATCACTTATTTATAGTTTTAAACAGAAATTCTATTTAAATAATTATTTAGTATATTTAAATTTATTTTAGGTCAAAATAGATATATAATACTTATATAAGTTCAATTTAATTCATTCAAGTTAGTTTTTAATGATTTTAAATATTTAAAAATTTTATTGACCTTTTCACCGTCTTTTACCCACCTCCTAGGAGAATTTAAAAATTCCCATAAAACATAATTTTTACACTTCTGTGAGTGGAATTTGAAAAATTTGAGATACACGGTTGATATCAGTATGTAAAATGTGGTTCAATAAGATGAAAATAATTTTTGATGAACAATAATTTTTTTAATTTTATTCACCACGTTTAAAAGTAAATGGGGTAACTATGGGTAAAAATGATATTATTATTACCCTAAAACATGTCCTAATTCTATTGGATAAGTATATTTCGACAAAAAACAACCTTATTAATAAAATATGAACCTCTTTGTTCCACTTGTATTAGATTATGACATTTATTATTATTTAATTCAAAGAAGAGTTAAAATCATAGTATAATAACTAAATCATTTTTAATATAGGGTTATACATAAGATAAATTCGACTATAAATATTAATTATAAAGCTAAAAATATTTCCTACATAATGGTATTTTATTTATTCTTTTTAGACATTATATAACTTGATTTATTTATGGTACAATGATGATGTAGTAATATCCTAATTAATGAAATATTAAAATAATTGATATTATAAATATCCAATTAAATGTAATATGAGACTTTTTATTAATTAAACTAATTTAATGGGTCGATATTACATATTAGGGTTGGTTAGATGATTTTTTTTCTAAGTAATAATGCTGTTATGAATTTAGAAAAAACAAAATACCAAATAGTGGCAAAATTGACATAAAAGATTTTTTAAAACAAATATTATATTATTAATTGATATTCTATTTATAAATAATCTAAGGTTATTCCAAAGGACTTATATAATGATAGGTGTCTAATTAATGACCCACTTGGGGGTTTATTGAAAGTATATAGTATGTTTATTTACTATATAATATAAAAATACAAAGAGACATGGTTAATGTCAAACTATTTAACTAAGACTTAAATCTAAAAGATAAAGTTAATAATAGACCAAAACCTCTCTAAAACCTGTTGGTTGAGAGGTATTTGACTCCTCCCAACCTTAGACACTAAATAATCCTTTTTGGAGAATTTAAAAACCGAAAATTATTTTATTATAAAATAATATTTCTATCTTTTCCTAAGGTGCTCGTCACCCCTCTTATAAAAGAGAACTCCCCCTTATCTCTAATTCACACCATCAAAACCATTTGGCTGGGTAAAAATCTACCCAAATACACTATCAACTTCATCCCTTCATCCTAGAGGCCTTCTTATAGTCAAAAATCCAACATATAGAGCCCTTTTTATCAAATCAATCGGAAGAACCCAAAGAAGAGGTAAATATTACATCACCTCATTCGTGTTCATTTCATCTTCCACTTCCTTTTTTTTGTTATTTCTATTATAAAATAATAACTCTATTATCTTATATATACTGTGATGTTATTATAAATATGGTACCACCAAATTCATTATTCTATCCATCCTTTGAATCACATGTCACCATACGTGCGTACGTACGACTTTCTGTCTCCACGTCGTGGTGTAATTGTTATTCAACACATGATTATTTGGATGGGTATAATAATGATGTTTAATTGATCTAACTAATAAATATAACATTATAATGATTCTTTATATATGATATAACATCCAATAATATATTATTTTAATATCAAAATACTGATATTGTTGCTCGTGCGTATGTACGGATTACCGTCTCCACGAACGCGATGAGATTTATTCCCCATCATATCCATTAACAAATAATTTTCATTATATTATTAAAAATAATGTTTAAAGGCATAATATAATTCTGGATATGAATAGTATACATCCCATCCATAACAATTACGACTCACATAACAACGAATTTAAAGGAAAATGGATCCGTTGACACTCGAAACAACGATAGTACGAATATATTATTAAAAATCAATGTTAAAAGTTCATATATGATATCATATTAATGTTTATGATTCTTGTATAATTTAATAACAATTATTTCACCATTACACACGAGGTTAACCTACCCTGATGAAAGGAAAAGTACAAGGTAAGGGTTAATTTCACAACCTCTTTATTATCCGAGGTTGTTTTTACATAAGTATCTACTGGGACCTCTTTATCATCCACATTCATGTTCCTTAAAAATGTATTTCAAAACATTCTTACTATTTTATAGACTATGGTATAATGTCATTTATACCCTTGTTTTACTTTTTATAAATTATTTAAAAAGTAAACTTTTCATCCTTTTCCAAACAAGGTCCTTTTTAAACTTTTCAACAAAATTAAGGCATGTATGTCTTTTTTTTAACGTATATGGAAGGTGCGGCTATTTTACACCATTATAAAATTTTCACAGCTTCCCTTAAAAGATTATAATAATATTTTCAAATTAAATGTTTTATTTTATAATTATGCGACATTTAAATGAATTCAAAAAAGATATATTTCCCTCAAATAGTTTTGATTTCATCTATGTCAACATCCTTTGATGGGTTTTATGCTTATTTGAAGTTGATTTATTATGATGAAAAACATCCTTATTATATTGAAGGTTTTTTGATTTTTTTGACTGTGGATTTTTTATTTTTACACCATTCATGGTTTATGGATAAATTATAGACATTTCGTATGCTAGTTTTAATAAAAATGTTTACGTTAAGTTTAAACTTGTTCATATGAAGAATGCATTGGACTTTGTAAGTGACAGGTGGATCCCGCTATATCTCCTTGATGAATCGGTAGGTATCATGAGACAAAATAGTGTCTTTCCATAAGGCCTTGACAAAATCTTATTTTTATTCATGGCCCAAGGCCTCAACTATGTGGTTATGATAGTCTGGAATTATGCCTTCCATCATTAAGAGAGTGGTTATTGATATAACATGTGATTATTCGACTAGTAGAATATCCATGTGAATAATTAAATGTAATTATTTCTTTTTATATTTTCCATATTATGTTGAAGATCAAGTTTAAAAGGCTTTTTGTTTTAATTACACATTGACTTAAATGTTTATTATTATTTATGAATGTTTCCGTTATATTGTTATCCTTACTGAGCATCTGAGCTCACCCCTTTCTATGTTTTAATTTTCCTAGGATGAAAGTTTATACTATATTGTTATCCTTACTGATGTGTTTGTTGGTATAATACCTGATCGGGATGCTGAATTTACAGCTGACTTAGTTCCTCATGCTATGCCAATTTCAAAACCCCCTTATTGAAGTGCTCAAATTGAACTTGTAGGGGTAAAAAATTAGTTATAGGAGTTATTAGATAAAGGATTAATTCGACCTAGAACATCTCCATGGGGTTATATTGTCTTGTTTGTTAAAAATAAAAATGGTTCAGTGATAATTTTCATTGATTATAGAGCATTGAGTAACATCACTGTTAAGAACAAGTATTTGTTGCCTCATATCGATGATTTGTTTGATCAAATATAGGAAGCTCAATATGTTTTGATGATTTATTTGAGGTCAGGGTACAATCAGTTGAACATAAAGGAAGAAGACATTCCAAAGACCATGTTTCATAGTCGGTATGGAATTTTTGAATTTTTAGTTATGCTTTTTGGATTAACCAATGCATCTACTGCATTCACTGATATTATGAATTGAATTTTCCGTGAATTAGTGGATATGTTTTTGGTTGTGTATATTGATTATATTTTGAGTTATTCCAAAAGTTAAGAGGAACATGAAATTAAGTTAAGGGTTTTATTGCAATCCTTAATAGAAAAGAAACTATATTGGAAATTTAGAAACTATGAGTTTTGGTTAAAAAAAATTCTTTCCTTGGTCACATTGTTTCAAAAAATGGAATAACAGTTGATCTTTCTAAAACAAGAGTTTTCCAAGATTGGCCATGTCCCAAAAATATAACCGAGATCCATAGTTCTCTTGGCTTAACAAGTTATTATAAGAGGTTTGTTGAATATTTTTCAAAGTTATCTATCATAGGGACTAAGTTAACTCGAAAAGGTGTTATGTTCATTTTTAAAAATGAATGTGATAATTTTTTTTCATTAATTGAAATGAATATTGGCTAATGCCCCATTTTTGGCCTATCCTTCCTGAAATGGTGAGTTTCTTATCTACAGTGATGCTTCATTGAATATACCCGGTCATGTCATAATGTAGAAGATCAACTAATTGTTTATGCTTCTTGTTAGTTGAAACAACATGAGTTAAATTACCCTACACAAGATTTGGAATTAAATACTATTTTTATTTTAAAATTTTTAGGCATCATCTCTATATATTAAAATGTGGAATATATGCTGATGAAAAAAGTTTGATGAATATATTTAATCAAAATGATTTGAACCTAAGATAGAGGATATGGCTAGAATTAATCAAGGATTATGATTACCCGATCAATTACCATTCGTGAAAGGAATATGAAGTGGCCGATGCATTCAATCAAAAAATTAATGATATATTAACCATGCTACATTTGGAATAGGATCCTTTGATTAACAATTTGTTGAACATTGGTATAGAAGTTTTTGGTGTAGAAGAATCCACTTTTTTTTCAGGTATCAGTGAAATCATCCCTAGAAGATAGAATAAAGTAGGAATAGAATAAAGATAGTGTATTGTAGAAAAAGGTAGAGTTGGATCATAAGTGTAAGTTAACTGAATTTTAACATTGATAATGATAATGTTTACAGTTTTTGAAATCGATTATGGGTGGCTTTTGATTTATAGTTAAATAAAGAGCTGTTATGTGAATGTAATAGTTCTCTAGTTTTACTTCATCTTGGAACTACTAATATGTAAAATGATCTTCAAGAGTATTACTGGTTTAATGGAATAAAAAAAGATATTGCCGATTTTACATTGAAGTGTTTGAGTTTCTACAGGTTAAAGCATAGTGGTAGTTACTAAGTGGGATGCTTCCATCTGTTCTAATGCCAGAGTAGAAATAGGAAAATATATCCTTGGACTTCACTGTAGGATTTCTGAAGAAATCTCGAGGTAAAAATGCAATCTGGTTATTGTTGATCAATTGACAAAATCTGCGCATTTCATTCCTTTTAGAAATACCTTGTTTCTAGATAAAAAATATTGGTTGTATGTTAATGAGATTTTCAGGTTTAATAGAGTTCCCCTACCCATTTTATTTGATCATGAGTCCTTGTTTACATATAACATTGGAAATGGATTTCAGAAGTCTTTGGGTTTGGAATTACATTTTATAACCGCTTTTCATCGAAAATTAGATGGGCTCCCAGGACAAATAATTCAGACATTGGAAGATATGCTATAAGCTTTCTCAATGGATTACCAAGAATTTGGGACCAAAATCATTCATTGGTTGAATTTTATTATCATAATAGTTTTCATTCCAGAATACATATGGAACCATTTGAGTCATTATATGGAAATTGGTGTTGAACTCCAGGATTTATTGATGAAGTAGGTGAACGAAAACTTATGAGAATAGAATTGGTAGAATAGATGGTAGAAAAAGTTCAGTAGATTCAAAAGTACATGAGAACTGCATAGAGAAGGCAGAAATTTTATGAGGATAACCAGAGGAAGGATCCTTATTTTTAGGTTGGTGATCATGTCTTTATTAAGGTTTCTCCATATAAAAGTCTGATGTATTTTTGTAGGAAGGGAAAGGTGAGTTTGAGGTTCATTGGACCCTATAAAATCATAGAGTAAGATGGATCAGTTTCCTATAGAGTGGATTTACCTCCAATTTTATCCCAGGTACACAATGTTTTTCAGGTTTCAATGTTGAGAATGTATATGCCAGATCCATCTCATATTTTTAGTCTAGAGGTAGTTCTGTTGGAGGTGAATATTTTATATGGGGAACAAACAATCCATATTCTTGACCGAAGAGAGAATGTGATGCATAATAAGGTAATACATTATTTATATGTTTTGGGAAAAAATATTATGGTTGAAGAGGAAATGTGGGAATATGAAAATGATATGACATATAAATACCCCCATTTATTTGATAAGTGAATAAAATTATGAGAATTCAATTTCCAAAAGAGGGGAAGGATGTAACATCCCAGGTAAATAAAGAGTAATTCATTTTTATATTTATTAATAGTTTTAAATTAGATATTAATCACTTTGAAGGGAATATTATGTTCGATGGCATACCCAATATGCAATAACTAGGTTATTGGAAGTCTTACGTTACACACAATAATGAGTTATACTAAAAAATAACAATAGAATATTATTATTTTAAATTTTAGTTAACACAAGTCCATTCTATTGGTAGGAATGAAAAAATCTAATTAAAATATTATTAAACATGTTTATTAAATGTTTTAAATTCTATCCAATAAATGTTATTGGATTAAAATGTGAATGAAACCAATTCTAAGTATAAATACTCTAATATTCTTTATATGGTTGATTTACTACCTTTTGATGGAAAAACCTTTTTAAATTTTTTTTGGTTACATTTATATATACTATTTTAAAAAATAAAATTCTTCATTTGAAGCTGGAATTCAAAAATTAATATTGGGTAATATTTTTTTATTTTTCAGATCAAGTTAATTTTTTAATGAATAGTTAAGATACTGTATTTTTATTCATAAATTCATTTAAATCTAATTTTTTTATATGGTAAGATTATATTTTTAATTATTTTAATTACAAATTAGATTATATTTTTACCATTTAATCAAATTTTGGTCATTGGAGGTAATTTCGTTTTAAATTTGGACATAAACAAGTGTAAATCTTTTGATAATTATTATTTCATAAAAAACATGTTTTTTGTTCTGACAATGAGAATTAATTTTTAATTAATTTCATTCACTTATGTTTTTTGAAATTTTAAAAAATGGATTCTATATTTGGAATCATGAGTTCCAAATTGTTTAAATGGGTAACTTTTAATTTTGGACACTATTAATATTAACATCATTTAATATTTTATTTACCATTGTTAAAAGGTAAATCTGGTAAATAAGTGTAATAAAAAATTACTATAATAATTTAAAATTACACTAATATGTGTTATAATCCAATTTGGTTATACATTTTCTACCATGGAAATCCTTTTGTCGATTTTGAGACCCCATACATGGGAGTGATAATGACACTTTATATTAAATAATTTAAAGTGAAGACTAAAATGACATAAACATATATCTCTTAGAAAAACAAATTTTATATGGGGTTATATATGTGATCTCTTTGACTATAAATATTCATATGAAATCTAAAATGATTTCCTAAATCATGGTATTAAATTTATAACTTTTATATATCAAATAATAAAATTAAATTTTGACACAATGATGATGTAATTATTACCTAGTTAATGAAATTTATCAATAAATGAGATTATAAATGTTAAAATAAAATTATTTTGAAACTTTTTATTCCATATAAGAATTTTAGGGAGGAATATGAATTGTGGTCTTTGAATTATAATATGTTTTTTGGAATAATCAAATTGTTATAGATTTGTTATATGTCTTGATATGAATAGAATTTAAATTAACAAGAATGAGTTTTTAAGTCAATCAATATTTGATTAAATGAAATAATAATCCTAAAAATATAAAATTCGTCCAAAATACATAGATGACGTTTACAATTTCATTAAAGAACCTCATGTGGTTCAATTTTCACTACTGGAAATTTCATATTTACCAAAGTTTTAAAACTGTTGGAAAAGGATGGACAACCGTTGGTATAAACTATACCAACAGTTGTCCAAACCATTGGGTCTTGAGCCGTTGGGATAGACATATCCCAATGGTTCTGTGAATACCATAGGGATATGTCTAAAAAAATTATTATATACCAACGGTTTACTGAAACCATTGGTATAAATGTTTACCAATGGTTTAAAACCATTAGTAATGTTAAAAATAATCTCCAGACCAAAGGGTTTTAGACCATTGGTGTAGACATTTACAAATAGCTTTCAACAAACAATTGGGAAATGTGAAGTAAACATATCTAATCAAACAGTTTATAAACCATTGACATATAAATTTTCCAAAGGATTACATAAATATATTGTTAAAAGTTCTATTTTTATAGATACTTCAACGGTTGTAAACTGTTGGCATAGCCTTCAAATACCTATAGCGGCAAGCCAACTTGCTGGACTCCCCCTACACGCATGTGGTAATTCCACCAGCTTCCACTAACAGGCCTGCAGAATTCATGTAAGGCTTTGGGGGGAATTTTTTATGAATTCATCTAGAATTCATACAACACATAATTCATATAGAATTATGAATAACTCCAATTTTTTTTTAATTACCCACTAACCACATAAATAATTAACACATAATTCATACGGTAATTACAGTAAATATACACATACAATGGGTATAACCATAAAACATGTATTCCCATAATCTATTAACACGTAATTCTTATGTTAATTAAATACATAATGAACTCAATTCAGAATTCACGAGGATGGGGGTTGTTCATTGGGTTCGGGGTGGCTGTCCAAGGGGGTAGGGGGTGTCCCGGGGCTGGGGGTGTTCGGGGGGATGGGGGTGTCCATGGGGGTTTTCCATAGTGGTAGGGGAGAGGTCAGTAGATGGCGGTGTCCAGGGGGTGGGGTGGTGTCAAGGGGGTGGGGTGGTGTCTAGGGGGCGGGGTGGTGTCCAGGGGGCAGGGGGGATTTCAAGGGGGTGGGGTGTCTAGGGGGTGGGGGTGTCTATGGGGGTGGGGGTGTCCAGGGGGAGGGGGCAGTCCAGGGGGTTGGGGTGATGTCCAATGGGGGTTGGGTGGTGTTCAAGGGGGTGGGGCTGTCCATGGGGGTGGGGTGTTTAGGGGGTGAGGTTTCCAGGGGGTGGGGTGTCTAGGTGGTGGGGTGGTGTCTCAGAGGGGTGGGGGCATCCATGGGGTTTGGGGGATGTCTAAGGGGAGGGGGTATGTCCATGTGGGTGGGGGTGTCTAGGGTTGGGGGTGATGTAGGGGGTTGGTGGGATGTCCAAGGGGGAGGGGTGGTGTTCAGGGGGGATGTCCAATGATGTGGGGGGCTATCCAGGGGGTGGGCCTGTCCATTGGGGTGGTGGTCTGTCCAGGGGGTAGGGCATGTCTAGGGGGAATGGGGATATAATGGTTTTAGTGGAATGAATTTACTGGATTTTAAGATCAATGGTATTTTTAAAATGGTTTTATAATACTGTGCATTTCAATAGTATGGTATACTTTTGAAAAAATGAATGTTTTTGGTGTGCAAGGTAGGAAGGGGGGTTTTGTTATTAGGAAATGGATTAAATTTTATTGTGGGACAAAAATACTATATTATTTTTTAATTGGAACCTTAAATGGGATTTTACTAAACCATTGGGGAGTTTGAAATAGAAAGAAGTATTTATTATGTGATTTTGAAATGATTTTATAAAGATATATTTATGATTTATCTTTGTGAAATTTGTGATTCTGTGTCCCCAGTTTTGGAACATCAAATTATTTTACTAAACATTTTGTTTTTTATAATACTCTAGAATGTTTCTACTAAAAATGAATCAAAATTTCAATAAGAGGATATCTTAGGTAGTCATTCCTATGATCCAGCTATTGTTTTCCTAGTATCGGTCACTACTCAAACTACTAAGGAAGTGGAATAGCCGTTTTCTTCTCGGACCATTGATTATGCATGGTAGTTTCTAAAAAAGAATCCATTATTTTTTATTGGTGATCAAGGATCCCAGGAGACAACAAATTGGGTAGCAATGATTAATGGGATCTTAGAGTTTTTATAAACCCTATAGTATATGGGGGTTGGGGCTGTCCAGAGGGTGGGGGCTGACCAGGGGGTACGGCGTGTCTAGGGGGTGTGCGGGCAGTCCACGGAGTGGCAGGGTTGTCTAGGGGTAGGGGGTATCTAGGGGTGTGGGCAGGCTGTCCATGGGGGTGGGGGCTACCCACGGGGGGAGGGGGTGTCCAGGGGGGTGGGAGGGATATCCACGGGGGGTGGAGGGGATGTCGAGGGGGGTAGGGGGTGTCCAGGGTGTGGGTGGGCTATCCTTGGTTGTGGTCAGGCTATCCACGAGGGGGGGTGTCCAGGGTGGTTGGTTGGATGTCCACAAGGGTGGTGGGGTTGTCCCTAGGGATACGGCGTAACCAAGGGGGTGGGCGGGCTATCCATGTGGATGGGCAGGCTGTCCATGTATTGGGGGGTTGTCCTAGTAGGTATAGGGTGTCTAGGGGTTGGGCGGGGCTGTCCAGGGGATACAGGGTGTCCAGGGAGGTGGTCGGGCTATCCACGGGGGTGGCGGGGGTGTCCTGGTGGTAGGTGGTGTTCGAGGGCAGGGGGGGGGGCTATTTACGTGGGTTGGGATTTCCATGTGGGGAGGGGTGTCTAGGGGGTGGGTGGGCTGTTCAAAAGAGTGGAAGGGCTGTCGAGGGGGGTAGGGGGTGTCCAGGGGGTGTGCGGGATGTCCATGGGTGTGGGTGGGTTGTCCACGAAGGTGGGTATGATGTACGAGGTGTCTAGGGGGTGGGTGGGGCTATCCTGGGGGGTATGGGGTGTTGAGATTGGTGGGTGGACCATCCACGGGGGTGGTGGGGCTGTCCAGGGTGTAGGGGTGTCTAGGGGGTGGGCGGGCCATCCACGGGGGATGGGGTACTTTCCATGGGGAGATGGGGTGTCTAGGGGTGGGTTGGATTTCTACAGGGGTGGAGGGGTTGTCAAGGGGATAACTAGTGTTCAGGGGGTTGGCGGGTTGTCCACAGGGGTGGGGGGGGGGGGCTGACTAAGGGGTATGCGGTATTTAGGGTTGTAGATGGGCTATCTACAAGGGTGGAAGGGTTGTACATGGGGGTATGGGGTGTCCAATGGGGTGGGTGGGTTATCCACGAGTGTGGGAGGGCTGCCCATTGGGGTGGGGGCTATCCAAGGGGGTACAGGGTGTCTAGGGCGATGGTCGGGGCTGTACATGGTGGTATAGGGTGTCTAGGGGCGAGGGCGGGCTGTCCAAAGGGGTAGTGGGCCAGTCTAGGGGGTAGGGGTGTCTAGGGGGTGGGAGAGCTCTCCAAGGGGGGGGGGGGAGGGGGGCTTTCCACATGGGGAGGGGTTATCTAGGGGTGGGTTGACTGTGCACGGGGGTGGAGGTGCTATCCATGGGGGTCAGAGATTTCTAGGGGTGGGGGGGGGTTCAAGTGGGTGGGTGTTGTATAGGGGGTACGTGGTATACATGGGTGGGTAGGCTATCCAAGCGGTGGGTGGGGTTGTCCAAGGGGGTACGAGGTGTCTAGGGGGGGTGGTCGGGCTGTCCGCAGGGGTGGAGGGGCTATCCTATGGGTATGGGTTGTCAAGGGGGTGGGGGATTTTCATGTGGGTGGTGGCTATCCAGTGGGGTACAAGGTGTCTAGAGGGTGGGCAGCCTGTCCATGGGGGTGGCAGGGCTGTCCAGGGGGTAGGGGTGTCCATGGGGGGTGGGAGTCCTGTCTACAGGGGTGAGGGTTGTCCACGGGGGGAGGGTTTTCCAGGGGTGGTTAGGCTTTCCACAGGGGTGGAAGTGCTATCGAGGGATTAGGGGGTGTCCGGGGGGGGGGGGGGGGTTGTCCATGAGGGTGGGGGTGTCTGGGGGGTATGAGGTGTTTAGGGGTGGGTGGTTTTTCCACATGTATGGCAGGGATATCTGTGGGGGTACGCTGTTTCCAAGGGGTGGGTGTGCTTCCCACGGGGGTGGGTGGGATGTCCACAGAGGTGGGGGCTGTATAGGGGGATACATGGTGTCCATGGGGTTGGGAGGGATATCCACATGGGTGGCGGGGCTATCAAGGGAGGGTTGGGGTGTCCAAGTGGGTGGTCGGGCTTTCCACAGGGGTGGGGTGGGGTGGGGGTGTCCATGGGGGGAGGGGAATTATTGGGGTCATGTGGGCTATCAATGGGTGTGGCAGGTCTATCCAAGGGGCTCATGGCTTCTCAGGGGGTGCGGGGGATTTCCCGGAGGTGGGGGCTGTCCAGAGAGTACGAGGTGTCCAGGGGTGGGCGGACTGTCCACAGGGGGAGGGGATTTCCAGTGAGTTGGCGGGTTATCCATGGGGTTGGAGGGACTTTCAAGGGGGAGTAGGGGATGTCCAGGGGGTGGTTGGGATGTCCCCAGGGTAGGGGTTGCCCAGGGGTGGGGGGTATCCAAAGGGGCGGGGGGGGGGGGGGTCAATGTAACACCCCAAGCTTCTACGGTACGCTTCTCTTTGAATAATGTGATAGCGTGTGTTGTATGCAACACCGAGTTCTAACACACCATAACTAATCAAACTAGCCGTTATGGATAGTAACACATACTTTTTGAAATTATATATATTTTATATTTCAAAATAGACTTCATTTTTGGATTCGGAATATCGAATTTAGCCTAAGGTGAAATTTTGGTACATTTCGGATAACTTTCATATTTTGATGAATAGTGAAAATTACTAAGTATTAATTAAAAACAACTTTTTTAATCAAAATAATTAATAGTGATAAATTATGAATTTGAGTGGTTTTAAAGTATATTTAGAATATATTTTTACCATTTAATATAATGTTGGTCATTGGACATAATTTTACAATTAAACCGAACATAAACGAGTGTCAATCTTTTGATAGTTATTATCTCTTAAAAACACACTTTTTGTTTTGACAGCGGGAATTAATTTTAAATTAATTTCTGCCACTTCTGTGTTTAGAATTTAGGAAAATGGATTCCATATTTGGAATCAGGATGTTCAAATTGTGTAAATAGGTATCTTTTATTTTTACACATTTTGAATAATTACTGCGGTAAATATTTTATTTACCATGGTTAAGGGTAAATCCGGTAAATAAGGGTTAAAAAATAATATTATAATAATACTAAATTACCCTAAAACGTGTCTTAACCCTATTGGTTGATACATGGTCGACCATGGGAATCTTTGGGTCTATTTTGGGACCCCATGGATCCCCTTGTAAGTGATAATGACACTTTATTTTAATTAAGTTAAAATGAATACAAAAATGACACAAGCATATATCTTTTAGAAAAACAATTGTTACATAGGGTTATATATGTTGGCTTTTAGATTATAAATATTCATTAGAAAGTTAAAAAGATTTCCTACATAATGATATTTTATTTATAATTTTTAGACATTAAATAATTTATTTTATTTATGACACAATAATGATGCAGTAATTACTATAATAGTGAAAAATTAAAATAATTGATATTATAAATACCCAAATAAATATAATATGAAACTTTTAATGAATTAAACTAATTTTCTAGGATAATATGATATATGAGGATTGATTTAATTTACTTTTTTCGAAGTAATCAATCTGTTATGAGTTTCACAAAAATCAACTATTGAATAGTATCAAAATTGACATAAAAGAGTTCTTAAAACAAATATTATATTATTAATTGATATTAAATTCCTAAAAATCTAAGGTTCGGCCAAGAGACTTATATCATGATAGGTTCATCATTAATGTACCACTTGGGGGTCGCTTGGATGTATATAGTTAGTTTATTAACCATATTATATAAAAATACAAAGAGACATTGTAAAAGTGAAACTAATTAACTTAGAGTTAATACTTAAAGATAAGGTTAATATAAGTAGCCAAACCTGTCTAAATTCTATTGGTTGAGTGGTTTTCGACCTATCCCCACCTTAACCTTTGAATAATAAGCTTTGGAGCCATTAGAAACCGAATATGAATTTATTATAAATTAATATTTCTAGCTTTTCCAAAGGTGCCCCTCACCCCTCTTATAAAAGGGAACTCCTCCTTCTCATTTCTCCACACCTTCAAAGCCTTTTGGTTCGGCCAAACTCTGCCCAAATACTCTCCCAACATCCCTCACTACAACCTAGAGGCCTTAGTTTGATCAGAAAGCCAACCTAAGGAGCCCTTTTGATCAAATCAAAAGGAAGAACCCGAAGAAGAGGTAATGATTTCACCACCCTTTTCTAAGTTCCTTTCTTCTTCCACTTCTTCTTCCTTTGGTTCTTACCATTCTAAAATAATAACTCCAGTATCTCACATATACTGTGATGTTATTATAAATATGGTACAACCATATTCAGTATTCTATCCACCCTTTGAATAACATGTCACCATACGTGCGTACGTACGGCTTACCGTCTCCACGTCGTGGTGTAATTGTTATTCAATATATTATTATGTGGATGGGAATAATAATGATGTGTAACTCATGTAAATAATAAATATAACATGTTAATGATTCTTTATATATGATATACCATCCATTTATATATTATTTTAATATCAAAAGAATGATATCGTCGCTCGTGCGTACGTACGGACTACCGTCTCCACGAACGCGATGAGATTCATTCTCCATCGTATCCATTCAAGTATAATTATCATTTTATGATTTAAAAATGATGTTTAAGGACTTGATATCATTCTGGATATGAATAAGATACAACAAACATGGCTTATGTAACAAAAACATATAAAATAAAATGAGTAAGTTAACACCCGAAACGACGATAATTCTAAGATATTATTAACAAATCAATGTTAAAAGATCATATATGATATCATATTAATATATATGATTCTTGTATAACTTAATAAATATTATTTCACCATTATACAGGAGGTTAACCTACCCCAACCAAGGAAAAGTACAAGGTAAGGGTTTACTTTACAACCTCTTCATTATCCAAGGTTGTTTATACGTAATAATCTACTGGGATCTCTTTATCATCCACATCCATGTTTCTTAAAATTGCATTTCAAAACATTTTTACTATTTACTAGAATATGAGTTAAAGTCATTTATACCCTTTTTGACTTTATAAGTGGTTTATAAAGGAATCTTTCGGTCGTTTTCAAAACAAGGTCCTTTTTAACCTTTTCGAAAGAATTAAGGTAAGAATGTTTTTTTTAACTTATACGGCGGGGTGCGGCTATTTTCCGCCGTTATAAAATCTTCAATGCTTCCCTTACAAGATTATAAAGAATATTTTCAAAGAAAATGTTTTATTTTTTATGGATCTTAAATGATTTCAAAATAAAAGGAGATATTTCTTTAAAAGAATTTTGATTTCATCTATGTCAACATCCTTTGATGGATTTTAAGATTATTTGAAGTTGATTTATTATGATACAAAACTTCTATATTGTATTGAAGGTTTTGTGATATGTTGGACTATGGATGTGCTATTTTTATACCATTCATAGTTTATGGTGAAATTATTGACATTTCGTATGCTAGTTTTTAATACGAATGTTTATGTTATGTTTAATCCTTTTCATATGGGAATGAATTGGACTTAATAAGTGACGGGTGGAGCCCGCTATAGATCCTCGATGCATCGGTAGGTCTCATGAGACAAACTAGTGTCTTGGCACAAGGCCTTGACAAAATCTTTTTTGTAGTCTTGGCACGAGGCCTTGGCTATGTGGTTATGATAGTCTGGCATTATGCATTCCAACATAATGAAAGTGGTTATTGATTTTTGCATGTGATTATTCGATTAGTAGAATATCCATGTGAATAAGTAAATGGCATTATTTCATTTTATTTATGCCATACCATGTTGAAAGTTCATATTTAAAAGGCTTTTGTTTTAGTTATACATTGCCTTAAATGTTTATTCTTATTTATGAAATTTTCCGCTATATTGTTATCCTTACTGGGCATTTGAGCTCACCCCTTTTCTATGTTTTATTTTTCCCAGGATGTGAAGAAGTAAGTTATGAATGACCTGCAGGGATTTTATGAGGGGTTAATAGTGTGGATTGTGGAAACATTATGTTGTTGTAGTAGTTTTTCATTTTATGATGTAATGTAAAACTTATGAATATATCTAGTGTTTCCAAGGCTACTAAACCAATCGGTCTTTCGAGATTTGATCTTTCTTCTGATCATGCCAATGTTATGTAATAATGCACCGACTCTGGGTAACTGGGGTCGGGGCGTTACAGTTGGTATCAGAGGAAGTTTAGTACAAACCTTGGAAGCTAGATTTAGATAAACTCTGATTAGAGCACGTAGACCTAAGATGAACTTTGAGGATTAGTATAGAAGAACTTCCTAGAATTTTGGTATTGTGGAGATTTTGTGAGTTTTCCAAGCAATACATCCCTGTCTGGATACGAGCAGGTAGAGGCGGCTCTGGCACAGATGTACCTAGGGGTAAAACCCGAAAACACCGCTTTGAGCTAGACTCGAACGGGAACTGGTGCATGACAACGGGCCTTGCTGCACTCTTGGTTACGACACTCCCGGGGGATACGCTTAGGATAACTCTCATTTTCTTTACAAATCATTTTGAAGGGATTATGAGTATATACTTCCTCAAAGAAAACATTATTATGATTATGGATTATATCCATAAATAGTTCAATTTATGTTAAGTGTTTTATAAGTATGGGATTATGTATTTTGATTCATAAATTGATCTAGTTTATGCCATTGTTTAGAAATGGCGCCTAGTGGAAGAAATGGAAACCGTATCAAAGCACGCACTCCATGTAGGGATTGCCCTCCTTCTCAAGATAATTATAGTTGGGCTGGTGATGCAACTGGTGCTGATCAGCTAATCACCATACTGGGACAACTTACTCAGGTTATGAATAATAACCTTACCCATATGGAGCACCCTGATCCGCAACGTGGAGGATCAATGTTAGATCGATTCATGAGGAAACAACCACCAACGTTCAATGGGAATACAAATCCCTTAGTAGCTGAGCAATGGATATTTTCCCTAGAGAAAATATTTCAGGCTTTGGGGAGCAGTGAAAGGGAAAAAGTTATCATGGCAGTTTACCGCCTCACTGGAGATGATGATCAATGGTGGTCATTGATTCAAAATACGAAGGAAGATGATGAAGTATAAAATATGGAATGGAGGGAGTTCAAAGATCTGTTTTTAGAAAAATACTTCCCTCGCGACCATCGAGCAGATATGGAAAGGAAATTTCTGAGTCTGAGACAAAAGGAGGATGAGAATGTCACAAAGTATGAGGCTAAATTTACAAGGTTAGCGAGGTACGCTGGTGATTATATTCGTAACCCAAGAAGTAAGATTGATCGTTTCTTTGATGGGTTAAAACCATTTATCCGTCGAGCGTTAGTCTCACAATCCTTTTCATCATACGAAGACATTGTCTCATGTGCTATCAAGACCGAAAAGGAATTCTCTAAGTCTTATGACTTTAAAGAAAAGCAAGAGAAGAAGAGACCTGCCGATCAATCTGGGAATGGAAATAAGGGGAAGAAGGGAATGGTTGAATATCCATCTTGTGGTAAATGCGGGAAGAAGCATCCTGGTACTTGGTTGAAGGGAATGGGAGTCTGTTACAAGTGTGGTGAAAAAGGCCACCAAGCTCATGATTGCAAGGGGAAGAAGGAAGCTACCAACGTTCAGTGCTATAATTGCAGGGAGATGGGGCATTATGCAAATGCATGTCCTAAGCGTCAGGAGAACTTACCTCAGAAAAGGCCAAGGGATCAAGGCTAGGCTTATGCTATCACTACTGCTGAGGTAGAAGCTCCGAAAGACGTGGTGGCAGGTAATTTAATGGTTTCCTCAAGTTTAGAAAATGCATTATTTGATTCTGGATCATCGCATTGTTTCATATCTTCCCAGTTTGCTAAGAAAATTAGATATTTCCAATTTGACTTAATAAGGGAGTTGTCAGTTAAAACTCCTAAGGGAAGTATCGTTGCAACAAAGTTTTGTGAATCAGTCCCCATTAGAGCACATAAATTTTCTTTATCTGCTGATTTCATCGTCATACCTATGACTGAGTTTGATATAATCCTCGGTATGGACTGGCTTTAGGACTATGATGCGAAGATTTATTGTAAGAAGAAAGAGGTTCCGATTCTTGATGATAATGATAAGGAGCACCTTATTTTTAGAGCAGAATCGTCACCACCTAATTCTTATTTAGATCCACCCCCAGTAGCTCAACATAATTCAATTATTGGGGAGGAAGAGAATGAAATAACTGTCGGTGAGGAAAGGAATGTTCAAATAGAGGATGTACCTGTTGTGAAAGAATTTGTAGATGTATTTCCGGAAGATTTACCTGGACATCCTCCAGAACGAGAAGTTGAGTTTTCTATTGATTTGATTCCTGGATCAAGGCCTATATCGAAGACCCCTTATAGAATGGCCACTGTAGAGTTAGTCGAACTAAAGAAACAACTAGAGGAATTGAGTAATAAGGGATTTATTCGCCCTAGTGTTTCTCCATGGGGAGACCCTGTTCTTTTTGTTAAAAAGAAAGATGGATCTATGAGGTTATGTATCGACTACAGGGAGATCAATGCTATAACGATAAAGAACAAGTATCCCCTACCTCGTATTGATGATTTATTTGACCAACTGCATGGAGCTCAATACTTTTCAAAGATTTACCTTCGATCTGGATACCATCAGTTGTGTGTGAAGAAGGAAGACATTCCGAAGACAGCATTCTGAACCAGGTACGGGCATTACGAATTTACTGTAATGCCGTTTGGATTGACTAATCCACCCTCTGTATTCATGGATCTGATGAATAGAGTTTTCAAGGAGTATCTCGATGAATTTGTGGTGGTATTTATTGATGATATTCTGGTATACTCCAAAACCTACGAAGATCATGAAAATCACTTGCGCATTATCTTGAAGACTCTGAGGAGGCATGAATTATATGGGAAGTTTAGCAAGTGTGAATTCTGGCTTCAGGAGATTTCTTTTCTTGGCCATATTGTCTCTAAAAATGGAATCTATGTTGATCCTTCTAAGACCAAGGCAATCCAAGAATGGCCAGCACCTACGAGTATAACTGAGGTACGTAGTTTTATTGGTTTGGCAGGTCATTATCGACGTTTCGTCCAGAATTTTGCCCGATTGGCTAACCCATTAACGAAGCTCACACGTAAAGGGGTTAAATTTGTTTGGACAAAAGAGTGTGAAGAATGTTTCGAAGAACTGAAGAGAAGATTAGTCAGTGCTCCTATATTGACTCTACCATCGGGGAATGATGGGTTTGTTATTTATAGTGATGCATCGAATAAAGGACTTGGATGTGTCCTTATGCAGAATGATAGAGTTATTGCCTATGCATCACGACAGTTAAAAATTTATGAACAAAACTATCCTACTCATGATCTCGAGTTAGCAGCAGTGATATTTGCTTTGAATATATGGTGGCACTACCTCTATGGTGAAAAATGTGAGATTTATACTGATCATAAGAGTTTGAAGTATATTTTCTCACAAAAAGAACTCAACATGAGGCAAAGGAGATGGCTTGAATTACTCAAGGATTATGATTGTACGATACACTACCACCCAGGGAAGGAAAACAAGGTGGCAGATGCTTTGAGTCGAAAAGACCATGCTGTTTTGAACAATATGAGAATTGAAAGGGATCCAATTTTCATGGATCTAGTGAAGATGGACATGGGAATAACCAGGGAAGGTGAAACATCAATGCTTTTTCAAATGGTTGCCAAACCATCTTTACTAGAAAGGTTTAAGAGTTCTCAGACCGATGATGAAGAATTCCAAAAAAAGATTAAAGCTGTGAATGATGGGAGATTGAGAGACTTTGTGTATGAAGATGGAATTTTGAAATTCGGGAAGAGACTTTGTGTTCCCAATATACCTGATCTAAAAAGGGAATTGCTGGATGATGCTCATAGTTACAATTTCTCTATACACCCTGGGAGCACCAAAATGTATAGAGATTTGAAGGAACATTTTTGGTGGGACAACATGAAGAGGGAGATTGCTGATTTTGTGTCAAGATGTATGGTTTGTCAACAAGTGAAAGATGGAAGGCAACAGCCTGGAGGAGTCATGCAACCTCTTCCCATACCGGAGTGGAAATGGGACAATGTTATGATGGAATTTGTCATGGGGCTACCAAAGACTCCTAGAAGGAATGATGAAATATGGATTATTGTTTATCGTCTTACCAAGACATCACATTTTCTTGCTATAAGAGAAGATCTACCCCTGGAACGTCTAGCAAGACTATATATTAATGAAGTTGTGAGACTTCATGGAGTACCCCTATTGATTGTTTCTGATCGTGATCCCCGTTTTACTTCAAGATTCTGGAAAAGTCTTCAGAAATCCCTGGATACTGAACTTCATTTGAGCACTGATTACCACCCTCAGACAGACGGACAATCAGTACAGACTATTCAAACCTTAGAAGACATGTTGAGATCTTGCTCACTTGACTTTCAGGGTATGTGGGATCAATATTTACCTTTGGTAGAATTTTCCTATAACAATAGCTTCCATTCGAGTATTCAGATGGCACCATATGAAGCGTTATACGGAAAGAAATGTCGTACACCAACCTGTTGGGATGACGTTGGTGAAAGAAAACTTGTAGGCCCAGAACTAGTGGAGGAAATGGTGGAAAAGGTGAAAGTAATCCAAAATCACATCAAAGCAGCTCAAATTAGGCAGAAGAGCTATGCCGATAATCGAAGGAAGGATTTGGAATTTCAAGTCGGTGATCATGTTTTTCTGAAGGTATCTCCGTGGAAGGGAGTCATACGTTTTGGTAAGAAAGGTAAATTGAGTCCCAGGTACATCGGACCTTTCGAAATTCTAGAACGAATTGGGGTTGTAGCTTACCGATTGGCAATGCCGCCAAGTCTCTCCAAAGTTCACGATGTGTTCCACGTATCTCTATTGAGGAAATACATGCCTGATCCGACGCATGTACTCACCTGTGAGGAATTAGAACTGGAACCCGATCTGTCTTATTGCGAAGAGCCCGTCAAGATTCTTGATACGAGAGAACAAGTGCTGAGAAACCGGACGACGCGTCTGGTAAAAGTTTTGTGGAGAAACCATAAGATGGAAGAGGCAACGTGGGAACCCGAGGAACTTATGATGAAGAACCACCCAAGTCTTTTTATGCAGTAATACCCTAGAAATTGAGAGGACGCAATTATTTGAAGGGGGGAGAATGTAACACCCCAAGCTTCTACGGTACGCTTCTCTTTGAATAATGTGATAGCGTGTGTTGTACGCAACACCGAGTTCTAACACACCATAACTAATCAAACTAGCCGTTATGAATAGTAACACCTACTTTTTGAAATTATATATATTTTATATTTGAAAATGGACTTCATTTTTGGATTCGTAATATCGAATTTAGCCTAAGGTGAAATTTTGGTACATTTCGGATAACTTTCATATTTTGATGAATAGTGAAAATTACTAAGTTTTAATTAAAAACAACTTTTTTAATCAAAATAATTAATAGTGATAAATTATGAATTTGAGTGGTTTTAAAGTATATTTAGAATATACTTTTACCATTTAATATAATTTTGGTCATTGGACATAATTTTACAATTAAACCGAACATAAACGAGTGTCAATCTTTTGATAGTTATTATCTCTTAAAAACACGCTTTTTGTTTTGACAGCGGGAATTAATTTTAAATTAATTTATGCCACTTATGTGTTTAGAATTTAGGAAAATGGATTCCATATTTGGAATCAGGATGTTCAGATTGTGTAAATAGGTAACTTTTCTTTTTAGACATTTTGAATAATTACTGCGGTAAATATTTTATTTACCATGGTTAAGGGTAAATCCGGTAAATAAGGGTTAACAAATAATATTATAATAATACTAAATTACCCTAAAACGTGTCTTAACCCTATTGGTTGATACATGGTCGACCATGGGAATCTTTGGGTCTATTTTGGGACCCCATGGATCCACTTGTAAGTGATAATGACACATTATTTTAATTAAGTTAAAATGAATACAAAAATGACACAAGCATATATCTTTTAGAAAACCAATTGTTACATAGGGTTATATATGTTGGATTTTAGATTATAAATATTCATTAGAAAGATAAAAAGATTTCCTACATAATGATATTTTATTTATAATTTTTAGACATTAAATTATTTATTTTATTTATGACACAATAATGATGCAGTAATTACTATAATAGTGAAAAATTAAAATAATTGATATTATAAATACCCAAATAAATATAATATGAAACTTTTAATGAATTAAACTAATTTTATAGGATAATATGATATATTAGGATTGATTTAATTGACTTTTTTCGAAGTAATCAATCTGTTATGAGTTTCAAAAAAATCAACTATTGAATAGTATCAAAATTGACATAAAAGAGTTCTTAAAACAAATATTATATTATTAATTGATATTAAATTCCTAAAAATCTAAGGATCTGCCAAGAGACTTATAAGATGATAGGTTCATCATTACTGTACCACTTGGGGGTCTCTTGGATGTATATAGTAAGTTTATTAACCATATTATATAAAAATACAAAGAGACATTGTAAAAGTGAAACTAATTAACTTAGAGTTAATACTTAAAGATAAGGTTAATATAAGTACCAAAACCTGTGTAAATTCTATTGGTTGAGTGGTTTTAGACCTATCCCCACCTTAACCTTTGAATAATAAGCTTTGGAGCCATTAGAAACCAAATATGAATTTATTATAAATTAATATTTCTAGCTTTTCCAAAGGTGCCCCTCACCCCTCTTATAAAAGGGCACTCCTCCTTCTCATTTCTTCACACCTTCAAAGCCTTTTGGTTCGGCCAAACTCTGACCAAATACTCTCCCAACATCCCTCAATACAACCTAGAGGCCTTAGTTTGATCAGAAAGCCAACCTACGGAGCCCTTTTGATCAAATCAAAAGGAAGAACCCGAAGAAGAGGTAATGATTTCACCACCCTTTTCTAAGTTCCTTTCTTCTTCCACTTCTTCTTCATTTGTTCTTACCATTCTAAAATAATAACTCCAGTATCTCACATATACTGTGATGTTATTATAAAAATGGTACATCCATATTCATTATTCTATCCACCCTTTGAATAACATGTCACCATACATGCGTACGTACGGCTTACCGTCTCCACGTCGTGGTGTAATTGTTATTCAATATATTATTATGTGGATGGGTATAATAATGATGTGTAACTCATGTAAATAATAAATATAACATGTTAATGATTCTGTATATATGATATACCATCCATTTATATATTATTTTAATATCAAAAGAATGATATCGTCGCTCGTGCGTACGTACGGACTACCGTCTCCACGAACGCGATGAGATTCATTCTCCATCGTATCCATTCAAGTATAATTATCATTTTATGATTTAAAAATGATGTTTAAGGACTTGATATCATTCTGGATATGAATAAGATACAACAAACATGGCTTATGTAACAAAACATATAAAAGAAAATGAGTAAGTTAACACCCGAAACGACGATAATTCTAAGATATTATTAACAAATCAATGTTAAAAGATCATATATGATATCATATTAATATATATGATTCTTGTATAACATAATAACAATTATTTCACCATTATACAGGAGGTTAACCTACCCCAACCAAGGAAAAGTACAAGGTAAGGGTTTACTTTACAACCTCTTCATTATCCAAGGTTGTTTATACGTAATAATCTACTGGGATCTCTTTATCATCCACATCCATGTTTCTTAAAAATGCATTTCAAAACATTTTTACTATTTACTAGAATATGAATTAAAGTCATTTATACCCTTTTTGACTTTTATAAGTGGTTTATAAAGGAATCTTTCGGTCGTTTTCAAAACAAGGTCCTTTTTAACCTTTTCGACAGAATTAAGGTAAGAATGTTTTTTAACTTATACGGCGGGTGCGGCTATTTTCCGCCGTTATAAAATCATCAAAGCTTCCCTTACAAGATTATAAGAATATTTTCAAAGAAAATGTTTTATTTTATATGGATCTTAAATGATTTCAAAATAAAAGGAGATATTTCTTTAAAAAGAATTTTGATTTCATCTATGTCAACATCCTTTGAGGGATTTTAAGATTATTTGAAGTTGATTTATTATGATACAAAACTTCTATATTGTATTGAAGGATTTGTGATATGTTTGACTATGGATGTGCTATTTTTATACCATTCATAGTTTATGGTGAAATTATTGACATTTCGTATGCTAGTTTTAATACGAATGTTTATGTTATGTTTAAACCTTTTCATATGGGAATGCATTGGACTTAATAAGTGACGGGTGGAGCCCGCTATAGCTCCTCGATGCATCGGTAGGTCTCATGAGACAAACTATTGTCTTGGCACAAGGCCTTGACAAAATCTTATTTGTAGTCTTGGCACGAGGCCTTGGCTATGTGGTTATGATAGTCTGGCATTATGCATTCCAACATTATGAAAGTGGTTATTGATTTTTGCATGTGATTATTCGATTAGTAGAATATCCATGTGAATAAGTAAATGGAATTATTTCATTTTATTTATGCCATACCATGTTGAAAGTTCATATTTAAAAGGATTTTGTTTTAGTTATACATTTCCTTAAATGTTTATTCTTATTTATGAAAGTTTCCGCTATATTGTTATCCTTACTGGGCATTTGAGCGCACCCCTTTTCTATGTTTTATTTTTCCCAGGATGTGAAGAAGTAAGTTATGAATGACCTGCAGGGATTTTATGAGGGGTTAATAGTGTGGATTGTGGAAACATTATGTTGTTGTAGTAGTTTTTCATTTTATGATGTAATGTAAAACTTATGAATATATCTAGTGTTTCCAAGGATACTAAACCAATCGGTCTTTCGAGATTTGATCTTTCTTGTGATCATGCCAATGTTATGTAATAATGCACCGACTCTGGGTAACTAGGGTCGGGGCGTTACAGTCAAGGTGGGTACAAGGTTTCCAGGGATGCTTGGGATATCCACGAGGAAGGTGAGGCTATTCAGGGGGTAGTGGGTGTCCAGCAGGGGTGTCCGGGCTATCCACAGGGGTGGTGGGGCAATCCATGGAGGTAGGGGTGTCCAGGGGGTGGGTGGATATCCACAGGGGGTGTCCATGGGTGGAGGGGTTGTCCGGGGGGGGGTGATATCCATAGGGGTGGTATGGGCTGTCCAGGGGGTGGGGACTGTCCAGGGGTACATGGTGTCATGGGGGGTGGGCGAGGCTATCCAACAAGGTACATGGTGTCCAGGGGGTTGGTGGGCAGTCCATGGGGTGGCGGGGCTATCTAGGGTGTACGAAGTTTCTAGGGGGTGGGAGGGTTGTCCACGGGGGTGGTAGTGCTATCCATGGAGGTTTGGGGTGTCTAGGGGGTTGTAGGGATTTCCACGACAATGGGGGGGATTTCCACAGTGGTAGGGGTTTCTAGGGGTGGGCGGGCTATCCACAGGGGTGGGGGAGGTCTATCCATGGTGTGAGGGGTTGTACAGGGGTTGGACGGGCTGTCCATGGGTTTGGCAGCGCTGTCCAGTGGGTGGGGGTGTCTAGGGGGTGGGCGGGCTGTCCACGGGGGTGGCAGGTCTGTCTAGGGGATGGTTGAATCAGTCATAGAAAATCATCAAGTCATGTATTATTATTTATAGATAAAAAAGTAAAGATAATTTGACTTACCTAATCACACATATATTCAGAAAAAACAAATAAATAAACATAAAAGTTACGTAATATCATTCTAAAACATATTGGATCAATCTATCCCTCATTAACATCATTATCATCATTGTCTTCATCAACCACACCCTTTTACTCATTGACATCCCCATCATCGTCCCCTCCCTCATCAACACCCTCCTCCTCGCCCCCATACTCATCATCAACCTCCTCATCTCCCTCCTCCTCTACCTTGGCCTACTCCTCACCCTCCTCCTCCTTTGCCATGGCCTCCTCCTCACCCTCCTACTCCTCCACCTCGGCCCCCACCACACCATCATCCCTACCACCACTAGAACTACCACCTGGTAAACCATATATAGAACAAATGGAAAACATATATTCATCAAAAGTAGTGCTGGACTTTGGTGGAAGTGTCGGACGTAAAACATCCATCAGTTTCATAAAATGTAATGTTTTCCCTAGTAGAATGTTCTTCCATATCTATCGACCTATTTCAACTTGTTCTACCTATGCCTTAACCTATTGAAACATGGTGTCACTTCAACTTGTACTTTAGGAGGTCCAATAACGAGTCGGAACTATATTCTTCCCAGGTTGGAAACGTACTCTACCAAGGTGATCATCACCCAACACCAGATGTAATTGATAATTTATCCCAAAATTCATAGGTTCATGGGCATCAAGTGCCTCTAAAGTATCCAATTATAAATATAAATTTATTATGAAGTTACAAAATAGAGATTAAAATTTTAAATCTACAATGTAAAACTAACAATATTCTGCTCAGTTTGTTCATTAACCGCACTTCCGTCTTTCTTCCTTCTACTCGAGCAAAACTATTTTTCTCGAGGTACACATAATTATATATTCAATTTATGCCTCTACAATTACATTGAATGTAGTAAACCATAATTAGAAAAATGTTACCAATTATTAGTTGCATAACTAATATTATATAACATCTTTAGAAATTGAATAAATAACGGAGGAATAAATATAAAATGAAAGTCATAAATAAAGATTATAAACTATCATACCTCCTGACTCTCATGATCCGACATCGTAGTATGTCCCAAGGTGTAGAGGTATTCTTTAACATCATTATTTCTTATTTCTTCTGGATGATTCATAAATAAAATTCAATAATTATTATTAATGAAAATCATGAATATATTTCGTTAAATTCCTCTAATGAAATTAATAAATTAAACTGGTTTAGATTAAACTGGTTATTCGTCCAACGGGTAATCATCTGTCGATACTGTTCTAATGGAAAAACATCCACGACAGGGACCGCTTTTAATTCAATACCAACTCTAGCACACAATCCAATATACAATTGGTGATTATAAGATCTCCATGGCTCACCTAAATCCTTTAGACTTGCTGGTCGTGAACCATCACCATCAATGAAATTAAACCGAAGATGAAACCAAAATATAAATTAATAAAAATGAAAATAACAATATAATGCATTAATGTAAATATATTTTTTTACCCACATATCAACCCAAGATTTATCCTTGACTTAATTTGGCAACTGTCTCCATGAGAGAGGGATGACATGAATGATGTCAGAGTATTTGGTAAGTGTCACAAAAAACTCCAACATTGTTGCCCTGGTATTTCAATCATTTGACTATCTTAATTATAATCCACCATCAACTGCATGTGGTGGCTCCACACTGCACGCATGCATGTGCACCCCCACCCCACCTCTTATTAGTAGATGTATCTATTATGAAATAAAAACATATATTTTTATCAACACATGTTATAATGAAAATAAATAATTGTTTAGAATTTTGGTAGGGTTGTATAAGTATACCTATGGAAGTCCAATCAATGGGAGTTGTAAGACCCACAAAAACTGAAGGAACACCCTGTAAAGGTGGATTGGGTCCCAATGTATGCTCCATAAGGACATACTCTGGAAGAGCAGGAGTTAAAGATGATGGAATATAAAATCCCAGATAGGAGGAAGCAGAAGTAAAAGAAGATGATAGTGATGGCTAGCCGAATGCTGGATGGGGTGTGGGAATCATCATCAGATATGGTATAGATGGGTGAGGAGGGTCATATGTAAGGAGTGGTAAAAAATGGGATTCCTAAATATCCTAAGTGTCCCTAATGACACACCGAGATCAGAATGTGGGATGGATGGTATGCCAGTGGGATGGATGGTATGTCATTTGGAGGGGAATGGTCTAATTGGGTATGCTGACAAGACCATCTAGCTCTCATACCACCCCCCTAATACGGGCACCCTGAGTACTGGGACCAATACTAGGTTTCTCATCAAATAATTGTAACCTAATAGATGGATCCTGCAAAAATGTATAAAAAAAATTAATCACATGACATTATATATTATATAAATATATATATTTGGAAAAAAATACACACTACAGGAACTAGTGGTGGAATGCCCAGCTCTTTCATGTGATGATTGTTGTCTATATTCTATTTTCATCACCTCTATTCAATTGGTTTCATTTCCATCATTTGAAAACAAATATGGTTGTAAATAGAAAATGATTAATAATGTGTAACCCAAAAAACAATACACCCAATTGTAAACACACCAACCAATTATAAACCATGAATATCATACATATAAATCACAATACACACAATTATAAACACACCACCAAATATCTTACATCGGTCGGATTTTATGATCCATGTTTCGATGGGACAGTACTGATAGGCGTATGAGCTTTGATATATCATTAGGTGATATAAAGTTGTATGATTGTTAAATTTGTATGAGATTAATACGGATAATGCATACGAACCTAAATGAGATATATTTGCCGATATCACTACTACTTGGAAGGGTACGAGTGAGTGTTGGTATGAAACATAAAAAAAAGTATTAACGTGTGAAAGAAATTATACATTGGTTATATGTGATTCCAATTTTTTTGTACTATATCAGAGTGGACAACCAACCCCCTCCTTAGACAGCCCCCCACCCCCACACACTCATGCAGCCCTCTACCCCTTGCAGCCCCCCACCCCAAACAAATATAGCCCCTGCCCCACCTGGATACCCCCAAACACACCGGGACAACCACCACACCTCCCTAGACAACCCAAACCCCACCCTACCCCATTTCGACAGCCCACCCTCCCCCCCTCGGATAGACCACCCCACCACCCCACTTGGATTTCCCACGCCCCCACTAGACAGCCACCCCCCTCCTTGTATAGCCCATACCCTCCCCCTGGAGAGCCCACCAACCCCCCCCCCCCAAACATCCCACCCCCTCCCTGGACTGCCCACACCCCCACCCCTGAACCCCCCTGGAAACCCCCTACCTAGAAAAACCACCACCACCACCTCGACAGCCCACCCCACCATCCCCACATGGACATACCCCACCCCCACCTGGACCCCCCCTCCTTGTACCCCCCAAACACCACCACCTGAACATCCCTCCCCCACACCCTGGATAGCCCAAACCCACTCCCTCACCTAAAAAGCCCACCCCAACCCCTAGACAACCCACCCCACCGAGACATCCCACACACCCTCCCCCACCTGGACAGGCCACCCTGACCCCCCTGGACAGCCCACACCCCTCCTTGGGAAGCCCAGACACCCATCAACACACCCCTCTAGGCCCCCTACCCCCCTACAACCCCCTAACCATGGATAACCCACCCTCCACCAGGACAACTCCCCACACCTGGACATCCCCCTACCTCACCTGCAGCCCCACATAGGGTAATTTTATTTAAAATAGTTTTATTTATTATGAAAGTAAAACAATCATGCATTATCCGTTTCATTCCAAAAAACTTATTTAATTTGTCAAAACATGGAAAATTAAGTTAATACAATCATGAAAAATATAATTTATAAGGCTCTATGGGTCACTTAAGAAATGTCATTGGGGAAAGGGAAAATCAACTACATTGTTAATATCTATATAAAAAATGTTTCAAGCACTTAAGAAAGGGGGTGGAGGGTGTCTAGGGGGTGGGTTGTCTGGGGGGGGGGGGTAGTCCATGGGGGTGAGGGGTGTCCTAGGAGGGTGGGGTGTGGTTTTCCAGGGGGTGGGGATGTCCAGGGGTGGGGGAGGGGATGTCCAAAGGTTGGGGGTGTCCATGGGTGGGGGTGTCCAGGGGGATGGTGGGTGGGGGGCTGTCTACAGGGGGTGAGGGGTGTCCATGGAGGGTTGTGGTGGGAGTGTCCAGGGGGTGGGGGAGTCTAGCGTGTGGGGTACGGTTTTTCCAAGGGGTGGGGTGTCCAGTGGAGGTGGTGGTATAAGTGGTGGGGGATGTCCAATGGGTGGGGGTATTCAGGGGGTGGGGGCTATCTAGGGGGTGGGAGATATTCAGGGGTGGTGGGGGTGAGGGTACATGGGGTTAGGATTGTCCAATCGGTGGTGTCTGGGGGGGGGGCTATCCATGGGGTGGGAGGTGTTCGAGGGGGGGGGGGAGGGTGGGGTGGGGGTGTTCAGGGGTCCAAATTCATCATCAATATCAATACCCTTCCCATTATTCCATGAATAAAACTATAAATACAAAATCCAAATACAATTTTTAACAAAACTAAACTACACAGAAACTACCATGTCACCTCACTATGAAAACTCTTTACCATGTTTTAAGAATAGAAAAAAAATAGAAAATAAATCAAAGGGTTCGATATGCCACAGACTCAAGAACTAAAATTTAGCCCAAATCAAAGAAAAAAAAGAGATGGAGAACAATAAAACTAAGGGAACAGTTACTAATTTGAAGTGTAAAAATAAATAATTGATTAATTGAAGATGGATCTATTAATGGAGTGAGTTTTAGGGACAAGAAAACTATGGGAGGAGCTTTGGATTCGGGTCTGGAGGGTTTTCAATCGGGTCGAGGGGTGCTTTGTATTTGGGGAAACCATTCCCAATGATTTTTAAAAACTATTGGGAAAGCCTCTATTTACCAATAGTTTATTAAAACTGTTGGCATATCTAAGTTGAACTAAGGATTTGCCAATGGTTTTTTCAAACCATTGGGAAATCTTGACAACATTTACACATTGCCAATGGTTTGAGAAATCTGTTGAAAAATGATGACTTTGTTTATAATATACCAATGGTTTGAAGAAACAGTTTGTATATATCCATTGGTAAATCCTCCATTTCTAGTAGTGTGACATTTTATGGTAACTATATTAACCATATAGTATGAATATATAAGAGAACATGGTAAAGTTAAATAAGTCATCAAAGGGTTAAAAAAAGTGGAAAAGGATTAAAAATTATCCAAAACCTATCCAATTCTTATTGGATTATTTTATTTACACTAATATGTAACTTATATTTTAATTAAATAGATTTTTGACCTTTTGAAATAGAAAACCAGTTTATAATAAAATAACATTTTCAAACATTCTAAAAAATCACCCATCCCTTATAAAAGGATATCACCTCTACCCCATTACTCACACATCTTAAGCACATTGTCTCGTCAAACCTCTACACAAATATCATCTAAAGATCCATCACTTACTCTTAATTTCCTTAACTTAGGTAGAAATCACTTCAATATATCTTTTGGTTCAAACTAAATGGAGTTACCTGATTTAAAGGTAATGTCATCCCTCAAGTTCACTTATATTATTTTACATCTTCACTCATTTTTCTCTTTTTCTTCTTTTGTTTACATAATAACACAATTATCCTCAATATAATAAGTTGTTTTTATAAGAAGGATTCTAAATAATATAAAACACACCTAAATATTATGGGTATAGAACATAATGTTTCTGTGGATGACGAACTATTGCCTCACGAAACAATAATTGTTCAATCTTCTCCTACCACCTCTTATGTTGGAAATTATATTCGAAATATAATTATAAATTATATTTATGATATTTATTTTATCTCTATGCTTCTTTAATTCTCTTTTATATCATAAATTTATGCCATTCATTTTATATATATACGGTAATTTCATTTGATGAATTGTGAACTACCGCCCCCTCTAAGTGACACGACTCATACATACCATACATGGAACGTATAAAGGATAGTGTTAGTGAAAAAATTTAACATATATAAAATATTATATTATACTGGAATAATAATTAAATATGTATCTTTTGGTTTTCATTCATTTTAAAATCAAAAAAAAAGAAATGGATGAAGCATTAATGCGTACGTACGACTTACCGTCTCTGGGAACAATGCCTTTCATTTTCATATATAAAAATGATATAGACTATTCTAAACACATATATAATGGATATATATTAAATATATGATATATAAAACATCAATATCATTCTGTAGATAAAGGAAATTTCGACCACAAGGACAATTTTAAATTATAACAAGTTCATTTTTGACTCTTGTTCTAGAAATTGACAAAATGACTGATTTGAACTAAAATATTTAACTAATTGTTATATAAGGGTAATAAGATATATAAAATGAATAATAAACTTGAAAAAGGTACATAATCAAGAAGAAATTAACTTATGTTTGATATTATAATAATTATTGAACGAACGGGTCATGTTTGACACGAGGTAAGGGACATCATCTCAATCTTCTTTCATTGAGGGATGTTTTGATAATATAAACCTCCTTCAATTATATGGTGTATAAAAATACCCTTTGGCTTTTATTTTCATTCAATGGAAGATTTTTTACTACCAATTGTTTTACTAAAATACAAAAGGAATGTTTTTAACGTTTGTAGGGACAACAACCTCTATGCTGCTGTAATCATTATTTTTTTCCTCTATAAGCCTTAATGTTTTTTAAAATGAAAAAGGAAGCCCCTTATTATATTTTTTGGATTATTGGTTTTTAAAATGGATTTTTTGAATATGATTGATTATTTCAATAACTTGAAATATTTTCTTGTGATTTCAAGTGAAATGTTATTAGTGAAATGTTTTTATTTACAATATTTTATGTGTTATGATTTGATAATGATACTTAGACATTTGAAGAGTGGTTACGTGATAAACCAAAAGACGAGTGGTGCTGTGATAATCCAGGATGGGTGCTTATGTTATAACCCTTAATGCTTTGGGTATGGAAGTCGGCCGTATGGCTATTCCATTTAGTGATATGTGTGGAAGTCGACCATATGGTTATTCCATTAACATATGTTTATGTCACATGTTACCTTTATATGTTTTGTGTTCTTTATATGGGTTTTATGGTAATATTTTTGTTACAAAAAGGAAAGAAATGAAATTTTATTCTGTGATGAGTTTTTACTATTCATAGTTTGGAAAAGTATTAGTTATGATAAAGTATTCATGGTTTACTTGTTTTTTTTGAAAAACTAACAGTTTCCCTTCTTTGTGCCTCCCTTACTGAGATATTTATGCTCAACCGAAGTTTTTTTTAAATTTTTTTCATATGACATAATGATGAATAAGTTCAAGGATGGGATAAAAGAGAAGTCATGATGTCTAAAATCTAGAACTAGACATGGCTCTTTTTTTCAAGAGTTTTCATTTTATGAAAAAATGGATAATGAGTAGAAGTGTCTAAATGTAAAATTAAAATTGTTATGTATATGTTATTACATAATTATATAAAGCTCTAAACATGAAAAGATTCTGAATGTGAATTATTATCTCAATTCAAGATTATATAATGTTTAAGGTTGGGACCTTATTTAAATCATGAAATATGTTTTTCCCGTTATCATAATAAAATATCATAATATAAATAATATTTTAGTTATGCCACTGTCATTAAAACAACTCTTTAAGGATAAGTAGAATAAGAAATAAACTGGGATCAGTTAGTAAAAATTATTACCTCTTCTTCATCTGACTTTCTTTAGATCTCTTCTCGAGGCTTCTTGGGATGGTTTAATTGGACGAATATAACCAAACTAACATGTATGATTATAATTTCTATGAAATGTCCAAATTTTTTGTTATGTAGATTACTCAATTTGGTGTGAAAAATTTTATGGAGGAGGTTCCCTTTTTATAATTGAGCCAAGGGTCTCTTTTGAAAACTCTCAAATAATTAAATTAATATAAATTAACATCAAATTAAAAATAGTTTGAAGGTGATTAATTTATAACATAAGTTTATTACGGGGTAAATGATCTCATCCACTAATATTTACATCAGTATATTTCACATTATTACCCTTACATTTTTTAAATATCCATTATTTAATCTCCTAATCTATTTACATGACAACATTTGTTTTACTAATTAAGGGTTTATATTGTTTCTCTAAAATTACGAAACAAAATAAAATGTGTCATGGATTAAATTTATAACATTATTTCAATATTAATGATGATGTTTATATTTTTTAAATTTCATAACATTTAATTAAATATTTTTTTAAAGTATCACTAATGTTAAATTGGTCACTAATCATCTGAAGAAATGTTTTTGAATTATCATTATAGAAGATAACTTCAAAAAACGCCAATAATATATCACTATTAATTCTAGTTAATCTATATAATTCATAGATTCCAATAATTATCTCATATTATATTTATTTTCAATATTTCAATATTATTTATTTGATATTGCTATTAATTAAACAGTTACAACGTCATC
Organism: Viscum album; assembly: GCA_963277665.1. NCBI lineage: Eukaryota > Viridiplantae > Streptophyta > Magnoliopsida > Santalales > Viscaceae > Viscum > Viscum album. Next base: position 1,575,407,113 of record OY728127.1, read on the forward strand.
AATACTTAAGCCCTTATGGTAATTATTTATTTCCATTCAAATTTAAAATAATTTATCACGATGAATATAAACACATAATATCGTAGAGTAATATCTATATTCTAATTTATTTTTAGAATTATGATATATTAATAATCATAGATCTTTTAAACATATGAGTATCACACCTTTATCATCACTTTAATCAAATTATAATAAATGTCATACTCTTACCATAGTGGGTTCCAAATTTAATAATAATAGACTAAGGAAGTTTTTTATGTCATAAAATCAACCAAAAAAATTACAGCATGTTTTAGGGTAATTTAATATTCTTTATAATTTTATTTTACCCATAATTACCTGATTTACCTGTAACTATGGTAATTAAAATATTAAAATATTAAATATTCTTATCAATAAAATTAAAATAAAACTATATAAATATTTTATAAAAATGGATTCCAAATATGGAATATTTTTTTAATACAATTCATTTATGATTCGGTAATTATCTTAAAATTAGTCCCATTAATTCAATGAGAAAATGAGTAATTAACGTGAAAATGTACAAAAGATTATATTTTTAATATATTCATATATAATGTAAAATTGATTTCAATGACCTATATTGTATTAAATGATATAATATTAATCTATTTAAACTTTAAAACTAATAAAAAAATATAATTTATCACTATAAATGTTTTAGATGAAAATGATGTTTACAGTTAAAATAATTTTTTCACTATTCATCAAAACATGAAACATATCCAAAAAATAATAAACATTCAATAAATGTAATTATTTATATTACTAATTAAAAGAATAAATTTATTTTTTGATATTTAATATATTAATGTGTCAATATAGGATTTAAATTATCAACTTTATAAAAATGTTGTTAAACAACATTTAAAAAATATAACCATTTTTACTTAAATTTGATTTTATTCAAATATTAAGAATGTCACAAATATTGGAAGAATTTAAAAATATATTAGATATATACCATAAATATTTCCTTAAAATCATTCACCAGTAGTGATTAATTTAATTTCATGTGATAAAATACCATTATGCTGATAAAAATAGTATTTTGACAGAAACACATACTTTATACACAATTGGTTTTTATTTTCATTTCCAATTAATTAGTAATAAATGAATTTATTTTATAAATTTGAAGAAAAAATATTTTCAAAATTTATTTAATCATATTCCCATCAATGAAAATAATGACCATTATTAAAAAAATATATTTAATTTTACATCACTTTTCATTTAAATACAATGTTGTGAGAAATTTAAGTTATCAAAGAAATTAAATTTCAATAAAAACATACATTTCATTAAATATTTGGGTTTCACTGAATTGATGTATGTATGATACATTTTCCTTTTTTATTAGAGGTAAAAACATATTAGGAAGGGTTTACTGGGTTCCGTCATGATATATTCAATCATAACTATGTTATTAAATTTGGAATCGATATTTAGTAATAGAGACTTGGTGATAATTGGGGATAGTTTGCAAGGTGTTTATGTTGATACATTCTTTTATTTGTCCAAAAAAGGATTATAATGGTTCTTAATCACATTAATGAGTGTTCATTTGTAGTATCTATCCCATAATACAGTTATGATCACCCACTAGTGAATATATATCTAATTGAAATTTTTACAAGATATGTATAGTGACTATTAGTGAAATTAACATCTTGGATGTTTTTTCCTTCCAAATTTGAATCAATTTATGTTTTCTATTAGTAATTAATTTTGAGGGATAAGTTTTAATGACATTTATTGTATCATTGGAACATGAATTTCATATTGTATTATGATTTTATATACTGGGTTTCAATATACACCTATGTTTTTGAATTGTGTTCCTACCATATGTGAGATTTAATTTCCTATTTATTGTCGCCACTAAAAGTCTGTGTAGAGGAAATAATTCAGGGTATCTATCATATAAATTATAATCCAATAAGTGGTTCTAAATGTCTATGCTTCCTGAAATAATAGTTCAACAATAACAAAAAATATGAACATGGATTCTTCCAAAAATGGCCATGACCAATAATTTTCACAAAAAAATGATTATATTAACCATTTTGAAAGGAATATATATATATTTGTATAGATTAGTATAAAATTGAATTATAAAATTATAAAATATTTTTATTTATTATTTTATAGAGTATTTGAAAAAACAGTATACAAATGTCACTATTTAATTAACTAATTAAAAATTCATCGATGAGAATGTTCATATGATTATATGATTTTGATGTAATAGTTTTCTAGTATCATCATAGTAAATATTTATGTAATAGTCTTTAATGTACTGATATTATAATAACTAGAAAATCAAGAAAATATATTAATTACAATACATTTTCATAAAATAATTTATATAATATTTTAAAATTTTCGAATATTAAAAAAACACTTCATAAGACATAATTAAAAGTTAAATTTTATAATATATTAATAATATATCTCTTGATAATGGATATATTAAAATTAATATTTTATAATTTAATTTGAATAATATGATCTTATTTTATATTTTATGATAAAACAGTGTTAAACATGTCATTCCACTAAATTGTTAGTTTTTTCATACAGTAATGTTCATATCTAAGTAATAATGAATTATTTAATATATAACAATATAAAAAAATTAGTGCACATTCTACAAAGTCTTAAACTGAATTATTTCAAATTTAAGAATAAATTTTTTATAACCATTATAAATATGATTAAATTAATATATTTCTCGAAACACAGAATGATCATAATAAAATCCAACCAAGAATTATGTCCAAATCAATCACATAAAATATAAATTATTCATGATTATAACCGTTAAAATTTTTTTGTTTTTACTCTACTGATTTTTAATTTTAGTTAAAAATACCTTTTTCTAATTATAGGATACAAATTTTTTGTTTATCCTATTCCAAATAATTGTAAAATTTTATTTTTTTATGATAATGTTTCATTATTAATAAATAGTTTTTATCAAAAATATAATATACTCAAATAATACATCCAAAATAGGAATAAAAGTAAAAGTAATTACATTTATTGGTTTTAATTATTATAATTACAGTTTTTCAAATACAATTTAATTTAAATAAAAATGTATATTCCCTAAAAAGGTGACATGTTTGAATGTAATGAAAAGTTAAAAAATCAAAAAAAATTGAATTAAATATAATTTTCCTTCGATGAGTTTAGTGAGAAAGGGAATATAATTCATCACTTCCCAAAATAAAAGAATCAGAGAAATAATAGAAGCCTCAAATGAAAAAAGAAATGGATGGTTTACAACGATTTAATAAAGAATTTTTATCTAAATCAAATTAGATAAGAGAATTATTCTAAATATTTTTTTGATATGTATCATGGTTTTGATAATTATACTATATAATCTTCAGATTCTGAAAAATATTCTAATAAATAATTTAATTTTTAAGATTATATTATGAGATTATATAAAATAGTTATGAAATATATTAGATTTTTTAATGAATAAGATCGTTTTTATTGAGATAATTAAAAAATATTGATTGTATCTTCTACGTGTAAAGATGTTAAATTTATTGAAATTTTTAATATTAATAGAAAATTTTATATTTTATATGAATCCTTAATGTAATTTAATATTGTATGTGAAATGTACGAATTGACATAAATTAATATACATAAACTAAAATATATTTATAATATTTTAGTTGTAAAACACATTCAATAAAACTAAAAAAATATTGTATAAAAATTAAGTGTTTAGAAAAATCCAACGGTATCAAACAATGAATATTAAAGGCAATAAATATTAAAATTTTATCATGCTTAATCATTTGAAGTGAAAGAATCCAATTATTTTTATAATATTAATCTGTTATTCTCTAACAATATAATCTGAATCAATTAATTTCCCTAAATCATAAAAAATCATGAAAACATGACTACTGAAGTGAACATGTATTCCATGACTATAAACACACTTGAATTTCCCAAATTTCTCAAATAAATTTCATTGTATTAGAAATATGATAAACCAATTCATAATTAAATATGATAAAAATATATTTTTGTTGGAAAAAATTATTTGAAATGGAATTTTAAAATCTTGTTTTCAAAATCCACAATACTAAATCTATTTTTTAATATTTTTTAGAGAAACCACATGAAATAAAAATTGTATATATTAATTTTTATACCTTTCCTTCATATAGAATAAATTAATCTTAGAAATGAAATTTATCCTTATTTCATATTTAATACACATCAGTATTCCACATGATCACCAGAGAGTAATCATATCATATTTTATCCTAAAATCCTATATTTTCTATATTAAATTCAAATCCACATTTTTCTATAATTTCCATTAATGAACTAATTTATCACCTAACTATACATCAAATTAAACATCATATTGATGTATTTCCTTTTAACAAAATTCATCAAATCTAGAAATTTTACAAAATTAAAAAATATTGTCCAAAAATTCTAGGTTCTCTAAAAATCCTCAAACCAGTAGCCTATTCAAGGATTTCCACAGTGCACTTTCTCTAAAATCATACTTAAATCACAATTCTCAATCAAATTTTTTTCCACTTTTATTGAAATTTTAAACATTATCTATCTATTTGAAATAGAATTTATAGATGTGGAATGACCATATTAGAATATCAATTCGAAAGTGTGAGTTAACAAGTGAGTGACAACATCCATACGTAAAAATAAAAAATATCATATTACTAATTAATTTTGATATATTAGGGATCCATATCAGTGTTGAAACTTTTAAATAGAATAAGTCATTATACATTTTATTTTATAATTTCAAGTTATAATTTATATAATTATCCATTTGTAATTCATTGAGTATTATAATAACAAAAATGTCAATTTTAATGAATTAACTAATATATAGATACATAATTTAATTCAAATAAAATATATTTAAAAATGTATTCAATAGAAATTATGTCTAGATATAATTTAAAATAATAGATCCTATTTTAAAAACTCTATAACAAAAAATTGCACTTGCACCAAAGCATAAAACAAGACATTAAAATTGATATAATTCACTTTTGATCACTCTAATTTACAGAATAATTTATCCAAGTCCACAACTAACAAAGATTTAAATTTATTTTTGAGAGTCAAAACCATTCATATCGATTAATTCCCATGGTAAAATTTCAATAACCCATTCAAATATATTTCCTCCCATTAATTATACTTTGTTCCCTATACCCTAAAACCCCCATTAGATTCTCATTAATATTTCCTTTTATTTATTAATCAAGTATATTCTTTACAATAAATATATCTTAATCACACAATAATTAAATTAAAATATAAAATCCTTAATAAATTGATATAAATCATTAAATTTATTATCATTTATTGCCCAAAAATAAAGTTAATATAAATTTAAAATAAATACTACACATACCATGCAAATGATAATTTCTAAAACTAATTCCTAATTATTAAATCTATAAATATTTTAATCAATCCTATGTAATTATCAAAATTATTGTTAAATAAAATTGATCAAAATTTATTAATTCACCAATTCAATTTGACAAATATATCTCTATTAAACCTTTTTGAAACAAAATATTTCAATTTAAATTAAATTTTAAAAATTAATATCATTAATGTAGGAAATAAATTTATATAATTTAAATTAATTAATTTTCTATGTAATTAAATGAACTAAAAAATATTAGTGTAACATTTATTTACCCAATATGTCCATCCATATATATAAATTATTTAAATATCACTAATGTTCATTGATATCTCCCATGGACAACAATATTAAAACTATTAGGATTCCCATGAGATATCTTATGTTTCCATAAAATTCTCTCCATTGGAATATTTCATTCTCTTATAACCTTTATTATGATTATATTCCGTAAACAGTTATTTACTTATCATAATTTTTTCAAATTTATATTAAATTAATATATATTTTCATGTTGAATGATATCATTAAAATAATGTAATATCATATTCCAACGTATGACATGTGAAAATTGTTTTATATGGATATCATCCAATTTAATCAACTAAAAAAAAATTTCAATAACTATATACAACCGGTGTCGAGATATGTAACAATCGTATGTTAGTCATTATATGAATGTGGAATGTTAAATGCAAAAAATTGTTCTTTTACCTTATATGTATGCTTATTATTGATCACTAACCATTCATATGATGAATTTATATGGAAAATAATGAATTTACATATTTTTTATTTTGATTTATCGATCAAATGTTGATATAAAATTTTTAACTATCTTCTTTACTCGGACATTATTAATCCATTGAGTAAAGTAATAAACACCTAAAGAAAAAATTTGAGGCCTATATAATTATATTTTAATAATCATAATTTGTTAAAAACATTAGAAATTTCTTCTATATCAAATCCATCATTTCCTTATTGAAATTTGATAGAGAGGTACCATCATAACATAGTTGAAAATGGATCCATAACCAGGATTTAGGAATTTCATCAAACCATGGATACCTTATGAGGATGGTGTCTCTTGGTATCTTTAATGAGATACTCATCAAGATGCTATCTCTAATGATTCTTTTTTTATTAATAAATTAATTAGTTATGTTCCTTATTTTAGTTCATGTATTGTTTTAGTTTCCATTCATATTTTGATCATAGATTTTGTATCATTGTCTATCATTCCTTGAATATTTTGTATTTTATGCTATGAAATACATTGGTGGTATAATATTCTTATAAAACTATTTTTCATTCCCAAATTCATTTTTAAAATAAATAATAATTCATGTGTTGTTCAAAAATGTGTAGTCAAATATTTTATTTAGGATGTATAATGTTATATGATATACAATATTATAACCTAGGTTAATATTTCAACATATTATTTGGGTTATTATATATTATTTCATAAATAGTAGATAACTATTTCAATATATGATAATATGTGATACTTGATATTTTTGTTTTTGTGGTCAAATTTGTTATATATCATTTCATCTGATTGAAGATTTTGTTTCAATTATGATAGTAATTTTTTAAAATAATATAACTTTATAGAAGTGTTATCATGTCATTAATATTATAAAAATCATATAAAATTTTTTGTTTCCTATAACATGTTAAATTTTTATATATTTTCATATTCATGTTATCACCAATGATATTGGTTTTGAATATAATTTCATATTAAAATATAGTTTTTATCATTGAATAAATTTATAATTGATGTTTCACTTATGAAATGACTTCTATAATTTTTAAACTATGTACAAATTATCAAAAAATAACTATTTTATTATCAATAAATAATTTTTAAAAAAATTTCATTATTTTTTATTAAAATTTTATAATTTAAAATTATATGTTTCAAATATATTTAATAAATAAATAACATTAATAATGATTTTTAATATTGAATAGCATAAATTTTTTGGACTGAAATATTTTTTTGAAAATAATGTTATATATATATATATTATTTAATTTTTAATATTTTTATAAATTATAAAAGAATTTCGAAATCATTTCATATTCATTTTTATTAGCCATATCATTTTATATTCAAATTATAATATTTAGAAAATAAAAATTTAAAAAATAGGTTTTATTGTATTATGAATTATTCATTGTTATTGCTTTAGGAAATTCAAATTATTGGATTTATTTGAGAAATTTATTCCACCATATCGATATAAATATATTAATTTAGGTGATAAATTTTCAAATATTCTTAAATTATCGAAATTGAAATTATATAAAGTGTTTATGTATAATATTCATTGTTTATATTTCAAATTAATATCATATGAGTAAATAAATACAACATATGATGTTAATATGCAGATATTAATATTTTAAAATAACATAATGAGTTTGTAATCATGTATTTATTGATAGTACATACATAATCATATGTAATAAAGTATTTATAATTTAAATTTTTTTAATAATCATAAATTTTTAACATAGGTATAAATTTATGAAATGTTTAATTATTTATTAATTTTTCTTATGTTATTCATATACACGAATTAAATATTTTATGAATTGTAAGGAATTATTTATTTTATGTTTGTTTAAAATACAATTATATGAATCTTATATGCATTTAATGAGTTACATACAAATAATGATAAATTGATTTAGCTATATTTTACCTACAATTTCAATTTATTATCATATATAATGTTTAATTTGAACTGAATTACCCCATTTGAGAAATGATTGCGATCCTTCCCTTAATGTCACTATGTTTTATGTACTATTAATCAAATCTAATACATGATGTCCTCCACCTATGGAGGTTAGTTGAATCTATCTATACATCATTCCATAGTTTATGAAAAAACAATTATTTACAAAATATTACTCATTAATACCATTAAAAAGTATTAAAACTATCCCAATTGTATTGTTTCTTAAGGTTGGTACCCCTAGCCTATAATGCCCCCATATAGAGTTAATTTATTCCACATTCATACTAGATAAATTTATGGTAACTTTTTAATCATTCATCCAATGTTAGATGATGTTTGTGATGGATTCATCAATGGACACTTTGCATTGATGGATAATATGAATATAGAAAATATTAATTTTATCCTTATATTTTTTCCACTATCTATTTGTGATTATTTATATTTATTATAGAATAATCATTTTTCACTCACTTGTGAAATAATTTTTTCTAATTTTTATGGTTGCATGATTTCCATATGAATTTTCACCACCAAGTAGCTATGATTTTATTTTTCTTATCAAACCAGAATATCTTGTCCTAAAATCCATCTATTCTAAGAAAATAAACCTATATTTTAATCATTGAGATGATATTGTATGTATATATCCACATTCCATAAATTTTAAAATCATATAAGTATGTAATTTTTTATTCTGACTACTAAGGGTGGTTTTTATAGTCTATAAATGAAAAATAGAATTCCTGATTTTGAAGAGTATAATATGAGTCTTCGTGAAATTAATAAATCTCCATTAATAGTATGAAAAATATCTAATAGGTTTTTCATCATGATCATTTAGATATGAATGAATTTTATTACTTTAATTTGAATTATCATATTCCCAATTAAAATAGATTCAATAATGGTACTAGTCATTATATACCCTCTATGATTATTCAGATTAGATTTAATAAATCTATAGATAATGTTCAACCAATGTAATAGAACATTGTAAAACATGGAAATATTAATATATACATTAATAAAGTTAATGTATAGACTTATATTATTACTTGGATTATATAAGAGTCTATTTCAATCCTAAATAATCCAAAACTAGTTTACAGGTATCTCTAGAGTGATAATACCTTGGTATTTTATATCGTATATGATATTGGTGAGGAATGTGGCTATATTCATATAACATAATATACCAATATCTATATTAATGTACTAAAAATTACAATATTCACTTCATATAATGTATTTCTATATTAATTACTTCTTCAGTAGGTATCATGTCATTTTACAATGGTCATGTTGTTTGGATGATGGTATAGTCCACCCAATGGGGCATAAAAAATCATTAATGTAAGCCATCCCCAATATAATATATTGGATAACCCATCTAACCCTTATAATTGAAACTGATTTGAAATGTTTTCAATGTAATCCGTATGTGAGTACAATAAATATTGTTATTTATTTATACATGTAAGGAATACTATTGATTCTGAAGCCTCAAGATTTAATCTTAGTATAGGTTATAATGTTTAGTTAACAATATAATTAGATAATACCACTATGTTAGATGGTGTAATTCAGAAGTCATCTTAGTTTTTATAAGACTTCAACATAGTGTTGTAGGTTAAGAAATTCTTCCATTCCTAATAATGAGAAAATAAAAGGATGAAACCCTTAAACGAGTCAAAGAATTAATATTTTTTTCAAGGAATAAGACCTGTAATTTGAAGGATTTTTGAAATAATCATATACTAATGTGAACTTATATAGAGGTTATTATTCCTTTACCTAAATAGATTATTTATAGAATATTATATGTTAATATATTTGGATTTGAATTTATAAAAATATATCTCAATGTAAATGTAAATGTTCTTCTCAAATTATGGCCTTCAACATACTATGAAGATCCTTTATGTTGGGGAAATATATAATCATAGTGAATACCATATACTTCGTCAAAAAATATCAATTAAAGGTCCATTCTCGATTATATTACTATCAACGATCAAACAACCATGAAACATGAGGTTCGGGAATGGTTGAGTTCTGATCCCGATGAAGTGCATAAATTATCTACCATTTCCCAATTTGTTCATATAGGATTAGGTGAGGAAATTTTTTATGGAAATCTAGGATCATTCTACACCAATGGATGAGAAAATTACCCATATAGTTCTATATTTATTTTATTTATAATTCCAACTGAATTTTAATAAAAAGTCAAAGAATACCTGTGAATTTTTTTCAAAATATAAATTAATACAAATAGTAAAATCTATTAATGATTCTATAGTTATGTCTGTTGAGGATAATTTTTTATTATCTATTGAGATATTTCAATGGTTTCTTCATGAAAATCAATAATAAAAGATTTTTCATCTTATTTAATAATTTTATGAACTCTATTATGATGTATTCATTAATGTTGATTGTTTATAGGTCATGGACCCTGTCACCTCTATACATAAAGAGAATATTTAGGAAATAAAAATAATAATGGTGTTTTTATTGAATGGAAATTCCAATAATCCCCCTATGAATAAATATTTAATAATCATTTTCATTATTATCAATTTTTTATTTCTTATTTTTTCCATTTAATTAAGTTGTAATTGGATCCAATTTTACCCACATTGGACTGATTAAAATCTAAAATGATTTAAATTTAATAGATTAAATTTATTATTATATATTTAATTATTGTTAGTATTATATTTTAGATTTTTTTTAATTTAGGTGATGCATATTCCATAAACCATTGGTAATCAGACATTAGTTTTGACTACTAACGGAACTAGGTTCATTAACTCTTTCTAGTTAATGTGTAATTTTCATCCTAAATTAGTATGTATAATTTTGGCTGTGTTATTGAAAGAAAAGTCAAGACATGATTTATTTTATGTACATTTAATACATTTGATACGATAATGATGTATTAAATTCCCCATTAATAATTACAAGTGTAAAATTCCATCTAATATGTTCAATTTTCAGGACCATGATTGTATAAATAAAAGTTTAATATCAAATATCATTTAAAATGGAATATCATTTGTATCATAAGAAAAAATAGATAATCATAAATTTTAGTTTATTTTTTGTAGTCATAGATTCAATTACAATAATTACGGTAATTGTTTTCCATGGAGAATCTAAATGAATATTATTGACATTATTAATTTGAATGATAGGGAATCATGACTATTTAATAATATTTAATGATTAATATATGATTGAATTCCAAATATTATATATTTTATTTATAAATGGAATGTATTGTGATATTAGTTTGGAAGATTCATAATGAAATATGGATCTTCTCCTAGCAATGAGTATGATTTAATGAAAAATGATGATTATTTATGAGGGTGTATGTCTAATATAATTGTTCAATAAATGGTAATAAAAAATTGTACATATATGATAATATATTTATTTAAATGGACTCATTATTATTAATATGGTTTATCCTTGTTATATTTTCAGAACAAAATTTCACTTTTAGAAGTAACTGTTTATTTTAAAACATCAAATTTAAAAAAAAACGTTTTATGAGATAATTAATTTTTAATTATTTTGTATTAAACCATAGAATATTTTTCCCCAATATATCCTTGTACACAAAAAAAAGTCATAAGGCAGATGACTTTTAAATTTTGTATCTCTTTCAGAAACAAAGTTTATAAATGTTTCCAGTCTCTAGATTTCAGATCACTATAGGCCTTTAAATGACAATTACGAGAGGATTTACACAGTTATAAGACTTTATAAATTAAGTGGGGAGTTCCTAAATGAACACTAAAAATTGTATTTTCATGATGAGACCCTATAAATTACCTACGTACATATATCTATTTGGAAGATGACATGGAATCCACATAGTTCTATAGAGAAGACTGCACTCACCAAACACAACAGTCCTAAACTCCTATGATATGAAGTTGCAACCCTACTCTATAAAGGCACAAATTGAACCATATTTATGTTTTCGTAATTTACTTAATTCCTCAAGAAGCATGAATATGATCATATTAATAAAAAAATATTTGACACGAAAAAATTGGTGATCAATATCATTTGTTTTAATCTATAGGTTTATTTCATTAGCGATGTGTCCCTATAATTATTAGGTCCTTCAATTTTGTAATTATAATGGTTTGGTTATTCCCTTTATCTCATTTCACATGTAATAGATGTATAAGAATTTTCATTATGAAATATTTGTTCTAGGAGTTGTTTCTGCATGGTAATTATCTTGGTTAGTGTATATATCTGGGTTTTGGTGGTCATGCTGATGAAAACTGTAAAAGTCAACGATCTTGACTTAGAAAACCATATGGTACATAGTTGTTTTATCTTCTTGTGATAATTATTACATTTTTTGTAATTATATCATTTTATCTCTATAAAATCATTCAATTTTGTGATTATGACTACATGTTTTTTACCATTAAATATGTTATGACCTTGATTCCATGTTTGATATTATAGTATCATGTTACCTAGATTAGTTCTGTTCAAATTCATTTTATGTATTAAATTATAAATGCACGATGATATGCTATTCTTACATTTGTGATCGCCCAATATATGTTTTACAATTTCCCAAGAGGTTGGGATTGGAACATGTCATAGGTAAACCATCCTAACTATATAATCACCATTGGGGGAGTGCTCAGGACTATGATGATGGAGATGAGTGACTTGAGAACAAAGTTTAGGTACAAGGTTTCTAAGGCTTCATGTTGAGGTTGTTCACTATGTATCATTATTTTGCAATGTTTTATTAACCTTATGATTGTAATGACCCAACCATTTATAAATGAATTTCCTCCCTTATTGTAGTAATTTAATATTGTGTAATCACATAAAATAGAATTAGGAATCACAATGTCACATCATGATAAAATGAACTGCTATATTTTATGTGACCACTAAACATAACTTTTTCATTTCTATGATTTGAATTTTGAAAATCATACATACACAGTTGCATCTTGTAAGATATTTGGAGTCTGATGGGACAAACATAATTTCCGATGAATAGTAACATACCATTATGCATTGTAATGTTACACTTATGAATAGCCATATGACTCTTATGGATAGTAAATCTGGAAATTAAATAGGAACCTTTCCAAATATAGTATAAATAAAATTTTTCCCTCCAATAAGTGAGAATATGATATAATTATTTTATAGTGTTGTTATTTTGGTAAGCAATGAAAATGTAATTATTAATTTAATAATTTAAAGGAATATGATATTTCATAAATTTAATTCAATATAAATTATTTAATGCCTATTGATTATATTATAATGTTAAGAGACCTTATGTAATTTTCATATGTTTTACAAAATCACTTAGAATATGTATTTTCCAAGTAAATGAATATTTTCAAAATAAATTAATTAATCATATTTAGAAAATAATTTTAATAAAATATTGTTCATTTTTTGGAATTTAGTCATCAAATAAAGTTGTGGTGATTTTTTTTATTTTTCTCAAATACATTAATTTTTATTAAATATTGAAATTCTATAATTTACAAAATATGCTAGATAAATGTGTTTATGAATCATTATTTATGTATCTCATATTCAAATTAATCTATAATCCTTAACTCCCACTATGTTAATAACTTTTGTAGATATGATATATAGCATGATGTTGAATACGAAAAAACCCCCCTAAGATAATATCTCCCCCAAAGGATCGTATTAACCCCTTTAAAGAATCATATCTCCCTTTGTAAAAACGTCACCATTATACAAATTTTTCCTCACTTTTTATAAATTTCTCCCACTTTGTGATTTTCAAAAATGGATGGGTTAAGATCCAATTAATACTAGAAATGATAGATGAAAAGTAATATTAATCAATTTATTGAATTGTATAATCATCCATTAAAATATGAAATAACATTTATCTAATAAGAATTATAAAATATTCAAACAAATCATAATCAATTGAAATAGAAAAATAATATATTAAAAACATTTACAATGTTTTTACAAAATAGACCCAATAATATCTTCAAAATGAATAATAGATCATTATTCATCATTTTTTACAAACTCCTAGATCTTCCTGAACTCATGTATGTATTTCTTATTCCATTAATCCATATCTTCTTGAATCCAAACATTAATAGATAGTTCTTTGTTTGTATTTCTATATATGGTGAATTCATCATCACAAGATCAAAGTATTGAAATTTCTACCTCCATATAATGAATTGTTTTCTCTACATATTCAACTTCCTTATTATGATCATTAGTTTAAACCATTTACTCTTAAATAAACATCACCATTTATTCCATGTATTTAGATAAATAATTGAATTATTTTGATGATTTATTTATGAGATTATTCATATAACAATATTCCCATATTTTAACACCATAAATACATCTAATTGATTAGACCACTTCACAGTTTTATTATGAGATCTCTTATGATTCGTGGATATGTCTTGAAAAATATTCAATTGAGATTCAAGATCAATCAAATTCTTAATTAAAAAAATTATCAATATTGATTTTTCAATAATATAATCATGAATATATTGGCATCGAGATTCATGATTTCAGAAATAATGAAGTGTTCCTTCCAACTTATTCAAATAAATTACAATATAACCATACCTATCAAATAAAATGGTTATGGATGAATCCTGTTGTTATTACTAATCCTTATGAGGTTTAATTCTAGTTGTTCTGGCATCAAATTTTCTTTTTTCATTATCAAATATTTGAACATCAATATAAACATTCTATTTATAACATACTCATCATTATAAAATTTTACAATCTCCACATTTGTATTGGTCTTGAGATTAGCGCCATATTTTGTCCTTGAATTTTGACATTCCTCACATTTCTTAGATGAATATTCATCATTCTAATCTAATTATGAATCCTCTCTAGAACTACTTGACTATAATTCCTTATGGGTCATAAAGGGTATGTATGATGAGCATTTTGATGATGATTGTTAAGATGATATATAGTAATTTTTTTCTTCCTTCTCATAATGTTCAATATCATTCTATTCACCCCTTTATATTCTACTAAATATTCATTATATTCTCTTGAAACGTATTTATATTCACCTAACCACTTCATTCTTATTCTTATTTTTAATAATTTAATATACCTTTTTACCTTTAATATCATCATTCAAAGACTGATTAGGATCTTTCTTGATATTTATAGCAGTACATTGAACTTCCCTTCCC
Source organism: Viscum album (assembly GCA_963277665.1). Taxonomy (NCBI): domain Eukaryota; kingdom Viridiplantae; phylum Streptophyta; class Magnoliopsida; order Santalales; family Viscaceae; genus Viscum; species Viscum album. Next base: position 1,575,422,610 of record OY728127.1, read on the forward strand.
TCCTAGTTTCAAATATGATTCTTTTCCTAAAACTAGTGATACCAATTACTCATCCACAAAATTTCCTTTTCCTTCATTTTTCATATATAAAATATCGACATGGTAAAAATTGGTTTCTTTTAAAACAAATATGGAATCCATATTTACCCGATTGGTGTTGGTTTTTGGAATAAAAACATTCCTAGAGTCCATCTTAACACCTGTCAATATATTTTCACACAACTGAGAATCTATTAATCTAATATTTTTCATAGTTTCTATTTCGTCCTTTTGTAACATATCAAAAATATGTATTCTATCATAATTTTGTTTTAGATGGATCAATATAGATCTCTAGATCACCTAGATTCCATTATTCTGTATAATTCATTCACTCATCAAAAACAACTTTTGATACTCTTTTTTGTTTCTAAATTTTTTTTCGATGGGGAGGTCTTAACCTTCCGCTTCTTCTTCTAATACTTTTCAGACTTTTTATGGAACTTCCTCTAATGAAGAACCATAAAATCTCTACAAAAACATGTTAGAATTATTATAAAAAAACCATTCACATTTGGTTCATCATATTATCAATTATTAATGAATTATTTTCAATCATAGAAACTGACATGTTTTGTTCATTTAAAACATAATTGGATTAATATATGATCATTTTTAGAAATGTAAAAAAATAATGGATTTAGTTTTGATTTTTTAGATTTTTATATTTTGATCTACAAAAAGAAAAAGCATAACAATATCATTTTTCATCTTATTTACTTTGTCATCTAATTTGAATAAATCTAAAACATGTAGGTTATCTCAGTCATCCTTCCTCAGAATGAGTAATCCTTACATCTATATTGATATAACCCAATTATCATATGAGATGTATGAAAACATAATTTATTTGTTCATAATGATCAATCAATGATCCTTTTCCCTTTATTTTGATAAATTTTCAACAATTTTTAGACAACTTTTGTGAAAGACTTAATGTTTCTCCCTCTAATGGTATTCCAACCAAATATGAATTTCTCTTATGTGATATCCTATAAAACCTTAAATAAATTTTAAAAGAATTATTTTTTACCATATTCCTAGATAAACCCTAAAATTGGTATATAATTCTGTAATTTTAAAAAGTCGTATTACAATGGAAACACATTATAATATTTTTTTTGAAAAACTAAATTTTTAGAATAATAATATTTTTTTGGATGAATTCAAACATATATAATCTCCCTAAGAAAAAGAGTATCATAATATAAGGTGATTTATGAAACATAATTATATATGAATTATTAATTTATGTTTATATGTCCTAGGATATTTTTAATATATTAAAAAATATTTGAAGGAAGTGGTTCTGTAAATATGTCAGCATGTTTATCATTTCTTCTAATGAATTATAAAATGATATATCCTTTATGTGTGTGATCCCAAAAGAAATGGTTTCTTACATCTATGTTTTTATCACATGGGTGATGATTTATAATTTTATATAAAGCAATGGAACTTGTATTATAACAAATTAATTGATTTTTTCAAAATGCATTCCATAGATAGTGAGTTTGTGTTATCCATGGAACTTATACACAAAAACGTCCAGCTGCTATATATTCATCTTTAGTAGTGGAAACTGATACAGAGTGTTGTTACATGTATGACCTAGAATGTATTAAATCTACTATAATATGAAAATTTCTAGATGTACATTTCCAATCCATTTTACAACTACAATAGTCATCATTCAAAAAAGTATTAAATTCAAAAAATTAAAATGATTAGAAATTTAATATGTCCATATTTCCATTTAGACAATAAAAAATTCATTTTATTGATTTTAATTGGGTCACTTATTCATTTGATTGATATATTTTAGAAAATCATTCAAATATAATTAAATATTCGTGACTATAAATTATATTTAATAGTCTTTCTATCAAACATATAATAATACTTTGATCAACTGGTTCTCTATCCTAATCATCATCAAGGGCATTGGAGGAACTAATAAGAGTGATAATTAATTTCATATTTTAGTTTACAAATTTCTAACGAAGATAAATTATATAATTCGATTGAGATATAAATGTTCAATCTGGTTTTTGTGATATTTGAATTCCATGAAATTGTCTGAACCCACCCATCATACACATTTTAAACTCAAATATTATAACATCCGCAGAGGAATAGGTGGATGATATTTTAGTTGATTAGAGTATAATTTATTCAATAGAATTTATAAAATCAATATATTTTTATTGACTTATTTTAAAAAAATGGTTGGATCAGCAACTCCCTTAACAATGTTATTTTGTAAGAAATATTATTACGAAATCATACCATTCCCTAGGGAATTTTCTAAGTCCATATAATTCATTAATTTTTCTATAAAAAGTATGAGTATATATTGTTTTTTCAAAAATGTGGTTGTTCATCATAAACTTATTCTAGAATATATCCTCTATGAAAATCACACTTCCCATCCAGTTGAAAATGTTTGAAATTAAAAAACCATGAAAAGGCTAATTTTATTTTCATAGATTCAAGTCTTGTTATAGGTTCATAGTTACATTTATAAGGAATTCCATTTTGTTGATTATATACCATTATAAAAAATTTATCTTTCATTTTAAAAATTATTTCATTATCATCATAGTTGTTTCAAAAAACACATTTTACTCTAATTATAGAAATTTATCTAGGTTATTCATCTAAAGTCTCGACTTTTTGCCTTCAAACTCATTTAGCACATCTTATATTTTTATAATCCAATCATCATAACCCAAAAACTCTGCAATAATATGAGGTTCCAATTGGGAAAAGAAACATAAATGATAATTTTCATTAATTAAGTAACTTCAACTCCTAACTAGTTGATCAACATCCCCAATGATACTCTGATGATGATGATCCCTAAGAAAAAACTCACATATTTTCTTTTAAAATGTATGATCATTAGAATAAGGAATAAAAACATTCTGAGGACTAATAATAGAAACTAATTAATGTTTTTTATCCTTATAAGTCAATTCTACGAGAAATGTCTGAAACTCAATTATAAAAATAATATCTAGGGATAAGGTAGGATATTTTTTTTAAAAAATAAAATGGTTAGTTTCACCAAACATAACATATAATATTTCCTAATAATTAAAAAAATATTAAAAAAACATTAAGATTTATTATTTGTGGAAGAACCTAAAAATATTTTTTCAACATATTTGGGGAAACATTTTTCATGTTTTTTAGTATCAACTATGAAAACACTGTAACAAAAAACTATGAAGAATTAAAAATTTTGTTATCTTCTTGTACAAAAATCAGAAAGTGTATTATAAAGGATAGGCCCAATAAAAGTTAATGAATATAATAAAAATTAGTATAAAAAATTTCGTCCCATAATAGTAGAAATTTATTAAGTACACAATTTTTAGCGGAGGGATGTTCTATATGTTTATAAGTTCTCTTAAACACTATTCTTACCCAAAAAAAATTCAAAATTAGAATTTAAAAATTCACTACTAGAATCAATATAAATAGATATGAATAATATTTTCATCACATTTTTGACTTTGACCATGAATGTTTTAAAATACAAGGAATCCCTTGGATTTATTTTTAATTAAATAATCCCATATATATCTACTTGTATCATCAAATAAGACATACACAGAGAATTTTACCCACAATAATTCATGTTTGTGTAGGACCAAATATGACCATCTACACTAGCTATATATCAATAGAATTTGTGACTTCAATAGTAGATTTAAAACATTATTTCTGCTACTTATTGTATTGACAAGGGTCAAAAACATTTTATGTATCAAACATATCTTTTCATAGATCATTGAAAATTATTCTTATAGTCCTCTTAGATATGTTTATATGGTTATTACATCATAACCTTCTATTAGATAATCAAGAGTGATATTCTATTACACAAAGTAACGGTAATTATTGGATCATATGGTCATCTATGTTATGTTATTAAACATGTTGATTCTAATTGGTTGAAAGAATTTATTCATCTATAGAACTATGTACTAAACAAATAACATTCATATTGTTCTAAAGTTAAATTTAATCACATAAATGATTTTTTCCTATAAGGTTGTGCTTAAGGCAATTAAAGTATAAAAAATTTGAAATAAGTGACTTGATAAGAAGAATAATGTCACATATTCTGATAATCTCTCCTTCATAATTATCTTTAAAATTATCTTTTCCACCTTTCAGCTTGATGAACTTTTATAAAAAGACATTATTACCAGTTTTATTCAAGAAACATCCACTATTAATGTACAATTTTTTCTCGTTATTTGTTCATTTATTTTTCCTAAAAAATAAAAACATTTTTCCTTTTGAACAGAAACCTACTTGGGTATAATTGTATTAGAAAACAAAATTATAGAAATCCTTATTTTTTGGAATAAATTATTTTGTTAAAACCTAGAGATTTAATTTTATTTAATGAAAAACACTTCTTCCAATTACCACCACTTTGTCTTTTAGTGAAAAAGGAAAATATTTGGGAACAAATAAATTGTTAATTAAATTTGTGTTATTTTAAGAAAAATCCATTCAAGAACTACCCCCATTAGTATGTATTTGTTTGAACATTTTTTTAATTTTTTCTACCATATGTAATGTTTGATAAATGTTTCTATAAAGAATAAATTTTAGATTTTTGTTTTAGAACTAAATTATAATCCTATTTTGTACTATATTCGAAATAATTTTTACCTGAAATAATATGTAAAATAGTATTCATAGAAACTAATTTTTCAAAATATGTAGATATAGTATCCATAATACAATTAACATTGTCCAGATATTTAGAATTATCATATATTTAATTTAAAAAATTTCATATTCATGAATAAAACATATCACATTTTTCTTTTTCAATATCATGAATTTCTCAAATATTACAATTTTTATTCTAAATTTATTTATCAAAACATGAAACTTAATCATAATAAGTAATATAATTATCATAAATAAATGAGCACAATACATTATTAGAAGAAGAAAAATAATTATCATAATCATAATTTACATTAAAATACATGTTTGTAAGGTTATCATTTTTTCTTACCATAGTCCTGATACATTTATTACCAATTGGTACATTGAAAAAAATCCTTGTGTTCCTTTGTCTAGAACTGTAATTCTCACAATTATTGTCAGATGAATCACCACGACTTGCAGTCCATGATTCAATATATTTCATTAAATTCTTCCCTTTATATTTTTATTATTTTAAGGAATTACTTACATAATTTTATTATTTTATATATTTCTTATTTCTCTTTGGGAAATCTAGTATTATGTTTCCATATTTCATATACTAAAACAAAGATTCATATTATTTATTATCAATTCTATTAATGATTATCCCGAATATTTGAGGCACCTTTAAAGATAATTATATAGTTGAAAAATCAAATGCCTAACAATAAACTCTAAGCATGGAACACTAGGTTTAAATATTTTTTGATCGAAGATGTGTAACAAAAATATTTTTCTAGATACTGTTGGATGCTTCAAAATATATTATTTATCTTTATATTCATCATGTCATAGAATATAAAAATGTATTCTATTCTCTGTAGTTTAACTAATTTTCTGGGTTTTCTGAATTTTTAATGGTAATAACTTATTTATTAGAAATTTTATAATCTTTAAACAACAAAACAATATTTTCAACTTCATTATTAATAAATAAATTTATCATCAAATCTCCAATGTATTCACAGTCGGCACCATCGAATATAAGATGATTTTTAGGATTGATATTTTCCACAAAACAAACATTCATTCTAGTCATATGACAAAAATACACGTATATTTTCAACAAGATACATGTTTCATTTATTTTTTTAATAAATGAAGTTTAAATAACGAATTTTAAAAAATTTAATCATGTAACAGATGTAAAAAATTCAACATGTATTTCCGTTGATAGATATTAGCATAAATAAACTCTTGACCATCTCTCATTCCAATTTTTGGATCATAATATATTTTATATATATCGTCTAAAATATATACATAAATATAATATGGTGAATTTTATTTTAAAAAATATAGTTCAAAATAATTATTATAAATAATACCCAAATACTCTTTATGTGGATTATCGAACATGGCTCTCTAATAGACTAAAAAATTCAAAAAAATATTCAAAATCAACACAGTTAAATTAATTTGTAATAGATCTGAGTCATTATAGATCTGATTAATCAGAGTTTATTTATGATAATCAGAACAGTTTAGATAAATCCAAAAAATTAGAAATATTTTTTTGAAGTTACCCATTCTATTAAAATGGGAAGCAGAATATAAACTATTAAACAACAAATAAATAAATTGAATACAAATCAAATTTTCAATTTCAATCTATTAAATGATTACACCCTTTTAACAATTTCAGTAAGGTAGACTGCAATCCAGACTAAATGTATTCATTATTCTATACCTATCGTAATATAGCAATTTCATTACTAAGGAATTCCCTTAGTATGATGATATGAATGTATCAGTCATTATATCCACATATTCCCTTGATTTTATGATCAAATATGGATTACTATACTTATAAGACCTTGATATGATGGATTAGATTCAAATTCATCCAATCTCCAGAACACCTCGATCGTAGAAACGATTGAATATAAATTAAAATAAGAAACAATTCTAAAGGAGGAAACATACAAACGATTACATAGAATTAAAAAACTATCAAAATTAAAAATACTAATAATATGCTCAATATTTGAAATCCTTAAAGTCCTCGCTAAATAAAAAAATTTCAAATCAATCAATCAGCTAGCTCCAGACTGTATGAATGACATTGTATTAATAGGTATCCTCCTAAAAGACATCTGGATCTCTAAATGGTAATTCTTATATCAAATATTAGCAATGAATTTAGTAACCTAGAACTTAATGGATCTACTATAATATATTTTCTCACATCGTAATGATTTACACAATTATATTGTCACAAATATTCTTTACATTAGAAATAAGTCTTCTTAATATGAATATAAAATTAATTTAGTTAGGGGGAATTCCTTACAAGTGTCATTATGATAATTTTGAGGATTATTATCTAATGTTATTGATGTCAATATTAGTGTGATTGTTATGTAATTTTCATTATGATAGTCATGAAATAAATTTTACTTTATGGTACATATAGAGGTAGGTCTGATTAATCAAACAGAAAATCATTATGAACATCTTGATGAATATAAATTGTATAATAAAAATACATAGTAACTTATTCTAGTTATGGTAAAATATATGTTTTTCTACAGAAACATTATGAAATACATTGGACTTCAAAAATTATTAAAAAATATCTAGAAATATATTTTGATTTCCTAAACTAATGGAATGGAATTGTAAGAAGTATAACTCCTGGTTCAGAAAGGTAATTTAATTAAATAGATATCAATATTATTATATATAGTTTTTAAATATTTATATTCTAATTTCCAAAATATATTTTCTTATTTTATGTCAAATTAAATAAATAGTATCAAAAATGACATTAATGGTCATTTATTACAATAATATTTTATTATATTATGTAAAATTAATTAAAATATTATCTTCATCAATGCGAAATAATTTTTTTAACACATCATACATGCTACATTATGCGATAAATTTCAATTTCTAGTTACATTTTTAACACTTTATGATTAAAATAAGGGGTAAAATGTTTACGGTAAAAAATAACTAAACATGGGGCCAATCAAAATGATAAGAATTAAATGGACACAAAAAATTGTCAAAAATATATTAGTTGGTTGGATTAAAACCCTATAATATATTATAATCTATTATATTTCCATTATGAATAATTATTAAACTGAAAATTAATTTATTGGAATTTAATATTTTCAGAAATTTCATTATTTCCCCTCACCTCAATAATAATTGGGAACCCCATTGTCCCATTTCATCACACATAAAAAACCCCATTTGTTTTTGACAATACCTAACCATTTCAATTCCTATAATCCCTCGCCCAAATCCATTGGCCTTTCTTCAGGAATAATACAATCCATATTATTCTTATGTTGTTATAATAAGGATATTTCCAAAGAAGTTGAATAATTTATATCTGTGTGTTTCAATTATAATTAATCTTAAACCTCATTCAAATTTAATTGAACAATAATAAAATAATATATAATGTATCCTATATATAATTATATTATATTATTTTCTTCATTTCCAATATCAACATCCACTTCAACAAAATAGATAACAAATTCACATTTCTTTTATACGACAGAATATTGCCTTGTGAACCGATGTGATTCATTTTCCATCTACATTCCTCATGATTGGTTATAATAATTGAATTAATGTTTTTAAATCATATTCATGACATATTTATAAATAAAAAATTTTAATATATCAGTTAATTATATAGAATTCCCTGATTTGAAATATGAGAATGTCGTTCATGTGCACGTGTGAACTATCACCTCAATGAATTGATGTGAATTTTTTTTCATCACAATGATAATTGGATAGTATATATTTTTATTTTTTTAATTAATACTTTACTATTTAATATATTTTTATCATTCATTATTGATATTATGATACCAAAATTATTTCTGTAATGATATTTTGAAAAATGGAAACAAAACTAATGCGTATATATGACCTATTGCTTCTAGGATTATAATATAGCTAATTTTTCACAACCATATTTAATGGTTTTATTTAAAATTATAATTCATTTATAAAAAATAAAAATTATTTGGTGAATATAATTCAAGATAAGATGGAATAATGAAAATTTTGACAATAGTAAGCAGACTAAAGTCATTTTGGACTTATAAAGTGAATGTCATAAAAATTAAAAATGAGAACATAAATTATTAAATAATTTTATATAAATTTGAAATATGTGATATTAAATTCGTGGGTAACATGAATATAGATGTTTTTAATATATAAATTAACCTATGATTATTATTCATGAAGATAAATATTATATGTAATGAGTCAGACTCAATGTATGAAAATTTTCATTGATAAAAAAAGATTTTTAAATGAATATTTTTAAAAAAGAACATAGGATTTATTATTATCATATATATAATAAATATATATTAAAAAATTCAGGATGAATTAATTTTTTTATTCTTACTCAAATGATTAAAATTTTATTCTAAAATAAATTATTTTCCTTTGTATGTGTGCATTATTCTATAGAAATATTTGAAATTCATAAAGGAACGTTTTTATGATGGATAAATTCATTTTTTTAAATTTTGTTTCTTTGGATAGTTTATTGATGATGGTTGGTTCTGTTAGATTCCAATTATAGGTGAGTCTGTTATATCACTATGATAAATTTTTTATCTTGGATGTTTACTATGATGCTTATTCCATGTGTATTTACGATGCATACATCCATGTATAATAGAGAGAGTTATTTTTTGGATGACATAACAGTTACATAATATGGTATCCATAAAGGGTTATATCATAAGTAAATATGATAAGAAAATGATGAACCAAATTTCCTATATTTTTATTTATTATTTCTATGTCTTCTCATAAATCTCGTGTTTACACATGGAAAGTTAATTTGTTTATGTCACTTGTTAGTGGTGAAAAGTTTAACATTTTCCAAAAATTTAGAAAGATTATAATTTTTCTAATGATACCATTATGAGTGGAATTTATCCATTATTATTTTTATAAAATCTTTTATAGAATGATTTTGTCAGAAATAGTGATTTCTTGGGTACAAAAAGAAATATTTTGATCCAACTGTTAACTTTTTAAAAACGGAATATTTTTATACGTATTTATGGACTAATGATTTATTTCATTCTTTTTATGTACCTTACTAAAATTTCTTGCTCCCCCATAGTTATATTTTTTTTTCAAAGTTTAAGTGATAGTAATAACAATGATGACGTCCTGTGGAATATTTTGATTATTTAGGATGAAGTTAAATCATATTTCATTTTAAAGACATTTTTAATGAATAAAATGGATAATAGTATAGAAGTGTTCACTTTTAATAAATATGTTTAAATTGATTTTGGTTTTTCTAATTCTCTAAAAATTTAAACTTTTAGTATCATTTGTAATTAAAGAAAATGAATTTTAGTCATAAGATACTAGAATATGTAATGTTTGAAGAAGATTCCTTAAAATTCCAAGTCATATATTCACTATATGAATATAAAAAGTATTCTTTTGAAGGATTATAATGATACAATATTTAAAGAGAAATTGTTTTAAAAAAAATTGGTTTCATATAACAGATTTAGTATACATGTTTCAAGATGATTGTGATAAAAATGATATAGTGGAGTGTCGATAATAGAATTTGATATCCATATTTTATAAGATGTTTTAAATAAAAGAAAATTGAATTTTTTTTCAAGTATTAAAATTTTAGTAATTTGATTCGAATTAACAACATTATTTAATGAATATTTGATAAATGATTTTACACATTACATGATATTATTGGATGTTTCTTTCATTTGTAAAATAATGATGTGGAAGGAAATAAATATTGATTTAATAAGATTATAAAAAACAAAACTTAATGAAAAAATATGTACCATATGTATATCAATCATGTTGGATAGAATTATAAATAAGCAATTTTATATTCAGGTTACCATTATTGTATGAGTTTATGAATAAAGATTGAATCATGTAATATGAAATTTATTCTGAAATTTTTTATTCGTTCATGTTAGATGCATATATAAAAGAATAAAATTATAATTAACCACCCTTTATAATATTATTAATTAATCTATAGTTTATTTTAATCACGGTGAATTATTGGTTATGATTAAAAATTTTAGATAGTGTGGATAAAATTTCATATATTGATAAAATATAATTCCGGGAAGAAAAATATAAGTTAGGTTTTTTGGATGACCAGGATTTTAATAAAAATTATTATACATTTTTTCTTCGGTAATCTTGTTGTTTGAGTTTCATATTTTATCTTATTGTATAATATTAGAAAACACATACATAATAATAATATTCATGCATTGAAACTTTGTTTATGCTACCCATTAGGATGGTCTAATCATGGGGTGGTTGTGTAAGATGTTAATGATATTTTTATTTGAGCATAAATATGAGATATATATTATCATGTGATCTATATAATATCTATAACCTGGACTGACATATAATAATAATGTGTATTGTTCTCTATATGATTGAAACAAATTATGTGGCAACATATTGGGTGGGGGTGTCTAATTTTCTCTGCCACTAGGATGAGTGACATGTGATGTTATTATCCATTTTGTGAGTATATACATAGGTAATATAGAATGTATGTGTTTCTATATGGGATATAAATAATCCATGTTTCCTTGAAAATAAATTCTTTCTATAATTATGTTATAAGATTATTTATAAATATATTTGATTAACAAATTTTCCATATGAATGGAGATAAATTTTATTGATTGATATCAAGTTAGATCCCCTTTTTGTTTTAAATAAAACATACATTACTTGAGGAGGACCAATGATTTATCTTATGGATTAAATAATTTTTATTTATATTAAATAAAAATAATCCCCATGAGGACACAAATAATTCTTGAATTAATAAATATTATCTTATAATAATCATATATTGAATAACTAAAAATGTTTAAGTTTTTATCTAATATTTATTTTTAGTGGGTATTCATACATAATGAATAAAATTTTATACATGGTGAAATTGATAATGGAAATGAAAAAGTTATTTTTAAATTTCAAAAAATATTTTTGGGTGTGGTTTCACATATGATTCAATATTATATCATATATGTTGAAATGGGTCAATTTATGTGGTGGTTTAGTTCTTGTGAAATATTCATTGAGATATATAATATACAATTACATTCATATAATGATTTTTCATTTATTGTATCTTACCGTTTCAGGATATCAATTGGTATGATATAGTTGAATATAATAAATACTATATATATTTGATTGGATTATTTTAAGGTACGAAATATGGATAAACCACCACTACCCTATTTATCATGATATTATATAACTATGGAATAACACATGTTTAATGGTGTGTATCAATCATATTTTGTGATAGATATGTAATTTTAAAAATGTATGTTAATTTTATTAATTTTGATATTTTTTTGGACTATCAATAATTTATTAAATTTTATGTAAATAAATTGTTTACAGAGTGAGGAATTCATTAAAATGTGATATGAATGCATCAAAAAAATTGTTATAAATTATAAAAATTATTGTATATATTGTTCATTGGAATAAGATTGTATAAATTTATAATGTTATAGGGAGAGTAACCAAGGCTTATATTAGGAGGTAATATCCAGTAAATATTAATGTATATCTACTATATATTCCACTAATATGAATCCAAATTCTCTTATATCATTCAAAATAATGTGTTAACAACCTAATATGATAGAAGGTATAATCTCACCATTGCATTGGATAATTATTCAATTAGTACAAACCAATGGATGATGAATTCCATTGGAAATATATATGTTACACTTAAAATTTTCCAATGAATTTAGCTTATAACACAGTCTTCATTGATTAATGAGTCATGTTGATCCATTTTATTTTCATCATTGGTTTAATTTTCCTAACATGGATAACTTATCATTGATTTAATGTCCTTACATTTCATGAATAAACAACCAAACATTCTCTAAAACCCCAAAAATATCATTCAATTATCCATGATTTATACATTTATTAATATAAAATATAGTTCATGTTTTAATCTAGAAATATATTAATTCAAATTATTTCTACAATTTGAAAAATAATTTATTAATATAGAAAAATGGAAAAAATTATGACATAATATACAAAATTAGAAAAATTAAAACAAAAAATAAATTTTACAGATTTATTATTTTGAAATAAAATGTTCAATATAATATGGAATACTTATTCATTGCTTCACTAATATCTTCAAAAATATTCTATTTTGAACATTCAAACACAAATTTTCTCAAATAAAAAATTCAATATACATTCATTTATTATAACTATAATAAGTATAAATTCCCTAAGATGAAACTATACATTTCTAATTATATATCTCATGGTCCCTGATAAATTTTAGAAAAATATGTCCTGTAGAAAATATTTTTGTATTATAGAACAAAAATAATTTATATAGACATTATTATCCAAATAATTACTCATTGATTTCCTATTTAATTTATGATTGACAACATTTATTATAAAAAAAAAATTAAATTTGATAAATGGTCTTTATAAGTTTATTTTTTGTACGGTATTCATACTCGAAGATTTTTTTTATAATTTGAATATCCATTTTAATTTATTCATCCATTTAGGGGTTTTAAAAGATATTATTCTTTGAGGAATATAAATTTCATTCTGTTGTCCCTTCTAGAAGAGTCACATATATCCCATAACCCTTTCTTTGAAAAGTTATGTGGGAACTCCTTGAAATTCAAATATTTCCAATGCGTATATATCGAAATTTGTTCCAAATAATTAAATTTCATAAATATGAATGAAATGAACTTTTTTTTAGAAGATACACTATTACTAAATCACTAGTGTAAATTCATTAAGACCATGAAAATAAAATCATGATTTTTTTTAATTATCATCCCTTTTACATATCATAATATCTACTCAATCCAATAACATCATAAAAAATCCTTGTTCAACTATTAAAAATTAAAATTAATAATATATATATATATATATATATATTAATATCAACTGTTATTCAAGGAAATAATAAATTTAATATTATTATTCAATAAATTATTATCATTTTGGTTTTTTAGATAAAATAAAATGGTTTGAAGTCTCTAACTTTTATCTCCGTAATTTCATCGAAAGACATATATTTTATTTTAAGCAAGGAATTTAATATTATGTAATAATATATCACCTTGTGGTCTAAAATATATATGAGGAATAATTAATCATATATCATTATATATTCTATAATTTATTACCCTACCATTGGTTTTGTAAAAATAGATGGTATATTATTACTATGGATTGGCTCGTGATTCATAATTTCTTCTAATTCAAATTAATTATATGCAAAAGATCCCAAAAAATAAAATTCACTATAGACTAACTAATATATTAAATTAGTTCCATTATACGTGACACATCATAAAATTTATTTGAATTTTATTTTAATTATTTAAATTAATTTCACTATTTTGACAAATATTTTTACACTACCATAATAATATTCACATTTTTAAGTCAATGGCTTCATAAGTTTTTCCAATTTTTGAATTCAATTAAGGAATCTCCTATAATGTTTGAAAAATTCATGAAAGCTAAATTTACTCAAAATTATTATCTTATCATACCAATGAATGAAATACATACTCGATTGTAATATTAATTCAGATTACTTTATAGAAAAATTATACTAATATTTTAATTTCCTCGATAAATAAGTGAAAAATAATGTATATATAATTAAATATAATCAAAATGAATGTTTTAAAAAAATTATTGAGTTTCCATTCATGATCTGTCATCATTATTTATTTATATATATATAATCCAAAAATAATAACATGAAGGTGTAATTTTTTTAATGATTCCATTTGGTAATATAATTAATAAAATAGGAGAATCAGTATCTCAAAAAGGAATAAAAACATGATCCCAATATCGACATATAAATGTAATTTATTTAGTATCCACTTCATTTACCCATAACATAGGTTTCCCACATCATGTTAATAATTCAAAACAAAATTGAACATATCAAATATTTTAAATGAGAAAAAAATTGAGTTATATAAATTTTATCTTTATTATTACATGACTAGAAATGTAATATTATGTCCATAATTGTGATCTTTAAAAATATTTATTTTAAAAAAAATTGTTTTCTCCTCATGGGGAAACATATCGTCCAATAAATCCCACCAGTTCAGGCTCACATTATTCCTATATTCTCTCCCAAATTAATCAAGAACCACATGACATTGCGATATTTTATGTGGTATTATTAAATGAACTAAAACAATTGAAAATTATGCAAGCCTCTTCAATGGAAGTGTACTGAAATTCGAAGGATAAAAAAATATAAATATATACAACCACCTTAAATTATTATTTATTCATGATAAATTTTTTTCTATATACTAATCCTAGTAATTAAAATGAAATTAAATAAAAATTATCTTTTATTAGGTATAAAATACATACATACCTATATATATATATTATAATATCCTATAATGTATTGGAAATTATTTTCTAGAACCACGAAGGGTACTATAAAACTACAGAAGATAATTTGTTCCTCAACACATCTAAGACAATCCATCCAATTTATTAGGTTATAAATTTCAATATCAAGGAAAAATAAAACACATTACATTTTCCATGTTACTAATCATAATAGATCTCAATTGACATATAATATCTTAGTCAATCATTCCACCAAAAAGTAAAAAATATTCATATAATATAAGACAAAATCAACTTATAAATCTAATTGAAGAAATAAAATATAAATTAATAATGTATGACAATAACTAATATAAAACACTTCAAAAAATTATTGAATAAATCTATATTTTTCCATCTATTTTTGAATGTTCTTCATCATTATTTTCCTCATATAATAATTTCTCTACATTGAATTGATTTAGTTAACAAAATATTTTTCTTGAACTATATTCCTGAAAAAGTATCCCTACTCAACCATATGTCCTTCAATTGCACTATATTTTTCCCTACTAATTTTAAAAAATTACATTATCTCAATTGGACTCTCCACTAAACATCTATAGGAACCCTCTATAATATATCTAGACATAATCCATATTTAAATAAATGATATTTTTTATGGGGAAACTGAATATGTTTATTTAATTTTACAGCCAACACACTAAAATCAATCCATCATACTATTTACCTATGAGAGAAATGATGTTAATTCTATAATATTCCAACAAATTTCATAAATCTGTATAGTTTTACCACTATATTAATTTAATTAGTTTCATGTCTTAGTAATGAATGT
Organism: Viscum album; assembly: GCA_963277665.1. Lineage (NCBI taxonomy): Eukaryota > Viridiplantae > Streptophyta > Magnoliopsida > Santalales > Viscaceae > Viscum > Viscum album. The sequence goes on from OY728127.1 coordinate 1,575,438,682, forward strand.
TATTTACTTCCTAGTTTTGATGTTATTTTTCTCATATTATGTTTTCATAATACCCACCTCCACATAGAAAGATATTTTTACAAAAATAATAGTTGATCGTAATAGTGGTTGTAATCACATAAAAATTGATTTATTTATAATGTTAAAACAAATCAGAAAAAACTACTCACATCACACATAGATAAACAACACAAATAGAAATTATATCACTGATATATTACCAAAAAAGAACTCTAAAAACAAATATAATGTCATAAAAATCAAATCATATTGGAAATTTTTACAAAAAAATAATATATCATTTTTCAATATAATTTTGAATCTGTTTATTCCTTAATATCACCGACAATATGCATTATGATCCTTCTTGGAAATAGGATTTGATATTATCCTTTTTTATCTATATAATTCCTTAGAATATTCATATCGTTCTTTACATTTCTGAATAATTTTTATTATGGTTATATTCAATCATCACCTAAAAATGATGGTTGTAGTTTCTATTTTACATTGATTCATAAAATTAATCCCTTATATATCCATGAATTATTCCAAATATGATGCTTGAATAGTTTTCATGATCATGCCCAATATTATATATTCTTTAGTGTAACCATTAGCACTCCACTTTCTTTTATTGTATGAACTACTCTATGTTTAATGACTCTTTAGGTTCTTATAAATATAAATATATATAAAATAATTCAAAATAGATCATCATCACAAAAATTGTATTCATGATTGTTATTACATTTCATAATATCCATTTATTTTGACATATACATATTTAATAACATAGTAACCTAATAAGTAATAGATTTTTTCAAAAACTCATATCAATATTACATTTTATATTCATTCGAGTCATTAAAAATAAATTTTAGTTACGGAAAATAATTATTTTTTATTATTAATGTAATGTAATGTAACTATTTACCATTTCCATTAGCCTTTTTGACCTCTTTAATATTTTAACCCTTTGTAGGTTAACATTAAATTAATAAAATCATCCTATAATGTTATCATCTAACAATAAAATACATTTAATTTTATATTTCTCAAGGTTCTATATAAAAATGATTTATATAAATATTTATCAATAATTTTTTTTTTCAATCCATACAATTCCATACATATACCATAAATAATAGAAATCATAACTAAAAATATTTCTACATATAATTTTATAAGAGGTCAACCTAGCGATCCAAATTGTTTTCCATAATCAGGGTCCAACATAGACACAAAAAATAACATATGATTACTTGATGAATGAATGTTCGCCTATTCTGGAATCATGTCCCACTAATAGTAATTAATAAAAAAACTACACATATTCTTAGAAAAATCAATCCTTCATTAAATATATAAGCTCATAGTGTGGAAGCCAAAAAAACAATAACGACAATATAAACCCATTAGACAATTATTCATTACCAAAATAAGAAAAAAATATCCCTTGACAATATGATGAACTCCTCCAAACATATTCCCATTGGGGATCATTGAATCTCCCCTATAAAAGTATGAAACCAGGCATTTACCTATATAATAACGAAATATTTTTAAAAATATTCTAATGTTAAAATATTTTTTAGTATATATCATGAATGATTTCCCATAATGACTATGATAAATTCCAGTTCAAAAGGATTACAATTAATAAGGTCGAAAATAATAAGTAACCAATGAAATCAATTTAAAACATTAATTTACTGAAACAACTTATTCAAATTTTATCAATTTAATGCAATAAATTCCATTTATCATATAATATATATTTACAAAATATGCCACATTTTTCCCTTTAATGAAGTTAAATTAAAAAACATTTTTCCTTAATAAACATTTCATTTAACAAGAATATAATTTGTCCATGGTATAGTGGTAAAATCACTTCGTCTCCATATACACATTAGGGAAGAATTTTCCACTACTATAACATGAGAAACTCACTATTCCATGAAAATTCAATTATGATATGAAATATATAGAATATAACACAATTTATAAAAAAACTATTTTATCCAACTTTCCCACATGTAAAATATGTAATAACCCATTCACATATCATAACCCCTCTGTTATAAGGTGTTTCCATTAAACAATTTCCATCTTATTTTTTTTGGATTTAACACATATACCTAATCACTTCACATTCACCTTTTATATGACCAATGATTTCATAACTATTCAGAAAAATTAATTAAAAACACTTGCATTGTGCATGAAATCCTTTAAAAAAATTTATATCACTAATTAAAAACCAAACAATCATGTAATTTTATCCTGAAACTATCCACTACAAATTCCACGCATTTAAAGTCAATTAATTGTTTTCCCAAAAAAAATAAAAAAACATCATTTTATTTATCATATAAAATATTGATAATTTAATAATTTTAAAAATAAAATCATTGAAATTATTAATTCCACCAACCTATATGATCCTTACTTATTTCTATGAAATTTATAATAATGATGATATTATCATGGTATAACATTGAGCAAAAACATCAAAATTATCCATAAAATTAAAATCAATATATGAAGAATAGTATACTAATTTTAATGAAATTTGAAATATTCTATAACTATGTGGAATTTGTTGGTTAGAATTGAAATGAGCCAATGGTACTATAATTAAAATTGGGAATTGTATCCTATGAGTAGAAAACCCCAAGGGTATATTTATTTATACCCCAATATTTTTATAAATAATTCCATTTAATTTGAATTACATCATATATATTTTAATGAAAACATTTTGTTGATGTTATTAGAGTTGATAGAGATACATAATTCAAGAAATATGTTCATTGATGAAATAATTTTTATACAATAAGTTTATGGTAAGATGTATGTTGGTTACACAAAATAATACTGGTTAGCATAGTAGTGTTTAACTCCACAACCTAAAGAGGGCCACTAAGGTGTCTAAAGGATCCTCTGTGGTTCCAATAGAGGCTTAGTGGGTTCCTGTTGGAAATTTGGGAGGCCTCATTTAGTAATTGATTAAATATTAATTCAATTAATTTATATGATGATAAAATATCAAAAACAATTATTTTATCCAAATTTGATCCATGAGAAACAATACTCCCATCACCCATATTTCCATCATTTGTTCTTCACCTCTAAATTGTTGAATGATCCCATTTTTCAAGGGATTAGAATTTCTAATTTCAAATAGGTGTGTTATAGGTATGTCTACAACCCTCATACATTGATACATTAGATTAATTATTATCTCAATGTGTTATTTTTATTATAACCAATTGTGAAGATATTGTCATATTTATTTATATCCATCAAATATAGAAGATTCATACATCATTAATTTTTTATGAAATCATACATTAAAATGATTTAGGTGGTCCCTAACTAATATTTTTGGGGGTTTTCTCATTTCATGTGATATATTATATTTATTAATTCCCAGTACCAGAAAACTAGGAAATAGCTAGGAAATTATAGCCACATTATTCCAAACCCATGACTATAGTTATTTCTACCCTGGATATACCCAAAGTTAAATATAAAACAATGGATATATGGTATATTTTTAAACTCTATAACCACAGTAGACTGAAACAGTGGCTAGAGAATTATTTTTCATGAGGGAAATATCAATGGTTTTGTGTAATTTCATGGCTATAGAGTATTCTTATGTGGGAAATAAATTGAGTTTTTTAGAACCATGGATATATAGTCTTTTGTTTCAATTATATAGCCAATATATTTTAAAACCATGTATATAGAGTCGTTTTCATTTGCTATAGTCATGGTTTTTGTAAATTTTTGGCTATAGATTCATTTCTCAAGGGCTATAGACATGGGTTGTGTAAACCCATGGTATAGAATAGGGTTATAGCCACTGTTTTTCTAAACCGCAACAATAGAATAGTTTTTTCATTTGTTAGAGCCACGATTTCTCATAACCATATATATAGGTCTCCCTCCCAAGCATTATAAAATAATTAATCCATGAAAAATTATCGAGAAGGGCTATACATACATTTTCAAATATATATATCCACTGTTTTTAATATTAATATATATATATATATATCCACATTTTACAATATATATTCATTATTTCAATATCTCTATTTCCATGGTGGACAACTTTTTATATAGTTGAACAATAATGGTAGAAATACATGGGTGCTATGGACATTGTTTTGGAAAAACATGGGGATAACCCTGTTTATATGTTGCATAACTGTGGAAATCGCCCAGAGAAACGTGGCTATATATTTTAGCTATATCCAAGCCAATATATTCCACAATCATCTTGAAGCATTCTTATACCATATAACCATGATTTTATCACTATATCCATGGGTTTGGATCATTTCTACAGAAAAAATTTCAATTTTTGTCGCCATATGATATATTATACATGTCATTAATCAATATTATTTCTCATTTGTCCTGATATAGTAGGTATTGATGCCCTCCAAATGAGCATTGATTATTTTCGTATTTAATAAATACATGATTTATAGGTATTTTTTCTATACAATAGGTAGTAATGAACCACATAAATATATAGAGAGTTGTTGGCTAGGTAATATTGATCGTGATACCCCTAATAAGATTTTAGGTCACATGAAAAAATAAACATCCATAAAATAAGTTATGAGATTATAAATCACTATTAAATGACACATGAATCCTTTCCAAAAATACATCATGATCATGTGAAGGGGTCCCTGTGAGTTCCTCCATTCAAGAGACATGTCAACCAAATATCTTTGGATAATCACCAAACGAACCTAATGAAGTAAATACTAAAAATGTGAAAGATTAATTCAATTTATTTTATGTTTATTTTCAAAAAATGGCCTCATATGATACACATGATCAATTCAGCGTTCATGCAAGATAATTAATGTATTTACATTCCTGAAAAATGATTGCATTTTGTTTTTCCCCCACGTCATGTGAGGGACCTTGGGCAAGTCTATAAGATTATGAAAAAACCACATTAGATCCAAAAAAATTGTAGTGATTGTATCTGATAATTATTGTACGTTGTCCTAAAATCTTTCATTAATCGAATAATACAACATATATTTGAAAAGTGATCAAATACCATCACAAGATCCATTTTTGATGATGTGATGTCCTATTGTATTAGAAATGATTAAAGAACTAGGTTTTTTGAATATAGAAGATAAAAATATAGAAATTGTGAAAGCCTCATGAAAAAGGATGTGAGAATATTTTTCCTGGAAACAATAGATTTGGTATGCATGATCAGTATATTGATCACATGAAATCACCACCACCATGTTAGCCTCATCATATTAAGTCCACAAGAAATGTCACCTCTATAATATGATATATCTCTAACATGTCCATTTGATCATGAGACACACTGATATAAAATTTATGGGATATTTCCATAATACTAATAGTCCAAATTTTGAAAAATATGATACCATTATGTGTTTTTGAGTTACAATGTCACTCATGTAATGGCCCTCCAACATGAAAACATTATGTCTCAAAGGGACCACGACAAGCCTATGCAGATCACCGAAAACCCTCTTCAATTTGAGTTCTAATCTTTAAAATACTCCCTTACATATCATTATAATATTGTGAAGGTGCATTGACATGTGAATTTGATTATGGGAAATTCCTTTGGCAAGATAGGGGTCTAATAAATATTCAAATTATGAGGGTATTATGCGATCTCTATTTATTAAATTTCATAAGGATGACATCATAGATGACCAATAATAGGTTTATGTGAAACATGTGATGATCCACCGACTCATGCCCATATTTGTGATATATGGGTAGATCTATGTGCCATTGAATTGGGGAAGAGAGGCCCATAAATTCCTCCACTGCACACATAAAACACACACATGGGTGCAAAGAGTTGAGATCATACTTCATATATTTGAAATCCACACAATCTCATGATTATTCCACTATGTATCCCAAGGGAATTACCGAATTGATTACACTAAATTATTATAGGCTTACCACTATCACTATACTAATCCCATAAATGAAATTTGGTGTGACTACAAGAATATTAGAAGGGGTTTCATGTGTCTAATTGATCATGTAAGATACTAACAGGACATTCCAGATGAAAATTGAGGAACTTATGATATAATGGAAAAAATAATATTTCCATAAGTGAAGAAGTATATGTTATTTTTAATTTTTTTTGAATCTTGAACATCACATGAACAAATCATATCATGCAAAAAATCCTAGAAATTTCAGCTATATCATGTGATAAGACATATGTATGTAAGCCATTTTTGGTTAAGTCCTCCAATCATGACATCCCTGTAATTTCATTTCCTCTTGATCTAAAATCAAAGTCACTCAAAGTACACTATACATATCCTCCAACCCATATGATGTCTTCTAATCATTTCTTATACAACATGTTATAGACCTATAACATGTCATTTGAGATCATGTGACACCATTTGATGTGTTAGAATCAATGGAATGAAGGCTTTAAATTTTTTTGATGAATTAGATAGTATCCCTCTGACATGTCTACTTAATTCAATAAAATAGCCATCAAAATATCATTATTCTCATGTGGTTACCCCCATAAAACTCAACTTGATCACATGGAACTCACCTCACACATATACTCTAAACATTATAATGCATTTCATGTTGAATAATAGGACACATCAAAACATCAATATATTATTTTTGGATGAATACCAATACATGTAAAGCATACATCTCTATCATGTAAGCCTAGTCTGGAAATGTCCTCCCCACAAGTCAACTGTGTTAAGAAGATAACCTGGTACACACTAACTTTTTCTAGAATACACACATTGGCATACACTATTTTTATCTACAAGGAATCAAAATACTCCCCAAATGGGATATTTATGAATCCATTCTAATCCCCATGTTCTTATTTTGATACCACCTTTGTGTATGTCACTCCATTTCAAAGACACTGTATCCCATGAGAACACATTCTCTTGTGGGTTTATTATTATTCCTCATCCATTAGTCGATTGAGGGAAAAAATTTACTATTAGGAATATGATTCCTATTATAAGTAAGATATATATGATTCCTTACTAAGGAATAATATTTGTATCTAACACTTCATTATGGACTCCAAAGTGCATAAATACTGTATTCATATACAGTAAATTTGATCACATTATATCCATTATTTCTCACACTGAGTATGACTCATGTATGATTATAGAATTCTGGTGAACATATCACATGATTGATAAATATTCTATAGTAAGGGATTACTCAGTTTTTTTAGAAATTCAGTGGCCTGATATTATTTAACAATACAATGGGATTCGTCTTGGTGTATGTATGAAATGAATTACTATATGGTTAAACCCTGGGGAAATAACTCTCAAGGGAATTAATTATCAGTCACCTCCCATCAATGGGATTAGGTTGGGTAGACCCATAATGAATCTGATTCCTATTATATGCTTGATATATAAGATCCCATCCTAACTCTATATCTTTAGAAACTTTTCCTAGGTTTTATCATATATTTCATTATCACATTACGTTAGTATTCATGGTTTTGAATATCAAATAACTACATTGGTTTTAATTCCTATAATACACGAGGTATTTAAGAAAACTCTATTTATTTCAATACCTTCTTCAAAAAACCAATATAATCTCTTTATGGAAATAAATTTTAAAGGTTCTGGTGATATGGAATTAGAATATAACTACATATCCATTATTAAGAAATAATGATAATTGGATTTATAATCTTGGATATATACAGGTGATCCTATTAATAGGGCCCCATTGAAACAACCTAGGGCTTAATAGACAATATTTCAATGGGGTTACCAATTAAATTTGAGGCTCTAAATGATATTCATGATCATATCTAAAAATTATCATATTGTATGGGGATTTTGAACAATTTCTCCCAAGACGGAGTTCTGATCCCATCCATCAATATTCATTTCTATTGTGAGTTCATAATTTTTCTTTGGAATGAACCTTGAATTGACCACCTAGGTTTAGAATGTTTGTAAGTACCTTGTTATGTATGTGTGATAAGTTAGGATTACATATGAAATATAACAATGGTGAAATCTACATAAATGATTGTTAAGAAATTCAAGACACCCCAACTGTCAATCATCATCCCCATGTCATCAAATGTAAAACAAAAATGGTGCACCATGTGTGAAATTTTATAATGAATAATTTCTATATCATTATAGGTGTCATTTATTATTTATCCCAAACCCAAGGCACCACACCATATGAGATTTATATGAAAATAGTGAACTCGACGTGAACCTCTGAAAAAAAATTATCAGTTGACCATGTGTTGGGCCATTTTATCTTGAATCAATCATGCATACAAAAATGGTACAAAAAATTTGATATCAATAAAATAAAAATTAATAGGGGTTCACATGAAATAGGAAATTCATTACATTAAAATTAATATTGAGAAACTTTCTTGAACCCAAATCATGAAAGATAATTTTGTTACCCAAGAATCATTAATTGAATATTATTTAGACTTACGAGATTGTACATATTGGTGAAATATTATTTATTTTCAATATTTCTATATTAACTTATATTATTGATATATAGACATGATATCATTCCTTCATCAATATAATGTCCTTGTTCATAATTTATGGTAGTAACCTCTTCATGTGACAAAATAACTCACCCACCCAACATCTTCTGATTTATGTGGTGACCACCACGATTTAGATTTACCATTGAAATAATATAATCAACACCCTAGAGGATATTTGTAGAGTTCTAAAAAATATGATGCCAAAAAGATTATCACGTTTAGGTAAAAATTAAATTAATATAATGGAACATTTCCAAACAACAAATAACATTATAACCATATCTCTAGAGTGTAAGAATAAGCATATTCTATATCAGATAAAGGTGAATCCAACATTCAAATATAGATCCATCATGGTTGTTAGGATTTGTTAGAGAGATCTTGTCAGTAACTATCACATGTGTTATCTCACTACTGTAACACAATTTCCTACTAAGAATACCACCAAATAGATTCTACTCTATACACTCATGTTTGGGTACTGAGGAAGACTATTCAGGTGTGGAATGATTTGGATAAATTGGAGGGGGATAATTTCATCATTTTTTCTTATGAATCTCATTACAATTTTTTGATATCTAGTGGCATGGGTCATATCCCTTCTCTCTTAGACCGTGTTTACCTGTATATTCCTATAGTAATAATAATAAGGGAGACACATATCTCTTACCTATAAATGAATCCCATCGGGGATGTTACATTATCTTATTATCATAGCTAGATTAGTATATCAGCATAATCAATATGAATCAGTGGTCAGTCCAGAAAAATCCCACATTTTTTTTGCATTCTAAGAGGGATATTTGCATATTTCGGTGAAGGATGTGGTACAAGGCCGAGATGATTTCCCATTCCATCTAGGGAACAACGTCTTAAATGATAGATGCTTGAGGAAATGAATACACCACTATCGAAATAGATTTTTGGAATACTCTATGTTCATTGTATTGTATTTATATATCGATTCTGATTAGAGATCACTATCTATGTTTAGAAAATTTCATGAAAGTGAAAATATCATTTTTCTCTAAATGAGGATTATTGGTACAATATAGAAATCACCATAGAGGAGGCTGTTAACCCTACTAATAAATCTACATGAAATATTCTACAAGATCACCTAAGCCAGTATCGTTTCCCTTCTTCCTATAGTGAATACATTCACTGGTATACATCATAGGATATATAAGAGGGGGATTATATCCCTTATCCATTTCTGAAGGTCCATCAACATTTTCTAGTAGTGAATGAAGAATTATGATGGGATCATAATACTGATTGACATGGGATTGAAATGAATATTCTAGGAACCACACACATACAGGTTCATATTCATACAAATAATAGAGAAACTTATAAGCATACTTCATTTTCCGTCTAATATCACCATAACACCATATTAATAAAAAAAATCACACAAATGTCATGTAGCTGGCTTATAAACAACTCATACCCTATAGAAATATTTTATTTTCCATACGTGAAAAAAAAATGAGGCTAAAATCCCTAATTTTTTCAATGTTCATGTCCTTGAGGTCATATGACGCATATATGAAACACTTAAAGGTACTATATAAAATTAATCTAAAGTAGAAGGTAATTACTACATCCATATTCTTCCCCATGGTAGTCCCTTGATTGATCATAGGGACTCTACTCCTGATGTTCACTATATAAAACTTACCATGGTTATATACCTCATGGAAAATTAAATCCTAACATTTTCCAAAAACTGTAAAATAGAGAGGCTCAAAAAACAAATACATAATCATATAGAGATGTTCTCAAAAACTAAATGTTAACAATATATAGTTCTATATAAAAAATTATCAACAATTCACCATGTCCATTTGATGACCAACAGAAACACCCTATATGGAATGAATAGATGGAGGTATATATATATACATAAAAAGAGTATGACATGGATATATGTTGAGTGTTATCTAGAATCAACCACAAAACCATGTTCTATAACATCTACACATACACCAATAAGAAAAAATGTGATAGAGAAGGAGATAATTTCTTATTGTCCCAAGACCATTTGGGTGAGACAATATCGATTAATAGTTACACACCTACCCTATCCCAGATACAAGAGAAACATTCAAACTATACACAAACCCTTTTTCCAAATTGACCTAGTAGATAAATATATGGTTCAGAAACGTAGACTAAAATATCAATAATGGAATTTATAAAATTATTTCAAAAATTTCACCACAATAATTTGATAACAAATCATTGAGGACCCATCAGATATCCATATTCAAGGATGGGTTAATTATTGTGTGTTTCACATGAACAAGTACTCATAAAATCTAAAAACCTATATATGAAATCCAATAATTTCAAATCCACATGAAAAATCATGGGTTTCGAAAGCACATTGTCCAGTCAGTCAATATAATAAAACAACCACACTATAAATGTTCAAATATGTCATGGATTATGTTTATGGAATACCAAATTACTCATAAATTAGGAACCCTGAAAAAATAAATATTCAAATAAGACATAGAAGATGAATTTATCAGATACATGAATGCTTCATGTAGATAATGACTCACAAAATAGATATCCATTTCAATCATACTATACAACATAATAATTACGCCAAATAAAATGAATAAAAATAGTAGCCTTTATATTAGTCATCCCAAACTAAACAAAGTCCATAGGGATGAGGACATTTTTATTACCACCAAAATACCTCAGGTCATCAATCCCTTGTAGGATCTAGTAAATATCATTAGTAGGTGAAAAACAACATAATCCCATAGAATTGGGTGATTGTTTATCCTAATCACTACAAATAGGTTCATAACAATATAACAATGTAATTAATAAATTAGTGGTAGTTCTAGATCAATCCTATATCTTTAGATTAGAAGAATTTATATTTTAATTTATGTCTTTGGGGCCATCACATTTGCAAATGGAAGGTTAAAATCACCAAAAAACAAAATCATAATGTTCCAAAAGAAGCCCATAATTTATCCCAGCCCAAAAGTAAGGGGTAATGTTTTTCATTATAATCACCCTTGAAATGATCACAAATCACAATGTTGGGTGGTAAATAAGGATCGATGAAATCTAATCTATTCCTTCATAACTAAGACATTAATTTTATAGGTGGGTCCAGTTCTGTAAGAAAGATCAAAGACTCCACTAAGGTAACAAGTAAGATACCTAGATAAGAGAAAAATTAGAAATATGAATAAAATCACATAGGTTTCATTATCCAAAATGTTAAAATAATGGTCTAAGGTCAAAGAAATGACCCTAATACAACCATCAACTAGTGAGTACGCATTACAGAATCACCCCCACTATGTGTATGGAAATGGGAAAAATACCATTTCTTAATTGACCTCATTAAATTTATTCACCATAAAAATAAAATATGATTTAGAATAATACTTAAAATTATAGAGATACAATACTAAATCTTGGCCTATACAGGTAGTCAGTCTATATTCACCAACTGAGGCTACATCTCTTTCGAATTAGAGAAGTATCCAGCTCATGGAACATCTAAATAACGAATTTACACCACTAAAAAAGAACAATTACATGGATTAGGGTAAATGTCTGGAAATATCCCACTGACCATCAAGAGGAGAACTAATTTACTCTATGGTAGAACAAATTGGATAGTATTAGAATGATGGATCAAACCATAGAAATATTAACATAAAAAACATTTAGAAACAATTATCACTAGCTAACTTCCTTAGTCAGAAATTAATATAAATTCTCTAATATATCAGGTTAGATCAAAACTGTATAGAACAATTTATTCAAGAATATATATAGATAGAATTTAATAAATTGATATACCTAAATGTGTATTTGAGGATGGTTGTGACTTTAAACCCTTAGGGTGGTAATCTCTAACCCTTCATGGTAATCATTCAATCCTGTCACATATTGATATTAATTAGAATATGATAATGAGTCCACAATATCTATCCTAGACTACAAATTTTTTATGGGAGGTAGGCCAGATAGCAGAACCTCTCAAAGTCCATCTCTCCATTGAATCCCTAGAATCTTGAATGGATTCCATGTATAGGATCCAAACACTCATGCAGCTTGAAAATAATCTACATCCCAAATGGGTTGATGAAAAAATACCTCATACCCAAAATAATAAAAATTCAATTTTCAACATTTTATGGTAGGGGAGATTCATAACCACATATGACACACTTTATGTCATGACGTAACCTAATGATGGGACGTTATGATCATTTTGAGGTGACCTAGCTGATTTTTTAAGTAAAAAATTTGATAGGGGTAGAATTTTTAGTACATAATACTTCGAAAATCCTCTATTTCAGTATGGCGAAACCATTTTCATCCATTCCATTATAAATTAAAGACCACAATTAGAAAATAATAATTTTTTTACAAAATAATCTACCACAACATGAATATTATATTGTTTATAACTTCATAACTAGATGGGATGGTTTAACCTATATACTTAGTATTCCTCTCTCAAAAGATAAATTGATGAAATAATGTGATGAGAATATTTTTGTTAATTTAATGACACTGTTAATTAATGAAGAATTTTATCAAATTCCACTAGTTCATAAAAAAGAAACTAGACTATAATATTCCATTCAGTGGACCTAAAATAAATATTCATCAAATCCTTTGATAAAGGGTCATGTTATATTAGTATGGATACTTCCCCTATTACCCATAATGAAGGTTCTAGGTGCATCATAAGAGAGGGTCAGTTCCCAAATTTCTTTTTTCTCTTATATTTAGTGAACAATATAAGAATAATGTGATGATGAATTCCACTATACAGAAAATTGAATCATGTATTTAGGAAAATTAATAGAAACTAGGAACCAAGAGAGAGGATCCACATATTTTGATTGAAATTAATTTAATTTAATTTAATAATTACCTCCAAGGTGATTATTCTTTTTTTTTTGATGCGTTAGACCACAGATCTGTGATGGTCCATCGTTGTGTTATAGAGATTTGGGTTATATCTCCTATAGCAGTGATCCACACATGTTCCACGTATCATTGGATGTCTCCGATGGAGTATCCATGTTCTAGCATAGAAGATCCTTGCGCTAGTGATGTCCATCTTCGATCACCTTGATTACCACTTCCAATGTGTTCTCCTTGATCCAGTGGAGGATGATCTCTCTCGTTCTTTACGAAATTCTTTGAGAGGTATGAACTCTCGTGGCTTGATATTTTTTTTTCAATTCACTATGAAAAACTATAATAATAATTTCACGTCTAGCACTTGACTAATAAGAGAATAATTTATCGATGAATTTAATTCACTTTGGTAATAATAAATGATTTTCACAAGTTCCCTAATTATTTTATTAATCCTAATGAATCCACCATGTCAAATAATAACATGAAATTTATTATTTCCTAACATGATCTTAACTAGAAATTTATAAATAAATATTATTTAATAAAATAATATTCAATATTATTATTTCTCACCACACCCTTAACACGGTCATCCAATCTAGCACAATATTTATTAAACTATTAATAATTACTATTTTTTTGTTAAATACATATCATTGCATTATTTTCCAATATATATAGATATTATATTAACTAAATTGAAAATAATTATTTTTTAATTATTCTATCCAAATTATATATTCTCTCGAATAACAACTATCAAAATAAATGTGATCAAGAATCCATGAATAATTATGATACCACAACTACGAATAATCATTATTCATATTTTTATATAATAAATAATATATTAATTAAATGTGATCTTGGATACACTTAGTGTGTGGACCTCTATGCCTCATTGTCAGTTGAATTAGCCAAAGCAGCCAAAATTTCCAAGTTAGCCTCTAGAAACACGATAGGGCACCCATAGATAATGTTGTTTATTCTGAAATGACATGTCACCTCATATGAATTCTTACCTTCTAATATAGTCCATTTTTCATGATATCTCTAATCATGTGTGTTGCATGTATGTTCCATCAACCAATGTTCTTGATTTTTAATTTTTTTACTTCTTGGAAATTGAACCTTCCCATAGAACACCATGGACATGGATTAATTTAGATTATATCATTTCCATAAAATGGCTTGAGATATCAACATCCATTAAAGAACAAAAGGGGAAAATCATTTCTTGCGTTATTCATTAATTTCGTATTTCTTATGACACATCCAACATGTCCTACCTCACCGCGAACATATTTCATCACTGTTTTCACAAAAAAATCTAATTGAGCGATTCATAATAACAATTAACTATAATCATATTTTATATGGGAAAATACATATACCTGCAGATTAGAACATCAAATGACACTTAAATTTTTTTTTCCTACTATCAAGTATTGTTCTCATAATATCCAATCAGATAAAATCTAGGGCACACTCCATGAGATGGTGTGTCAAAGTCCAATGAGTCTCCACCCCTAATAGCCTATAAATTATATTTCCCTTAAACTGATAACATCCAAATATAGAACATATATCTAAGAATAGTGTCGTATCACTTTTGGGATTTCATCATTGTATAGAACTGATATGCCTTTTTAGTGTGATAGATACTCTTGAAAAATTATAACCTAAAATTATATGTAGAAGAACAATCATGATGAGAAATGGAGTTTATTTATATCTATCCAATGAATATATGCTTATCATAATGTAAAATGTTGTTGGTTCTAGGGTACCAAATCCAACCGACTCCCATATGTACTAGAGTCAACTACATACAATCTTTAGTTCGATAGCCCTCATATGATATTAATGCTTCTTCTAATAGAGCCCTTTAGTCTAGGGTTTCAACCAGTTCTCTTCTGTGGATACTCTATCCACTAAAAATACACCAACTAGATAGAAATCCATCAAGATGTGAAAATTTCAGAGTATGTTCTTTGTCTGTTGATGTGACCTTGAATATTCTTAAAGAGAGACCACATCTATATTATCACAGTATAATTTAATTTAGTCTTTACTACTAAGAACCAAAACATGATCCTAGGAAAATATTTGAATCCATACTACTTCCTTGGATATATCAAATGCCACTATATACCAAGAATCTGCACTATAATCAGGGAAAACTGGCTTCTATTGACTATTCCATCTAACAACTCCTCTTTTGAGATAGAAAACATATCATGATTTCGACATCGAATACTTATGATCTATATGAAAACTAGCATCAACATAGCCTCTTATGACTATCTCTTCATCTCCCCCATACATAATTAACATGCACTTAATTTTTCTCACATAATTATGGGTAGTCTTAAAGGTATCCCAATGCTATTATCAAGAATATTATTGATATATAGCTACCATGCTTAGTGCATAAGACATATCAAGTCTAGTAAATAACATGTAATACATGATAGATCATATTTCGGATGAATATGTGGTCTTACTAAATCTATCATTCTCCTGTTGGGGATGAGGAAACATTTTCATAGAAAGATGAAAACCATGTGACACTAGAACCAATCCCCTATTTGATTGTTCAACCCTAAATCTATTTAGTACCTAGTCAATAAAGTTATTTTGAAATAATCCAAGAATCCTATTAGATCTATCATGAATGACCATGATCCCAGGAATGTAGGCTTTTCACATAATTCTTTCACAGTGAAGCACTCGATCCACCTGCCATTAAACGGTTATAAGCGTGGTATTTAATTTCTAATAGGTAATATGTCATCAGCATATACTACTCGAATAATGATAGAATTACCCATAATTTTTTTTTTCAACACACAGCACACAATATTTTTTAATGAAACCAAATTCATTTATTTATTCTTAAAATCAAATGTTCCATGACCTGGATGATTTATTCAATCCCTAAATGGTTCTCTAAAACCTGGAAATCCTTTTAGAATCACTCGGTGTCAGAAAACCATCTGGTTGTTTCATAGACATCTTCATGAAGGTTCTCATTAAGAAATATATTTTTGACATCTATCGTTGAAATATCATAGTCATGGTTGGATGAATGGAAAATATGATTCTATTAGATTTAAACATGGAAAATGGTCAAACGGTTTCATCATAGACACTTCCAGGATGTTTCTTAAACCCTTTTTCAAGTGTACTTTCATTACATGTACTTACTTCCCATTCCCTGTATAGTCTCTTATTCAATACCCATTTATATCCAACAGGCTTTACATCATCTATCACATCCACCTGTACCCTAACATGGTTCTGATACATGGAATCCATATCAGAATTCATAGCTTATAGCCATCTTGTAGCTTTTGAGTTCTATACATCCTCTATATAGGAGATAGGTTCATCATTGTCCAACACTAATGAATCACCATATATGGTTACTAGAAACCCATATCTCTCTTGTTCACTTACATATCTGGATCCCCTATAGAGTAATTGGGTTTTAGGAACTAATTATTCTATGGGGACCTATATAACCTTTTTCCAATACAAACTCATGTGTATGTTGAGCATTGACTACATCAATGACTATCATTTCCAACAATCCTTTTTGATGATGTTATACCTCTAAAGATATAAATATTTCCTAGAGAAAATCACTTTTTTGTCTGAGAGGTTCTATAGGTAATTTCTGTTTGTTTCCTTAGAAAACCCGATTAGGATACACATCATACCATGGGGTGCAATTTTTTTCTTGATAAAACCTTAAAAACAAATCTCATCCCTATACACACGTATGAGAGAAAATGGGATTCTTTCCACTCCATCCCTCAAAGTGAATTCCATTTTCCACAGTATATGGAACTTATTTTAATGTTTATTCTGTAGTTTGTAATGAATATCCCCAAAAATATAATGGATGATCTACCTGACTTATCATCGACCTGACCATGTAAAACAATGTAGGGTTCCTCCATTCACTAACCCTATTCCATTATAGTTTATAAGGTGTAGTGAGTCGATATAAAATTCCAAACACTCATTAAAAGTGGATGAACTATTGGTTAAGATATTCTCATCCTTGATTCGATTTAATCTTCTTTATCTTCATACCAAGATGACTATTTACTTCATTAATTAATTAAATAAATTTCCAAAAGGACTCAATCATATACTTCCCCAAGTAAATATATCAATATCTACTCAAGTAATTAGTAAAACATATAAATTCATAATAGAAACTTCTTGATTCTACAAGAAATATTCTGAAATGATTAGTGTGTACCAATCCTACAAGGATTGTGGACCTTACAACCTTTCTAACAAATGGTGGTTTGATCATTTTACCTTGTAAACAATTATGACATATATCAAATGATTTTAGCTCATATATTATTAATAACCATCTTGATAGATCTTTTTATAATTCTTTCCATTTACATGATCGAGATTGTGAGGCCTCAACTGGGTGTCAAATGGGTCATGTGAACTAGATTTGTTCTCAATTTTGACAACTTGGTTTTCATAATTTAATACATACAGACTATTATTTAAATGAGACATATCATAACATAAGTTTTCCTTATAGAAGAAAAAACATTTATTTCTGAACTTGAATGTAATCCAATCTGTATGAAATCTTGATAAAAAAATTTTGTTTTGGGTAACCCTCGGTACATAATAATATCCATGTAGAATAAAATTCAATCACATTGTTAATGTGAGGTGGTAGTATCCAATAGAAAAGTGAAGGAATCCTTGCATAATTGGAAGCATGAATATCCACCTCTCCTAAGGAATGGTTTTTGATTCTATATAGTTTTTTCCTTTGATTATATATTTAAGAACCAGAATATGTATTGAATACTCTATGTCAGAAAATGTAAATATTTCACTTGATAACGATTTCAACTTTGGCTTCCCTTTGACTCGCGGTGTAGTTCCTCTTCTAGTGGCATGACATGCCACATAAAAAGCATACTGACTCTTTTTCTTTCCCTACTATTAGATCTTCTTCTTCTCCATTGGACAATGATCAGGGTTTTTAGAATATTAAATAGTCTTAGTCCTATTTTCCATTCCCTTCCTCTTCCTATTATCCTTAATTAATTTGGGTTTATCATGCATCGTTCCCTTATTAAATTGGTGAATTAAATTATTATGTTCCAATGAATCTTCTCATTTTAGATCATATTATAATTAAAAATAATACCATAGAAGGTCCGGTGATATGATGATTGTCTGAGATCAATACGCTACTGACCCAACAATTTAATCCCTAAGATGTAAAAACTATCAATGTAGACAATAATATTGAGTACATGTGGAAAAGATGGCGAAGACTCTCCAAAAATAGTAGATAAGAAAGCATTAGAGATCTCAAACCTCTCTTGTCTCACCTTATCTTGATAGAGATCCCAAAGGTGAGACATCATGCTATAAGATTATTTTTCCTCATGTTGCTTCAAGATCTCATTGGTCATTGATTATTTCATGAGGAACTGAACAACCTAAGTATCAATAATTTTTTTTTCATAAATAGATAGATCCACGTCAATTGCCTCATTTTTAGTTGCAACCGGTAAAGGTTCTTCTTTCATGCATAGTATGCATTCATGGAGAAGAATGGCCTGATGGTGCATTTTCCACTCCTAGAAATTAATGTCAATCAGAAGGTTATCCTTCTTAATTATGGATTGCAATGATATGTTTGATGTTATTTTTAATGTATTTTCTACAAATAATATATTAAATGTTTGAGTACATTATAGAATAAAAGTAAGACAAATAAGTAAATAAATTTTTATTAGTCTCCCACTATTTTATCATGACCCGATAGCCCTCACCATTGGCATCATAATACATTTTTTCATGAAAATTATAGCAGCAAGGATTCATATGACCCATTGAATTACCCCAACATTGGATGTTCAAGAAATTTCAAATATTTTAGTCAAGAATTCCAAATTATATAATAATTAATTCATAGATCATTGATATGTTGAGTGGACTCCCCAATCCTGAATTCCAAAATTTGGGATTTCCTCAACCTTTTCCTCTCGGTTATAACAAGTTCTTATTTGGAAATAAACCCTTAATGTAAATAATGTTAAGTCAACCCCAAAACCATAAATCAAAAATACACAATAATTGAAAGTATCCCACATTTCGATGGTCAAGAACTTAAAAATATGGTTTGATTCTATCCAAATTAATGGAAGGATATACAAAGATAATATTTTATTGTGGGACTTTATCCTTTATGCATATATTACCATTTATTATCTTTTCACGTGCTTTTTAAAATTATGTGGGATAAACTTAAGTGATTAACCATGAATTAGATAATATTTATGCATAATCCCATTAATTTTATTTCCATCTTCCATGCTTGTTTAATTCATTAGTTTTGTGATCACGATAATACATCCATAATGAATAATCAATGAAACTGATTGAAATAAAATAAAGGGTATGTTCATGGGATTCTTGTAAAGGTTAGTTTATCTAGAGGTTTATTAATAAACTATTAACATAGGTGAGAAATACCTTGAACCAATTAGGTTCATGTTTATAGATTTCCATTTATCCACTATTGTATCTCTTTATATTGGTATCACCTCAGCCCCTAACTTGAACCACAACCACTAGATTGGGAGCTCCATACATTAAATATTTTTTTACTCACAAACATGTTAAAATTAAAAGGGGGTTTACATAAAATAAACCCTAGGCACATAGACCCAACATATTAATGAGTAGAGGAAAAATGAAGGAAAAAAATTTACTTTATTAATATATTAAATGGGAAACCAATCACATAAATGCCTTGTCTAGAAAATTATCTTACAAATGAAAGGAATAACTTACTAAATTAATAGACTAGAATTGAATTCATTAATTGTTCTTATTTAAGATAAATTGCACTCAATTCAATTTTTTTATTATCCTTAATTATTCATTCCATTTATCTTAAAATTTTTATAAATTTATTTGAGATTCCCATCCATTGTAATTTTAAAAAAATTGATAAATTCATTTAAAATTAACTGTGTTCATAACTTTTACCTTGTAGGAAACCTAGTGAATACCCATCCAAAACTAACCACCTTGTATTATACATGTATACACATTATTCTTTGTGACATATGTCATGAACACACGATTATAATTGTAATAAAACTCAAATGTGATGTTCATATCTTTGAAAATTAGTCTGATGTTAATTATATATATATATATATCAAACACCTATCACATGTTGCGTCCCATATTTATGCCTTCATGAAGGTAGTTTCTAAAGTGTTACATGATAAAAAAATAAATTTAAAATCTATGTAATATGGAAAATGTACACGTTGTGTATATCTAACTACACAGTGTATACCCTCCATAGATTCCCTCCAAAGTATAGGCTAGGGGAAATGGCATGTGAGGTTTAATTTGGAAATATTTGAAGTACATGAAGTTTCTATTTGTCCACATGACATGTTGAATCTGTGTTACATGGTTAGTATTAGGGAAAGTCATGTATGGGAAACTCAACTCTAACCTAGCCTGATGGGACTACATGCTCTGTCCAGTAGGCCACACAGCTTTTAGTCTAGTTTCCATGTGCTAGTTAATCATGTTAAACACTATGTGGTGTAAAGGTCATCAATGCATTCATTATTTCCTAGTCAATGTATGATCTAAAACTGATTACCGACCCAAATTGTTATGCATTGAACAATAAAACATAGCATGTAATTTAGATTACATTGTGTGTACTCTAGTGTTGTATGATTAGGATCGTTATCACATCCAAATGAGTTAATTCATTTTATTTTATTCATAATATTGATATTTTTTATTATATCTACAAGAAATGATAATGGAATAAATATATTTCATAATTTATATTTTAATAATAAATAAAATAAAAACTAAAAATTAAATATGAATGTGTAAATCATCAATGAAACTAATTAATTATAAAAAATAATATGTCCTCTATAATTCCACATCTATTTTCTGACTATAGTGGAAGTATGGGAGTGTCGATGCCCATTATTAATTTCTTCCATATTCGATGAACAATATGGGATCAATACAATAAAGAATGCAAGTATCTATGAAATTGAATTAAGGATTTATCCAATGGAATAGAAACCTGGATCCAAGAGAAAGGATCAACATATTCTGTTAATAATTAATTTAATTAAATTAATGAATCACCTAAAAGGTGATTCTTTCTTCGCTGACGGGTTCAACAATAGAAATGCCGTGTGCCTTCATTTGGTTGCAGTGAACAAGGGTAGATCTCCTATAGTAGTGATCCCCATGACTTCTGTGTATCTTCGGACGTTTCCTAAGGAGTCTCTGTGTTCTAGAACAGAAGATAATTGAGTTTTTGATATCCATTTTCGATCATCTTGAGAACTACTTCTAAAGAGTTCTCTTTGATCTGGTGGTGGAGGATCTCTCTCATTCATTAGAGTGTTCTTGGAGAGAAATAAACTCTCAAGGATTGATATCTTTTCTCAAATTCATTATGCTCAAAAATAATAATAATCTCCTTGATAGCGCTTGGATAATAAGAGAATAATATAATTGGGCATTTAATATACATGGGAAATAATAAATAATTTTCATAGATACCTTAATTATTTTATTAATTCCAATGAAACCCCCATATGAAATAGTAACAACAACATTATTATTTTTGGACATGCGCTTAACTAGCATGTTATAATTAAATATTTTTAAATAAAATAATATTCAATGTTATCATTTCTTACTAGACACTTTACTCGAGCCGCCAACCCTCCACTATATTTATTCAACATTGAATAATTACTATTTATTTATAAAATAAATATTACTGCATTATTCTTCATTAAATATATAAATATTATATTCTATAAATATAAAATAATTTTTTATTAACTATTCTACCCATTTTATATTCTCTCAAACAACTAGTGTCAAAATAAATGTGATTATGAATTAATGAATAATTATATAACCACAACTAGGAATAATAATTATTCTACTTGGAAAATAATTAATAATATATTATTTAACTAAGATATTGGATACACATAGTGTGTGACTAACTAGGCCTATTTAGTAGTGTCATTTGGAGGAGCATTCAAAAGTACAAGGTTAACATCTAGAAACATGCCAACACCCCCTTGAGAAATATGTTAATAAAAAAATAACATGTCAACTAATATGAATGCTTTCCCTGTAATATAATCCATTTCTCTTGATATCTCTAATCAAGTAGGTTTTATGTATGTTCTATCAACCCATTTTCTCAATTTCTCATTCATTCACTTCTTAGAAATTGAACGTTCTTATACAAAACCATGGATATGGATTTATTTTGTCTATTTCATTTCCATCAATGGGCCTGATGTATCATCTTTTGTTATCTAATACAATGAGAAAATCCTTTCTCACCTTATTCATTAATGATATATTACTTGTGATGCACCCAACATATCCTACATCACCGAAAACAAATTTCGTCATCATTTTCACCAATACTGTAATGCCCCGACCCCAGTTACCCAGAGTCGGTACATTATGACATAACATTGTTGTGATCAAAAATGATAAAATCTCGAAATACTGATTAGTTTAGTAGCCTTGGAAACACTAGATACATTCATAAAGTTTACATTACAATAAAAAGTGAAAACTACAACAACATCTTGTCTCCACACTCATATCACCTTATACTATCCCTGTAGGTCATTCATAAAATACTTATTCACATCCTGGGAAAAATAAAACATAGAAATGGGTGAGCTCAAATGCCTAGTAAGGATAACAATATAGAAGAAACATTCATAAATAAGAAAAAACATTTAAGCCAATGTATAACTAAAACAAAATCCTTTTAAAAATGAACTTCAACATAATATGGAAGAAATAAAATGAAATAATTCCATTTACATATTCACATGGATATTCTAATAATCGAATAATCACATGCAATATCAAAAACCACTTTCAAAATGGTTGAATGAAAAATGCCAGACTATCATAACCATATAGTCAAGGCCTTGTGCCAAGACAAAAAATAAGATTTTTTCAAGGCCTTGTTCCAAGACACTAATTTGTCTCATGAGACCTACTGATGCATCGTGGATCTATAGCAGGCTCCACCCTTCAATTATTAAGTCCAATTAATTCCACATATGAACAGGTTTAAACATAACATAAACATTCGTATTAAAACTAGCATACTAAATTTCAATACTTTCTCTATAAACCATGAATGGTATAAAAATAATACATCCACAGAAAAAAATATCAAAAAACCTTCAATACAATATTTAATCTTTGTATCATAATAAACTGACTTCAAATAAGGTTAAAATCCATCAAAGGATGTTGACATAGATAAAATAAAAACTATTTGAGAGAAATAGCTCTTTTTTTGAAATCATTTAAAATTCAGATAATTATAAAAGAAAAAATTTACTTTGAAAATATTCTTATAATCTTGTAAGGGAAGATTCGACGATTTTATAATGGAAAAAATAGTTTCACCCTCCGTATAAGTTAAAAAAGACATTCTTACCTTAATTCTGTCGAAAAGGTTAAAAATGACCTTCATTGGAAAACGACAGAATGATTCCTTTATAAACATATTATAAAAAGTCAAGAAGGGTATACATTACTTTAACACATAGTTTGTATAATAGAAAGAGTTATTTGAAATACATTTTTAAGATACATGGATGTGGATGATAAAGATGTCCTAGTAGATAATTAGGTATAAACAACGTCAGATAATGAAGATATTGTGAAATAAAACCTTACCTTGTACTTTTACTAGGTTGAGGGTAGATTAACCTCGTTTATAATGGTGAAATAATTGTTATTAAAATATGAAATAATCATATAAATTACTATGATAACATATATAATCTTTTAACATAGCATTGTTAATAATATCTTAGTATTATTGTCGTTTCAGGTGTTAACTTACTCGTTTTATTTTATATGTTTTGTTACATAAGCCATGTTTTTTATGGATAGGTTGATTCATATTCAAATCCATAATTATATCAAGTCCATAAACATTATTTTTAATCATAAAATGATAATTATTATTGAATGGATACGATGGGGAGTGAATCTCATCCTGTTCATGGAGACGGTAGTCCGTACGTACGCACGTATGGTGACATGTCATTCAAAGGATGGATAGAATAATGAATATGGTTGTAACATATTTATAATAACATCTCATTATATAGAATATTCTCATGTTATTATTTATAATGGAAATAACAAATAAAGAAGAAGTGGAAGAAGAAAGGAACTTGAAAGAGGGTGGTGAAATCATTATATCTTCTTTGGGTTCTTCCTTTGATTTGATCAAAAGGGATAATTAGGTTGGCTTTTAGATCAAAATAAGGCCTATATGTTTAATATAAGGAAGTTGGG
Organism: Viscum album; assembly: GCA_963277665.1. NCBI lineage: Eukaryota > Viridiplantae > Streptophyta > Magnoliopsida > Santalales > Viscaceae > Viscum > Viscum album. The sequence goes on from OY728127.1 coordinate 1,575,463,658, forward strand.
AGGATATTTGGACAGATTTTGGCCCCACCAAAAGGCTTTGAAGGTATTAATTTTAGAGGAGGGGGAGTGCCTTTTTATAAGAGGGGTGAGGGGCACATTAGGAAAAGCTAGAAATATTATTTTATAATAAATTTATATTCGGTTTATAATGGCTCCAAAGTGGATTATTCAAAGTCTATGGTGGGGAGGAGTCTAAATACTTTCAACCAGTAGATTTTTGACCGGTTTGGGTCACTATATTAACATTATCTTTTAGTTTTAACTCATAGTTAATTAGTTTGACATTTACCATGTCATTTTGTATTTTTATATTATATAGTTAATAAACATACTATATACATACAAGGGACCCCCAAATTGGTCCATTAATAATACACCTACTATTATATAAGTCCTTTGGCCAAACCATATAATTTATGAATAGAATATCAATTATTAATATAATATTTGTTTTAAAAAAACTCATTTATGTCAATTTTGACACTATTAAATAATTGATTTTTGTTAAAGTCTTAACAATTTTATTAGTTCGAATAAAATTCATTTAAGAAATAATAACATGTAATTGTAACCAATAAAATTTGTGGATGTTATCAAAACTTTCAAATTATATTTTTTTAGCGTTTATAATATCAATTATTTGATTCTTTTATTATTAAAGAAAATACTGCATCATTATTGTGTCATAAATAAATTTAGTTACTAAATGTCTAAAAATTATGAATAAAATACTATTATGTATAAAATCGTTTTATCTTTATAATGAGTATTTATGGTCGAAAATATAACATATATAACCCTATGTAAAAGTTTTATTTTCTAAAAGATATATGCTTATGTAATTTTTGTATTTACTTTAATTTAATTAATATAATGTGTCATTATCACTTACAAGTGGATCCATGGGGCACCAAAATCGACCCAACTATGCCCATGGTCGGAAATGTATCAACCAATAGGGTTAGGACACATTTTAGGGTAATTAATTTTTATTATAAAATTATTTTTTACCCTTATTTACCGAATTTACCCTTTAACCAAGGAAAATAAAATATTTACCGAAGTAATTATTCAAAATGTCTAAAAATAAAAGTTACCTATTTTCACAATTTGGACCTACTGATTATAAATATTGAATCCATTTTTCTAAATTCAATACAAAGAAGTGATAGAATTTAATTTAAAATTAATTCCTGCTGTCAAAACAAAAAGCGTGTTTTTAAGAAATAATAACTACCCAAAGATTGACACTTGTTTACGTCCGGTTTAAATGTGAAATTACGTCCAATGACCAACATTGTAATAAGTGATAAAAATATATTCTAAATATAATTTAAACCCACTAAAATTCATAATTTATCATTATTAATTATTTTGATTAAAAAATTGTTTTGAATTAAAATTTAGCGATTTTCACTATTCATAAAAAATTGAACGTTTTTAGAAAAATATCAAAAATTCAACTTAAGCTAACTTCGATATTCCATATCTAAAAATGAAGTCCATTTTGAAAGATAAAATGTATAAAATTTCAAAATGTGGGTATTACTATTCATAATGACTAGTTTGATTTTTTGGGGTGTGTGTTAGAAATCGAAGTTGCGTATAACGCACACTACTGTATTATTCAAAGAGAAGCGTACCATGGAATCTTGGGGTGTTACATTTTCCGCTCCTTCAATTAATTTCATCCTCATAATTTCTGGAATACTAACGCATGAAAAGACCGGGTTATTTATTCATCATAAGTTCCTCAGGTTCCCATGTTGTCTCTTCCATCTTATGGTTTCTCCATAGAACTTTTACCAGATGAGTCGTTTGGTTTCTCATCACTAGTTCCCTTGTATCAAGAATACTGATGGGATCTTCTCAATAAGATAGATTAGGTTCCAGTTCTAATTCCTCATAAGTAAGTACATGCGTTGGGTCAGGCATGTATTTTCTCAACAGTGATACGCGGAACACATCGTGATCTTTGGGGGGACTTGGCAGCAATGCCAAACGGTAAGCTACAGCCCCAATTCGTTTTATAATTTCGAAAGGTACGATGTACCTAGGACTCAATTTACCTTTTTTATCGAAACGTATAACTCCCTTCCATGGAGATACCTTTAAGAAAACATGATCTCCTACCTAAAATTCCAGATACTTCCTTCGGTTGTCACCATATATCTTATTCCTACTTTGAGCTGCTTTGATGTGGTTTTGGATTACCTTCAACTTTTCCATCATTTCCTCCACTAGTTCTAGAGCTACAAGATTTATTTCACCAACATCATCCCAACAGTTTGGTGTGTGACATCTCTTTCCATATAATTCTTCATATTGTGTCATCTGAATACTCGAATGGAAGCTATTGTTATAGAAAAATTCCACCAAAGGTAAATATTGATCCCACATACCCTAAAATTCATGTGAGAATGATATCAACATGTCTAATAAGGTTTGAATAGTCCTTTCTAACTATCCATCTGTCTGAGGGTGGTAGGCAGTACTCATACGGAGTTTAGTATCCAAGGCCTTCTGAAGAATTTTCCATAATCTCGAAGTAAAACATGGATCATGATTAGAAACAATCGATATGGGTACTCCATGAAGTCTCAAAACTTCATTAATATATAGTCTTTCTAGGAGTTCAAGTGGTAAATCCTCCCTTATAGCATTAAAATGTGCTGGCTTGGTAGGACGATCATAAATGAACCATATTGCATCGTTCCTTCTAGGAGTCTTTGGTAGTCCCATGACAAAGTCCATCATGATATTATCCCATTTCCACTCAGTGATGGGAAAATGTAGCAACACTCCACCAGGATGTTGCCTTCCAGCTTTTACTTGTTGAAAAACCAGACATCTTGACACAAAATCAGCAATCTCCCTCTTCTTGTTGTCCAACAAAAAATGTTCCTTCAAATCTCTATACATTTTGGTGCTCCCAAGGTTTATAGAGAAATTGGAACTATGAGAATCATCCAACAATTCTCTTTTTAGATCATGTATATTGGGAACACAAATTCTCTTCACAAATTTTAAAATTCCATATTCATACACAAATTCATTCCATCTCCCATCATTCATATCTTTAATCTCATTTTGAAATTCTTAATCTTCAGTCTGAGAACTCTTTATCATTTCTAGTAAAGACGGTTTGGCAACCATTTGAAGAAGTATCAATGTTTCACCTTCCATGGTTATTCCTATATCCAACTTTACTAGATCCATGAAAATAGGATCCCTTTCAATTCTCATCATGTTCAAAACTCCATTATCCTTTATTTTCAAATCATCAGCCATGTTATTTTCCTTACCCGGGTGGTAGTGTATCGTGAAATCATAATCCTTGAGTAGTTCAAGCCATCTTCTTTACTTCACGTTGAGTTCTTCCTGTGAGAAAATGTACTTCAAACTATTGTTATCAGTATAAATCTCACATTTTTCACCATAGAGATAATGTCTCCATATCTTCAAATAAAAAATCACAGCAGCTAACTCAAGATCATGAGTAGGATAGTTTTTCTCATGAACTTTCAGCTGTCGTTATGCATAGTCAATAACTCTATCATTTTGCATAAGTACACAATCATGTCCTTTAATTGATAAATCACTATAAATAACGAACCCATAATTCCCTGATGGTAGAGTCAAAATAGGAGCATTGAATAATCTTCTTTTCTGTTCTTTGAAACATATTTCACACTCTTTTGTCGAAACAAATTTAACCCCTTTACGTGGGAGTTTCATTAATGGGTTCTCCAATCGGGAAATGTTTTGGACAAAATTCCAATAATAACCTGCTAATCCAATAAAACTGCGTACCTCAGTTATACTTGTCAGGGCTGGCCATTCTTGGATTGCCTTGGTATTAGAAGGATCAACAATGATTCTATCCTTAGAGACAATATTTCCAAGAAAAGAAATCTCCTGAATCCAGAATTCACATTTTCTAAACAACCCATATAATTCATGTCTTCTCAAAGTCATCAACAAAATGCGCAAGTGATTTTCATGATCTTCATAGCTTTTGGAATATACCAAGATATCCTCAATAAATACCACCAAAAAATCATCAAAATATTCCTTGAAAACTCTATTTATTAGATCCATGAATATAGATGGTTCATTATTCAATCTAAAAGGCATTACTGTAATCTCGTAATGCCCATAACTGGTTTGAAATGCTGTCTTCGGAATGTCTTCCATCTTCACAAACAACAGATTGTATCCAAATCGAAGGTCAATATTGGAAAAGTATTGAGCTCCATACAGTTTTCCAAATAAATCATCAATGTGAGGTAGGGGTTACTTGTTCTTTATTGTTATATTATTGATTTCCCTGTAATCGATACATAACCACATAGATCCATCTTTATTCTTAACAAAAATTATAGGGGCTCCCCATGGAGAAACACTAGGGTGAATAAATACCTTGTTACTCAATTAATTTAGTCGTTTCTTCAGTTCAACTAATTCCACATTGGAAATTCGGCAAGGGTTCATCTATATAGGCATTGAACTAGGAATTAAATCAATGGAAAACTCAATTTCTCATTCTGTAGGATGTCCAGGTCAATCTTCTGGAACCACATCAACATATTCTCTCACAATAGGTAAATCCTCTATTTGAACATTTATATCCTCAACCACAGTCATTTCATTCTCTTCCACCCCAATAATTGAATTTAGTTGAGCTACTGGGGGTGGATCTAGATAAGAATTAGGTGGTGACGATTCTTCTCTAAAGATAAGGTGTTCCTTATCATCATCATAAAAAATAATAACCTCCTTCTTCTTACAATAAATATTAATATCATGGTCCAAAAGCCAATCCATTATAAGTATTATATCAAACTCAATCATAAGTATGACAATGAGATCAGCAGATAAAGAACATTTATGTGCTCTAATGGGGAATGATTCAAGTAACATTGTTGCAATGATAATTCCCTTAGAAATTGTTACTGGCAACTCCATTGTTAAATCAAATTGAAAATATCTTATTTTCATAGCAAACTAGGATGATATGAAACAATGTGATGATCTAGAATCAAATAAATCATTGGATAAACTTGAGGAAACCATTAAATTACCTGCCACCACGTCTTTCGGAGCTTCTACCTTAGCAGTAGTGATAATATAAGATTGGCCTTGATCCATTGGCCTTTTCTTAGGTAACTTCCATTGACACTTAGAACAATCATTTTCATATTTTCCCATCTCACTGCAGTTGTAGAATTGAACGTCAGTAACTTCTTTCTTCCCCTAGCAATCACGAGCTTGGTGGCATTTTTCACCACACTTGTAACAGAATCCCATTCCTTTAAATCATGTGCGAGGGTGTTTCTTCCCACATTTACTACAGGATGGATATTCAACATTTCCATTCTTCCCCATATTTCCATTTCCAGAGTGATCAGAAGATCTCTCCTTCTCTTGATTTTCATTAAAGTTATAAGACATAGAGAATTTGTTTCTGTCTTAATAGCGCTTGAGACAATGTCTTAGTATAAAAAGACGGTTTGTGAGACTAATTATCAATGGAGAAACGGTTTTAACCCATCAAAGAAATGACCAATATTACTTTTTGGGTTACATATATAATCTGATGTATACCTTTCTAACCATGAAAAGTTAGCCTCAAACTTTGCGACATTCTCATCCTCCTTTTGTCTCAAACTCAAAAATTTTCTTCCCATATCTGCTCAATGGTCACGAGGAAAGTATTTTTCTAATAAAATATCTTTTAACTCCCTCCATTCCATATTTGATACTTCATCATCTTCCTTTGTGTTTTTAATCAATGACCACCATTGATCAGCATCTCCATTGAGGTGTTAAACTGCCATGATAACTTTTTCCATTTCACTACTCCCCAAGGAATATAATATTTTCTCTAAGGAATTTATCCATTGATCAGCTACTGAAGGATTTGTACTCCCATTGAATGTCGGTGGCCGTTTCTTCATGTATCAATCTAACATTCATCCTCCATGCTACGGATCAGGGTGCTCCATACGGGAAAGGTTATTATTCATAACCTGAGTGAGTTGTCCCAGTATGGTGATTAGCTGATCAGCACCAGTTGCATCACCAGCTCCACTATAATTATCTTGAGTAGGAGGTAAATACCTACATGGAGTGCATGCATTGACATAGTTTCCATTTCTTTAACTATGCACCATTTCTAAATAATGGAATACACTAGATTAGTTTATGAATCACAATACATAAATCCAAACTTGTAAAAAACATAACATGAATTGAAAAGTTTATGGATATGATCCATAATCATAAAAATGAAAACTTTGAGGAAGTATATACTCATAAATCCTTCATAATGGTTTTTAAAGAAAATATAAATTATCCTAAGAATATCCTATAGGAGTGTCATAACCAAGAGTGCAGCAAGGCCCGTTGTCGGGCACCGGTTCTCGTTCGAGTCTAGCTCAAAGTGGTGTTTTTAGGTTTTACCCCTAGGTACATCTGTGCCAGAGCCACCTCTACCTTCTCGTATCTAGACAGGGATTTAATACTCAGAAAACTCATAAAATCTCTACAATACCAAAATTCTAGAATGTTCTTCTATACTAATCCACCAAGTCTATCTTAGGGCTATGTTCTCTAATTAGAGTTTATCAAAATCTAGATTCCAAGGGTTGTACTAAACTTCCTCTGATACCAACTGTAATGCCCCGATCCCAGTTACCTAGAGTCGGTGCATTATTACATAACATTGGCATGATCATGATAGATCAAATCTCGAAATACCGATTAGTTTAGTAGACTCGGAAACACTAGATACATTCATAGAGTTTACATTATATTATATAGTGAAAACTAAAACAACATATAGTCTCCACAATCATATCTCCTTATACTATCCCTGTTGGTTATTCATAAAATACTTCTTCACATCCTGTGAAAAATAAAACATAGAATGGGGTGAGCTCAAATGCCCAGTAAGGATAAAAATTTAGCCGGAACTTTCTTAAATAAGCACAAATATTTAAGGCAATGTATAACTAAAACAAAAGCCTTTTAAACATTAACATCAACATAATATGTCATAAGTAAAATGAAATAATTCCATTTACTTATTCCCATGGATATTCTACTAATTAAATAATCACATGCAATATCAATAACCACTTTCATAATGATGGAATGCATAATGCCAGACTGTCATAACCACATAGTCAAGGCCTTGTGCCAAGACTACAAGTAAGATTTTTTCAAGACCTTGTTCCAAGACACTAGTTTGTCTCATGAGACCTACAGATGCATCGATGAGCTATAGCGGGCTCCACTGCTCACTTATTAAGTCCAATGCATTCCTCATATGAACATGTTTTAACATAACATAAACATTATTATTTAAACTAGCATACGAAATGTCAATAATTTATCCATAAACAATTAATGGTATAAAAATAATACATCCACAGTCAAAAATATCACAAAAACATCAATACAATATGGATGTTTTGTATCATAATAAACCAACTTCAAATAAGCTTAAAATCCATCAAAGGATGTAGACATAGATGAAATCAATACTATTTGAGAGAAATATCTCTTTTTTTAAATCATTTAAATGTTACATAATTATAAAAGAAATTATTTACTTTTAAAATATTCTTATAAGATTTTAAGGGAAGATTCAACGATTTTATAATGGCAGACAATATTTGCACCTGCCGTATATGTTAAAAAATACATTCTTACCTTAATTCTGTCGAAATGGTTAAAAAGGAAATTATTTGGAAAAAAACCGAAATATTTCATTATAAACATCTTATAAAAAGTCAAAACGGGTATAAATGACTTTAAACCATAGTTTATAAAATATTTAGAATGATTTGAAATACATTTTTAAGATACATGGATGTGGATGATAATGTTGTCCCAGTAGATAATTACGTATAAACAACCTCGGATAATGAAGAGATTGTGAAATAAACCCTTAACATGTAATTTTCCTTGGTTAAGGGTAGTTTAACCTCCTATATAATGGAGAAATAATTTTTATTAAATTATACAATAATAATATACATTAATATGATATCATATATGATCTTTTAACATTGGTTTGTTAATAATATCTTAGTATTATCGTTGTTTCGAGTGTTATCTTACTCTTTTTATTTTATATGTTTTGTAATATAAGCCTTGTTTGTTATGGATAGGATGTATCTTATTCATATCCATAATGATATCTAGGCCTTAAAAATTATTTTTAATCATCAAATGATAATTAGACTTGAATGGCTATGATGGGGAATGAATCTCATCGCGTTCGTGGAGACGGTAGTCCGTATGTACGCACATATGGTGACATGTCATTAACATGATGGATAGAATAATTAATATGGTTGTAAAATATTTATAATAACATCTCATTATATAGAATATACTGAAGATATTATTTTATAATGCAAATAACAAATAAAGAATAAGTGGAAGAAGAAAGGAACTTGAAAGAGGGTGGTGAAGTCATTACCTCTTCTTCAGGTTCTTCTTTTTGATTTGATCAAAAGGGCTCCATAGGTTGGCTTTCTGATCAAAATAAGGCCTCTGGGTTGAATTTAGGGAAGTTGGTAGGATATTTGGACATATTTTTGTAGATCCAAAAGTCTATAAAGGTATTAATTTGAGAGGAGGGGGAGTGCGTTTTTATAAGAGGGGTGAGGGGCACCTTAGGAAAATCTAGAAATATTATTTTATAATAAATTTATATTCGATTTATAATGGCTACAATGTGTATTATTAAAAGTTTAAGGTGGGTATGGGTAGAAATAATTTCAAATAATAGATTTTAGACAGGTTTTGGTCACTATATTAACCTTATCTTTTAGTTTTAACTCTTAGTAAATTAGTTTCACATTTACAATTTCACTTTTTATTTTTTATATTATATAGTTAATAAACATACTATACACTTCCAAGAGACCCCCAAGTTGTCAATTAATAATAAAAATACAATTATATAGGTCATTTTTTTGAACCGTATAATTTTAGGAAAATATGATCAATTATTAATATAATATTTATTTTTAAAAACTCATTTATGTCAATTTTGACAGTATTCAATAATTGATTTTTGTTAAAGTTTTAAAAACTTTATGAATTCTAATAAAATTCATTTTAGAAATACTAACATGTAATATTAACCAAAAAAATCCGTGGATTCCATAAAAAATTTCAAATTATATTTATTTTAACTTTTATAATAACAATTATTTGATTATTTTATTTTTAAGGAAAATACTGCATCATTATCGTCTCATAAATAAATTTAATTATTAAATGTCTAAAAATTACAAATAAAATAACATTATGTAGGAAATATTTTTATCTTTCTAATAAATATTTATGGTCAAAACTATTTTATATATAACCTATTTAAATATTGTTTTTCTAAAAGATATATGCTTATGTCATTTTTGTATTTACTTTAACTTCATTAATATAAAGTGTCATTATCACTTACAAGTGGATCTATGGGGTCTCAAAATCGACCCAATGATGCCCAGGGTCGGAAATGTATCAACCAATAGTAGTAGGACACATTTTAGGGTAATTTATTATTATTATAATAATATTTTTACCCTTATTTACCATATTTACCTTTTAACCAAGGTAGATAAAATATTTACCGAAGTAATTATTCAAAATATCTAAAAATAAAAGTTACCTATTTACACTATTTGGACCTCTTGATTCTAAATATGGAATCCATTTTTATAAATTCAAAATACAGAAGTGGAGGAAATTAATTTAAAATTAATTCCCACTGTCAAAACAAAAAACGTGTTTTTAAGAAATAATAACCATAAAAAGATTGACACTTGTTTACATCCGGTTTAAATGTGAAATTACATCCAATTAAAAACATGTTATTATGCGGTAAAAATATATTCTAAATACACTTTAAAACCACTCAAATTCATAATTTATTACTATTAATTATTTCGATTCAAAATAGTTGTTTTTAATTAAAATTTAGTGATTTTCACTATTCATCAAAAATTGAATGTTTTCAGAAAAATACAAAAAATTTCCCTGAAGCTAATTTCGATATTATTAATCCAAAAATGAAGTCCATTTTGAAAGATAAAATGTATAAAATTTTAAAAAGTGGATATTTCTATTCATAATAGCTAGTTTGATTGGTTGTGGTGTGTGTTAGAACTCGAAGTTGCGTACACCACACAGTACTGTATTATTCAAAGAGAATAATACTGTGGAAGTTTGGGGTTTTTCAAATATTTCGTTTTCATTTAGTAACAATAACCATTAATAATAATATTAGAGTCTAAGGAACAATAAAAACATCCACAGATTTGGATATTCAGTGATACATATAAATATAGATTTCAATATTTTGGATCTCATTAACCTAATATCCTATTGGATATCACCCTAGGAATACATAATGAGAGGACCACTTAATGTCTTATGAGTCTCCACCACTAATATCATGTAGTATTTATGTCCCATAAATGATATCATATAGCTATAAAACATATATCTTTGAATAGTTTCATATCATGTATGGGTTCTCATCGTAGATGGGAACTTCTATGACCTCTTAGTGAGACAACTAGTCTGGGGACATTATCACATGAAATGTTACATAGAAGATCAATCTTGATGTGAAAAGGATTTTATTGGTATACATCTAATGAATATGTGTTTATCATAAATTGAAAAAAAATTATGAGCTATGCCACAAAATACAACACCCAAAACATTAACAATTACCATTCAAGCTACCATGTGGGCCCCAAATCTTCTGATGCCTTGTCCTAAAAAGAAACATAATAAATAAACCTTGTCCTAATGAAAAAAGATAATAGGGTTACCCTTAATTAGAGGAATGAATAAATAAATACAATTCCTTAATAAATTGGAAATCCCCTAAATATTTCCATTCATCAAAGTAAAATAACCTTCACATGATTCCAAATCCAAGGATAACTAACAAGGTAAACATCACTAATAATCATGACTATATACCCTTCTATAGGGGGATGGTTCACACAATCTTGGACATCAATGTATTAAATTATATCCTCCAATGATTATTTTTATGGGATGGTGATATGGTATAAATCTTCATCATAGGAGTATTCTAAAACCATCAACTAACATGAAGAAGAGGGTGACTAGAAAATTTTTCTTCCTAGGGATAGAGAGAAGTTAATTTACATGATGAGTTGAATGGAAGTTTATTATGGTCATTCCCCCTAAGGGAATAGTTTTGAAAACAAAAAAAGGACTTATTTCACATTTATGTATTATGGAATACACCTTCTAGGTGATTATGTAATCATCATAGTTAGTAAAAACATAATAGAATGATTCTTATGTATCTCTCTTACAAGATTTAACTATTGTAGACATAATTCCTAAAACATCTGGAAAACGGGAACAACCCCAACAAATGGAATCCTCATTTGATGAATATATTAGTTTTGGATATTTTAATGATTTTAATATAAAACATCAATAATAATATTTTGAATATTACTTCTAGTATGAGCTATGTGTACCTAAAAAGAATGTTGCAGTACATGGAAGAAAAATAAAATGACATAGGGGATGTCGCATGTGTGAAAAAATCCATTATATTATTCATAGTAACACTGAATTCGTTTATGTATTTGAGACCCATGGTATAGAACATGGGAAATCCATAATGAATCATGTGGATTCCATAAAAAATACCAGTGTTTGTTAAATACCTATCATTTTACATGACTGACTGGAGAGGGAGGGATTTTCAGATTATCTAAATCAAATGGGTATGTTTAAGAAAATGATTCCACTAAAACCAAATTCTCCATAAACCAATTCTTTTAAACAAGTATTTCCCACACTAGACACCATTACACCCGATCCAAAAAATATATAGAAACCCCATCATGGGAAGCAAGGACATCTAGACGAAATAATGATATTCTGATGTAGTTAGAGGTTTTCTAGCCAATCATGAAATCCTATATGTTATACATCATTCATAATAACTCAATAAGAAACCCATATGGGATCTCTAAATCCCATAGTAGTTTTAGAAATAAGTTACTATTGCTTATTTTTCTAGGTTGAGTCTATGCCATTTGAATATCATATCACCACCTATATTATATAAAACTTCATTAGGAAGAAGTTATCCATGGAAATACTAGGCCCCTTTATGTTTCATGAAAACCTAGAAATGTTAACTTCTTAAGGGATCTGGCGGATAATGGTTCTGGATATCTATCTATCTCCGAACCATAACCTCTGGTGTTTGGAATATAGTGAGTGGGAATTGTATTTAACCAATATAATCATTCAAGGGTATGATAGTAGCCTGAAATATCTTCTAAGATTGATCAACATCATGTCTCAATTTTGGGATCCCACATCTAACAATTATGTCATGTTTGTCTATTATTACACTGAAATAATTTCCTTCATGGATGGAATTGTATTCCAGTCCTTGTATTATTACCTTAAACATTTCAACCATGATTTAAATACCACATCGATTGGATGGATTGTGTCCAACATGGTATTAGGACCCACTTAGAGTTTTGTGGATTCATATATGATGTGATATGTTTCTAAAATACGAAAATAGAAGCCTAATAAAGTGTAATGATTTGTTGGTTTCAAAAATCAATGTCTTAGAGACCACCCATGTGAATCATTTGAGCATGCTCTATAAAACTTTTGTGGAATCTATAAACCTAATTGTGGTAGAATACCTAATCCCAGTATTCTATCATGTAAAGTAGAATAAATTGGATCATTTCATTGTGATATCAGTAATGTTAGATAAAGTAGATTTTTCAAAATCAAATCATGATAATTCTATAATGGGATCTGATAATTCTTTCAAGACATCAGAAAAAATTGATGATGACCCAAACATATTCTCTTCAACTAATGATTTAATGGAACCTCTAAAAAAATCATGCAGCATACTATAAAACAAAAAGCTCTAAAAAATCTCCAAGACAAATCTATAAGTTAGGGGTGAAAACGTCTCTTCTCATGGACACCCATACCATGATAATTCCATAGATGCCCCATGATTACCCACCTTTAATGAAAAAGCATCCTTGGACTCAGATGTGGAATATAAATAGGATGACTTTTGAAAATACCCTCCTACATTTGAGGAAGGCCTCTACAAAACCATGTATGAGATCATATTATAGAATATGGGAATAAAATAAGTCCCATGACATTTGCAATTTATTTTCCCCAAGCCAATCGAGGTATAAGAGTTGTATTTTGAATTTATAATGATTGGTCAAAATGTTTCCTATTTTAATTATATAAAAATTATCACACTAAACACTGATGTGGAAATGAATCACCTTTGTTTACATGATTACCATAAAGGATTATAGAAGGTACACCTGATGATGAAAAAATATAGTATCACTAAGTCATAATCCGATTTTGACCAATTGAATGAATCCTACTTTGTATGTTAAGTGATGAAACAAATTTGTCTCTCTAATTTTATCCCAATCATGAAAAGACATGTGGATTTGTGACATCATCGATTTTAATGGCCTGAATATGCATAACCAAAAGAATTATTTCTTATTTCCATTCATATACCTTTTTATCATTGAAACTACTAGGTTCTAATCCATTACCTTCATGGATTATTATTTTGGGTATAATTAGATAATGATGGACCTTGAATATGTGGAGTGAACCACCTTCATTTAACCTTAGGGAGTAATTTACTATTATTCCATTCCCTTTTTGTAAAATAACATTATGACTAATTAAAAATTCACAATGCATCATATCATTAAGATCTTCATTGGATAAATAGTATGATTTTAGCTCAATGAACTGGTAGTCAAATATCAAAAGATGTATAATCACAAAATGGGTCTTCATGATATCTTGATAAAGTTAAGGAAGAATGATTTTATTATTAATCATATTATTATTCTATTCAATGAATCTTTACATGAATTCCTTAACTTTTTCGTATGCCAACATGGAATCGGGGTTGAATTGGAATAGATTAGTGAAATACATGAAATGTTACCCCATTGTTATCTTAATGAATTTAGGGGGATCATTGGAATAATCCCTTATAATTTTCATTTCATATATAATCATTACTGATTACCTCTACCCTAATCAATATAAATTAATATGGGAGTCTCTTACGGATGAGATTAGGACTGCCATGAATCTATTGATAATCTCATGTAGTGCACGTTGTATATATTGATCTTGAAGAAAATGGTATAAAGAATGACACTAGTATTATATGTGGAATCAATGGATTGATTATCTAGTTCTCCCCGAACATAGAAAAATGATGTGGGTAATAAAAAAAATTCTACTATCTATGAAAAATGATTGTAGATAATAAGTCTGAGTACTCCAACATTGCGAAGAACTCACTCACACAAATATTTTCTTTGAAAATTATAATACATTACATGATGTTTCAAAAATTTCAATTGGTATCTTATATTTAACCAATCAAGTTAATATAAGACATCCATTTAATGATAAGGATTTTTCCTTGATTGATGGATGTTATGCAGCAATATATCAACCATTTTATGTCACATGTAATGTCCTAGGTATGGATGCTATCTAACTATGCCTTGAGCCCGATTGGACACATGGCCTCAAGCATATCACCCAAAATTATATAGGCCTTAAAATAGAAATGAAGGCCTAGTTGATGATCATGGCAACATTATTCCCCCATTGGAAGAGTCTAACATGGTAGAAATAACAAATAGATAGCAGAAGTAGAAATACCATACAAAAAAACCAAAAGGTGGAAGACTGATAAAATAAATAACCAGATATCATAGAATACCAATATTATTTTGCATATTAAATGTTATAAAAAAACATCCAAAATACATTACTCTTTAGTATTACAAAATATAATTACCAACATTACATAAATTAACAAAATAAACTCATAAGCCTCACAATCCTTATCTTGGTCCCATTCTATAATCCTCGTAACCAAAAATCATGTACCTGTAGAAGGGATCATTCCCTTATCGACACTTGAAACAATGTAATATATTTGGTCCTAAAATCATGACCCAAATAGGGTGTAAGAATAAATCTCAATAGTCAATCACCCAAGGTTCGTTCCAAACTATTAGTAAATGTATATAACTGGCAGTGTTCAATAGGGAAAGTAGTATTCTAAGAAATACTCAAATGTAAACAGCCCTATATGTACTAGTTTCCATTTTTAGTCACTTAAGTTCATTTAAAATGAAATTAATTTGAATTATATAAGTCTCAAAATCTGGACTAAGGCCGATGATCCATGTATAATGGAAAGCACATCATATTTCTCAAGTGACCATCTAAACAAGTGTGGGTGTACAATGAATCCATGATTCGGATTTAGATTGGCATATGGATTATAGGTCTTTCCATTTCAATAGTCAATTAATGAAAATGTCAACTCATGAAATGTAATCATATCCCTAAAAATACCATCCTTTGAACCCATCATTTGATTCAAGGTTTGATCGACATTTAATTAATGTCTCCATGCGCCCGACCACTACATCTGTGGACTGCTCGTGATATAACATGATAATACAATTTTTGACTCCATCAGTGGCCTTTTTACTGTGGAAATGGATCAACCGTTGTATAACATGAAATAGTTATATGATCCCAACCATGCCATTTAACCTAAGGATTTGGGTCACCCATTTCTATTTACCCCTTTATCATTTTCTATAAGAATCAACACATGTAAATTAAACTATTACATGGATTTAACATTAACATCTCATTTGGGAAATTAATCTCACAATAAATACATGTAAATTAAAATATTACAAGGATTATTATTTAATCAAAATCATTATTAAAAACCCTTGAAGAGAACATAAGGAATTCCTTATAGGCATCATAGCCCAAATGACCATAAATGGTAATTCATAAGAAATGCACCCATGGGGTGGACCTTAATCAAGGAAAACGTCCCTAAACATGATTTAGTACCCTTAATAAATTACCTAAAACAATAAGAAATATATATAGAACACATTATTCTAAGGAGACACCCTAAAAATGGCTACACAACAATCCAACACATATATTCAACTTGAAAAATAGAGAAAGGTATGAGACAAACTACATCATGGTGGTATGAGTCTCCTCATACAATGTCAACCTCTAATATGACCTAGAATAGAGTACATCTACAAAATGAGCATAAAATATCATGTACCAATTACTAGGTTGAGAGAAGAAATCATGAAGAATTATTCAAGATGGATTGAGAGCTTACTGAGGGGAATCCAAAGCATCCGATTCTGTTCTAATTATAGATCAGATGATGAAACTGGAGGCCACTGTATTCTAAGATTGCTTGGGCATGCTATTCGTCTAAGAGGGGTGAGTTCTGTATATTTTTTTAAGAATGATGCTACTATGAAATTTAATAAAAAAAATTATAACTACATGGAATGTACAAGAAATTACACGTTGTGTCTGTAGAAATCATGGAAAGACCATTACATGGAATATAATAGGAATAACATGGCATGTAACCATATTACACCATGTTTTAATGAATGTAAAATGATTATAACATCTAGTTACATCATGTAACTGGACTACATGCATCCCTTGACATTTTTCCACTTCATTTCCTTAAGTAGAAACTGAAAATGGAATATTTATACCCCAATAGAAGAACCGAGTTCCAACCAAACATCTCTCCATAAAGTAATACGTCCCTGAATTTCTATTCCAAGGATGGGAAAAATTATTCTAAGAATAATTCTAGCCATTGAGAAATTATGATAGCCTCCCACTCATAGGTCTTATACTACAAATGGTCATGCTTCGATAGAACCCACACAAGTGGAACTAATCAGCCTCGAAGAACCTTCATTATTATATCAACTATACCTATCAGATGATCCTAAATGTAAGTAATAAAATGAATCTCAACCTTCTCATGATAAAAATCGTGATATGGGTCTGAGATAAATCATCATAGCTGAGATACATGGAAGACGTCATTCATGAAAAAATACATCTGTGGTAACTGCATCTAACAGTCAAATGACCCTACTCCCTCCAGAATATCAAATGTCCTGACACATCTTGTTGAAAGATTAACACGTATCCTAATCCTCATATGTCCCAACCTCAGTGAAACATTCAAGAAACCAAATCCCCTAAATATAAATTTATAGGACATATACGGCGACCGATGTAATATTTTTGACGAGGCTGTGTAGTGTCCATTCACTTATGAATCAATTGAACCTAGTCAAAAGTCTCTAGTATGAGATATGGTCCCCGTAAAGCTTCCTCACCGACCTATAAAAATAATAGGGGAGAAGGACATGTCCTACCATAGAAATCCTCATGTTTCTTCATCTGTATTGTAGGATAACTCAACTAGGGAATGTCTATATACCAGTATCCCCCAAAATCGAGGACGCATGCCCACAACATGTCATAAAGCACTTGTATTATATGCTTTGATTTATCATTATCCTGATGGTGGTATGTAATTCTAAGAAGAACCTATGATCACATCTTACTATGAGAAATTTTCAAAATATTAGACATAAAATGGGTGTTCCTATCTGAAGTGATAGAGCATGGGACCCTATGTGGTCAAACCACCTCTCAGATTCACATCCTCTAGATATCTTCCGCACTAAACTTTTCCTTTACCTAAATTAAATGATTGACCTTCATAAAACATTCAATATTAACGCACAAAACATCATTACCTCTAGGTTTCCTGGGTTAAATGGTCACATAATCCATCACGACAACATCCCATTTCCACTCTAGAATAGGTTAAAACTAAAAAATCTTATTCGGTTACTGATGTACAACCATCACCTGCTGGCAGGTTCAACACCTCATAAAAAACGAGCTACCTATCCATTCATACCCAACCACCAATACTGAATACGGAATTCATGGTATATTTTGGTGACCTCAGGATGTACTACCCAAGATGAACCATGAATATCCCTCATCGACCCCTCACATATATCAATTGAAACTCAAACACGTCCATGTACATACAATGTCTCATGAATGCCTACCGTCCAACTAGAAGGAAGGTCCCCACCTGACATACTCTCTCATCGAACTGGGACCTCTGGATCTGATAGTTGCTTCATATTCACTCTATCCAGTTGGGACGAGGTAACAACTATGGATGAATGAAACATGTTTTCCTTTGAATCATGCACCTCCAAGTGCATCTTAGATAATAACATCATAATTTTCCACTCACTATTGTCTTATTTCACTACCTATATCAGAGTCCTCATTCTCAATGAATCTACCACTGTATTGCCATTACCAGGAATGTATGCAAGATAGATGTAAAAGGACTATTGGTATTCCACCAACATTCACCACCGCATATTCAGGTCACACTACGTAAATATTTACTTAACATATGTGATTCGTACAGAATGACTTGATCCCCTATATTAGAATTGTTCCAAGCCTGATAACAAATGTGTTGTATTAAACTGTGTAACTACTACCCGAGTATGTAAAAATTAGTATTAGCACTGAAGTCAACATCCCTTTCAGTTCAGGAATGGGCGTATTGCAGGAAGTTTTCCAAACATACTTCACCCAATTTCTAGTGAATCCCATCAATGGTGTTGCTAAGCACGAGAAGTCCAATATGAAACGCCTATAGTAACCATCCAAACCATAGAATCTATTCACTTAAAATATGTTCATGGTATTCTCCCAAGATACTACTAGTCTCACATTCTATGGGTCTACTAAAACTCATGTCTCCAAGATTATGTTACCCAGGAAGTGAATCTGATCCATCTAGAAGTGGCACTTTGTGATATTAGCATGTAAATAATCATCTATCAGTGTAATCAAGAAGATATCAAGATGTGTGTCTTGGTCATGTCGATTGTGAGAATACCCCAAGATATCATCCAAAAAACCCCCATGAATGAGTCAATATAAAGATATAACAATTGGTTCGTCATTTCTATAAATACTTTCAGCACATTCGTGAGACCAAACGACATGAACATGTACTCATATAAGCCATACCTCCTCCAAAATGTAGATTGAGGTATGAATGATGATATAACATTGTACTCATTCTTATAGGTTATCAAATCGATTTTAGAGAATACCCAAGATCATAATAGCTGATTGAAGTGATCATATATTAGTGGTAGGGGATATGAGTTCTTAACCATCAACTAGTTCAATTTTCAGTAATCCATGCATCGCCTGAGGGAACCATCTAGATTGTTTTTCAAAATGGAATGGATGACCCCATGAATAAGTACTGGGTTAGATTAAACAATTATCTTCAAAATACTCTAGGTTCCTCTTGATCAGTTGTAATTGTTTTGTATATATCTTGTAAGTAGGAATGAATATTGGTGAAGCAACTAGGAAAAGATAGATAGAGAAATCCACCTATCTCACTAGACGAAACCATAAATGTCACACAGAATGACATCCCAGAAATGATCAACCATTTGAGAAATTCATTTGACATGTGCCATGGTCATATAGATATAAACTCACAATTTGGCATAACATTCCGCCCAACCCATGATTCATGGGTCCACATTAGCTTGATGGGAAGTCCCATTAAAATTTATGTAAAAATTATCTACCATAAAGTGATGTAAAACTAACCTTGTGGTAATACAAATAGATAAAGTCTTGAAAATATACCAACTAGGCAATTTGGAGAATGTCATCACGGCCTGTCATCTCAATGTCATTGAGATCACATAGGAAGTGGTACCCCCAACCTCGAGGGGTCACTCCTTACAATGATTCACACCTACCATTCTAATCCCTAGTATTGGTTCTAGAATTATAACATCATCATAAGTAAAAACCACATAACCCAAGGATCACCAAAATATGAATATATATGAAGCTATTTGAATCCCATGTATCAAAATGTACATAATCTAAAATTGAGGTGATTAGAATAGTACCTAGGTCTGTATCGGGTTCTAGATCCTACACAAGATGTTTCTATTACACTACACAAGTATGACATGTTCTATGACCCTGTGATGCTGCCTGGCCACCGTGAGCTGATCTTCTCAGTTTTTGCTGAGAACATGTAGTCTAGCTACAACGACCATGGCCACTACCTCAGCCTGAATGACCTGGTGCATTCTAGTTCACTAAATTGTGAGAAGCAGCTGAACCTACTCCTAAACATGGAGTCAGTGCATATCCTAGATCACTACCTTCTAGTGGAAACATCCAATAGTTGCACTGGATATGGTGCATCTTGTAACAAGATCCACACTCAGCTAGGTCCATTAGACAATGATTTTTTGTATTTCCCAAATCCTACCGCACTTGTATAACCTCACTTGGCTACCTAAAGATACATCATAGCTACAATAATCACCAAGACAATACACCTGATGAAGCATCCTACTACCAATGTAAATAGTACAAGATCATCGTACCGAACTGCCATTGTTCACACCTCCATATTCCCTTAGATTACGATTCATAATCAGGGTATGATTCACTATATTAGATACCATAGTATGATGGAATATATTTATTTGTTATAAATTTTTTTCCTATAGACCATCCTCAAAATTACTAGTCTTTGATAAATAATCACCCATCAGAATAGGTGTGTAGCACTGGAGATCGATAAATCAAAACGAGTAATCCATAACTAATAAAGTTCCTTACTGAAAATGCATAAAATATAGGGCTTTGTCAACCCTCAGTTTCTAAGGATATAATTATTTATAGAATATTTCTAAGAATCTTCACAACCCATATCCAGACAATCTTTCATCTGAGTGATAGCATCCTTTCATCTTTTGGTGGAATCATGTAGCCTATATGTTTCGATCTTATCCCTATACTCAGGAGGAATATCTAGATGCTCAAAGACAGATAACGTGGAAACATGTGATGAATCTACAACCTATGTTCTTCCATTACCCAAAAAAGATGGAGGATGCTGCTTATGGAACACTCGTGTACATTCTTCCATAGACATGGTAGTGTGTGGTGATCCGTGAATGGTTTGCATGAACATCCTAAAGCCTCATGAAATTGTGAATCAACACTAGCATCAGGTATAATAGATGGTGCCACAACTGTCAGGAGAAGAGGATTCATTGTTATCCAATGGGACTATGTCATTTATAATATGGTCATTACCCCTCTCCAAAAATATAACTGGAAGTCATTGTGGAGGCATGACTCTACAGGGAAAAATACACACCTTCAATAGCACAAGAACTAAACAAGAGAAGGAATCACACAAATATTTCCAAAATATGACTACACAATGTGTAGAACCCATACACGGAAAGAAAATTTATGTTCATACATGGTATTATAATCTTGACGGCCTAGGTGTGTAAACTTCCTAGGTACACAATGTGTTAGTCGGGTACCCGAACTACAATAAATACTCACCCCCCAGCCGGGTACTTTTTCAAGGCATGAACCACATAGGATATTCTTGTGTAACCCTACATGATGTGTACCTATAATAAATGGTATGGAATATCCAAAAACCAACATTTCATGTTCTACTTCACATGAATGGGCATATGGTCTATTACCACATGACTTCTACCAATAGTACATGACATGTAATTTAGAAAAGCTTCATTCTCGAGAAAAATATAACCTGGCTGTTTTCCTAGCATCTCACACCATTTTGTTTGGGTTTCATGATAGTAAACGTCAAAATATTCCTTGTATCCATATTTTTTGAAATGTATTCCAATGGTATACCAAATTCAGATCTGTGAGAGGAAAAAATCCCCATGAATCAATGTTTTGCATCCACATTTAGCACATCTTAAATAATTTAAGGTCCAAATATTATCCCTAAAATTCATATCCACATGGAACCATAAACCACAATAATCAATGCTGGGATTCCATCCAATTTGAACTATAACACGTATCAATACACCTATCAGAATAGAATTTATATCTACCATGGTACCTATCACAACAACATTTAAAACTAACCATACATTTGTCACAACCGATTGAAATCTATAATTCTCTCTAAAAGTCATGGAAGGAATGCCTGGAATGGGATTTATAACTATTTTTATTCTGCTGAAAATGATGGAAAACCCAAATCTCATAGGGTTGCAAAAAATAGATTCCAAATGATATCAATAATAACAACACAATAAAAGTTTGTGACCTTACTGTGAAATCCAATCAATAATAAAAACTCAAAATCCAAAAATCACAATTCATTTCGATGAATTTTGGATTTTCTATATACACAGGGTATCTATTCATAATCACACATTATTACTAAACTTCATTTCTTTCCTATACTTGTATAATGTATCCCAAAGTAATAAAAACTATAAATGACTCATCTGATACTATATTGTAATGTCTTGGTCCCAGATGCCACCAAAATGTGATTCAAACTCGGTTGGCCACATAGCCCCATGAACATCTCCCTAAACCCTGGAATTTTTTAACTAGTAGTGAGATCCTAGGTGATGTTCATTGGAATTCTGTTCCCTCATTTAAATATTATAACAAAGTGAAAATAATAAACATATAACAAAAGTAGCAATACCATACAACAAAAGTAAACAATTGAATGCTAGTAATATAAATAACAAGATGTCATAGTATACAAATATGATGCTACATGTTACATGTTATAAGAAAATATTAAAATTGGTTACACAGAATTAATGTAAAATATAAGTACCAATAGTAAAAAATGTAAAAAAAGAAGAACATAAGAATCCCCAGCCATGGCTTTGTCCCATTCTCTCCTCCTCCTAAAATGAAATCAAGTACCTGTAGATGGAAACCTTCCCTTATCGACACCTACAACAATATAATATGGTTGGTCACAAAATCATGACCCACACATGCTATGAGACTAAATCCCATTAAGCAACCACCCAATGTATGTTTCAATCTATTAGTGAATATATATAACAAGTAGTGTTCCATTGGGAATGGATTATACTTAGAAATAATTAAATGTAAACAATCCTACATGTATTGGTTTCTATTTACATTCATTTTATGTTTATTTACCATTCAACTTTATTGAATTATAAAAGTATTGAGATTCGGCCTCAAGAAGACAATCCACGTATAAACATAAGCATAAATGATGTATCAAGAGATCAGATAAACATGTGAAGGTGAAGACTGAATCCGCACTTGTATTTTTTCTTGGAAGACGCATGATAAGGTAATCCATTTCAATATTCAGTTATAAGAAAATTTCAACTCGTGATATGTAAACAACTTCTAATAGAGCCCTCCCTTGTAATATATCATTGGATTAAGGATTCTATTGATATTTAAATATAGTCTCTATGAGACTGACCACTACATTTGTGGCTCACTCATGACATAACATGATAGTACCCTCAAGGAGTCAAACCATGGTATTTTATCTGAGGCCATGGTTCACCCATGGTATAAGGTTCAGTAGTCATATGAGTCCGACCATTCCTTTTAAATTGGATATATGTCATGCTCATTGCAATTTATTACATTATCAATTTATATAAGAATCACCACATGTAAATTAAACTATTAAGAGAATTTTAAATCCATAACTCATGTGAGAAATTTATTTCACAAGAAACATGTGTAAATTATCCAATTACATGTTTTATGAGTTAATCAACTCGAATTTAAAAAACCCCTAAATGGAATTAAAGTCATGTGTCATAGTCATTCTAGAAAAAATGTCCATAAATGGTATTTCATGGGAAATGACACCATGGGGTGGCCCTTAATCAAGGAATAAATACCAAAAAATTCTTTATAACTGTTAATAAATTACCTAAAAAATAGAGGAAATTGAAATAGATATAATTATTCTAAGGATACACCCAAAAAATTGGTGTGCCACACACATACAAATATATTCAACATGATGAATAGAGAAAGGCATGAGACAACCTACATTGTGGTAGTATGAATCTCCTCGTCTAGCGTCTACCTCAAATTAAACCCATGTCTATTCAGAACTACAAAGAAATCATAAATGATCAAGGTACAATATCTACGACTAGAAAAGAAATCATGAAGAATCGCTTAAGAATAATTGAGAGCATGCCGAGGGGAATCCAATTCATATGAAATTGTTCAAATAAATTACTAGAGAATGAAACAAGAGTCCAACTTATTCTCAGATCACCTAGATGAGGTGTTCGTCGAAGAGGGGTGAGATATATATGTTTTTACATAAATGATTCTACTACTCGATTTAATGAAAAAATATGAAAGTTACATGGCTTGTACTAGAAATTAGAAATTGTATCCATATAGATCCTACATAGACCATTACATGGAATGTACAAGGACGTGCATGGAATGTTCCCATATTACATGATGTGTTCTTGAAAGGACACATCATGTAACGCCCACTTACATCGTGTAATAGGCCTACAGCCAGCCCTTAACCCATTTTTCATTTCCTTAAGTAAAAACTGAATGGTTATTATTTTTACCCTAAAAGATGAACCGGTTTCTTACATCACATAACGAAGTTATTGGGAATTCCCTAACTAATTTCATTGTGGATCATGCCACCTAAAATCAAAGCATTAGATATGGAGAATCATTAAAAATAAGTTTCTTATTTACCAAAGAAACCTCTAATGAGTGACATTTGTATTGATGGTTCCTCCTAAAGTCATATTGGGAAATGAATGATAAACTTGAATCTAAAACGTTTTGGTCTAGTAAAGGTGTTTTTTCCTAAAAAATAGTTTATCTAACTCTTTTTAGTAGCTAAAAGCTGAAAAAATAATGAGGTATAATAACATTCTTTAAATACAATAATGGAACTATCCTTATTTTTTAGGTAGCAAAGATGAATATTAATGGCGATGTAGAACTTTTGATCAATTCAATCAACATTGAATATGAAAAAATAAGAAGAATTGGACCCATTAATTATTAATATCATAGGATTGAATAAAAAATCCTCATTTCATCTAACAATTTGTCACATTCCATGATAAAATAATGCTCACAACAATGCATTGTCTAATAAAGAAATAAGATTGGCCAATCCCTATCTAAATATGGGTTTTCCATATCACTCATAGAATGGTGATATCATCAATGATATTCTTGGATATAGATGATATCTATATGGTTAAATCTTACCCATGTAATAATTCAATGATATCCACCCCAAGATAGATATATCCCATTGTTTATAATATCCAAAATTGGACCCTCATATTAAATGAAACCAAAAGGGAATCGAATCGATGTCAAAATGAGAAGATTACCCTTTGGGATGGTCTAAATGAGAACCCCCCCATAAAAAGTGGATTTGATGGAATCCCCCTTAGATTCATAGAATAAGCAGAGATTCCTTCCATAATAGAATAAGTCCATGAAGGATCTTGTGGATATCATCAGTCTTTGACGAAACACTTCTATAAAATTAGGAGGCATGGTTACTAATGTAAATAATGATACATGATATTTATGAAATCACTAGGAAATTTCATGTAGGAAAAATTATGGTAAAATTCATCCATAAACTCCCTATTATAGCTTAATATAGATAATTATTTTTATCCATTTTCCATATGGCGAATGGATTGTTGGTTCGTATTCAACCCCATCTACATAGTTTATGTACAACCATACTACTGTCAACTTTGTTTCCAATAGGGATTGTGTAATACCCCTCAATGAGTTTGAGATGAAAAATATTATTACCCTCATAGAGTCAAATATCATCACTTGATTTGATATCCTTCACGAGGTATTTTGTGATAAGGGAACAACATTATGTTCTACTGAATTGAGGAAAACGAAAAAATGAGTAAAACATTGAATCCAACTCTTCTTCCAACTATATTTTAGTGGGGAATTAAAAAATTGAAGACTTAAATGAGAAAATATGAAATTTTATCCATTAATGTGTAGACTGGAATATTAAGACATATTCACACAAGATACATAATGATTTATGGTCCTACAATAATAGCACGTACACTGCCACCCAATAATGCATTTAATAATTTTCTTATGGATCCAAATAAGTGTTTATCAAGGAATTCTAGTTACCATGGACCAGTATAACTCTATTTGGGAAAAAATTAAATTAATAGACATAAAATATTTGGTCGGATGAGTTGAAATAGATCAACAATAAATGGTTCTGTACACTACACAACCTTTATTAAAATCAAAATCGGATCACTTGAGCCTTAAATAAAATGGTTTTCCTCTACTATTTTCCACAAGGATAATTGGTATTGGTTATTATAATCCCAATGATACAATGAATAAAAAATCCAGTACTGGAAACAAAAAACATACATCCTTAAATCACACATATGTATTATTCTAATAGATAATACTCATTAGACACAATGAATAGGGAATAAATTACTCCCCCACAACAAATTCAATATTTATCAAAAAAACATTTCATATTTACAATCCACATCCAATGTCCATGAAACGAGACTACAAAATGACTAGAATATATTATCCTTACAACATCATTCTAGACTGTAAGGAGTATGTCCTTACCATAAAACATTAAACAATATGACATAATTCATTAGTGTATGATGATAATCTAAATGATATAATTTATTCATAGATAGGTCACTACACATGATCTTGAATTGTCTGAATGATAGATTAAGTACATTAATATTAGTTTCTATATCAGATACCTTTTGGAATTATTGTTTTTTAATAACTAAGTGTGGATTAATTCCTTATATCACATTATATATAGTGAAACCATTATTTTAAATCGTATTTCCATCCACAATATAATTGGAAAAAAATGTCCCCATCTATGTATGGGTCAGAAATCTTATGAGTTCTTTCTATTGAAGAACTACGTTAGTATTATTTCTATTATAATAAAATATATAGGGGAACCAAAATTTCTTGTAATGGGTCAAGCCACAATATAAAATTGAAAATGATTCCCCCCCATTCATATGTTCTATAACTACATGAAGTGTATTTTTTTGAATAACTATGTGTGGCTTGATTAGATATATCAAAGTATATATAGTGAAAAAAATTTCAAATCTTGGGTCGAGTAATAATATAAACTAAAAAATGGCCCCCTATTGATATGGGTTAGACCTATAAAGAGAATATTTCAATTAAGAACTGCATGTGTCTTCATTCATTCTATCACAACATATTTATGGATTCATGATATGAAATAATGGTACCTTCTCTAATATGATTTAAAATTACACCTATACATATGGGATAGACCAATGTGGAGTGATTTTTGTTCCACAACTACTTGTGTCATGATTCCTACTATCACAAGATATGTTGAACTCTCAGATCTAAAATATTGATACCATCTTCTATATAAATACATAGATATCCACCCACCACTATGCATATAAGTTATCACTGGGTGGACACTTTTCTGTTAAATAAAATCATGTGGCTCATATAATCGATGTATATGTCCATCCTCAATATATTTGGAATTAATGCCCACCTCTATGTTGGGGTTAGACCTAATTGGAATGTTTTCCATTTAGGAACAACATCTGGTTTTATTTTTCCGATAATTGGATATGTAGTATTGCTTAGATCTCATATATTGGTTCTAGAAAAAATATAAATAAAAAATATCCCCTCTATATAAGGGTCAAGAACTATTTTGAGAATTTTCCATTCTTAAAAAACATGTTTCATAAAACATTCTATCATTGGATACATAGTGGCCCCATGATGTCAATTCCAGGGTCTATCAACAATATGTATATAAATGGAACTCCCTAATTAGGGGTGAAACCTATTTTGGGAACTATTCAAGAACTCGGTGTGGCATGATTCTTTCTTTCACATGATACATATTATTTCCCAGATCATCTATTTCTGGTACAACAATGATTTATCAAAACTCTAAATCATATCCCTCCATAATTGAAAAATATTTTTGGATTTCATTTTAGAAAATAAAAAATGAATACCCGCCCATGTTCTTGTCACATAATCACTTGTGGCTTAATTTACTACCATATCATCCCTTTTTTATCATGTCAAAGATTTCTCATGTGAGAATAATGAATATTTAAACCTCTTTAGTTGGTGAAACATATACAGGTCTTGGTTTTGGAAACATTTACTAGTCACAAGTCATTAAACTATAAAACAACACACTGGAAACCTGATATCAAACAATATGACAAAAATCCATCATTCCAAATAGATCACCTCCCTGATGATGTCGTATTATGTTTTTACATGCCATATACCTTCACCTTGAATGTGTGTTCAATACATTGTAGAGTATCTATTATGATTCTTGAACACTTAATGATTCATAAATTCTTCCTGATCCAATATCTTATTCTCAACATCTCAGTTAATGACAACAAATTATCCGAGTTCATATCCTTCTCTTAGAACCCCAGGGATATTGGTCCCCCTTAATCCAAGTTCTCCCCTATTGTAAACAGGTAGAAAAGAATAGATAATCCAAAATGACTCTACTAGGATTAAAAAAGAACGCAATAATTACAAAGATCATGTTACTAATGTATTTTTTTCATAGAGGAGAGGCCCCCATTTAGCTCGAGAGTTATTGTCCAAACTTCATGGAAGATGTGTTCCATCATTGTCAATGGTGGACATGTATCAATTTTATTCCACCTCCAATTGACAC
Source organism: Viscum album (assembly GCA_963277665.1). Taxonomy (NCBI): domain Eukaryota; kingdom Viridiplantae; phylum Streptophyta; class Magnoliopsida; order Santalales; family Viscaceae; genus Viscum; species Viscum album. Next base: position 1,575,492,360 of record OY728127.1, read on the forward strand.
AAATATTCATTGTCCAGGATTTAAAATCCATGTATCCCAACTATTCATGTTGTTTCATATTTCCTTGATTTTACTCATCATTTCATAGTTCCCATTTTCCATCAATTATTATGACATTATATTCTTTTCCCTTTTCATTTTAGGTTATCTATAAACCCTAAAGAACTAACTTACTTAATCTAATAATTCCCATTAGAATCCATATTTTAAAAAATCATTTAATAGTTTCATATCAACCATTTTTCCTACATCCAATAGTGATCAATAATGACTCAATGGTTTATTAATTTGTATTCCAAAAAAATATAGAAAATATAAATAATGTACATTATTAATATTGTAATTATGATATTATTGATTTTTATTTCCATGGGATATATAGTGACACCTTAACCTCATGTATTAGGAATGTTTTTAATGAAAATGTTAAATATTTTCCATCCCTCATGTATGGGTTATACCAGTGTGTGGTATTCTCTTAAATTGAACTATGTATGGATTTATTTTCATACAATAGGATATGAACCAGTTCCAAGATATTCAATTTGAGCCTGACGTCTAAAACAACCAATTCAAATAAATTTAAATTTCATCACAAAAAACTAGTCACTTGACACTAAATTGCTTGATAATAGGTGTTCACATTGAAAAGATCATACCCTTAGATTATTGTATAATCAAGAATCACATGTTTTATCCATTCTCTTCAAAATGTGTTCAATAAATTGTGTCATATACAATAGGGGAATGTAAAAAATATTTAATCTTACGTTCTCTATAAATGTATATATATCATTGATATCTATATTGATACCAAAAAATTATTTGACATTTATATCATTCCCTTGTAACCATAAGGACCCTATTCACATTTTCTACTTGTATTTCCATGTAGAAAATAAGTATCATATACTAGATAATTGATAGTGGCCCTATAAAAATTTTATGGAGAATTAATCTAATGCCAAATATATTTTTACTAGAGTATGTTTGTTCCCAGAGGAGTGTCACCCCAAAAAACCTATAGATATAATGCTGACTATGTGGAATATGGTCTCCTACCATTATCAATGTCCAATTTGAACACACTAGAATCTATATCATATTAAATATTATATTATTTGGTTATAATTTACACCATACATACGCCAACATTTCTAGCGGATTCAAATACTCACAATGAATCATATATTTGAATCACAACAATTTTAGATGAATGTTTATGACATTGTATATTTGTGTCCTTCCATTTTAAGTATTCATATTTTGTGAAGACCCAATTACCCTGAGTTGTTAATTAAAATTTTTTATACATATTATTCATCTAAAATTAAACCTCCTGAAAATTTATCGGTTTCATAAAATTAATCTTTTTAAAATAAATTCCATATTGTAAGACATATAATTATATATTATGGTCCATATGATCCACGAATAAATCATTAGATTGAATTTTTCACCTCTATAAGATAATGAATAATCAAAATTCTCTATCCATAATAATGTGCATTATCTATGTAGAGGAAGAATTAAATAAACATCATCTCAAAACTAACTTTTGGGAAAAATAATATTCCCCTCTCATCTTCGTATTATTTAGATATACATGTATGTATATCCTTAATGGATCTGATTATGGAATTATTAATAATCTAAATATATTCAAAGGAAATCCTAGGGAAGACTGTCCATTAATAAAATTCGATATACCTATTTTTAATGAGGTATAAGTCATAAAGATTCCATCAACCTATATATGAGTCATATATATATATATATATTTATATATCTTATACATGCGTTAACTCTTTTCAATAATTGATCAAGAATATTTTCTGCAATCGTTAATATTTTGAATGATTAGAAGTTATTTTACAAAAAAAATATTCCAATATCTAGTTATATGAATCCTGATGTATAACATGAAAATTTTCATATTGGTTCCAACATCTGTACCAGTTGAAATTAAACTTCAATAGAAAATAAATTATCAAATGATGTAATATTTAAAGAAAAATATTTCCCCACTATATAATGTATAAAATTGAAGACCATCATCCATCATCATTCCATATAAAAGTACAAAAATATATTTTCCCTAATCAACTACAGTACAAGGTTCATCCATTGTCTTTTATGCAACCCAATCCAAATATCACACTTCATGTCCGATGCATATTGGGTTTCAACCAAACATTCACAGTACCTAAAAAGAAGAGAAAACCGCTCTGTTTGGCCATCCATGTGGTGGATCAACAAAAAGTTACCCGATAGTAACATCAGTATGATCATTGTGATCCATGATACTATCGTAGTGGATCTCATCACCTTATAGTTACTCACAGTATCATTCTGAATGAATATAACAACCCCAATCATGCACTCCTTGTTCAAGTGATGAAAAAAATAAATATTTCATTTTTTGAATTTATATAAATGAAGGTGATCACCTTATATCAAACTGAAAAACTCAAAATCAGAAGTAAATATAGGACCACTTACATTCAAATGAACCTTTTAGGTTCGGTGTGTTAGATAATTAGAAAAAATTATTAACATCCCAGATTTATAATCAACTCATTCATAACAATGAACATAATATTAAATTGCACCAATAATTTCATATTCCACATTATGTAATCATTATAATACATATGAAATTCTTATAAACATAATTTAATTTACATCATTCTTTATAACTTAGGTAAAATAAAACATATGAAGGGTGATCTCAAACTCTTAGTATGGGTAAATAAAAGAGTTAATAATTATGTTTCACTTTGGGAATATAATATTCACTAGTGTATGATGACATAATAAATATTCATGAGTATAATATAAAAATATTCATACCCATTAGTACCATGATTATCAACCATGAAAACATTCCGTACATGTTTTTCAAAGACAAGAGATAAACATAATCATTTTCGTGATCCATATTATATAAATCTTGACCATAAATTACCTTATTAACAAATATCAAGCATAGATAAACCATATTAAATTCATTTGAATATTATCATCATATCACTCCCACAAATTGAAAGACAAATATGGATGAATTCCATCTTTATAATACCCAATGCATTGGAATGATATACCAAACCAACCCTCCTTGGTTTATTATGGAACCACCGATCGTTTGTGAATACCGTAACCACCATTCCATGGATTATAATGTTAACACCCATCAGTCTTTTACAAGTAACCACCTATTATTATAAACATTTTCCATGAATATTATCAATAATAATGTATATAGAGAATAAATTTAATCATAAACCAAATGAAATGCCATTTATTTCCTTAGAAATATGATTAAACCATTAAAATGAAATGAGTTCTATAATAACATCAATGATATAAGAAAATCATAAACATAAGAAACATGTTACTTAATTATGTCATTGAATAATAATTAACACATAGAAAGTAAATGGGATCCATAACAGTCTATATGAAACATGATTAACAACTGAAAAAAATGGTGTCCATAATAATGTATCTGAAACATGATTAGAAAATAAAAATGAAATAGGTTCTACAATAATCTAATTGAAACATGATTATAGATGGGAAAAAATGGGTTCTATAAAAATAATTGTGAAACATGATGTACTCCTAGAAAGGAAATTTGTTTTTTTAATATATTTGAATCATGACTAACCTGTAAAATATAAATGGCCTTCATAATAATCTCTTGGAGACATGATTAAAACATGAAAAGGTAATAGGTTTTATAACAATTTCATTGTGAGATTATTAACCAATGGATAAGAAATGGGTACATAAATATATTTTCATTATAAAAACAAATATTATAGAAAATTAATAGAAATTGAATCCATGGATCGTATCCCTTATAAAACATAATTAACATCATTGGATTCCATCTTATATGAAAAATTATTTTTAAATGATCACTTGGATCATTTCGTAAAATAAAATAACATTTCTATAAATATTATATAAATAAAATTCATAACATATTTTGGAAATCCATTTCATATAATATATCCATTAATACATATAATGGAAAATTATAAGAAAATAAGGATTGTGAAAACATGATATTATTTTTATTCCATACATGTTAAAACAAATATTACAATCACATTTTTTGAAAAATCTAAATAGGGATAGTTATGGAAAAAACATGGTGTTTTATTTTATATTTTTTTTAAATAGTCAAAAATGGGTAAATATATATTTAATAAATATTTTTAATACAATAATAAACATTATTTATTTTAATAGAAAACAATGTATTAGATAAAAAATTATTTTCAATAAAGTGATAACTAATGACCGGTATTCCTAGATACATTCTTTTAACTATTGAGTATATAAATAGAGTTAAATAAAGAGAACCCATATATTCTAATGAAAATACTATAAGATAAAAAATTCATGATTTTTTTTGATATGGAACATAATATTTCATCATCACAATCATAAAAATATAAATTCTCGTTAAATGGTGATAGTGCATCTTAAAACCATGACCACTTTAGTGAAATTGAAATGTAAGACCTATCCATGAATACCATTAACATAATACAAAAATATATTGAGGAAAGATAAATTCATGATATTTATTTTCAAATGGAGTATATATACACCTCTTAAAATAATATTAGTGCTTAAAATAACATATTTATCAAGGAAAATTGAGAGGCGTATCTTTTACAACATTGATAACATTTGAGTAGTAAACCACAAGAAATAGATATCATTAAATATATGTCTAAATTAAAATTATTTTCAAGATAATATTTTTAAAATAAATTCATTGAGATTTTATAAAACACGGAATAAAAATAGGAGGTTAATATGGAATGTGTCTAATAGATTTAAAAAGTGAGACAGTAATCCCTTACTGTATGTCCGAATATTTCTTGTTTTTTCGTTTACTACTTTATTATAGAAATATTATTATTATTATTTTATTTCATGAGAAATTTTATATATTTAATCAATTATAATTAAATCTTGTATTTATTCCATTTTAATGACATATTTATATAATTAATTTATTACATCCATGTCTATTTTTTTCGAGGGCATTTGGTTAATTAATTCAAAATGGGTTCTGTGTGTTCACCGTAGTCAATGAGTTCATTATTTCAACATATATTGAATAATCATAATTAAATAATATTCTTAGTTATTTATCATATATTCATTAAAACCCAAATATGAGAAATATTTATGAAATATGAAATATGATACGATCATGGAGATTATTGGTTGTATATACGCATGTGACACATTTCCATGTTTCAATGATCTTTTTTTGGAAAAAGGTATGTATTGTTCTATCTTTCATGAATTATCATAATATAATAAATATAAAATTATTTCTCTATATAAAAATATATTTATGATACTTGTGATGTGGTTATGATGAAAAATCATATCACATCATGTATTTTGTAGTCCACACTTACACAAATGACATTATAATTTTTTAGAGTGAGAAAAGAACTCATATATTAGAATTTTATAATGATACATATGTAATTTATTTTATTATTATTCCATTTATATGAAATATATTCATTAGAATTATCCTTATTAACTATAATATAAATCATTTTTGAAAAATGAATCACATTGTCTTGCGATACATTAGGTTATCGTACACACGATTGATGTTATCATATTCCCCACATAATGGAATGTTATGAAAATAAATATTATATCATAAAAAATTATAATAAAAAATTTATAAATATAACATATATTTTTCAAATCATTCATTAAAATAGGATGTGAGAGTTGATGATAAAAAATGTATAACACTGGTTCATGAGGTTCTAGTCCACCATATATCTAAATGATGAATTCATATCCAATTTTATGGAAGGGGAGATGGATATAAGTTATTATATTAACATAATAACATATTAGTATATATAAATTACTTTTCATATTACAATATAGTAGTTTCAGAAGCTTTTATGGAGGTGGAATGTGAAATTAATCAAAAATTCATTGCCAGGAATTATACCTCTTCTCCAACTAACCCTTTAAGATTATTCCAAGTGTATTCATATAAGTGATTAAGGAAAAAACAATAATTATATGATCATGATATGTAATTTGGGGAAAATATTTATATCTACTGTCTAAAACAAAAAATGTTTGATAGTTTGAAGAAGATATGAGATTGGGTTGACTTTTATAAATGATGTCAGTGGAAAAGGTGTAATATTTTTATAACAAGGTGGTGTACCCATTTTTTAAACATACCAAAAGTTTCATGAGAAATAGAAATTATAATGTTTTTATATGGCCATAAAATAGTTTACAGACAGGTATTTAGGTCATTATGAAAGATATCATTTAAGTATAATTCCATGTTAACATATTTTTCACCAAAAATATGGTAATTTAATTTTTATTTTGTCACTATTAATTATTTTCCTAAATTGAGTAGAAATTATTTGATAATATAATTTTTTATTTAACATATGGAATAAATTATATAAAATTCAATTAACAAAAGTGGAAAAAGTTATTTTAAATCAAAACCCATAGACGCGAGAAATGAGTTTTTAAATATGAATATTTATTGAGCAAAGGATAATTTTATATTAACTCTTTGAATAATAATAATAATAAATTTATGTATTTAAATTAATAATTTTTAACATAAAATTTTGAAATTTCATTAGAAAATATTCCTTAATATTTATTACATAAATAAAATAAAATTGATAAAAATTATTCATTTTAAAACATTTTTTATAAAAAAATCTATTTTCAAGCCCAAATATGATCTTCTAACATAATCCATTTGAATTAGATTAAATGAATATTATTTTGATTAAATATAAATGAAAAATACTTTTTTTATATAAAATTTTATTCAAAAAATAATTTTTCTTTTAAATTTAATAAATTATTTCAATGAAATGACATTTTTATAAAAATTGTTATTATTCAATATTCACGGAATAATACATATTTCACGATAAATCCAAAATATTCACTCAAATTTAATTTTGATATTCAAATTTAAAAAATTATAATAGTTTTATAAAATTAATTTTTAAATTTTTTGATATGTTAATTATCATATATTTTTCATGAAATCACATAAAAAAATATTTTTTAACATGAGCATTTTATGAGGAATGTATGTTTCTGTAATTATATCAATTTACATGATGATTTAAACTCTAATGGTTATTAATAAAAAAACATATTTCTATACAATTTAATAGAATAGTTCACATTAAACTAAATCTCAATATATAATTCAATATAATACAACTTCTCAGAATGATTTATAAATTACTTTTTGATATCATCACATAAAATCTTATTTGTTGTTTCTAGGACATTGAATTTATGATCATCCAAAATATTAAAGTCCTATGAGAGGGTCCATAAATATAAATATAACATCAAATGAAAACATATTAATCCCCAATGTTATATATACACTCCTCAAATACAAAATATAATTAAACAGGAACCCACACTCTTGGATATGGTGCTGAATTCAAAAACATTACATTTCTATCTTTGATACCAATGAAGGGGACCTTTTGTCACCACCCAAAACATACACCATAAAATGGAAATATTTTATCACTTATAATATCATTGGTAAATTAGGTTTAGAGTTTTATATTATTGGGAATAACTATTAGCATCATAGATTTGTAAAAAAATTGTACATAATGATGAACATTATCACAATCTTGTGAATATAGTTACACTATTCCATATCAATGAGTAAAAACATCAAAATTATCCATAAATTTATAATATCTATTTTAGGAAAAGTATCCTCTTGTTAATAAAATTTTATATTTCTATTACATTGTGGAATTTGTTTTGTTGAATGGAAATGAACAGTGAAACTATATCCACAATAGTTCACTATATCATTTGAGTGAAAAAAACCCATGGGTATATGTATATATCACCATCATTTTTTAATTTAATACCATTTATATTAAACTAATACTCATATATTTTAATAATTTCATGTTTTGGAAGTTGTTATAATTGATATGCGTACATGATTCATGAAATATAGTAATGATGAAATGATTTTCATAGATTCATATTATAGTAAAATGTATGATGACAACATAATGGAATTCTGGACAGAATAGTGGTGGTTACAACCACTACCAATAGAATCCCACTAATGGGTCCAAAGGAACCTCAGTGGTGCCACTAGTGTCTTACTGGGTTGTTAGTTGACATTTTTTGTCCTATTTTAGTCTTTAGATAAATATTATTTCAGAATATATATATAAGGATAAATTAAACAAAATGATTCTTTTATCATCACTTTATCCATGATTAATAATACTCACATCACCGACTATTCCATCATTTGTTCATCACCTCCAATTTATTGAACGATCTCATTATTTCATGGATTAGAATATATTTTTTCACATAAGATTGTTATTGGTAAATTTACCACTCCTCTTACTTATATTAATTAGATTATAGATTATGTCAATGTGTTATAATTATTATGACAAATTTTACACATATTTTATATATATTGATATCAATTTAATGGATAATATTCATCCATCATTATTAGTTATAAAATAATACTTTGTAATTATTTAGGTGGTCCCATCCAATTCTATATAGGTTTTTTTCTTATTTCATGTGATATATGATGTAAATTAATTCCATCAAATTGAAAACATGGCTATAGCCTGGAACCTATAGCCACAGTTTTCCAAAACCATGGATATGGGTATCTATACAAAGGCTATAGAAACAATTCATTATTAAATTGTGGCTAGAGGTAATATATTTTAAGTCTATATCCATGATTTTGGGGAATCCATGGATAGATAAAATTTTTATCGAGATATATATCCATGATTTGAGTAAAATCATGACTATAGAGTATTTCTTCCAAGGGATATAGAAACAGTTTGTAAAAATTCATGCCTATAGTATTTTTCCCAGTGATATAGGATCTTTTTATAAATTACCTTTGATATATTGCCTTTTTCCAAGGTCAATAGCAGTGATTTGTGTTAAAAAATGGCTATTGAGTCATTGTTTTAGGGGTATATCATTGGTTTTTGTAAAACCATTGACATATAGTAGAGATGTGGACACTATTTTTCTAAACCAAGGTTATAGAGTATTTTTTTATTTTTTGTTATAGTGATGGTTTATGAATGTCATGGATATATGTCTCCCAACCCTAACCTAGAAAATAATTAACCCTTGAAAATATAGTGAGAAGGGTTATACCATTAGGTATCATGATAAAGCCTTTGTTTTTTACAATATACATAAATATATACTAAAATGTTTCCATGGTGTATTGGTTTTGTGGATAGTATGCATAGTAGTGGTTCAACGATCAAATATATCTTCGAACATATTATTTTTGAGAAATAAAAATGGTATAAATGTGATATAGCCATGCATCTCCACTCTGGTAAAAGAATTATTTCTTTGGTGGACCATTCTTAAAATAACCAAACTACCACAATGGAAAAATAGGGGGGATATGGCCAAATGTTTGGAAAAACATTGTTGACCTCTCTACTTCGATGGTGGAAAACATTGGAAATAGAATAGAAAATAGTGGCTATATGATTTATCTATACAAATGAAAATACATGACACAGTCAGTTGGAATCATTCTTATAGACTATATCCATGATTTAGACCACTATAGCCATGGTTTTTGGTCGTTTTTATTCCTTAAATTTATACTTTTGTCCCTTTATGTAATATTAACATGCAATTAATCATTATTTTTTCTCATTAATCTTCATATATTATGTGTCTATTCAATCCGAATGAGCATCAATGATTTTAATATCAGATAAGTGCCTGAATAATAGTTATTATTTTATTTTCAAAGGGAAAATAGTAACTATAAGGATATATGAAAATCTAGTGGCTATGATATGTGGATAATGATACCTCCAATATGTTAAGTGATTCCGTGATAATGGGAAAATTAATTAAATGATTCATTTTTTTTCATGATGTATTAATTATCAGGTGAATCCCCTCAGACCAGACCGTATGATCAGGTGATGGATTCTTGATGAGTTCCTCTTATCATGAAACATGTAAATCAGAAGTCTTATAAAAATTACCCATATCCCCTAATGAAATAATAACAAAAAAAATTAATTCTTCATTACATATATATTACATTTATTTTCACACAATGGTCTCATATGACTCACATGATTATATGATCATTCATGCAAAATCTATAATTAAATGCATGTCATTTCATGTGGAAGCCTTTGGTTTTTTCACCATCATTATGTGAGGGACTTTTGACATGTCAATTCAATTATGACAAACCAATTAAAATATACAAATAAGTGGAGTTACTATCTATGATAGTTATTACATACATTAATGAAAACTATCACTGATTGAATGATACAACATAAATTAGAAAAGTGACCATCTAAGAAAATGATTTCATGTCTTCACCATATCTATTCCTAGTAAAGTGATTTCGAAATGAATTACCAATGGGAAGAGGTATAGGGTCTTGGAATATAGAATATAAAAATATATAAAAGTTTAAATACTCATGAAAAAGGATGTTATAATATTTCTCATGGAACGAATAGATGTGATATGCATGAATGGTCCATTGGTAACATGAAATCCCCACAACCATGTTGGCCTCATCACGTGAGGAATTTTGTCTTTGTAATATGATATATATATATATATATCCAACAAGTCCATTTGATCATGAGGCACCATGAAATACAATTGATCGGATATTTTCATGTTACTTATAATAATTTTCTTAAAATATGATATCATTATGCTTTAGTGAGTAACACTATCTTTCAAGAAATGTCCCTCCAATAACTCACCATTATTTCACTAAGGGACAAACACAAGTATCCATATATCTCCAAAATCCCTCTTCAGAAGGTATCCAAATCATTATAATACTCCCTAATATATCATAAGAATCTTGTTAAGTCCCTTAGATATGTCAATTTTATTATGGGAAATCCATTTGACAAGACATGGGTCTAATAAATATTCTAATTATGATGTGATTAGGTGGTATCTATTTCTCAAATAATTTAAGGATGATATAATTGAAAACCCAAAGTAGGTTCATGTGAATCGTGTCATGATCCACCGACTCAAGCCCAAATTTGTGATATTTTGGATTCCCTAGGTGGCATAGAACTAGGGTATTGGGGCACATAAATTCCTCCAATCCACACAAAAAACACACATATGTGAGCATAAAGTTCAGACCAGACTTCTCGAAGTTGAAATCCCTAAAATCACATGGTTATAAGACTAGATACCCTGGATAATTAGATAATTTATTACATTTAATTTTTATATGCTTAACATGATAACTCTATTAGTCAAATCAATGATATTTTTTTCATTATACATTACGTAAATTAGTTTCATGCGTCTAATTGATGATGTAATATCCCAATACAACATCCCTAATGAAAATTGAGTCCTTTATTAAATAAAGGGAAAAGATATGGAATCATTATGTGAATAGATATATGATAATTTTCATTTCATCAAATCATGCACTTCACAAGAACTATTCATATCATGTGATATCACCAATACAAGTCATCTAGATCACGTGACAATACCTGGGAATGTTATCCATGTCCCAAAAAGTCTCATGTACATGTATTTCAAGTCTTGTGAAGTTATCCTGACATTTTATCCAAGTCACACATAGTCCTTTATACAAATTATACAAGCTACATGAAGTCCTCCAGACATTTCTTCTACATCATGCGATATCCCTATGAAATTTCATAAAAGATGTTGTAACACAATTTTATTTGTCCATATCAATCACATTAAGGCTCCCTAAAATTTTTAGATGAATCATGTAGTATCCCTCTATCATGTCTAATTCAATCATTTGAGGAGCCTTTGAAACGTCATTCATGTCATGTGGAATCCCCAAGACCACTCACCTTGATCACATTGAACACACCCCACACAGGTCCTCTAGAAATCACATACATTTTATAATGAATAATATTTCATTTCCAAGAATACTTAGATATTTTAGAATGAAAATAAATACATGTCATTCTTACTTCCCCATCTTGTAAATAGTGTGAGAAATTTACCCACTGAAATTTCATTCGTTTTAGGAATATGACAGAGACATACATTCTTTTTATGGAATACACACATCAACATACACCATTTTGAACTATGATGAATAATTTCCTTCTCAAATGGTATATTCATGACTCCTTCCTCATCCCCAAGTACCAATTTTTAACCCACCAATGTGTATGACCCTCCATATCATAGTCACACTATGCTACGGGATCCAAAATCCCTAGTGGTTTTATCATTATTCCCCATCCATATGTAGATTGAGAAAAAACTTTACTATAAGGAATATGATTTTATTATAAGAAAGATACATAGGATTTCATTATAGTAACTGATATCTATATCCAAGAATATATTATTTCATCTGAAGTTCATAAGTCCTATATTCATATGAAGTGAATCTAATAACATGATATACCTTATTTCTAAAACTGAGTATGACTCATATGGGTTTATTGAATTGTGATGATCATATCACAATAATGATAATCCTCCTCTAGTAAGGGATTCCATGATTTTTATTCCCCATTCAGTGTCATGATATTAATTCATAATAAAAATGATTCTATATTTTTGTATGACTTCAATGAATTACAACATTTTTAAACCCTAGATAAAAAACCCTCAAAGTAAATAATTATCATTCACCTCAAATTAGTGGTATTATGGTAGTCTGAATAACAATGACCCTATATATTGTTATATTATGGATATATAAGATTGCTTTTTAAGGCTCAATCTTTATACCAAATGCTTATGTTCCCTCAAATATTTGATTTCCACATGATGTTAATCATAATGTTTTTGGAATATCAATTAACTACATGGGTTTTCATTCCAATTATACATGGGATATATAGTAAGCCTCATAAAGTTTCAATCCCATCATCGATACACTAATTATATCCCTTGATAAAAATAAACTCTATAGTGTCTAGATGTATGACATTAAAATATATGAATCTTTCAATTGCCTTGAAATAATGAGAAATCGATGTAAAACCATAGATATTTAATATGATCTCAGCAATAAGACCCCATTTACAAAATTTAGGGTTAAACAAACATTAATTTTTCTTATATAATCCAATACAATATCAATATCAAAAAGAGAATTACGAGCATATCTAAAATCTGTAATAGAGACCCAGGATAATCAATAATCCCGACCAAGGGTGTGATGATCCCACCATTCATACTATTGACCTATGTGAGTTGTTAAGTGGCTTTGGGTATGAAAACCAAAATGACCACCTACCTTTATATTGTAGGTTTAATCCTTGTTAGTGACGTGGGAGGAATTATGATTATCTATGAAATAAAAAAAATGGTGAAATTGACATGAATGATTTTTAAACCATTTAGCCCCCCCCCCCCTCAACAACCAATGGACAATCATAATTCATCAAATGTGAATCCATAATTGGGTACCAAGTGTGAAATTTATTTTGTGGATAAAATCTGAATCATTATAGGTGTCAAATATATTTTCTCTCAAACCAATAGCAGCACACCATATCTGATGGGTATGAAAATACTGAACTAGATGTGAAACTCAAAAATAATAATTATTATCGACTAACCAATTGTTGGTACACTTTGTATTGCATCAAATATGTATAATAAAATAGTACAGTCAATATGAAATCATTAAAATAAAATTTAATAGGGGTTCAAAATAAATTGTACATTCATTCTAATAAAATTACAAATGAGAAAATTTGTTGAACCGTAATCGAGAAAGGATAATTATGTTACCCATGCATAGCTGATTGAATATGTTTTAGACATAAAATTTCACACTAATTGGTGAATTTTTTATTTACTTTCATTCAGAATATATAATATTGTATCATGGTTATTTTTATTGAAGATCATGTCTTTATCCAGAGAATGTTTATGTTCCTGGTCTATGGTAGTAACCTTTGTGTGTCACCAAACTGTCTCACCCACCAAACACATTCATATTAAGGATGTGAACATAGTGATTCGAGAATCTCGTTGATGTAGTATGATCTCACCCCTAGAGGCTATATGTTGATTTCTCTATAATTTGATGAAAAAAATTCCATCTTGTTTAGGTAAAAATTATATGTAACAAATGGAACATGTCCAAAAAACAAAATTCATCAGAAGAATATATCAAGATTGTAGAAATATGAACCTACCACATCATGGGAAGTTGATTCAAGGATTATAATAGGGATACATCATGGTTTGGATAATTTTTAGAGGGATCTTATCAACCAATTTCACCTATGTTATCCCACAAGTGCACCTAACTTTCTTGTTGAGAGAACAACAAAACTGATTCCACAATATACACTCATGAATGGGTACCAAGTAGTTCTTTTAATGTGTGGAATGATATGGATAAATTGGAGTGTGATTATTTCCTTACTATTTCTTATGTATCAAATAACTAAATTTTTTGGTACCAGTTGGCGAGGTTCATGTCCCTTCTCACTCAGATCTGATGTACATGAATATTCCAATAATAAAAATGTGGGATACACATGTCCCTTCCATGCACATGAATCCCATTAGGGAAGGAACATTTTATTATTTTTATTGGATGATTAGTATATATGCATGATAAGTATGAATAGGTTGTCACTCTATTGAAATCACACATTATTAGTCCATTACAGAAGGACTAGTATCTTATTTCAATAAAGGATTAGGCACATGATAGGGCTCATTCTCCATTCAAACTTGGGAACAACATCATAGATTTTCATGTTGATTGAGATAGGAACACATTCCTATCGAAATAGATTGGAGGAATACTCCAATGGCATGGGACATGGATCATATACCAACTAATAAACCTACATGATATATTCTAGTAGTTCTTAAAAGCCAATATCATATCCCTAATTTCTATAGAGAACAGATTCATCGGTATACTTCATAGGCTATACAGGAGGAGGATTATATCCATACTCCCATTTTAGTGGTCAATCATAATATTCTGTTAGAGGATGAAGATTTACGTTTGGATCATAAAACTAATTTACCAAGGTTTGACATGTATATTCCAGCATTCTCCCCCTGGTAGGATCATATTCAAAAAAACAATATAGAATCTGACTGACAAACATCAGTTGTAGTCTCATATTAGTATAAAAAAATGATAATGAACAGATTTCAAAATAATTGTCCAGTATCATGCTTATATCCATAATCAATACCAAAAGATATGTTGGAATATTCCATCCATGATGCAAAATCTAGTTCATATCCCTAATTTTCTCATTGTTAGTTTCTATGAGGTTCTACGACATGTTTATGAAATTTCTCAAGGTCCTGTACACAATTCAATTGAAATAGGAGGTGATCACTACCTTGTTAGTTTTCCACAAGGTTTTCCATTGATGGATCAGGTGCTCTATTCCATATATCCACTATGTAACACCTATCATGGTAATATCTATAACGGAAAATGAACTCCTCAACTTTCCCAAAAAACTTCGTATAGGGAGGTTCTAAAAACTTATACATATTCTTCTATAGACGTTCTCAAAACACAAATCTTAACTGTATATAGTGCCACATCAATAATGTGTAGCACTCCACCACAACCATTTTATGAAATAGAGATGAATTCTCTATGGTCTGAATAGGTGGAGGTATATAATTCAAATTATTAATAGGCTCATAGGAATATATGTTGGGAATTATCTAGAACAAACCTCCCAACTAGGTTTTATCCCATATCCACATCCAAAAATATGACACAATCTAGTTAGAAAATTAGTGTATGCCTTACCTACCATAGAGCATGTGGGAGACACATTAGTTGTTATTTTCTTGACAGCTACCCTTTCTAGAACACAAGGGACACATTCAAATAATTCTCATAAACATCTATGAAATAGACCAAGATGTAATATATATAGGTTGGGAATCTACACGAGAATAGAAAAAATAGAATATACAACCTACTTCACACAGTTTCACCACAATCATTCAGAAACTAATCATTGAAGACTCATTTTATATCCATATTTGAGGATGGTAAAATTATCCATAGTTTCACTTCACCATGTCTTCAAAATAATATAGCACCCTAACATGATAAATCATGGGATTGGTAAAAACATTGGCTAGTTGGAAAATACTGTGAGACACCACCTCATTATATTTTCAAATATGTTATGAATGGTGTTAGTTGGCTACCGGAAAACTACTATTTTAGGCCCCTTGAAAAAATGGAAATTCAAATCATACATTGAACCAAATGTTATAGACAACATGAATACTTCATGTATATAATGACTCAAATCACAGATAGTCATTTCACTCCACTTATACAAGATAAAAATAACACCAAATCAATTGGATAAAAATATTATCCACCATAGAAGTCATGAAGGACTGAAACATGTTCAAAGGGATGAGGTCATTTTAACCACCACCTAAACATCCCAGGTCATCAAACCCACATAGGATCCAAGAAATTTGTATAGTATGTGTGAAAAAACACAATCCCATAGGTTGAGATATAATCTTTCTCATTCACCAAAATTAGGTTCACCACACAATAAGAGAGTAGTGAATAAATTAGCGGTGGTTCTAGATAATCGCCAAATCATCAGGATGGGTGAATTCCTATCTTAATTTCTATATCTAGATCAATAAATACTCAACTAGAATATACAAATCCTCAACAATAGGATCATAATTTTCCAATATAGGCCATGAATTGATCCTTTCACATAGGTTTTGGGGAATTTTTATCATTATCATCACCCAGGAAAGGAACATGCATCATCTAAAAAATGTGTGGTAAATATCTATGGTTGAAATTTGATCTATTCCTTCTTCAATGAGGCATAACATTTCTATTTGGGTCCAATTATATAGAAACAATCATATACTCACGTAAGGTAACTATTCTGATACCCATATATGAGGATCATATAGGATACGTATAAACTCTGTAATTTTTTAATCCATAATGGTCTAATATAGACCATGGTCAAAGAAATGTCTCTGATACAACTCTCAACTGGAGAGTAAGTGTTGTAGAATCACCCCATTATGGGTTGTGAAGTGGAAAAAATAAAATTTCCCAAAAAACCACACTAAATTTCTTCAATATAAATAAAAAAATTTGG
The DNA here is from genome assembly GCA_963277665.1 of Viscum album. Taxonomy (NCBI): domain Eukaryota; kingdom Viridiplantae; phylum Streptophyta; class Magnoliopsida; order Santalales; family Viscaceae; genus Viscum; species Viscum album. The sequence goes on from OY728127.1 coordinate 1,575,509,609, forward strand.
TATACTATGAAATAATATTTGTGGCAAACAACAACGAATCTGGGCATTCATAGTTTGGATTCTAGATTCTCCAACATTGGTTATGTCTATAGAGAATCATAGAACTTTCCTGAACATGGAACCTTTGAATGATGAATTCCCACCACTAAAAAAGAGCACATTCATGGATAAAGGGAAGGGTGTGGAACATCCCATTAACCTTCAAGAGGATCCATAGTTTACTCTATGGAGGAACCTATGGAATAGTATTATAATGAAATATCAAACCATGAAAAGATTAAACAATAATATCTCAGCATAAAAAATCTCACTGGGTATATCCTTTAGTCAAAAATGAATGTCAAACCTCAAATATATTATGACAGATCAAATCCCCTAGAATAGTGGTATTGAAGAATCAGTCTGACAATAGATCAATGAAAACTATCTACATAAATGTGGAGTCGAGGATGATCATGAAATACCACCATTACGAAGGAATTCTCTCACCCATCATGGTAATCATTCAATCCTCTCACAGTTCAATATTCATTGAAATATGAAAATGGTTCCACCATTTCATTTATAAAACACTACATGTATATGGGGGTAGTCCATATGATGGTACCTCTATAACACTATATCACCATTGAATCCCTAGATGCCAAAATGGATTCCCTTAAAAGGATCCATGCACTAATGATTCTAGAATATAATCTACATCATGAATGGGTGGGTCTCACTTTTCCACCACCAAATATCAGAAATCTAATATTCTCATCACATTATGATAGGGGAGATCAAAAACTCATCTCACTCACATTATTACCTAATGTATCCTGATGATTATCCTTTTTGATCTACAGGAGGTGAGCCATTTGAGATTTTACGTCAAAAGTATGATAGGGATAAACATTTTTAGTACATAATTCATCCAGTAAGATTCAATTAATTACATTTTAAATTATTCTCCACATAAAAGAAAAGAATAATTTGTTTACCAAAAAATATGAAATAAACCTATAAATATTAGGGTTTATAACTTCATAAATAAATGGAATAGTTTAGGTTATTCAATCAGTACCCCCCTCTCTCAACAGAAATTGATGAATCAATGTGATGAGAATATTTTGATTGAGTTACAAACACCATTGATCCTAGTGAAAATTCTAGCCCTATATTAAGAGTTCATAGAGAAGTAAGTACACCTAGAATATGTGATTCAGCGGAATTGAAAAAAAATGATAGACCAAACACTTCGTACATGAAAAAGTACTGTAAATATAGAGACTTATTCTATTTCCCAAAAACAACAAAAACCGCAATTAAAGCACCCATGTAGGCCCCAAATTGTCTGATTCCTGCTGATGAATAGAAGCATCAACCCAATCCCCCTCATCCAGATGAAAAATATGGTTAGAATTACATAAAATATGATGAATGAGTGAATAAAACCTATTCCTTATGAAATTATAAATACACTATTAATTTCCAATCATCCATTGAAAATAAACTTATCATGATACATAAAACATAGATAACTAATGATGTCGGCATCACTAATAATCTCGACTACTTCCCCATCCAGATGGGGATGGGTAACACCATCTTAGACTACTTCATATTCAATGTTGTCCAAAAATTATTAATTGATTGTTGGCTGGTGATATTGGGGAATTCCTTAGAACAAGTGACCTCTGTAACTGTAACCTAAAAAGAAGAAGAGGTTGACTAGAAATATGTTCTGACCTAGGATGGGGAGATGTTCATTAACTAGACGACATCAAGGACAATATATCATTGTCTTCCCCCCTAAGATAATAACATAGAAAATGAAAAGGTATCCTAATAACATGTGTTAGTATTATTGAATAAAAATAATAGATGAATATGTAATAACCTTAATAAAGGAAAAAAATAACAGAACGAGTCTTATATATCTCTTATACATTTATTAACTCTTATAGAAATCATTCCCACACCATCCGAAAAATGTGCACTGACCCACCAAACTGAGAACTCTTATGATGAATACATCAGTTTTGTCTATTTTAATATAGTTAACACAACCCATCCTTTCGCTAATTATGAAGATTCTAAAAGTTTTGAGTTCCCTATACCTGATAATATATTTGGAGTCCTTGGGAAAAAATTAAAGGATACAGGGCATGTCGTAGTTGTGAAAAAATCCAATATATTGGTCCGAATACCAAAAAAGACAAATATGTATCTGAGAACCATTGAAGAGAATGAAATACATCCAAATCAAATCATGGAGATGCCTCGGAGTCCAACAATCGTTGATAAATCCCTTTTATATTACATGATTGGCTGGTGAGTATATGATTTTATGATCATCCCAAACAAAAGAAAATGCTTAAGATACTAATTACACTATAAGTATATGCTCGATCAACCAATTCACATGAACAATTCCTGTCTAAAAAATCAATATAACCCATGATCCAAATAATATATAGAAATTTCATAATTTAAATCAATGGCCTCTAGAATAAAAAAACAACATTCTGATGCAGATGGAGGTTTTTATAGACAATCAGGAAGTCCTATATGTTATCCAATTTTTCAAAAGAAAAGAACAGGAAACTCATTATAGCCCTATGAATCCCATAGTAGTTTTAGAAATATGTCATTACTGCTATGATTTTCTCTTTTTAGACTATCCCATCAGAATATCATATCACCATATCAACTGTATAACATGATCATGAATAATCTATCTAGGGAAATATAAAAATGATTTGTGTTTCTTGAAAATTGATAATTTAAACTTCTTAAAATCATTATTTTATAATGTTTGTGGGATAATCCATATCTGAATCTGGTCCTGCTATCATTTTTAATATGGTAAGTGGGAATTGACGCTAACATAGATAATAATTTGATTGTACGATAAGAGAGTACAATGTCTTTTTTGGAATAATAATATCTGGTATCCTATTGTGGATCTCACATCTAAAATTTATTTCATGTTTATCCAATAAGACACACATATAATACCCTTCCTAGATGGAAATTAATTCATATCCATGTATTGGTACATTCAACTTTTAATCCATTATAAAATTACCACATCAATTGGATGGTTTTTATACTACTTTGGTATAGGAGATCCTTCATGTCTTGGTAATTATTATATGATGTGGTAGGATTCTACAAAAACTATATAAAACCCCAATAAATGGTAATGATATGTATGTTTCAACACCTAATATATTGGGGACCACCCATTCAAATCATTTCAGCTTGCTCTATAGAAATTATGTGGTACTGATAAACATAATTGAGGTAGAAGACTCAATCCTAGTACGATATCATTAAACATAGATTACATTATCTCATTTCCATGTAATATAAGTAATTTCAGATGAAATATATTTTTTAAAGTGTATCATACTAATTTTATATTTGGATCTGATAATTGCCACATAACATCAGTGAAAATTGATGGTGATAGAAAGATATTTCCTTCTAATTAGGAAATAAAGGATCCTCTAACTAGCTATTGTACCATAATAAAAAATTATCACCTACAAAACAACTCCATGACAACTATGTATGTTAAGGATGAAAAAAACTATTCTCATGGCCACACATACCTCTAAAATTCAATAGATTCCACAAACCTACCCACCATACTAAAAAAATTATCATTGGACTCAGATATGGAATATAAAGAGGATGACCTCGGGAAGTCCACTCCTATATTTGATGAAGGCTTTTCTAGTACTATAGATTTTCTCATGTATGAGAATATGGGAAAACAATAAGTCCCACAACATATGATTGTTATTTTCTTCAGGCCAGTTGATTTTTAGAAGATGTAAAATTATTTTATAAAGACGAATTAACATGTTTCATCCTATAATTATATAAAAATTCTCATACAAAACAATTATGTGGCTATGTATCACCACAGACTACCTAATGACCATCACATATTCAATAAAGAAGACCGAAGGATGAAATCCTATAATTCCGCTAATGTATAATCTTATGATGACAAATAGAAAAAATACTACATTTAATGGGAAGTGAGTACCAAAGATATGTCTCCAATATTTCAACTATCATGAAAAATAACATATGTTTTAGGCATTCTTATATTTTAGGGAACATAATATACATTTCATAAATCATGATTTCCCATTTCCCATCATAAAACCTTTGATCGATACACCTACTGAAATTAAATATATTTCCATCATGGATGGGTAAGTAGGGTATAATTAGAAAATGAAGAAACTTGAAAATGAGGAATCCACCACCATTATTGAAACATATGTAGTATTTTAATATTATTTCATGATATTTTTGTTATATAAATCTATCACTACATACTAATGAACAATGCCTCATATCATTAAGATGTCCGTGGGATAAATAGTAGGATTTTCTTCCAACACCTTGGTAGTCAAATTTCAAATTAAATATAATAAAAAATGAATCTTTTAGAAATCATCATTAAGATGAGGATGAATAGTTTAAATATGAATCCTCTTAAATTTTTATACAATGTTACTTCATGAAAATTCCTATATTTTTTGTTATGCCACCATGGCATCAAGGATTAATCAGAAATGAATAGTGAAATCCTAGAAATGTCACCCATTATAATATTAATTAAATGAGGGGTCATAGGGACCCTCTCTTACATTTTTTGATTCATATATAACCTTTATTGAAAATATATACCATTTTTAATGTTAATGAATATGTGAGTCCCCTTCTGATGGGATGAGGACTGCTCAGAATCTATAGAGAATCTTATGTAGTTCATGTTGTACCCATTCGTATTAAACCCTCTGGTACAAGTAAATACGCATATATTATATTTGGAATCAATGGAATTATTACTTGGTTATCTTCTAACATATTAAAACTACGTGGGGAATAATAATACACTCTATTGTCTTAGTCAAATGATTGTAGATAGTAAGAACATGTACTCCAACATAGAGAAGAATTTCATCACACTCATATTACCATAAAAATTATAATAAATGACATGATGAATCGTAAATTACACATGGTATCTTGTATTGACATGATAAATTACATACTCGACATAAATTGTTTGTAATGATTTTCCCCATTGGGTAGTTTCTCTACAACTATATATCATGTATTTTTTGTCATATAATACAGTTAAAGGGAACTCCATAACTAATTTTCATGTTGAACATACCACCTAAAATCACACCATTGGACACAAAATATCTTAAAAAAGAGGTTTCTATTTCCAATGACACACCTCGAATGTGAGAGTTATATTTAGATGATTCCTCCTAGAATAATGTTGGGAAAAATATTCCAAACCTGAATCTCAAATGGGATGGTCTTGGAAATGTGTTTTTTCACAGAAAAACAAAATTCATCCCTACTCATTAATATTATTTAAAATATAAACCTAAAATGAGGTATTATACAATTCCCCCATTGTTAAAATTTAAAATCCTTAGAGCTATAGGATTCCAACCTGAATATAAAAGGGGATTCAGAACCTATAAAAAATCCAATCAACGGTGAGTACAATATCAAAACAGAATAAATGGACCCTATATATTTTTTTGTAATAGGATTTATTGAAAAATTATTTTATCAACTAAAATTTTGTAGAATTAATTGATAAAAAATGATCACAACAATGCATTGTCTATTATATCGAAAATACAGGCAAATCTGAATCAAAATGAAGTGGTTTTATGCATCACTCACCAAAGGGTGGTATCATTAGTTATAGTATATTAAATAGAGGAAATAAATATTGTCAAAACATCCCCAAGTAATAACGGACTAATATAAACCACATTATGGATGGATACCATAGTTTATTACCTCTGAAATGTGCCCCTCCAATTAGATAAAACCAAAATGGAATATAAAATATTCCAAAATGAAAAAATTTCCCATTGGGATTATACGAATGTGAAACAACCCTTTTAAAATTGACCCTTTAACGGAATCCCCCAAAGATTAATTGTATATTGGGAGATACCTTCCATAGTAGAAGATGTCCATATAGGTTCTTCTAGAGATAATTATACTAGGACCAAACTCTTCTATAAAATTTGGAGGCATTTTTACTAGTGAAAAAAGATACATGATATTGTTGAATTCAATAGGAAATATCTTTCTTTCTAAATGAAGGTAATCTTCATAAAAATACCACATTAATTAAAATATATCTAAATATTCATATCCTTCTCTATATGTGTAATGGATGTTGTTGGGACATATATCTAAATAAATTTAAGTAGTTTATGTCTAACCTTACTACTAGCAAAAAAAATTTCATGTGTGATGGGAAAATAATCCTCAAGGAATTCAAGATGGACAATATTATTAACTTTATAGAGTTTAATATCTTTACTATATTTGATTTCCTTCACATGATATTGATGATTAAAAGAACCAAATATTGTTCTATTGGATTGAATTAATTGGTACATGAGTACAAAATTGAATCCCACTATTCTTCGAACTGTCATTTAGTGGGAAATAGAAACATTGAGGATATTAATAAGAACCTATGAAATTGTCACCATGAAATGGTGGACTAGTACAAGAAGAAATATCTAAAAATTTTCCTTAATGGTTTATGGTCCTACTAAAGAACCACACACACTTCCACACAATAAACCCTTCCTTCATTGTTGTATGTAACAAAATAATATTTTTTCATTGAAATCCAGTTTCCATTAAGCTGCATAACTATCTATGAAAAAATATCATATTTAGAGAAAAAACATGATAGGATGAGTGAAAAAAACAATAAGAAGTGGTTTTGTACACATAAAAACCTTTAAGATCATTAAAATCAGATAACATGAGCCTAAAATAAATGTTTTTCCACCGCTCATTCCTATATGGAGATTTTTCATTAGTTCATTGATCCTCTTTGATACTATAATTAAACCTTATAAGTTGGAACCAAAATGGGTAGGGCCTTAAATCAAATATAGATTCTATTCCAATGGATAATGCACATTTGACCTAATTAGGGGGAATGACTTATACCACGATCCAAAAATTAATGTTTTACCAAAAATAACTTTGTATAGTTAAAATCAACATCCAATGTCCAAGAAAAAAGAAATTAAACTACATAGAATCTATTACCCATAAAAAATGATATTAGAATACACTGAATATGCCTTTTCCATATATTATTAAACAAGATAGAATACACCATTTTTTCTGGATGTTAAACTACATGGAGAATATTGTTTGCAAACACATCACTACACATGATCCTGAATTTTGTGAATGATAGATCATATACACTAATACTTGTTTCTGAGTTAGATATATATATATATATATATGAATTTTTTTCTTTAGAAACTATGTGTAGATTGATTCCATCCATCACAATATATGTAGTGATTCTATGATTTCAAATCATGGGTCTAGCCACAATATAAAGTGAAAAATGTCCCCCTCTTTGTATGGGTTAGGCACGCATGAAGTGTTTACTGTTAAAAACAACATGAATCATGATATCTACTATCATGGGATATATCGAGACACAAATATTTTGTGTCATGTGTATATCCATAAAATAAATTTAAAATACTTCCCATATTTATATTCTCTATACCCACATGAATATTTTTTTAAAGAAAAATGTGTGGCTTTATTCCATCTATCACAAGATATATAGTGAATAAAATTCAAACCCTAGGTCAAGTAATAATATAAACTGAAAAAATGTACTCCTCTGTATATGGGTTTGACCTGTATGGAGAGTATTTCATTCAAGAACTACGTCTGGCTTCAAGAAATCTATCACAATATATTTAGTGATTCCAATATATCAAATAATAGGTCTATCCCCAATATGAATGAAATATTCAAATACTAAATATAGGTTAGACCGTTGTGGATTGATTTCCATTAAAAAACTACATGGGTCATTATTCAAACAATCACTAGATATATTGTAATGTTGAGACCTAGAATTTGGGTCCATTCACAATATTAATGGAAAAAATTCCCCCATATGTGTATGAGTCATCCTTATGTATGGAGGTTTCCATTAAATAACATCATGTCACTTGAGTCTTATAATCAAATTACATGTAGTGACACCCATATCTAAAATCCAATGCCCATAAATAATATATTTTCAATCAATGTTATCCTATGTGTTGGTTTTGGACCTCCATGGTAAATTTTCCATTCATGAACAATGGGATTCTTGATTCTTGGAATCATTTGTTATGTAGTGTTTCTCAGATCACATATATTAGTTCCAAAACAATATAATCAAAAATCCCCTCCCCTCTATAAATTGGATAGAACTATCGAGAGTGTTTTCTATTTAACAAAAACATATTTCTTTATTCATGATATCATAAGATACATACTATCACAATGCTATAAATTATTCAAACTATCTACATTATGTATAAAAGGAACCATACAAGAACAAGGTGAAGCATGATTCCCTCCATCAAAAGATACATAGTGATTCCCAAATCATCAATTTCTTGCTTGACCATGTGTTATCTTTACTCAAAATCATATCCTTCAATTATAGTAAAATATTTTTTGAGATCATAATATACAATATATTTTTAAGATCCAAACAAGTTCCAATCACGTACTCACACATGGAATAATTGAATTCCCCATTAAACATTTTTTATCACTCCATGCATTAAGTCTGTGAGATTAAGGAATATTTAAGCTTCTATGGATGGAATATCAATGAAATTTCATGGATATGGAAACATTTCATAGTCACGTTTCATTATACTATTCAAAAATTCCCTAGTCACATCATGTTAAAATTCATGAAAAAATGATTTCATACCCAATAGATCACCTCCCTAAGGATGTTATATTAAGGAATTTCATGACATATACCTTATCTAAGAAAATGTGTTAAATACATGCTATGGTTGATTTTAGGATTCTTGAACACTTATAGAATCATAAATTCTTCATGAAAAAACTTGATATATTAGTTATCTCAGTCAATACCAGCCAATTACTTGAGTTTATATCCTTCTCTTGGAAGCCCAAGGACCTTGGAATCCCTTGATCTCAGTTCACCCCTATAGTAAACTATAAAAATGTAATATATAATTTAATCACAATTCACTATAAATTTAAATAAATTAAATAATTCTTAAGATCTTATTGATATAAAATTTCTTTTCCAAGTAGATCCCTCTTTAATCCCAATAGTTTTTTTCCAAACTGCATGGAATTTTGGTTCTCTAATCATCAATGGTTGACATGTACCCAAAGGTTTCCACCAAATGATGACAAAATTATTCCAAGATTTTGATTTAAATTACCAATATCCAAAATATTCATGTGGATTCATATTACCTTGATATTACTTATCAATTCATCATTCATATTATCAATAACAAATTTTGGAGATTGTATTATTTCTCCCTTTCATTTTAGGGTATATATCTGCCTTGATGTTCTAACTTCCTTGAGTTATGAAATCCATTTGGATAAACTATTACCAAATATCTTTTCATAGGCTCATATTATCAATTTTCCATATATCCAATAGGGATCAATAATGACACAATGGTTTATTCCGTTAATTTCCACATCCAGATGGAAAAACTAGAAAATTCATAACCCTTATATCAGAACTATTTGTTTCTTGATTTTATTACAATAAGACATATAATGACACATAGACCTCATATATTTGGTATGGTAGTGATGAAAATGAAAAAATATCACCATCCCTTGTGTATGGGTTATAAAATTTCATGTTTTTCTCAATAATATAACTATATATATCTTCATTAAATTACAATGGGATATGTAGTGATGCATATATCCTCAATTTTAGTCATATGTCCAAACCATTCAATTTTAATATCATTAAATTTCCTCACAAACCCAAAGTAACAGGACATTAAAGTACATGATAGTCAGTCATCAGATTGAATAGATCACCCCCTCTGATAATTATATACTTAATAATCACATGTTTATCTATTCTCTTCGAAATATGTTTAATACACTGTGTCATATCCATTAGGGACATCAAACCACTATTGAATATTATTTTCTCTATAAATATCTCCGTAAAATTGATATCTTTTTTGATACCATCCAATTGTTTGACATTTATATACACCTCTATGAACCCCAAAGACCCTATTCCCCCTTTATCTTGTTCATTCCATGTGGAAAATTAGTAATATTAAAAAGATAATCCCACAGGGCCCTGTAAGGATTTTCTAGAGAATTTACACAATTCCAATTATCTTGTTCTCAAAGTATGTTTGGTCTAAGAGGAGTGGCTCCCCATAAACCCATGAGTTATTGACATTACTATGTGGAATATGGGCTAATAAAATTATCAATGTTTGACTTGTACCCACTAGTTTATAAATCCAATTAAATCATAAATTCTTGGGTTATAATTTACTCCATACATAACCAAACTATTCTAATGGATTATGATTATCTCGATGTTACACAAATTTTCATCATACAAATTGTCATAGCAAGATTATGAAATTGTTTACTTGTGCCAGTCCATTTCAGGCATGCATCTTTTGTTAAGACCTAATTACACTATGTTGTTAATTACTCTTGTTTATGTATCCCAATAAAATAATATTAAACTACAAGAAAATTTATTTTCATTATCCAATTAATTTTGATGAAATATAGTCTATTCAAAAAGACATAAAATTATATAGAGTGGGCAATCTGAACCCTAAATACATGATTAGTATGAATTTTTCACCTCCATGACAGAATGAACCATTGAAATTCCAAATCCATAAGAATGATCATGATCTATATATAGAACACAACAAATGAACATCATCTTAAAACTCAATTTTGGAAAAAATATAATGAAACACTCCACTTTATATGATTCATACCTACATGGAGGGATGTCCTTAAAGGATCATATTATTGAATAATTACTACTCATATAATATACATTGGTCATCCTAGTGAATCATATCCCAAAAAATACATATACCTTTGTTTATGGAGTTATAAGTCATAATAAATCGATCAACCTATGTGCAAGTATAATCGATATATATATATATATAATTATTTCTCAAGAGATAAATCATTTAAATAAAGGATATATAATATGGTGTCCCAGAAATATTTTTTTCATGGACACAAGGTATTTTAAACAATTAAATTCCAACAACCATTGAAATTAATCTACAATAATATCTTGCAAAATTTTAGGATGGTTCCTACATCCATGCCACATTACATTAAACTAGAAAGGAAAAACAAATTGTTTCATGGCATTAAACTCCACAAAAATTACATCCCTAATATATGATATAAAAAATTCAATACCATCATCCTTCATCATTCCAAAAAAAATACAATAATACTGTATCCCTGGTAGACTAAAATACATGTTTCAACTATCGTCTTTTATGCACCCAAATCCATATATCACACTTCATGTCCATATCACATTGGGTTTCCACCATAAATTAACGATCCCTAGAAAGAAGGAAAACCCTATTTGTTTAAACATGCTTTAGGTGGAACTATATATGATCCATAAACCCATCAATTAGAGGAATAGTTACACTTTACAAATAGACTTATAATCCTTGTGATACATAGCATCCTCATAGTGGATCTCATCACCATATATTGATTAACTATTAGATTTGGAATGATAATGATTACCCCACACCTACACTACATGATCTGGTGATGAAATAATATATTGAATTTTTAGAGTTGATATCAAGGAAGATGACCCAATTTTTACCATCCAAAAAAACATGAGAAGGAAATGTCATACCACTAACATTCATATATACCATTTAGGGTTAGATTTTTATAGAATTATAAAAATCTATTAACATCATGGATTTCTAATCAACTGGTTTATAAAAATGAATAGATTCTCCATTTGTACCTATAATTTCATAATACAAATTATCCCATCCTCATCATCTATATGAAATTATTCTAAATAATTTTATTTACATCATTCATAATAATAAGGAGTTATTGATACAAAATATGGGTCAGTTGAAATTCTATGAATGGGTAAATATAATAATTAATAATTTCATGTCATCATGGGGAATAAGAAGTGAATTTGGGTATGATGACATAATAAATGTTATTGTATATAACATAAGAATATTAATTCCCATTAATTCCTAAATCATCAAACATGAAAAAATTCCATAAGTATTTACTAATGGAATGTGTTCAACAAAATAATTATCGTGATCCATATGATATAAATCGTTATCATAAAATAATTGTCAACCAATTTAATGATTAGATAAAACATATTAATTTCATGGGAACATTATCATCATATCTCTCTCCAAAATGGTAAGACCATTATTGAAAAATTGCATCTTTACTGCATCGAATGCATTATATGGATATAACAAACCCACCCCACATTAGTTTACCATGGAAACACCAATCCATAGTTAAAACCATAACCAAAATTCATTTTATTATAATTTAACCACCAATACATTTTTTATAAGAAACCGTCCATTATAACACTTGGTATTGCTTCTCTCCCTAGATTCTAAAGGGCATGATTATGGTTTGGGAACTTGAATAATATCTTATTATCTTCTCTTCCTCTCGTATTCCTTCTAGTTCCTTATTATTCCTCGAAAATTCCATCCTGCAACGTATTATTCAAAATGGATCCACAGATCATGTCTCTTCTTCAAATGGTGCAATCACGCAAAGGTAATAAATCTGCAATAATTTTTTCATCTATTGTATATCTATTTTCAAAGGAATTCACCCTTAGAAAATTTCAGATCGTGTTTCCGGTCTTTCAAATATCTAGGGCTTTAGAGATTTTAAATGTGACTCACTAGGGAGGGGTAACTTCTATTTGTTGGTTCCGTCTAATGAATTGGAAGGTCGTTCTTGGGGATTAGGGTCGGTAAACCTCAAACCAGGAACACATAAGATCTATGAATGGAACCCAAAATTTTGCCTTTATGACATTAAGGACACGTTTGGGAATGTTTGTATCAAGTTCTTTTGTTTAAATTTTATTTTATGTAATTCCAAAATTCTATTTGATATTGCCTCTACACTAGGCATCCCGATCCGTATGGGCCAAGCCACTAAAAAAGAATCATTTTTCAATTTTTCTAGAACTTCAGTTGATGTTGATTTATGGTATACTTTGATTGACAAAGTTTTTCTCTCCACCTCTAAGGATGAAATTAGTCTGAGAATTGGGTATGAAAAATTACCTATGTTTTTTGAAATATGTTTCATGATAGGTCACTCTTGATCTGATTGATGATCAGGTACTAAGTGTTCCAAATCCATGCTAAGATGACATGATAAATCTAAATTCAATAGAAATGAGGAACTCAAACCCTCTCAAGGGAGTTCTTCTCATTTAAATAAATACATAGGTCCACCTCCGACACCTACAGGTTAATTGTCTACCTTTTAATATTCCCAAAATAGGAGGCCTCAATATAAGATGAAGACTCCTGGTAATCTAAAAATTTAGATCTCTCATTTAGAGAAAGGTGATCCTTTATCCCCTTATATGGATGGTGAAAATAAAGGCATGTGTGATGATATTTCAGAAGGTACTAGAAAATCGGAAGTATTTATCAAATTTAAAGATTATTTGTTAAAATCAATGGAATACTTAGAAAATAATTTGGACTCGAAATACATTCAAATATATAAGGAAATCTCACCTCAAGTAGTAGATGATGATAGAGAAAGGAAAGAGATGCATGAACAAAATTAGATAAAGGGAAATATTATTCTGGATGTTGTAACTTTAGAGAAGCTTAATACCAATCAGAAAAGTTTAAAAATAATCCCCCTACTAAAATTGAAGTTGAAATTATCACATTCCATTCCAATTCATGAAAATAAGCGAAAGACCCGATTTCTCCCCCACAAAAACAAGGTATTTCCCAGATTTCATCTTCCTCAATCTGTAATCTTGTGTCAAATATATCTGGAGACACCTCATTACTGTAGGTTTTGGGCACTGACATTTCACCCAAAACATTTCACTATTATCTAAACTCCTCTCCCATTCAGATTGATCTTATGCTACCCACCCCTTACAGGGTAACTAGATAGGGATATTATGCAGACTGATAAGGTAAAAAATGTGAATTTAATACTACTAATGCCTCTATCAGTAATGAAATGGTTTATCAGTCCATTGATATAGAGAATCTGGATAAGTCTGATGACTTACAACCAAAAAAGGGGTAATTAAAATTGTGAACATCACATCTCCATATGAGAAGGTACATTGTAATGTTATCATTTCCAAAAAATTTACAATGACCAGAACAAATTGAAGAGAAATTGGGTCAATGAATGATGTTACTTCTTCATCTATATTTAATCTAATTGTTGGAGATGGTTATACAGATGATTAAGGTGGTTAGTCGACACAATCATAGACTGGGAAGAGAGGATGGAATCCACATTGAAAGGGTGGGTGAATTCCCTATAACAATATGAGTTCCTGCTCTAAAACCCTGTAAACTCTTTTACTCTATTTTCTGATGTTCCTTATGGTTCTGTTTTATAACCTATGTAGTACACCTTATTCTTTTTTAATAAATTAGACACTATGACTCAACCATTTAACAAAATTTATATTGAAAAAATATTTTAGTCATAAAATCATTGAAGTAACATTTATGCATTAAAAATACGATTCACCCATGTAAATGAAAGTGGTTCCATAATAGTATCCAAGAAATAAGATTTACCCATAGATAGGAAACATGTTCTATAATAATATCATTGAGTAAGGATTAACCCCTAGAAAATAAATGGGTTATATAAAAATATCATTGAAACATGATTAAATCATTGAAAAATGGGATCCTTAATAATATCTCTAAAACAAGTTGACCTAATAAGAATGAAATATGTTCAATAATAGACTCTATGAAACATGATTAATACATGAAAAAAACACGATCATTATAAAAAATTATGTAACATGATTAAACAATGGAAATGAAATTAAATACATAAAAATATATTTAAAGAATGTTTATCCTATAGAAAATAAAAATGCTTTATTACAATCTCTTTTAAACATGATTACCACTTGTAAATGTAATAGGTTTCACAACAATCTCATTAATACAAGATTAACCTATAAAAAAGGAATGGGTACATAAACATATTTTCATCATAAACACAAATATTCTAGAGAATGAATAAAAATGGTATCCTTGGTTAATATCCCCAGTAAATCATAATTAACATCAAAGGGTACCATTTTATATGGAAAATCGTTTCAAAATTTAACTTGGATCATTTCGTAAGAAAAATAACATCTCATGGGACTTTATTTTAACTAAAAAATATAAAATATTTTTGAAATTATTTTTATTTAAATATCTATTAAAACATATAATATAACATTCAATGAATGTATATATATCCTGAAAATATGAAATTATTTTAATTCTATACATTTTAAAATAAATATTCCAATAAATGTTCAGGTAGAATCATAATGAGAATTTTTTAGAAAACTACGTTAATGATACATTCAAAATTTAATAAAAGAGTCAATAATGGGTTAAAATATATTTAATATGTATTTTGATTAATAATGAAAATTTTAATGTATTTTTATAGAAAAATAGGTATTATATGAAACAAATTATAAATAGAATAGATAACTAAAAAAAATTAATAAAAACATTGATTTTAACAATTGAGTACATAAAAAGATTTAAATAAATAGAAAAAATGTATTCTAATGAAATATACCTATGATAAGAAAATTCATGGGTTTCTTTAGATATGGAGCATAATATTTCACTATCAGATGCATAAAAAATAATCCCATTAAATATTCAGAGTGTGTTTTGAAATAATTACCACTTTGGTGAAATTTAATTGTAAGGCCCATCCAAGAATAAATTTAATAGAAATAGAAACTTTATTGATAAAAATTAATTTCATGATATTTCATGTCAAATAAGATATAAAAACAAAATAAAAAAATATAGCTTCATAAAATAACAATACCTCTCAAATAGGGAAAATTGAGACAAATATCTCTTAAAAATTTGTTAACTATTGAATAGTAACCCACGTGAAATAAAGATCCTCCAATTGATATTTAAAAAAAAAAATATTCAAGAGAGTATTCATAAAATAAAATCATATATATTTTATAAAACACATAATATAAATTGGTGATTAAGATAACATATGATTAACATATCTAAAATTTTATATGTAAGTCCCTTACCCATTCTCCAAACATTCATTGTTTTTACTTTTACAACTTTATAGTAAGAATAAATATATTATTTTGTATCATTAGAAAATATTCCATTTTTAATAAAATAAAATTAAATAATTTATTGTATATAAGTATAATGGAAAATTTAAATATATAATTACTCAGGTCACCTTTCGGTTTTTTCTGGATGATTGACTAATTGATTCATAGTGGCTTGAGTGTGTTGACCGAGGTCAAAGTGTTCACTGTTTCAAAACATATTGAATATTAATAATGTTCATATTTTTTAATTATACTTCTAAATCCCATCATGATTTTTTTTTCAATATACGAACTATGTTAAGATCATGGGGACTATGGGTTGTACGTTTACATGTGTAACATTTCTATTTTTCAAAGATAATTTTGGAATAAAGATATGTATTATTTGGTCTATAATGAGTTTTTATAATATAAAAATTATAAAATAATTTCATTAAATATAAAAATATTTATCATTCTTGTTCTATTTTGATAGAGAAAAATTAAATCACTTCATTGAGTATGTTGTCCACACGTACACGTATGACATAATCAATTTTTTGTGAATGAAAATAATTGATATGTTATATTTTTAAAAGGATTAATATGTAATTAATTTCATTATGATTTCATTTATGTTACATATATTAATTAAAATTATCCTTAAAAACTCTGATGTCAATTGTTATTGAAATATTAATCATATTGCTTCGCAATGTGACCTGATATTGTACTCTCGAATAAAGTTATTAAATTACCCACATAATAGAAATTTAAAAATATAAATATGATATCATAACTGCAGAATTTTTAAAATTTTAAAAATGTAAAATATATTAATAAATAATTCATTAAAATAGTATGTAAGAGGTGATGATATAAAATGTTTGGCATCGGTTCATGAGGTTTTTATCCACAATACATATAAATGATGACTTCCTATCCAATTTTATGGATGTGGAGATGGGATATGTTAAAAACGAAATTTAATAACTTCTGATTATATATTATCTATCATTTATATTAAATTATAGTATTTTGAGATGATTTTAAAGAGGTGTCATATGAAATAAAACAAGAATGCATAGTTTTGAATTTTAACTCTTCTCTAACCACAAATTTTTCATTACTCCAATTGTATTTATAGAATGTATTTATGAAAAAACAAAAAAAAAGGATGATGTGGTGGAATTTGGGAATTTATTTTTTTAGGTATTGGCCAATCCAAATATGTGGGACAGTTCTAATAAAATGTGTGTTTTTTTAAATTTGGTGAGTGGAATACATGTACGTTTTTATAATATAATGGTCTTCCCACATTTTAAATAGACCAAAAGGGTGAAAAATAAATAATTAGTCATAAATAAAAAATTTAATGTACACATATAGCTTGTATAAAGTTTATGTACATGTATTGAGGCCTTTTGTGCACATTAATATTTATTTTATCACCTTGTTAAACTCATATTCACCTTAACTATGGTAATTTATTTTGAATGTTTTCACAATTCATTATAGTAAAAATTTGAGTTGACATTATTTAATAATAAAAATTATTTTATACTACATATGGAATTAATATTATAAAATTCAATTAACATAAGGGTAAAATGATATTATAAATTAAAACCCATAGACGAGATGAAGGTGGATTTCAAAATGTGTATTTTTTTTAAAATGATATTTTTATATTAACTATATTATTATTAATAAAACATTTATGAATTAAAATTAATATTTATTAAAATTAAATTTATAAAATCACTTAATAATATTCTAAATTATTTATAATATTAATTAATTAAAATGAAGATGTTTTATGTATTTTAAAACAATTTTTATATAAATCATTTTTTAAACCCAAATATCATCTTACACTAAAATCCATTATGAAGTTGATTAAATGTAAATTAATTTGATTAAATTTAACTGAAAAATACATATGTTAAAAAATTATATTAAAACCTATTTTTTATTGAATTTATTAATTTTATGATAAATGAAATTTTTAGAAAAATCTGTATTTTATCACTGTTCACCGAAAAAAAATATTTTCTAAGAGTCCTTAAAATTAACTAAAAGTAAATTTAGATAATCCGAATTAAAAAATTATCATATTTTTATAAAATTTATTTTAAAATTATTCATAAATTTAATTATACTATATTTTCTATGAAAATCAATATAAAACCCTTTTAAAGAAAACATATTTTGATGAATAAAACAACATTACTATAAATTAATAGATTTTATACTAATCAATTATCAATAACTTGTGTGTTTGGATATATATATATATAATAAATTATTTAATACTATTCATACCAAAAAATTTCCCATGTTATATTGGTTATATATATTGAGGCTCATTTAATATCGATGTTTCTTATCGAAGATTCTACCAAATATTGTTTTATTTTCCAAAATATCCTTGTGTTAGATCCCCCACCCTATATAATATATTTATACCACTCAATTTTGAATTTTACACAGTAATTATATGTTTGAAATTTTAAAATACCTTTTTTGGAATCCAACATCATGAAAATGGTCAATAAAATATCCTCTTAATAATAGAAAAATGGTGTATGAAAGTCATTTGGAATAAAAAATTCTATGTTTAAAAATAGAATAACATATGTTGAATTCAATTATTTCAACATCAAAGAAGATGGTAATTAATTGTGGATTTTTAAAAATATCACAGATCTTATAAAACTCAATGATCAACATAATTTTAATGACCTCTAAAATATAAATCTGCTATGAGTGAAGACCATTGATTCGTAAGAAAATAATTTACTATGATAACATTTTTCCTTAACCAATTTCCTTGATTTGAGGAATTATTAAACTATCTATATGGATAAAAAATGAAATATAATTAAATAATAAGTAAAATTTCTTCCTCTAGTAGTTTTCCACCACAATCTCACATTTTATCCAAAAAATTATAATTGAAGGCAAGTTTTTCATAACTGAATAAATAAAATAAAAAAATATCAATAAATGGGATATTAAATCAGTTCCAAATGTCATTTGAAATTATCAAAAACACAACGGTTAGAAATGCCACACCCTACTTTTTTTTATTTAATTTATTTTCATTTTTATTTTATTTTTTCTTGGTTCTGAGGTCTGGGTCGAGCCCCAGGTTATTTTTTTTTCCGTTTAGTACCTTTACTGGGTTTTTGACCCATGCACGGTCACCGTGCAGTTGGCATACACCGCGTGGTCGGCCCAAGTGTCGGGCAATTGCCCTTTCTTTTTGTTGCGGTTATTTTTATTATTGTTATTTTTCATGTTATTATTATTATAGTATTATTATTATTATTATTATTATTATTATTATTATTATTACTATTACTATTATTATATATATATATATTATTTCTGTAACCCTAAATCTTCCCCCCTTCCCCTACCTTCAGCGCCCCCCCTGATTTCCCCTCATCCCGGCCTCACTCCACCCCAGGCGCGTCCTGCTCACTCCGGCACCCGGCTCCGTTCGCCCCCGGCATCTGCGCGACCCCCGACCTCTATTGCTCCCAGTCCCTCTTTGGCCTCTGGTGCTGCTCCCGCTCCCTGTTCCACTTCGGCGAACCCGCACCGGCCTCTGGTGCCGCTCCTGCTCCTGGTTCCACTCCAGCGAACCCTCACCGGCCTCCCTATGCTCTACATCGACCTCCGGTGAACCCGCCTTCCACCGGCCTCCCAACCTCCGACGACCCCGCCTTCCGCCGACATCCCGACCTCTGACGACCCCGCCTGCCACCGGCCTCCCTCCTCCGATGACCGCCTGCCGCCTACCGCCTTCTCCAGTGACCCGCCTCCGCTGTCTGGTGCCATTCCGGTGCCCCTGCCCTTTCTGGATGCCTCCAGTCACTTTCTGGTGAGCCCCTCGGCCGGCCAGCAGCCCCTAGGCACTTCAGGTTTCTTTTCAGGCACTCTGGAACACAATCTGACCCCCGTTCCGGCATCCCAACCTTGTTACGGCGTTTCGATCCGCCACTGCCACATTGCGCCGGCCAGCAGTGCATCTGACGGTCGCGCGCGACCCCCGGCAGTCTCCCTGCCTGAGCACACCGTATCTCCTGATTGGCATGCGACCCCATGGGTCGTGTGCGTCTCTACGCCGAGGTAAATTTTGTGGTGTAAATCTCTTTGAGTTTTTTTATATCATTTGTTTTCTTTTTGGTTATTTCAGTGTTTGTTGCAGCGCTTCGGCGGTGCGTTTTCGTGTACTGTGGTCTTTGGCTTGCGCGTGCGTACGTGCCTGCGTGAACGTCAGGTAGGTTACGTTTTTTTCACTTTCTTGGATTATTTTAAATTATTGTTTGTGGTTTTTTTAATTTGTTTTTTGTGATTTTTGTGACGTGTTGGTAGAGATACAGATGTCGGCAGCTTGCGGGTGCTTGTGCACCCGTGCGTAGCGTGTCGCATCACCGTTTTTTGTCTGTGAGTTGAGGTAGGTTCCCTTTGCCCAGACCAATAATTAGAATTTCTATTAATTCTTGGTATTCATTTAAAATGTGTCTTCTTCATTTATATAAAATGCATATTCAATGTTTATATATATATATGTATATAAATAAATGTTTTTGGTTCTTGAAATGTGGTTTTCAGATGTTTTAAACATGGAATAGTATTTTAAAAAGGGATGAGTTGTTATAAAAGTGTAGTGAAAAGTTTGTTTTTTTTCAATGACATTGCAAAGTTATTTCCAAAATGGGTTATGGTGTGAATTTAAACGAGAAAGGGTTGTTGATTTTATTAAAAAGAGTTCTTCATTTTAAGTGCATTTTAAAGATTTCTTTAAACATATAATACTTTGGTTATTTAGTTACGCTTTCAAACTGTTTTGAAAACCTAGAGTTGTTGGGTTATTATATTTCTAGAATGATGATTTTTTTCCTTGTAAAGTGATGTGGCCCGTTTGGCTCTTGATATTGGTTTGCTAAAATGTAAAACCCCAATTGAGACATTCCCTTTAATTTAAGAAATGTGATGCAAGTGTAAATGTGTGCTTTGTGATATGTGAAAAGTATAAAAACATGTGCGATATTATGTGACATAAAAAAATAAGGGAATGTGCTAATGGAGGGAGAACAGTGCTGAGAGGTTGAGTTAGTGTTTGGATAAAGAAAGTGTTATGTTCATTTTTGTTCTTTTGATAAAAACTTCACCACCATTTGAAAAGGGCACATGGAAAACCCGGGGTATATAGGTGGGCGGACTAGACTGGCGTTCTAGTGATACGAGAGTGGCTCCGGCCTAGTTTCACTTAGTTTGATTGACGCAAAAACACTAACTAAATATGTGATGATGTTGGGGACCACTAGGTTATGGATAATCTCCTACTAGTGGCTCTTGCACGAGAATGGATATTTGTCATGGTTAATCTTAAACCGAGATGCGAGGTTCTAGTGCCCCACACGTGATAGATGAACCTTAGGGGTTTTGACCATGGATATTACAAATGTTTTGGTGTTTGTTGAGTGTTTCTTCTTTTTAGGCATTTAATGTATGATTCCTTATTTTGTGAAAAACCATACTTTGAAATAGATTTTTCTCTTTAAAATTTCAAATGTCAACATAAGTTTGATTTTACCTTAAAAATGTATTGGAATTGAAATGTTTTAATTAAAGGTGAAAGCTTGTTACTTGAATTTGAAAAGGCTGAAAAAATTATTTTAATAAGCCTTATTTTCAAACTAGCACGACTGATTTTCTTCTTAAAGACAAGGGCATAGGGCGTTGGTTCCTCTTGGCTTTCTTGCTGGGTATTATTGTACTCATGCCTATCTTTTACAATTCTAGTTTTAGGTTTCCCTTTGTTCTGGTTTTCTGGGATGAGTCTCTCAATGTTTGAGCAACGTTGGTTTTTCGTTGGATGGTGACCCGTGAGGTCACATGGAGGTACGTTTGTTGTGTAGTTTTTTTTGTTTATGTTGTTAGTGTAGTCTGTTTTGTTTAGTTGTTTTCTTTTATAGATCCTGGTTTGTTTGGGATAAATCTTTCCCAACGATTAAAACTTTATTCCCGACAATAGTTTCCATCCTGGGGGGATCGGGAACGCCCCTCGGGACTTGTTGCGGACTAGTTCGGGTGACCAGTTCAGGGTTGACCTGGGCTGGTTCGTGACAAAATGGTATCAGAGGAGGTTCTTGTTATTTGGGTTGTTCGGTAGGTAGATATTAGGACTGTCGGGACTCGAGAGGTAGGTACGGGAAGGACGCCATGAACCCTCACCTGTTCTGCACCTTAAATCTCCAGGGGTAGTCTGGTAATTGAGTCCTTGTCTCATTCTAGTTTGTTTTGAAATGAGAGATGACTACGTAGGAAAGCCGATGTTACATCGCAAGTTCACATGGAGCAGTGACCCATGTGGAGTCCGGGTACATGGTTTGAATTCCTCCTAGTTGACAGCGCTTACTTGGGACATGGCCCACTATCATGTCGCTAGGTTAAGCATGACTACTAGTCCCTCACTCTAGTGTTTGTTGCAATTTGAGTGTTGTTCTCATTCTGGTTGGTGTAAGTGCATTTTTTGAAATGGAAAAAGGGTTTTGAAAAAATGGAACATATTTCTTTTAAATGACATTAAATGTATGAAATGGGTTTTAAAAATAAATGTTCTTGATTTGGAAATCCATTTTTTGCATGAAATTATTCAAGAATGGTTTGGGGAGAAACCTCAGGGCCACTTTATGATCATTTTCACATGTGTGAGAATGCATGGAATGTGCATGTTGGTGCGCATATAAATGGGAAGCGGATGAAGACATGGGCAATGGTTCATGGGATTACCTGGGTGTGTATTTGAAATTAAAGTCTTGGCCTTGATTTATAAATTGGGTTTTGAATAGGGAAGTGGCATTGGAAAGTGATTTTTGGTTTGAAAAATGGATTTGGTATTGGGAAAGTGGCCTTGAAAGAAGGCTGTTTTGAAATCCAAAAATAAAGAGGTTTTGAAATTTCAAATGAAAAAAAAATATTTTGAAAAGGGTATTTTATTTGGGGTTTTGTTTGTTTTTTTGGATTTGAGTAGGTTGTTGTAGGATGAGGGTGTTTTATTGATGTTGCTTCGAATTTTATCGGTTTCGGCTTGGTGTTTCATATGTTTTTTATAAATGCCGCCTAGAAAGGTCCCCAGTGTTTTTGATGAGTCATGCCCAGTATTTGGTCCTTATCAGACGTCGATTATCCTTCATGGTGATCAGGGTCTGTTAGAGATATTAGAGTGGTTGGAAGAGGTCGAGCGCGTCTTCTGAGTATTGGGAACTCCCGAAGCTGTTGGAGTATATGCCGTTTTGGGTCTATTCGAAGGTCCAGCTCTGGACGAGTAGGAGTTGTTCGCCCCGCCATCACTGCAAGTTGGGATAACATCGGTTTTATTTAAATCCATCCTCATCTGATGGTTTATAACTAAAGAAATGATGATGAAGAAAAGGGAAGAGTTTTTGAATATTCAACAAGGCCAACGGATGGTGAAGGAATATGTTGACCATTTCAAGGAGCTTGTGTCCTTTTCCCTGGAGATAGAGTCACTGTATTTGATGAAGAATTCCCTCTTTATCATGGGTCTTTGTTCGGAGATCAATGAGCAAATATTCCCTTTTTTAAAGCATCACTTTTGAGAAGTTGGAGCATGAGGTGTTTTAGCAGAGTTGGTCTCTAGTGCGCAGACGGTTGGTAATCCACCATATCTAGTTTCTCATGAAGGTCTCCCATATGACGAGCAGAGTGTGGTAGATGGATATGTTCCCAAAGATTCCTCTATAGTGGCTCTGACTTTCATATCGTCGGACCATCTAATGGTTTACCGTCAGTGTAGATGTTTAGGGTATACAAAGTCTTCACGTCACACCCCTTCAACGACATGTCATCATTGCAGTTGTCTGGATCATCTAGAGATGTTTTGCAGGAAGCGTCGCTTGAAGAGGATGTTGTGACTGGAGAAAGTCAGTGCCTGACTGTGAGGAAGGAGATGCTTCATCCATCAGAGCCCCAGCCATAGGTCTCGGGGTGAAGCTCACACACAGATAGGAGTTCATGGGGGATGTGAAGCCTTGGTTCAGGTTTTGTGTTTGGTGTTGACAACAATGCATTAAAGGTCCTTACATTCTCATTATTCCACTATTAATGTTTTGGAATTGTCATAGGTTTGTTGGGTTGTCGTGGAGATTGGATGAGTATATTAGTTTGTAATGCAAACAGTCTCAATGTCTGATTATGGTGTTCTAGATCATGCGTTTTCTTAAAGGTTTGTTTGGATCTTGCGTGAGTTGATCTCAGTTTGACTGTGTTCGTCTGGAGATGTAAGTGTCATTAGGAGAAACGAAATTGTGGAAAGGCTTGGGTTTACTTCGTGGGTTATGTCTTCTCAGAGTTTTTGTTTTCCCTAGTTTTTGAGATTTTGATATAGGTCCAAAATTCCAAGTTTTAGTGGATGATTTTTTACACTCAGGCTATAATGGATAGTTTGGGAGTTCCCGCGCCACCCCCCTCCCGGGGTGGTATGGATGAGTGTTAAGTTTTCCACACTAGTTGAGTTCTTGTGGTGGGGAGAACCCTCCCATTTTCTCATGTCCTCTCGTGTTGTGGTTCCTATTTCTTTCAACTGGGCATTGATTTAAGTTTCTTCTACCATTCTTTTGTGTGACATTCTGGGGGAAGAAAGTTATTGTGGTGGGGAGAATTGTCACAGCCGACTCTTTTTATTTAATTTGATTTCATTTTTATTTTTTTTCATATATCTCAGGTCTAGGCCGAGCCCTAGGTAATTTTTTTTGTCATTTAGTACCTTTACTGGGTTTCGGACCCATGCGCGGTCACCGCACATTTGGCGGACACTGTGTGGTCAGCCCAGGTGTCGGGCAATTGCCCTTCCTTTTTTTGTTGTTGTTAATTTTATTATTGTAATTTTTTATATTATTTTTATTATTATAGTATTATTATTATTATTATTATTATTATATATAAATATATATTATTTTTTTAACCCTAAATCTACCCCTCCTTCCCCTACCTTCAGCCCCCCCCCCCCCCGATTTCCCCTCGTCCGTGCCTCACTCCGCCCCATGCACGCCATGCCCTCTCTGGCACCCGGCTCCGCTCGCCCCTGGCCTCCGCGTGACCCCCAGCCCTTACCGCCCCCTACCACTTATGGCATCCCCCTCTCCCGCTCCCTGTCCCACTCCTGCCTCCGGTGCCGCTCCCGCTCCCGGTTCCACTTCGGCGAACCCGCACCAGCCTCCCTCTCATCTGCATCAACCTCCGGCGACCCCACCTTCCGCCGGCCTCACGACCTCAGGTGACCCCCCGTTCACTGACCTCCCGACCTCCGGCAACCCCACCTACCACAGGACTCCATCCTCCGATGACCTCCTGCCTCCTGCCGCCTCCTCCGGCGACCCACCTCCGCTGTCTGGTGTCGTTTCGGCACCCCTGCTCTTTCTGGTGGTCTCTGGTCGCTTTCCGGCGAGCCCTGCCGCCGACCAATAGTCACCAGGCACTTCCGGTTTCTTTTCTAGCACTCCAGTGCACCCTCCAGCCCCCATTATGGCATCTTAGATTTCTTACAGCATTCTGACCAGCCACCACCACATTGTTCCAGCTAGCGGCGGATCTGACGGTCGGCGCGTGACCCCCGACGGTCTCCCTGCCTGAGCGCGCCGTCTCTTCTGACTGGCACACAACCCCATGGGTCGAGCACATCTCTGAGCAGAGGTAAATTTTGTGTCATAAATCCATTTGAGTTTTTTTATATCAGTCGTTTGTTGTTTGGTTATTTTGGTGTTTCTTGTATCGCTTTGGTGATGCGTTTGCGCGTACTGCGGTCTTTGGCTTGCGCGTGCGTACGCGCCTGCGCGAATGTTAGGTGGGTTACATGTTTTTCACTTTCTTGGATTATTTTAAATTATTTTTTGTGGGTTTTTGATTTGTTTTTTGTGATTGTTGCGATGTGTTGTCAGATATACCGTTGTCGGTAGCTTGCGGGTGCTTTCGCACCCGTGCGTGGCGTGTCTCTTCGCCATGTTCGGTCTGCGAGTTGAGATAGGTTCCGTATGACCTGACAATTAATTAGAATTTCCATTACTACTTGGTATTATTTTAAAATGTGTCTTATTCCTTTATATAAAATTCATATTCAATATATATATATATATATATGTATATGAATAAATGGTTTTGGTACTTGAAAAGTGGTTTTTAGATGCTTTAAAAGTGGAATAGTATTTTGAAAAGGGATGAGTCGTTATAAATGTGCAGTGACATGTTTGTTTGTTTTTTTTCTACGAAATTCCAAAGTGATTTCCAAAATGGGTTATGGTGTGAATTCAATGGAGAAAGGGTATTTGATTTTATTAAAAAGTTTTCTTCATTTTAAGTTCAGTTTTAAGCTTGCTTTAATCATTTAATACTTCGGTGGTTTAGTTACGCTTTCAAACTATTTTGAAAACATAGAGTTGTTGGGTTATTATATATCTAGAATGATGATTTTTTACAAGTAAATTGATGTGGCCCGTTTGGCTCTTGAGATTGTTTTACAAAAATGGAAAACCCCACTAGAGAAATTCCATTAAATTTAAGAAATGTGATGAAAGTGTAAATGTGTGCTTTGTGATAGGTGACTAGTGTAAAAGCATGTGCGATATTATGTGACATAAAAAATAATGTAATGTGCTCAAGGAGAGTGAAATGTGGTTAGAGGTCGAGTGAGGTTTTGGATAAAGAATGTTTTATGTTCATTTTTTTCTTTTGATAAAAACCACACCACCATTTGAAAAGGGAACATGGAAAACCCGGGGTATCTAGGTCGGCGGACTAGAATATCATGCTAGTGATACAGGAGTGGCTCCGGCCCAGTTTCACTTAGCTGGATTGACACAACAACACTAACTAAATATGTGACGATGTTGGGGACCACTAGGTTATGGATGATCTCCTACTAGTGGCTCGTGCATGAGAATGGATATTTGTTATGGTTAATCTTACACTGAGACCTGAGGTTCTAGAGCCCCACATGTGCTAGATGAACCATTTGGGTTTTTACCATGGTGCTTACAAACGTTTTGGTGTTTGTTGAGTGTTTCTTCTTTTAAGGTTTTTAATGCAAGTTTCCTTATTTTTTGAAAAACCATACTTTGAAATAGATTATTCTCTTTACAATTTCAAATGTCAACATAAGTTTGATTTTACCTTAAAAATTTATTGGAATTGAAATGTTTTCCTTAAAGATGAAAGCTTGTTACTTGAATTTGAAGAAGCTGAAAACATTATTTTAATAAGCCTTAATTTCAAACTAGCACGACTGGTTTCATTTTTAAAGACTATGGCATAGGGAGTTGGTTCTTCTTGTCTTTCCTGCTGATTATTTTTTTACTCATGCCTATCATTTACCATTACACTTGTAGGTTTTCCTTTATTCAGGTTTTCTGGTTTGGGTTTCCCAAAGTTGCAGCGATGTTGGTTTTTTGTTGGATGGTGACCCGCGAGGTCACATGGATGTAGGTTTATTGTGTTGATTTTTTGTTAATGTTGGTAGCGTTGTATGTTTTGTATTGTTTTTTTCTTTTAAAGATCCTGGTTTGTTTGTGCTAAATTGTTCCCAACGATTAAAACATGTTGCATGACATTATTTCCCATCCCGGTGGGATCGGGAATGCCCCTCGGGACTTGCCGCGGACCGGCTAGGGTGACCGGTTCTCGGTTAACCCTGTCTAGTTCATGACAAGAAAAATGTAAAATAATTCCCATAATAAATAAACCTTCATAAGAGGAGAAAATATATTAGTCTTCATAAATAAATTGTAATACCAAATGTTAAAAATAAATCATTCCCAAATAAAATCAATAATAAAGTGTGTTTAACCAAATAGGGTATTTTATAAATTTCATATTACTAATAAAAATTAAAGACATATAAATTTGGAATTACATTAATAACTTATTTACCAAATCATTTCCAATCACATGGTTCTCTATATTATAAATCTTTTTCCCCATAATTACCTCAATATCCGAATTCATATAAAGTCTAATGGTTATCCATAAATAAAAATAATTGCCAGTAAAATTTAATGGAAAAATTCACATTAAAATAAATCATTATATATAATTCATCCCAATACAACTTTTTATAATGTTTCATAAATATCATTATGATATAATCACACAAAACATCAATGGTTGTGTCTATGAATTGGAATGTATGATTTTCGAACACTTTTAAGGCCTGTGATAGAGTCCGTGAATCATAATATAGCATCACATGAAAACAAATTGACATATAAAAATTATCTAAACCCTACATTGATTCCAACTATAATTAAATTGCAATAGGCACTCTCAGATCTAGTGCTAAAATCATAAACATTACATTCCAAAATTTGAAACTAATGAAAGAGACCCATCATTCACAATACAAAATATACACCATCAGATGGAAATATCGTTTCACATACAATATAACTGAAAATTTCGGTTTAGTGTTTAATAGAATTGGGAAAAGAAATAAAAACATGGATGCGTAAGTAATTAGTTCAAAATGATGAAAATAATCACTCATTATACAATGATTTTTATATTCCATATTTTTTTATCATCATAATCCATATCAAACCCTTATAAACATAATTCATTAATAAAAATTCTTGAAATTCTGGAGAAATTTAAATATAAGAACAATGGTATCAACTTCTATGTTAGGGTAAAAATAATCAATATCTATTGAATATTCTCATAGAGAATAAAACGAATATAATGTGATGATGACATAATCAAATTTCGTGAGTATAATATAAAAATATTTCAATCAATCAATACCCAGATGATTAGAAATAATAACATGACATAAGGATTTAATAATGGAACAATTCATAAAAATCATAATTATGTATCACGGTGTATTAAAAATGATCATAAGAAGCATTATAAAACCATAGTAAGAATAGATAAAATGTATTGGTATCTTGGGAATATTCTCATAATATCACTCATACATATCAAACAAACAATATGATCAACTACAATATATAACGTACCCAACTCATTAAAGGAAAATAATGTACCCACCCATCCTTGGTTTGTCATGAAACCACTCATCATTGTTTAATAACATAAAAAATTATCCGTGATTTATAAAACAACCACCTTCTTTTGTTTATAGTAGAACCACCCATTGTTATAAAATATTTCCACGTATCAATTCATGAATAAAGTCCACTGGGAAATTATATCATCATTAATTAATCAAAATTACCTATATTATTTTGAAAACCATATTTTCCCACGAAAACTCTATGGGGTTCATAACAATACCTTGGAAACATTTTCATATTGTGGAAAAGAAAACAATCTCTTTGAAACATGATTAACCCATGGATGAATAATGAGTTTGAGAACAATATCTATGAAAATGGCTCGCCTGTGGAAAATTTAACTAGTTATATTAAAATATCTACAATGAATTAATTACCCATGGAAAATAAATTGGTTTTATAATAATTTATTTAAATATTTAGTAACATGTAGAAAATAAATTGGTTCCATAACAATCACCATGGAACATGATTAAATTGGGGAAAAGAAATGAGTTTCATTAAAATATCTTTTGTACCATTATAAATGAATGGATAATAAATTGTTTAATAAAATTATATTTCGAAAATTCTTATACCAAGGAAATGAAATATGCTTCATATAATTATCATTGAATCATTATTAACACATGGTAATGAAATATGTTCCACAACAATATCCATGAAATATTATTAACCCTTGAAAAAATTTATTTATAAAAATTTGGTCCTCATAAATATTAACCTTCCAAAAAAATAATAAGAATTATATCATTCGATAAAATACCTAATAAATCATAAGTTACATAAAAGGATTCCATTATAAAGGAAAAATTATTTTGATAGATCACTTAAAATATTTCAAAAAGAAAATTAATTCTCATTTAAAATAATTTTTTCTAATATAAAATCATAAAATATTTTTGAAAGAATTTTCTATAAAAATAATACTGAAAATATAATAATGAATAATAATATAAATTGATGTTCATTATTATGGTCAATTATATTCATGTCATACACTTTAAAATAATGTTTCATTTCACATTTTTGGTAAAATACAAATGATCAGTTTTTGGAAAATGAAATTAAAATTCCAATGAATTTTTTTTATAAAATGTAAAACATGGGTAAAAATAAATTTTAAAAATAATATTAATACTGAAAAAATTATTTTTAAAAAAATTTCAAACACAATTTTTTTGAAATAGAAATGGTTTTTTATCTAAGATAGATATATTGAAAAAATTTCATAAATTAAGAATATTTATAATTAAATCTGGATTCCATAATGAGAATAAAATAAAGGGTAACCATATATTATTATAAATAAACTAAATGAGAAGTTTTTTTTTATATTTTTATAGATATATTGATCATTATATTTCATCATCTAAAAATAAACATAAAAACCCGACAAAAGATGGGATTGTATCATAAAACCTTTACCAATTTGTTAACACATAATTGTAATCCCTGTGAAGGAATAACTATGAATTAAATATAAAATGAAATGATAATTACTAAATTCGAGATATTTCATTGAAAAGTAGTTTTTTATACACATCATAAAATATGATAGTTTCATAACATAACATATGTCTCAAAGAAGGAAAAATGATACAAAAACCCTTACTACATTGGTAACTTTTTATCCATTAACACCATGAATGGTATTTACTCAAATGGATATTTATATCATAATAATTATCAAAATTATATCCATATAATAAATTAATGGACAATACATACCCCCATATAACTTAAATAGGTGTTGAATATGTCTTGTGTCACATAGAAGTAAAAAAGTGACATATAATTAACATATCTTGATTGTATACTTTAATTGATCATCCGTAAACATATATATAATAATATTAAATATATTTTGTTTTTAATAACCATATTTTCCCTATATAATATTTTATTCAAAAATAACTTATTTAATTTATTTTTATGTATATATTTAACATTTAATTATTTATGACCACATCATGTGTTTTGAGGACATTCGGTTCATTATTTCAAAATAGCAACAATTTTTTATTCATGGTCATAAAGACAATGTTCAAAACACTCTTCAATAATAATAATGATATATTTATAATATTTATTCCATGATTAGTCTATTTAAACCAATCATGAAATATGGTTATAAAATATGAAATATGATACGATTATGGAGACAATATGTCATATGTACGCTAGTGGGGAATTTTAATTTTTCATTATTCATTATGGAAAGAAGGTAATTATAATTTTAACACTACATAATGTTAATAATTTCATAAAATTCATATTATTTAATTAAATATCCTTATGTGTATCAATATTGTGAGGTTCCAATGAAAACAAATCTCATCACTTTATGGTGGAAGTAGTCCACGTATACATGGATGCCAATATAATTTCCTAGTATAAGAATACAAATGATTTAATATATTTTCAGAAATTTTAATATTTCATGAATATAATTATTTTTTAATTTATATAACATTTATTCACTAAAATTAATTTATTAAAATCTATGTAATGAATTAGAGAAAAACTAATCAGATCACTTCATGAGGTGGTACATCACCCTACACAGAAGCAATATTTTCATATTCTCCATAAAATGTAGTGTAAAAAAATAAAATATGATCTCACAAATACCTAAGTATAACTATTTTACAAAATAATATTTATAGTAAAGACATGTTATTACCAGATTCCATTAGAGGTAATGATGGAAAAATTGACACCGGTTCACGAGGCGATAGGCTTCTGTATAAAAGAATAATGAATTTGTATCACATTTGATATAAGATGAGATGATTTTAAGTTAATAAATTATAATAATTACATATATTTATATTGTAGATAAAATTTTTATCATATTAAAAAAATTAAAGGATATTTTAAAGGGTTGGAAAAAGAAATAAAATAAAAAAATTTAGTAAGGAATTTTACCTCTTCTCAGACTACCTCATATATATAATTCATAAAGAATTTAAAATATACCATTATGACCAAACCAAGAATTATAAAATTTTTGAAATAGAAATTATAAGGGATTTTTTCATTTAATTTTTGATTCAAAAAGGGTATATTGTTTATAGAAGATAGGATTATGGGTTTCCTTTTATAAGGGAGGTGATTGGTACACTTCTAATTTTTAAAAGAAAAATGTCTATCAATTTTTTCAGATCCCAAGTGGGTATAAGGGGATAATTATAAATAATTTTATATATTAAGGTGGAACTATTACCAATAATTTATTTTGAAATTTTTATATTTTATTTTGAGCCGTATGATTTTAGCTTAACCCCATGGAAAACCTGTATTCACTTTAACTATTGTAATTTATTTTTAATATTTTTATTTTTAATTATGGTGAAAAATGAAGATGAATGTATTAGATACTATAATGTATTTTTATTCAAAATTTGGAATCATTTTTTTTAATTTCAATCATATAATTGGAAATATATTATATAAAATATTACCCATAAACATGAAGAAAAATAATGTATTCCCAAGGGGGTATATTTCTTGAAAAATATGTTTTTTATTAACTCTATAAAATATAATAATAATTTAATGATTTTAATTTAATAATTATAGATAAATTATATATATATATACGTATATATTAAATTTTATGAATTCTTTAAGGATTTTTGTAATTAATTAAAATGGAGACACATTATGTATTATAAAACAATTTTAATAAAAATCATGTTTTTAAATATAAAATCATATTTATTTTAAAAAAACCATTTTATGTTGATTAAATGTTTATTAAGTGGATTAAATATAATTAATAAAATATTTTTTTATATTTTATTTTATTAAAAATGAAATTGTACTTTTATATATCTTAATTTAATGGAAATTAACAACATTTTTAGAAAAATATGTATTTTTATCCATTCACAAAAAAATCATTATTTTCAATGAAATAACATTATTTCACACAGAGTACATCTAGATAATATTATTTAAAGTTGGATTTTTATGTTATCAAATTCATTTCAAAAAATTTCCAATTAACTATTTAAAATATTTTATTCAAGGAAATCAATAAATAACATTTTTGATGATTTCATATTTTTGAAGAATAAAATAATATTACCAAAAATTGACTGGTTATTTTTTAAAAATGATAGATAATTTTTTTAGTTTGAAATATATATATATATATATATATATATATCATTAATTTTTTATTATATTCATACCTGCCAATTTAATGGATATGTTGTAATGGTTATCTATTTTGTGGGTTGTTTAGGATTATTATTTCTTGTAGAACATTATATTGAACATACTTTTCTTTTATAAACTCTTAGTTTGATACAATGATTATACCCAATAAGTATTCATGACCAATGAACCTTGAGCTATGATTTGAAAAATTTTCTTATCCTACTAAAAGGGATGTTTTATTAATCTAGACAGAGTGTATCCAAATTTTACAATTGGGTAACACCCCTAATAAACGATCCACATGATTGTTGTCTTTAAACTAGTGGATCTTGGGTCAAATATATATGACCATAAAATTTATCATTTCATGGTTAAAATTTTATAAACCTATGATTAAAATGAAATAAACATAAAACATGTTAGAATGAGAACCCACAAAAGGTGTTCTGATAAAAATTCTGGTCTACACC
This sequence comes from Viscum album, assembly GCA_963277665.1. NCBI lineage: Eukaryota > Viridiplantae > Streptophyta > Magnoliopsida > Santalales > Viscaceae > Viscum > Viscum album. Next base: position 1,575,543,625 of record OY728127.1, read on the forward strand.
CACTAAATTATTCACCCAAGTGTTTTGTAAAATGGTTTATAGTAAATAAAATAGAAATAAATCTCCTGGGAAAAAAATTTAAGTCTTTGTAAAAGTAGATACATCCTCATTGGAACTATTGGTATAGGATTAAGTTGGAGTAATTACTCAAAATATCTCCTTGATGTTATAATTTGTTTACTAGTTGGTGACAAAATATTTATGGTCCACAAACCTGTATTAAATATTAGTTTTTTTTTAAACGCCTTAATGTATTTTAATTTTTAGTTAATTACAAAAAATTTCTTAGCATTTCATAATCATCTTGGGTGATCATATACTACAAGATCTATTTTTCCTAGTTCTTCCCTCCAGAAATAGGTCACATGGACTAGATATAGAAAATGACCCTACTAGGATTCCCTATATAATTGAAACAATGTCAATGAGATTATTCCAAGAGGTTATTTAGTCCCTGTGGATAATTCTTCCTAAAAACAATGAGTAATTTTCTTAACTTCATTGAACAATGGATTCTTTTAGATTCAATTTTGACTATCACCCACCATGTACCACATTTAGTTATATTAGAAGTACATAGATCATGATTTAAAATCACCACAACTAAACAATTCTATTGGATTCAACATCCATTATGTTACATCACAATGTATTTTACCCTTTCTCAAAGCATTAATGTGATATTCCATTCATGAATAATTTTAAACCCTTAACCACATATGTAATGACACGCCCCTTATCAAATGATTGAAAGAGAAGAAGGGAATTACATGGCCTTAATAGACATCCCAAAGATTCCAATGAATCAAAAAAAAATCCAATGGGCTTCCATACACATGGAGACGATTTTCCCATTAAGAATAAAAAAAATTAAAAAACAATCCATAATAAAAAAATCACTATATGATTCATGATAGAAATGAAATTCAACTCAACATTTTATTAATAAAAATAATAATAAAGTTGAGTTCCATAATGGAAGATAACAATATCAATGTAAACAGTGGAAGACAAACTAATAACACTCCAAGACAACAACAAGACTCTATTCTCAACATGATACATTCACTTAAACTTCACCAAATATACCAAGTGTCACAATGCATTGCTAATGACATTTTAAATTTTACATCATACCATATCCTAAAAGATGAAATCTGTAAAAGATACAATGTTCCAAAGTAGGTTTATATACTAAAACACCTCAAGTTTCACCCAATGACATCCCACTTAATTCCACTAGTATACAATGTTTTAGAAATATTTACCTAAAAGAATATAATTAAAAAAATTCGAAATCCGTTTATATAAATATATAAACAAATCCTATTGTAAATTGATTTATAATGAATGCATATAATCAATTCTTCAAATGATTTAACATTAAATTTTTGTATATCTCATTCCCTTCCACTAAACTATACATAAACCCATGCATATTATCCATGGACCTCCCTATAATCTGGAGTGGTGAGTCATCCTTCTAGTAATTTGTCACTTAGTAGACCACTTTCATGGGGTTACTTCTCACCCTTATCCAAATCAACCTTATGATGCGGGTAATTTATGCCCCTATCCATCCTAATGAATATTAACTAAATCTATAATACCATTCCATCCCATGAAAAATTCAATCATGTTCAAACCATTTCTATGAAAATTCATACTTTCAACTAAAAACCATTTTCCTTGTGGCATATCCATTTTTTTTAAATCATCATTTTAAAATCATGTTATTGATGACACTGTCCAATGACACCAATGATCCCAATTTAAAAAAAATTTAACTCAAGTGGGTTTTAAAAATAATTTCAAATCATATAAAATATTTATTTAAGTCATGGAAAAAATTAAGTAAGCCTTCTTGTTTTTAAATAATTGATTATAAAGTGAAGGCACCGACCTCAAGAGTTTTCAAAAAAATAAAAAAGGAAAATGAAACATCACAAAAAATGTTTTAATATAAATAAACACTCCATACATATATTACCCTATCATAAACTAAGAAAAATATTATCATATTTGACATATGAAATATTATATCTACCCACAACAGTCTTATATCTTATCAACATTGATGAAGAAAGAAGTAGGGATAAGAAAACTCATATTTAATAACAACGAAATATCACACACCTCATGAATCAGGCTTATTGTAATCAAGGGTTGGTTCCATATCACTTACAAATCTTATGGGAGTGTATTGTTATCCATTGAAATGAAAAAATCCCTTATCATTGTGGTATATGGGTAAAAATTAAAATCATAGTGGAAAAACATGTTAGATCCACAATTTAAGAATCTATATTTTGACTAGCTCATGGGGTAGTCACACATATAGATGAAATGTGTGTTAAACATGCTTTAGCCCCTGCCTTATGGATATACCTCACATAATCTACAAACTATCTGTCAACTGTGATGAAGCCACAATGTCAAAATCCATAAACTATTTTTTGATGTACCCAGTTTTTCTATAGTGGATGCAAGGTTTTGGAAAATTTTGTGCCACTCTTGTGCCTTCCATAAAGATAATGTCTCACTTTTCATGGTTTCTTGTAAGATATCCATGGTTTCCACAAACCATGAACTATCCCTACACCTATATAAATTTAAAAATATTCATTAAATGAACTCAAAAATCTCCCAAACTTTACCTCTATAATTTATATACATAAAAAGAAAAAAAGATACATGGCAGAAACTGGGGGTAATAAAAATTTTCAACCATTGGACTTTACATCCTCATAATGAAGAAAATAATCAATGTCTAGAATGAGTTGTGGTTTTTTTTTCAATTATTATTCTTCTTTTTTTCTCAATATGCTTCCAAAATTTGACCATGTTTCCACACAACCTACACAAGATTGATAATTTTTTCATGAATTTCTTTCTCTGTAATATATAAAATCCACACTAGGATTTGTTCCAATGATGGAATTATATCAATTTCAATGTGATCCCTTCGGATCACATGTCTAGGATCTGGATGATAGTTTTTCAACTGAAATACGTGGAACACATTGTGCACCACTCTAAACCATGGTGGTACAACCAAAAAATATTCCACCTCTCCCACCTGTTCATGTATCTCAAGAGGGACTTTGTATATTGGATATAACATTCCCTATATCTCAAAATGTCTATGTACTAGAATGGGTGAAATACATAAGAAAACATTATGCCTTAATAAAAATGACAATGACCATCGATGATGATCCCCATATGATTCCTAATGACCAGACCCATATAGATCTATTTCCTAATCAACTGATTCTTTTAGGATGTTTCATGGACAAGTCATGGCCCAATTAGTGAAGTCTAACGTGTTTCCACACATCAATGTGGATATTGACAATGATGAAAATAAAATTCCTCAAACGGATCCATATATATACCGAGTTGTGCTGGTTTTTGTTATATTATAACTCCACCAGTTGCACATTTTCTTCTCATGAGCCCCAAAATTCCATTACACATTCCCAAAACATGTACTCTAATATTTTTATCATTATTTTGGATTTCCCATCCATTTTTGGATGATACTCCATTTTCGTAGACAAAATAGTCCCAAGGGAGTTTCCATAAGGATTTCTAGAAATAGAAGTTAATCATCAGATCTCTTTCTGACATGAACGAAACAGAAATTCCAAGCCTCTTTACCACATCTCAAAAAGTTATTTTTCTTATATCCTATACTGTAAGTGTTTTCCAAATAGAAATGAAGTGGAATGAATTAGTGAGATGATCCACAACCACCTATATAGAATCATGCTTTCAGACCATTCCTGGGAGACTTGTAACAAAATCCATGTTTGTTTCTCCCATTTACACACTTGGATAGTTAAATATTGTAACATACCTAATTTTCTTCGTTGTTATTTCAAAACATTAAAAAAAGTTAAGCACCAATAAATAAACACATCCACCTTGATTTTCATTCCAATCCACCAAAAAAACCCCTCTAATGCCTTATACGTCATGTGTATTCTAGGATGGACTGCCCATCTCAAATAGTGGTAAGCATGTGAATGTTTTTCCTAATAAGTCATATGTACAACACTTGGATCTCGAATAGAAAAAACTGAACTCTCATATAGCCTCCATCACTAAATATTCTCCCTACCATTTAGTTTTTAGGACATAACAACATATTCCAAATTGGATTTCTATACCTCTTTTACCAGTATTTCCAAATCAAGAACCACCAAAAATGAAAATATAACCCCAATGTCACCTTAGTATTCACATTCGACAAGAATGTTGGATAGGACTAACATAAGCTACCACCTATCTGAAATTATTTTCCTAACATAGAATAAGACTTCTGGCTTATTGAATCAGCTAAAAAATTTCCTTTCCTAGTGCATACATCATGATAAAGTAGAACATTTTTTGATAAACCATACATCTTCTGTTCCTCAAATTCAAATCCCTTTGTGAGAAAATATGCATCATGTTCGTATGATCATTGAACATAATAAATTACTCATTGAATAGATAATGATGACAAGATTTTCTATCATGGATTACTACAACAAAGTTCAAATCATGTTTTGGGTATTTCATCTAATGCACTATTAAATTATTTGAACCATAAGAAAAAACACGGTCTCCTTGCATGTGAACACATCCCAACCCATATATTGAAGCATCACAATAAACAACGTACCCTAGTATTGATTGCAGAAAAATCAAGATCAGTGCATATGTAAGCCAAAACATTAACTCTTGAAATTATTTCTGGAATTCCTCATTCCATTTGAAAGAATCATTCTTATTTTTCAAAGTTTTCATTGAAGAGGGTATCCAAGAATATTCACACACAAAGATATGGTAATAACTACATTGGCAAAGAAAATTCTATATCTCGAAGACAATTATTGGCACATTCTTAGATACACCAAGTTATATCTTTTCTAGATCCACTAAAACAACTTTTTAAGAGACATCATGGCCATGAATGTGTACCTATTGTATCCATAAATCAAATATTGATCATTTTTCAGATAAATGATTGTCACTTATGATTCTCATAACTATCACCAAGTGCTTATAATGATCTTACATGGAACATGAATACATCAATATGTCACCTACAAAACCCATGAAAATAGAAACCACATTTTATGAAGATATCCAATTCATAAATTCCATAAATATCAATGTTGATTTTTTATGACAAAAATTAATTACCTGATATTCATAATACAAATATCTTATTTTGAATTTTTCATTGATAATATCTTCCTTCTGAACTATAAATTAGTTATATAATGATCACAAGATAATATTTTATAACCAATGTGTTCACGTAAATTGATCTAAAAGAAAATCAATGCTTTGAAGTTGTACATGTTCTTTGTCAAAACGTGGTTATGCTTTGGATAATCCTCACACAACTATAATGTTAAATATATTTTCCTCATGAAAAAAACTAGGGCTAACCCCAGAGATGTGCTCAATTGAATGAATCCCTTTCTTTCTAGTCATTACAACATCTCTTTCAACTCAATTAATTATGTTGTTCCTATTCGATAAGTTGGAATTTTCATATGTCTGGTCCCCAGAAAGAGTTCAATCACGAACTCCACATTTGTAATTGGTGGAAACCCCTAGAATTCTTTTGTAATGAAATACTAAAAATAAAAAAACTTCTAGAAAAGAACATCTCCTAACATGTTCTATTGATTCTAGGGGAAAATCCACCAACTGGAAAGATATTTATCCCACAGTTGATGCCAACATTCCCGTTGAACCAATCTTTACATTCCATAATCCTATAAATTTATATTCAATGCCATAATCAGTTATGAAGCTAATGTTTTTATGATGATCGTTGTGATAAATGAATGATTTAAACCAATCAATACACATTATTACATCTTTGAAATCTATATCCAGCACTAAGAAGTCATATTTCAACTCAGGTGTATCAAATGTTACCAAACATGTTGTACATAAGAATGATCCACATTCACTATTTCTATGAGGAGATTTATTTTTTATTACAGAGGGAATTGTATAATGTTTTAAACTCAGAAAATCAATATCATCAAAATTTATGAAGGAATTTCATTAACCTGTATCAAACAATATTTTCATAGGAGATGAATTTAATAGAATCATACCTGTCATAGTAGATCATCCCACCTAAAGATCCACAATATAATATTTAGATCCATATAATTGTTATGTCACTAAACATTATTATTTTTCCCCTATTGATATTTTCTTTACTAACATGTCACAGTTTTCCTAGAATCACCACAGATAGCTCTTTTCTACTGATGAGATTGGTTCGGTTGTCCTCTTACAATCAAAGCATGAAATGTCTATGAAACATGAGATGTATCTCGAGGACCTACACATGGTGCACTACGACAATAGAAAGGATGATTCCTAATATGGATGTAGTTGTGGTGTTCTCTAGGTTTTTTCATAAAATAACTCTTTATTTGGTCAAGAAAACCATATAGGAAACATCCAATTTTGCTCTTGGGTCTTGGTGGAAGGATCACTCATCCAGATGTTTGATTTTGATTAATTATACCACCTTGGATGTAGGTTTCCCTCTTATTCATGCATATAAAATTAGTGTTACCACCATTTATTGGGGTCATCTGCATGCTTATACCTTTCATTGATCTTGAGATGTCCCCTTCAGCTAGCATCTTTGTATATTCTCTAATACAGAGCACGGCTATCTTCGAAAAAATCTCTTGGAATTCCCCGATTTGATGATACATTCATTAAATGATGTAGTTTCCACAACCTTGGATTCAAATTATAGTAAATCATTTAATTTATCATCATATATGATGATAGATGGATTTTCTTGCTTCAAGATGAAAATATTTTTCATTCTCATAACATTGAATATGTGAGGATAGAATTGATTGTTGAATAATTCCTCACTATCCTCCCAACTAAGGCGTTGATATGCTTTATCCTACACTTCATGTTCATACCACTAGCATAAAATTTAGTAGAGCATATATGTCACCTTTTTGACGTTCATCTCCACTAGCGTGTCACTGAAATAAAAGATATGATTCGTCATGCTCAGCCACACCAATAACATTTATGGATCAGAATCTCCTCAAGAGAAGGGTTTATACTGCTTATGGAACTGGGATAAAAGATAAACTTACCTTGGACAATTCCTTTGATTCCTTGTGTTTACATCTTGGATTTCTTGAAAGATACTATGAACTAGCTCTTAGTAAACATGTGGCCCAACTAAAACCACATACTCTATAGTTTCATCAAGTTTGTTTTTATGACACTTATTGGGTTACATTTTCTAAACAACAACAAACTCTATGAGTCTCACCCACTCTTAACTAAAGGAATAAAATTTTAAAATTCAACCACATAAACTATCACAACATTTCATTCCAAAATTAACCTATTCTGCATTCAACCATTACTGATTAGATAAAACATGCATTTTTAAAATCAAACCATTTTCAAAATAACTATATCATGCTATTTTTATTAAATCATTCATTTTATAACACCATCACACTTTTTTTAAAAAAATACCCACATTATCACAATACATAAACTATTTCTAAAAATGATGTATGCAGTCCTAGTGGGATGTTCATCCACTAATGAATAGAATGATCATTTCATTGGTTATTCTAATGAAAATGATATTCCAAAATCCTATATGTTTCCCTAAATACATATGTACCCAACCCCCTGGTAAATTGGAATTCAACATAAAAAGGTTAGCTATGTATTTTTCTACTCAACATTTCATGTTATGACTATCCTACTTATTTCTACATTCCCAACACAAGGAATAGATTTGAATGAATTCAACTCCATGTCCAACATCACTAATGAAGAATTATCCCAAAAAGATTTTCAATCAAACAAAATTGATACCACTTATCCAAAAAGATTTTGGAATGAACCAAAGTGATTCCACTTATTCCAAATGAATTTTGGATTGAAAAAAATTGACAAAAATTGTAATTTCACGCCCTTTTTCATTGGCTTGATAGGGTGGAAGGGCATTACATATCCATAAGCCACATACCCAAGATTCCAAAGGCTAACAATAAATGTCGAACATATTCCATACATGTGGGGGATGATTATCCATTTAAGAATAAAACCACTAGAAAAACAGTCCATAAACAAACCAACAATATATGTTGAATGATAATAATGAAAGGAAACTCAAAATTTGAGTTATAAAAATCATAATAATTTCATGTTCCACAATGGTAGAACATAATATCTAAGTAAAAAGTGGAAGACAAACTAATAACACCCCCTAAGAACCACCAAACTCGAGGCTAGACAAGAACCATTTGAAAAATTCGCTAAATAGCCCATGTATCATGATGTATTTAAAAAGACATGTGATACCTTACCATTTTCTATATCCTAGTAGATGAAATCTGAAAAAAGCACAAAAGTGAAAAAGTATGTGTGAGAACTAAAACACATATGGTTTTCCCCAATGACTTCCCAACTCATTCCATTTGGATAGAACATGTTATTGAAATTTACATAATAGAATTTTTGTAAAAAAATTTCTAAAATTGTTTATATCATAATATAATCAAAATCTATTGTAAATAGATTTCCAAATAATCAAAAAAAACCATTCTTTAAATCATGTAACATTCCATTTTGGCATAACCCCTTCTTTTCCACACAAACATGCATCCAACCAAGCATACTATCCATGGTTCTACCTATACTCTAAAATGGTGTGCCATCCTTCCACTAGTCCATCACATAGTGGACCACATTTATGGGGGTACTGAATTCCCGTATCCATCCCATCCTTTTGATGGGGGTACTTCATGACCTTATCCATACCAATTCATATGAACACATGTCACAATACCATTCAATCACAAGACAAATTCAAGAATGTTCCACACATTTATATAAAGGAACATTCATTCAACTAATAACGATTTTCCATGAAAAAAACCAACAATTATTTAAAAATAATTATTTTAATATTAGGATATTGAAAACACAATCTAATAACACGCCAATGTTCCGAATTTCCACAAACCATCACTCAACAGGGTTTTAAAAATTATTTCAAAGTGGGTAAATCATCAATTTCAATCACAGAATACAATTTTAAACTAAAATTTCATGTTCTAAAATAATGTTATTGAGAGAGAATCCATCTACCTCTAGATTTTTTTTGAAAACATTAAATGATGCGAAAAATGCCACAAAACCATGTTGAATATCCATCAACATACCATAGATATATTCCCTAATCTGAATCAATTATATTTATAATCATATTTAACATAAAAATAATTTTATACCATTATCATACATTATTTATTAAAATGAGAGGAAGGACAAATAATATATAAGAAAAATCCTGAAGAATGTTAAACAAAAATTGATCACATTATGCAAAAATAGGGCTTTAAATCATCCAGGGACAACTCCTGATTTATTTCAAATCACTTGGGATAGGTTTTATATCCTTTGTGAGGACAAAATAAAGAGTTGGAGATATTTTAGGTTAAACAAAACAATTATGAGAAAAACTATTAGATCAAAAAGTTAAGGATCTAAATGTTGACCTGTGTGTGGTTTAATTGCATGGTTAGTAAACTGTGAGCTAACCATGCCCAATCCACTAGATTATGGATGGACCACTCATGGTTTTCTCAAATGGTCTACAGACTATGATACAATTGTTCTGAATCCACTACCATAAATATCCATAACCCTATTTCTCAATGTTAAGGGTTTCTACTTGGTGGATGCACAATTTGGGAAAATTGTGTTCCACCTGTTCTCCTCCTACAAAGCTCATGTATCATAGTTCATGTTCCCTACATGTGTTGCATGTTTTCCAGAAATTGTGCACCTCCCATGCACCTGTATAAAATCCCAAAAAATTATTCAAATCACTCCAAACACTTCAAAACATTACCTATATGATTAATATATATAAAAATTATAATTAAATGGTTATATACTAGAAATTAGGGGCACAACAACACGACTAAAAACATTTTATAGGGACCGATATTCTAGAATATAATCTAAAAAACCCTAGTGTTTTTAGATTATTTCATCAATATATATTTTCTGTATTTCCTACTTCATCATAAAACCAATTGAATATTCACAAATAATCAATGTCCCTTTGAATGTAGTGGGGACCTCACTTCATAACTATTCTCCTAAGTTATATGGTATGATCTATAAGGTCTTATGACCCAACAAACAGATGTGTCTCCTACATGTAGGAATGGACCTATAATCTTCCTAATCTACAATCGCACCATGGTGGATCCCTACACCTTATGGTGTTTTAGTTTCATCCCTGATATCACTTCCCCATTTCATATTCACCAGTTCAAGATTGGAGGCATGTGAATTATTCAACTCACATTATGAATATCTAGGTGGAATTTTTATCCCTAATATTTTACCATCCACCAAAACCCATCTCGGTGTGTATGATAGGTGTCACAACACATCATGGACATTTATCCTTTATTTTTTCTTAATTAATTCAGGGATTCATATCCTTTTAGGGACATTCGTTCTTCATAATATCATAAAATAATGTATGGTATCAAAACGCTTCATGGGAACTCATTCAATGTAATCCTATCAAGGATGTAGGCATTTCAAATCCTTTTGAATAGAAATCCTTTAGTACCAGTAATAGTGGTCTGATCAAGAAAACCAAAATCTAGAGAACCTAATTTTCCAAGCTGTAAGAACCTAAGCTATAATAGCATATAGTCTAAGATAAAAGACCCTAAACTACATAAATAGTCATTCTGATATAGAATACCTTTAACTTTAGAAATATAATGTTTGAACTAGAATACAATAAACTACAATAATATTATATTCATGTGAATAGTCCATAAACTAAAAAAATAAATGGTCTAAGCCAGAATAATCAAATAACAAATAATATATGGATTATGCTTGATGATGTTGACAATCAATAGTAGAAGGTAAAATCTAAATTAACCAATATAGAACAATAGATAACCCAAACTAAATGGTCTTAAACTATAGGGATATAGGATTTTAGATTGAATTTACTAATCTACATCATTCAAACATCCATGCTAAAAAAACATAAACAAATTTAGTAGACAGTCTGAGCTGAAATACCCTATACTACTGAACCCTATAGACCATTCCAAATGTCCATAAACAATAAAATTATAGGTTCCCTTGTAAAGGACCCAAAATAATGTAATATATGTTATGTTTCTAAAGACCCTAAAATATATTAATGTTATTGATTTAATTATCTTAATAAGTATATTAAAAGATTCATAATTCTCACCAGGTTGGAAACCGAAGACTATCTTATGAATTCTATTCATGCACTTTATTTAATCCATACAATATAGATTACATAAAATATGAAAAAGAATAAAACATGTGAGGATAAAGACTAGATAAGGTCAGTCTATAGAAAAACCATGTCCATGACCACTTTTATTTCTCTATATAAATATTTGAAAAAATATAGGGTGATATAAAATAAAATGATACTCAGATAAAATGGATCCATATTTTTCTTGTCAAAGAAACAGACAAAAATCACTATTTCCACTTACTTATGTATAAGTTAGAGTTCTCTCCCTATAAGATATTTGGAAGAATGAATTAAAATTCCTTATAATTGAGTCATTGTCCCTACATACACCATTTTTATGGGGGGGGGGAATTTGTTAACCCATTTTAGATGAGAATCAATAATTTTAGGATCTAGTAAATAATAGAAACATTGTTATTGTTTTCTCACCCAATAGAAGGAAGTAAAATCATGGAATCAAGGAGATTAGGCTGCTAGGTTAAATGGATCATTTGACCCTTGCGAAAACACATGATCACAAGACCCTTGGAATGTCACATGAAATAGCCATGTGAATAATGTGATCTGTTCAAGGTCCTGTAAATCCTATATGATCGGCCCTCATGATTATGATATGGATTCCTAATATTTTCCATGGATCATGTGAAATATATACCGAAAGATGTCTAGTAATCACCCAAAGGACATTATTAAACAAAATCGGACAAGCAAAGATGCTTCTTGCTATGGAAGTTTCAATTATTTCCACATGAATAGATTTTTTGACTGACATGAAAAGTACAATGAAAATGTGATATCCAACGAAGCATGTCATTCATTCCATGTGAAATCATTTATGTTTGACACATTTTCATGCAAAGGACCTCAGAAATGTTCATGAAATTTTATGACACAACACTACATCCATAGAAAAGTGGATAGAATGTATGTGACTATGATCAAATGTCATCATGAGATCTATCAATAATCACTCCCCACATACTAGACCAAAAGGTAATTCATCCATGAAAATAATCAAAAGTCAACATGGGATCAATTATTTATCATGAGACACTTTGACAGATTACTAAGGGTAAATAGTATACTGATTTTTAAAATAGAAGATAAAAATATTGAAAAGTACAAACCTTATTTGAATGGATTTCATGATATATTTAATGAAAATAATTTGTGTGATCCATATGATCAACCCATTTATTACACAAAAGCAATGATTATGTTATTATATAATCATGTGATGGATAATGGAGATATACCCTCTATAATATGAGGTATCTCAAACATTTTTTAATACCTGAACCGAGTTTGTCTGGAGCCAGTGCATTATTTTATTACATTAACATGATAATAAGGATTTAAATCCCGAAGGACTGATCAGTTTAGCAATCTCAAAATTTCATCTTACGTACATTATACCCTTATTATGATGAAAAAATAAAACAAAAAAATATGTGTAATAAAAATATATTAACCTCCTCCTTGAGAGCTTGTTAAAAAATCGGTTCTCATTACCTATGGAAAATAAATATAATCGGGGTGAGCTCAAATGTTCAGTAAAGGTATGTAAATCAAATGAAATAATAAATTAATTAACATGTAAAATTGAATATTTGACCACACATTCAAAACAGGAAACTAGATAAGGAACAATCAATATGGAAATGTAAATAACAGAAAAACATGAAATTTATTCAATAAAATAATAATGAAATGCATTGATAGATTTGTCAAATCGAAATCTCATTCATAAATAATAACTGAGTCTAAATGAGGGGGATGCATACCAATTGGATGACATGTTTCCAAAGAATAGAAAATATTTACCATTAAGACATTTCACAAGACATTTTAGCATATTAGTTAAGACTACCCTATTTGGAAAACTATTTATTCACATTATAATTCCAATGCATCAATGGTTTATCTATAATTTGGGATGACACATGTTGTACATGACCAAATTATTCCTCATACCGAATAATATATTCAAATAATAAACAAATTAAATTATCAAATAAAATTATTTAATAAAGTATAACAAGTTCTAAATTACTTCCCAATAGAATACGTATACGAATAAGGTTTGTTGATTTTGATTACTCTAAATACCACTGACAACTCATTAAAACATTTTTTAGAACAATAATGCTTAAAAATATCAAGGTGTCCCATAAAACATTGAAATTTTTGTATCATAATAACAATGAAGGAATAACATTGAAAAAAAACATATAATATCATTAGAATAACGAGATTCATGATATAATATGTCAATGTCCAGTATATACGCTATATAAAAGTAGATAGGTGCATAACACATGTTGGTCGGAGTAGATTACACAAGAGGGGAGGGGTGAATTTAGTTACTATAAAAATTTTTGTAAATATTATTTCTAAAATGGTCTCCCCAATGATTAAATACAGCCTAGTTAATCAAGGTTATACTATTATAAGAGTTTGACGGTTTAAGTAAATTCTTAGGAGATTGATTAATTCTCTATAATCATAATATGTGTTCTTAATATTACTTTGGATGTCATTCTACTAATCCAATCTAATTATAAATTCTTTCCAAGACTAACTATCAAAGTGAAATTTGGGATTTCTAAATTATACAGTAAAGCAATAAAATAGAGAAAACTATATTAAAGAGAACTGTGGAAATGAGACAAGTGGTTCAGTCTCAAGCCGACACCTAATCCACTCCACTTGGTGATCACTTTCCACAAAGTAGTTTATATAAATAAACATTGATCCACACCCTAGATCAAGGTTAACAATAGTACATAGTCTATCGAGGTCACACAGGGACCTCTTCCATAGTTTTTGTGGGTATAAATCACTAGGCCACAGAGAGACCTCTTCAACAGTTATATGTGGGTATACACAAGGGTAAATGAGTGTTTGATTAAGGATATCATATATCTTTCTGTTCAAAGAAGGAGATGGATTGTGTTGATATACAGAAACACACACTCTGATCGAAAGCTAATAAACAAATACACAACATAGTAGAAATATGGAGATGGGTTTAGAATTTCTCTGAGTGTTGGTATTTCTATCTTTGGACTTCTAAGATGAATCAGATGCATAATTCGAGTCCTCATTAGTAAAAAAGAGTGTTTTGATTCAGCTTTGGTTCTTTGTGAGTTTCTTCAGTGAGAATATGTTCTTTAAGATTCAAATATTCTTCGTGTGTTCTTCAGTAGTGTCGAATTTCATGCAATAGGAAATAATTTTTTAAATTTTCTCTAAGTGTTCGTTGTTTTCATGCTCACATCCTTGTTTTTCATTTTGTATCGTGCTCTACTTGATTCTATTCCACACATCTCTTTTATCTTGGAATTCATGTGTTGGAGATGACAAGCTTCATGGATACCACACCTCGTACCTCGTATTGTCCGATGATATGTCTAAAAAGAATCGTTAATTATGTAAGTTCATTAAAATCATTAAATATGACCGTTAGAGATTAAATTGAAAAACGACAAAATAGTTTAAGAAACTGTGTCAAAATATGTCATATAAATGGTGCCTCCTTCACATGGTGTATGGATTGGTAATGTTGTCTGAATGTCACGCTGTCTCATGGCCACAATGTCTCAATGTCATGGTGCCTAGATTGGTCATGGTGTCTGAATGTCACAGTGTCTCATGGTCATGGTGTCTCACGTTCGTGGTGTCTCATGGTCAGAGTGTCTTGTTCATAGTGTCTTTATTATGGTGTCTTGTTCACGGAGTCTTGTTCACGGTGTCTTGTTCATGGTGTCTAATTCTTCACAGTGTCTTGTTCACGGTGTCTGATTCTTCACAATGTCTTGCTTCACGGTGTCTGCTTCATGAAGTCTTGCTTCACGGTGCCAGAAAGACATAACAAGTTGCAGACTCACAGTGTCTCAGGCTTTTCAAAGTAATTGTGTTCATACTTAAGCAATGATGATAATAGAATTGATTAGTGATCATTAAAACAATATTGAATTGTATTTTTTATCATTAAAACATGATTAATACACGAGGAGTCCAACAATATCCCACTTTTTTATGATCACAAATCTTGTAAATTCAATGTGTATATTTTATTCAACTATAGAGATAAATGGAAAACATATTGAAATTTCTCCCCTTTTGGGATTATCAAAAATATGGAATAAGAGAAGTCAAAAGTGCACATTCCATTAATAGTAAATAAGGTTCAGTACAAATGGAAAAGAGAAAAACAAAAGTAATAGCATCCCTATAAGAATGGAGTAATCATTGTTCTTCTTCATGGGATGGCCTTCTCTTTCCCTTTCATAGCAGTAGAAGAGGAATCCATAAGAGAAGAGGTCAAGGTAGAATAAGAGAGTGAGGAGACTAAAAAAGAGGGTAATGGTAGGCCTTCAAAGACTAGTGGAGCCACAGTAGGAGCAGTAGAAGATCTAGGAAGTTGTTGATCGAGAATCACAGGCCTGATCTGACTTAGTGCTTAGTTGACAGACATAGAGGTTGAGGCTAAGGCCGGGGTCAAGGTAGGCAGCCCATGTCTTAGAGGTGTAGTTGTTGGAGAAAAAATGGAAATACTACAGACATGAAGATAGTGTCTCAGGAGTTTGGTGAAGTCTATCATGATCTATCCACCATACTGCATGGATTTTTCAAAATCATCCTTGCTCTCCATAAACATGTCCAACAATCGAGTAAACTCTGTGACCTTTCGACTTTGGACTTGAATTCTTGAGTCACAAGAGAAATCTGTAGATTTTCTAAAAGATACTTGAAATGATTTGTCATATTGGTCTTGGAGAAGATTCTGTTGAAGTAGAAATCCACATTCTTGGAAATCTCATGCTGAGCATCATTAACAATTTTTGAGTGGATTTTTACTAGATCAAGACCTCTGTCACTATTCTTGACAAATTCATATGGAGAAGCCCTATCGAAACAACATAGAACATTCTGATGCCCTTCCTTGACTACAGTTTTGGGAAGATCACTGTATAAAGAGGGTTTAGAGGTTTGACAAGATGCTTTAGAGGCATTGACAGTTGTGGTCAGATATTTTAGTTGATTTTCCACCTTTTGAAGACACCTGATATACTCATCAGTGAGTTTATTAACATTGAAAACCAGATATCTCATTTCCATCTCAATCAGTTTGTTCCTTTTAGTGACATTTTCATGTAAGGAGGCTCGATAAGGTTGAATCTGAGACACAACAACCTATGGTATTTGAGGGACAATAGGTTCTACAGGAGGAGAAACAGGCTATGATCTCGAATACATCTCTCTCTCCATGTATTCAACCATACTTCTTAGGGTCTTAACATCATTACTGAGCAACTTATATTCAACTCTTACTTCTTGAATATCATGAATCATTTTAGGATGTATTTTCAAAATGAATTTAACCAATAATAGTGAGGAATCTCTCTCACAAAACTTGGTCATAGGAAGAGGTTGAGTATTCCGGAGTTTCTCAAATCCAAACAAGAGGGTATCACCAAATTCCATCAGATCATCCTTACTCACAAAACATGGTTGTTCAGATAAGGGTTTAAGAATAGGGACTGGTATCGGCTGAGGTTTCTTCTCAGGTGCGACATTGGAGAATGATTTCAACTGGAATATAGAGGAAAGATCATGTCTGGTTGCTAAAACCTGATGAAATTCATCCACATCATATTAACTGGGGAACTTATACTGAGTTTCTATAGGACTTGACTTAGTCAGATGTGAATCTTTAATAGACTCGATATTTTTGGTTTTCTCCCCCACAAAAAGTGCATCCTTCTCAGAACTGAGAGGATTAGTATCTCTATCTAATTCCACAGAGTCATATCTATGTTCCTCCCCCATTTCCTGTGTAGCCAGCTGAAAAGCTATCTCTATTCTTTCTTCATCCGAGGGGATGATTTCAGGAACAGATTTTTCTACAGAGAGTTCCTCAAGATCGGTTTCTTGCATAATAGGTTGCTCTTCCACTATAGGCACTTCCATGGAATTGTTTTCAGATAATTTGGAAACTGGTTTTGTTTCATCCTCGGGTTGAGTTTCTAGATTAACAGCTTCTTTAGGAGCATGGAATCCATCTTCAAGAACATCATAAGGAACAGTAGTCTTATCTTCCTCAATAAAAACAGCTTCCCATGACGACACTTTAGCCTCATTTTCCTATTCTTTAGGATACTCAACAATCGCATCTGGTTCCAAACTAGGATAAAAAATATCTCTTCGTCTCAAGGGATGTTCTACTGGATTGAATTTCTCATAAATTCTATCATTGTCTTCCACCCATTCCTTTTTTGAACGATTCCACTTAATATTCCTTATTTTGATAGTGGCTTTTGAGAGGCAGAATTCACAACCCTTAATCACATCTTCATTAGGTACAACCATAAATTTGGAAATAAAAATTGTTGATATTAGACGAGAGTTAAAAATATAAGTTGACTTGTATGTGACTTTGATCAGCTCAAACATATGGTGTATGATATACTTGGACGGGTTGATCATATTCCAATATTTCATAATGTGGATCAGAAACACATCTTCATATTTCAAAATATCAAAGTCACCTTTTCTGGTACTAAACAAATTCTGTATAAACATGAACAGAATCCTTGATTCTCCATCTAGTTTAGCAGTAATGGCTCCCCTCTAGATGCCATTTCTAGGTAAGGATTTCAAAGCATCTTCCAAATCAAAGAATTTGGTTGAAGGTGAAGGTCCTCTCTGATAATCCTCAGATATTCCTTAATGAGGTATCCTAAAGCTTGTATCCCATAACCTCGAAGAGAATAATCATTTATGTCCATTTACCCAGCTTCTTACAACATAACTATCACCAAAATAAAAAGATAACTAAACGTACTAGTAAAACTGAGCCACTATCATAGGGTAGATTGGTTTATCTTCCGTCGAGAACCACTCTAACCATCCATTCTTTTCTAACACTTTCAATACCAGAGACTTACTATATAGAATCCATTTGACAAAATTCTCTTTCTCTAGTTTAACAACGTTGTTTACCATATTCAGGTTTAGCGGTCCTTCAGGTGCTAGATTAGGTGCAATCTTCTTCTTCTTCAAGCTGCGCTTCTCAGGTGTCGACGATGAAGGACGTTTCATCCTTGGAATTCATTAATGGTTTGAAAAAGATAAGGGTTGTAGGGAAGAAGAAGGGTTCTAAATGAGTAAGTAGAAGAATCCCCGAGTTAATAATCAATTGATACTTTCTTTAATTTATCATTTAGGAATACCGAACGTCGGAAAAATAATAGTGTGGAAAAACAAAAAAGGTGAAAAGGATAATTACCGTGATATGGGTTTTTAAAAAAATCATAAAGAATTTTTATGGTGATTCTTTGTATAGTCATTATAGTGTGACATAAAACACCCATTACGGTGAGATAGTGAACAAAATTCATGGTGAGACAATGAATTGTGAGACAGTAAACATGAACTTTTTGGTGAGACAGTAAACTGAGAGACAGAAACTGAGGATTACGGTGAGACATTAATATGAAACATTAGCTAAGGAACTGTAATCATGAAAAAGTAAAAGTATAAAATAGTATGGAATCGAATAGTAAGTCCTAAAATAGTAAGATATATCATTGAGGTTTATCATGCCTAGTTCATGTATGATTTAGTCCATTCATTCAGAATTTAATGTGTTGGTGAATATATCAACAAGCTGATATTCAGTACCAATGAATTCCAAAGTGATATAACCATTTTGATAATGATCTCACGAAAAGTGATGTCTTACATCAATGGTAATTGTCCTATAATGTGAAGCAAGATTTTTTGAGATGTTATTAGCACTTGTGTTGTCACAAATTATAGGTACATTTCTGAATTGATATCCATAATATAGTAATGTGTGTTTCATCCACAAAATTTTTGCACAACAAGTGGCACCAGCTATATATTCAGCTTTTGCAGTAGATAATGAAATAGAATTTTTTTTCTTACTACACCATGATACTAGTGACTTCCCTAAAAGGTGAAATGTTTCCGAGGTGATTTTTCTATCTAACTTATAGCCACTGAATTCATCATCGTAATAACTAACTAATTCAAATGATTTTCCTTTAGGATAAAACAGTCCTAGATTGGGTGTATTCTTGAGGTATCTGAAAAATCTCTTTGCAACATTTAAATAATATTCCTTGGTATTTTCTTGAACATGAGCACACATACACACACTAAACATAGTATCAGGATGACTAGAAGTTAAGTAGAGTAAACATCCAATCATTCCATAAGTGGTTTGATCAACAGATTTTCCATCTTCATCAAGATCCAACATACAAGTGGCACTCATGGGAGTGTCAGTACTTTTAGTGCTATCCAATCCAAAACATTTTATAAGATCTCTAGTTTATTTACTTTGAGTTAAAATAATTCCTTCATTATTTGGAATGATTTGAAATCCATGAAAGAATTTTAGTTCACCCATTAAACTCCTTTCAAATTTGTTTTGCATCATTTGAGAAAAATCAACACATAAATAATTCTTAGATGATCAAAAAATAATGTCATCTACATATATTTTAACAACTAAAACATCATTAGAAATTCATTTTATAAAAAGGGTAGGATCATCTATTCCTTTTTTAAAACCTTTGGAAATAAGAAAAGTACTCAATCTATTATACCAAGCTCTTGGATCTTTCTTTAAACCATATAAATATTTTGATAGTTCATAAATATGATTTGGAAAATGGTGGTTTTTAAATCTAGGGGGTTGTTCAACAAAAACATCCTTAGCAATATACCCATTTAAGAATACACTCTTATCATCCATTTGATATTGTTTGAAATTTAGATGTGCAGCATAGGCAAGAAGGATTCTAAAGGCTTCAAGTCTGGATACTAGTGTAAAGGTATCCTCTTAGTCAATTTCTTTCTTCTTGACTATAGCCTTGTGTAACTAATCTAGCATTGTTTCTAACTATGTTACCAGCTTCATCTTCCTTATTTCTAAACACCCATTTATTGCTTATGATGAATCTGTCCTTGGGTCTTTCAACATGTTTCCAAACGTTGTTCCTCTCAAACTGATTAAGTTCTTCTTTAATAGCCATCACCCAAAATTCAACATTTCTAGCATAATTAATATTTTTAGGTTCATGTTGTGACAAGAAGATTTGATGTTCAACCTGATTTCTAAGAGAAGCTCTAGTTTGAGTTCCTTTGTCTAAGTATCCTACAACAACATCTAAGGTATGGTTCTTAAGGGTTCTAATAGTTCTAGAAAAAGAGGGACTAGTGATTCTAGGTTCATCAACAGATTTAGGTTCATTGTGACTTGATTCTAAGGAATTTCTGGAGCTGGATGTTTTCACAGATTCTTTCACAGAAGAATTTAAGGATTTTTAATTGATGTTCAGATTTGATACATCATCCCCTAGATTCTCAAGGATGGTTTTTGGATCATGTGGATCTATTTCAAAAAAATTTACATGAACATATTCTTCCACACATTTAATTCTATTATTAAACAATATATAGGCTTACTAGACATGGAATATACTAAAAAGATACCATCATTACTTTTGGATGCAATTTTCTCAAGATTTTCATTGGTATTTAGGATATTTACTTTGAAACGAAAAACATTGTAGTAGCTAACCTTGGGTTTTCTATAGTTCGATAATTCGTAATGGGTCCTCTTAAGAATAGGTCTAATCAACACTCTATTGATCATGCATCATGCTGTATTGAGAACTTCATCCCAACAATAAATATGTAGGTCATATTCACTAAGCATTTTTCTGTCAATCTCTTGCAAGGTTCTGTTTCATCTCTACAGAACTCCATTTTGCTCAGTTGTTCTAGGGGTGGAGAAATTATGACTATAACCATTTTTTGAGTAAAAGTTTTCAATATCTTGATTTTCAAACTCATAACAATTATAACTTCTTAATGATTGAATTATTAGTCCATAAAGATTGTCTACATACTTGGCATATTTTGTAAAATAAGAGCAGTCTTCACTTTTGTGAGCCATAAAGAAGGTCCAAGAATATTTAGAAAAGTCATCTACGAGAACATAAACCTAGTTCTTCCCATTTAAACTAGAAACTCTAGATGGTCCAAAAAAATCCATGTGAACCTATTCGAGAGGATGAGAAGTTGACACATCTTTCTTTGGCTTGAAGGAAACATTGTGTTGTTTTCCATTTTGAAAGGGATTACACAATTTTTCATTTGAAAACTCAAGTTTGGGTAAGACTTTAACTATGATTTTTCTAGTTATTTTTCAAAGGGAGTGAATGTTACAGTGTCCTAGTCTCCTATTCCAGAGCCAATATTCTTTATGAAATACACTTAAGTATGATGAATTTTGAAAAGCTAATGAATCTAAATTAACAGAATAAACATTTTCCTTTTTTAACACAAAAAATACTAATTCATCTTTAGAAATAATGACATTACAAGTATCATTTTCAAATCTATCATGAAATCCATTATCATATAATTGGGAGATACTAAGCATGTTATATTTTAATCCATCAACCAAAAGTACTTTAGAAATTAAAACTGATTAAGAGTTACCGATTTGTCTGAGGCCAATAGTCTTTCCCTTGGAATTGTCACCAAATGTGACATGTCCTACATCCACTTTTATCAGGTTATTGAAGCATGAGTAGTCTCATGTACCGTGTCTTGAACATCAACTGTCCAAGTACCATAGACTTTTGTAGGAGCTCTTTAAGAAGCTTTCCTTCAAAAAGATTAAGCAGAAAAAGATTTTGGTACCTATACTTGTTTGGGTCTAGTAATATTAGAAATAAGTGCTTTAAGAACCCAAATTTTCCATGTAGGTTTTCTATAAGAATTGTGTAAAGTATTTGAAAAATAAACTGTATTTGGTCCACAAAAATTTGAAATAGAATATTATTTTTCATGGATTAAATTAGTTGATTTGAGTCCAGAACTGGGAGTAAAACTATATGTCATTGATTTTGAAACAATGTTTGTTCTCCCAAGGTTTCATTTACCAGGTTGATATCCAATGCCAATGTTGTATTTAATGGAAATTGTTTTTCCTAGAATTTGGGTAAGGGTATTTTTCCTATTAGTATACTTTTCTAGGTCACTAATTAATTTCTTATTAATCATTTTTATTTCATTTTTTTCTTAGAGAAGTTTAGCATTTTTATTCTTTTTAGTTGTGAGTTCATATTTAATAGTTGCGGTAAGAGCATTTTTTTTCTTTAATGATTTATATATGTCTTTTAGTTCATTTCATGTTTCCTCAAGCATGTTACAGTATTCAAACATTTCTTCAATATTCATATTTTTTTGTGTCACTCTCATCTTCATAATAATATGAATCATGTACAGAAGAGTCCAGTGTTACCTCAGAAGTGTTTGTTATAAAACACATATTGGATTTGTTAGCATGTTCACCATGTGATGTATCTGAGTCACTTGAGTTATCCTCAGTAGCACTCCAGGTTTCTTTCATAGCCTTTTTTGTACTTCATGTCCTTAACCACATATTTATTTTTGTACTTGAGCTTTGGAAATTCATCATTTATATGTACTTTTCTCTTATATTCATAGAAGACAATTTCCTCAGTCATGTCACTTCTTTTGTAGTCCTTCTTCCAGTTTCCTTTTTGGACATATTCCCCCCCTGAAGTAAGGCTTTCTAAAAAGTTCTTCTTTTTGAAAAATCATTTGAATCTTCTGGCTAGTTGAGCCATCTCTTCATCACTGTCAGCTGATGATTGTTCATTGTATGAGCTTTCTACATAGGCTTCATGTTTCCCTTTTTCTTTGTGCATAGAGGTGGTGGTCTTGAATGCAACAAATTTACTCATTGGTTCATCCTCCTCTTTCTTGTTGACTTTCAACTCTTCTTCATACATCATCTGTTTCCCAATGGGTTCTTTTATAGGTATCTTGCTGATGTCGCATGATTCTATAATAGAGACAGAGGTTCCCCTCCTTATTTCAGGTAGACATATAAGGATCCCCATGATCTGTTCCTTGGCAGTGACTTATCTTCCAAGATAAATCATTGTGCTGAAAATCTCATTGAACCTAAGATACATGCCATAAATAGGCTCATCAGGTTTCATCTTAAAATTATCATATTTTATAGTATAAATATTAAGTCTCATTTATTTTATAGTAGATTTTCTTTCAAGTGAGACTGACAGGCTATCCCAAATTTCATGGGAATTTTTACTAGCATTAATTCTATTGAATTCCTCAACTCTTAAGGAGTAGTACAAAGAATTCATAGCTTTGCAGTTGTTATTTTAGGCAGTTTTGGCAGGTTCATCCCATGTGATTCTATCCATGATAGGAATTTTGTATTCATCTATAATGGATGGAAAAATTTCAAAACTCATACTCTCTAAACTCATTTTCATTTTAATTTTCCATTGAGCGTAATTATATCCATTATAGAATGGTGGTCTGATGGTGGAAGCACCTTCCAATATTTTATCCATAAAGTATTACTTTGAAAGATATATATATTTTTAATTAACAGAAATTTACAGATCTTTAAAATACAACTACAATCACAGTTGAATAAGATTACACAGAGTCCGAATAAACAGCTTTTGATACCAAATGTTGGTTGGAGTAGATTAGTCTAGAGGGGAGGGGTGAATTGAGTAACTATAAAAATTTCTGTAAAAAGTATTTCTAAAAGGGTTTCCCCAATGATTAAATATAGCCTAGTTAATCAGGGTTATATAGTTAAAAGAGTTTGACTATTTAAGTAACTTCGTAGATTATTGATTAATTATTAGTAATCTTAATTTGTGTTATTAATATTACATTTGAAGTTATTCTACTAATCCAATCCAGTTATAAATTCGATCCAAGACTAAATATCAATGTGATATTAGTGATTTCTAAATTATATAGTAATGCAATAAAACATAGAAAACTAAATTAAGCAGCATAGAGGATATGAAGCAAGTTGTTCAGTCTCAAGCCATGACCTTATCCACTCCACATGGTAATCACCTACCACAAAGCAGTTTATATAAATAAACATTGATCCAAACCCAGTATCGGGGTTAACAACAATACACAGACTATCCAGACCACACAGGGACCTCTTCCAATGTTTTCGTGGGTATTAATAACCTGCCACACAGGGACCTCTTCCACATTTTTCTATGGGTATACACAAGGGTAAATGAGTGTTTGAGTAAGGATATATTATATCCTTCAGTTTAAAGCAGGAGACAGAGTGTGTTTTTATAAAGAAACACACACTCTTCTCAAAAGGTAATAAATAGATACACAACAAAGTAGAAATATGGAGATGGATTTAGATGTTCTCTAAGTGTTGGTATGTGGGGATTTGGACTTCTGGGATGAAGCAGATGCATAATTCGAATCCTCATTAGTAAAAAAGAGTGTCATGATTCAGCTTGTGTTCTTCGTGAGGTTATTTAGTGTGAAGATGTTCTCTAAGAATCAAATATTCTTCTTGTGTTCTTTAGTAGTGTCGAGTTTTAGGTAGTAGGCCATTCTTTTTGAAACATTCTTTATGTGTTCTTTGTTTTCGTTCCCACATCATTGTTTTTCATTTTTTATCGTGCTCTACTTGATTCTTGGCCACACTTCGCATTTATCATGGAATGAATGTGTTGAAGCTGAAATATTTCATGGATACCACACCTCATAGCTCATAATATCCGCTGATATGTCTACAAAGAAACATTAATTATGTCAATGCATTAAAGTCATCAAATATGAACATTAGAGATTAAATAGAAAAATGACAAATTAGTTTAAGAAACGGTGTCACAGTAAGTTATGGAAATAGTTTCATAGTAAGTCATGGAAACGATGTGTCCTTCACATGGAGCCTGGATTGTTTATGGTTTATTAATTTCACAGTGTCTCATGGTCATGGTGTCTCAATGTCACGATGTCTGGATTGGTCACGGTGTCTGAATGTCTCGGTGTCTCATGGTCACAGTGTCTCGTGTTCACTTTGTCTCATGGTCACGGTGTCTCGTTCATGGTGGCTTGTTCATGGTGTCTTGTTCATGGTGTCTTGTTCACTATTTCTAATTCTTCATGGTGTCCTGTTCATGGTGACTGATTCTTCACGGTGTCTTGGTTCATGGTGTCTGCTTCACGATGTCTTACTTCACTGTGCCAGAAAGACATAACCAGTGGCAGACTCATGGTGTCTTTGACTTTTCAGCGTAACTGTGTTCATAATTAATCAATGATGATAATATAATGGAATAGTTTTCATTAAATCATGATTTAATAGTACTTGTGATCATTAAGACATGATCAATACATGAGGAGTCCAACAACACCAAATAAGACTCAATTGAATGTAAGTTGAGATGAAATTCCTTAATTTTCATTTTCATTTGGGTGATTGTAATTTAGACTCTTGTATAGTGGTTTTTAAGAGTGTGAATGACATATTAAATAATAATATTTATTTTAATTATATAATATAATAACATCTTATAATTCCTTGTTACCCTTTTGATTATATTCTCTCCTTATTTTCACTATTTTAGGAGTTAATTGCATGGTTTATTGAGTATGTTTTGACTCATCATTTTTTGTTCCTATTTATTACATCATCATTTTTTCATATACATAATGTAGAAAATGATTTAAATATTATTTATATTATGTATATATGTATTTATAATAATCCATAAAATTGGGAGACATGAAATAAAATTCACTGTTCACAGAGACAATAGGTTGTCCGTATGCCTGAACAAAAAATTCATTTCTTTTCATATTAATAGAATAAAATTGAAATTATATATAAGTATATTATAATTACAGTATCATATATATGTCATATATATGTCATATTATTATAAAAACCATAATTTATATGCTTCATGTATAGTGTGAATGAATCCCCCCTCTTAGAGGAGGCAGTAGTCCATACTTCACTAAATGATGTTATAATATTTAAAAAAATGTAAAGTGTATTGGAATTTATTATAAAATAATTCCTTAAGAATAATTAATAAAACATATTCAATAAATAAATAAATATATATAATATAAATACATTATTTCTATAATAATTCCCAACCATGAATGGTGGTAAATGAATAATGAACAATCACCATTTTGTGAGGGGGTAGTTCTACTTACTCAATGACAATACATTCATTACCCATTATATGTATTTGTGTGTAATTGTATATAGATCCCATAATATAACCACATATATGTATATCAAGGATAATGAGACTATTATATAAACATGAAATAACAATAAATAAATGAGTGATAAATGAAATAACACTAAAGATATTATTGAAGAATGATACCACATTTTCAGGTAAATCCCTTTGGTTTATAGAAAAATGATTTCTTTGAGGTGTGAATTTATATGGACGGTGAGGGGTACTTTTGGAAACTAAAAAACTATTAAAAAAATATAAATTAATTTTCTATTCCAAATTCATAAAATAATATTTAATATAAGATATGATGATTATGGGTCGTAATCCCCTAATCCATTAATTTTTTTAAATGTTTATGTGACATTTTTACGCTTATCTTTTGGATTTAACACTCAGTTAAACCCTTTACCACTTACCATGATACCATGGTTTTTTACAATTTAAGTGTTAATATATTTTCTATAAAATTCCAAAAGTACCCCAAATGGATCATTTATTAAATACATAAAGATATACTAATCATTGTTTTTTTTAATTTTCGCCTTTTATGAATACTATATCTTTTAATACAATATTGAGTTTTATAAATATCTACAATGACAATTTTGACACTATTCAATACACAACTTTAAAATAATATCATTACAACATTACATACTCTAAAAAACATTAAATTCATAAATATCATGTCAAATTAATCCACAAAATTATTTTATGGCCTCAACTATGAAAAATTATATTTATTTTAATATTTTCAATATCAATTATTACATTATGCATGTAATTAAATAATTACTTCAGTATCATTGTGTCACCTTTTAATTCAATTATCTACTTCCTAAGAATTATATATAAATTATAATTAATGTAGTTAAAAATCACATCCTTTAAATTATTTTTTATAGTTGAAGATATCTTCTCTATTCCGAAATATGATAAAAATAATACTTATTAGAAACATAAGAATGACATATCGGACATTCCTTAGAATAAAATACTATAAAATTCATACAGTAATACAATTTGGTCCATGAGGCCATAAAACCATATAATGGATGATTTTGGACGAAAACATCTCATCCAATAAAATTTGGACACATGTTTGGGTAATTATATAATTTTATGTTTAACCTTAATTATAAGATTTAACCTTGACCGAGATAATTAAAATATAACTAAATTTACTATTCATGTGACTCAAGATAAAATTAAAATATATATATAATTTGGACTCATATATTCCAAATATGAATCAATTTTTTACAATTCAAATCATATATGTTTTTGTAATTTATTTAAAATTAATCCCATCGATAGAGTGAGAAAATGGCTTATTAACGTATAAAACATGGAAAAAATTAAAAAAAATTAATATCAAAATGAAATTTCAAATATATTTCAATGGAATATATTGGATTAACTAATTGAATAATATTCTACTTTTTATTTACAACTAATTAATATTATAATTTGACACTACAAATTATTTCAGTGAAATTTTTTTTTCAATTAAAATTTACTATTTTTATTTATTCATCAAAATGAAAAACCCTTAAAAAAAATTAAACCAATGTAAAATAATATATTTCACATTAAAATATGAATTTTAATTTTTAAAATTTAATATATAAATTTTTCAATAATGTTTTTTTAAATTATGTTCACCATCATAAGGTAGTAAAATTGCATTTTGATAAACATAGGCATTGGTGCATAAAATTATGTTTATTCATATATTTTCCCTAAAAAATATACATTATTAGTACAAATTTTTTTTTATTTAATATTTTATAAATATATATGATTTAAAAATTGAAATTATTTTATATTTTTAAGAAAAACACCTTCCGGAGTATCAAAATAAAAATATTTCCTTTATATTCTATTGGTTTATATTTTTATTTCTAATTAATTTGTAACCAATTAATTAATATTACATATTAATAAACACTATATTTTATTAATATGGTTAAAATTATTCAGAACTGCTAATTTAATGGATATCATATAATGAAAACTTTTAAAAAATAAAATTTAGTTGTTTTTTAAGCTTATTATTCTGTTTTACATAAGATATCATTGAAATTGAATTTAAAAATAATATACATATCATAAAAATATTGTGGTGTTAACTTCTCCATATGTCTATGAATTGTTTCCTTATAATTTTTTAAATCATGTTCTGTAATAAAGGTTTGATTAATCCAAATTCATTTATTAGAATCCCACATTAGAACGTTGTTTGATTAAACATCCACTTAAAAATAAATAATAGGATATAAAATTTTCACCAGATATTAATTATACTAGTGTTATGTATATGAAAACATGGGCATGGAATGATGACATAACCATCATGTTCTCACAGATAGTGGTTGAAAATATTATTGGGGGAATTTTTTCAATCAAAAAGCTATAAATCAATGATGTTCTAAGTGACCATTTGATTCACCGGAATAGAAGGTACTATGATAATATTTTTGGTTTCAAGATCATTTACCCAGAGATGAAATATTAATTTACTTCACATACTGAGAACATAAGAAAACATACCTAATTGAAAATTAGAGTTTCGTCTATCAATTATTTCTACCACAAAATCATATTTCTCTCCAAAAGATATTAATATTTAAAAATATTCTATTTATCATAACAGTATAGAGTTCCCCAAAGGTACCAATACTTCATATTTCTTAGAATTTAAATAAATAAAACTATAATATACTAACCAGGAAATCACATAAGACAATGTAAAATGATTCAACCTTGTTGCACTTCGGTTTTGCATTTAAGACTCATAACCTTTCCTGATGCGATGAGTTGTATCCCAACTTTCATGTTGTACATTTTTTAAAACTAAATTATTATAAAATTCCCAAAATTACCTTTATAAATTCATAATTAATTAAATTTTTTAACATAAAAAAAATATTCAATGTTTATCTTAATAAATTCCAACCACGAGACACATCTGACGTAATTCTATCCAAATTAACAGTCAAAATTTTTTCCTAGATATTCAAAATGAACCATAACATAAAAATCAATAAAAATATTTAATTTAGCCCTTATATCCATATAACAAATATTTTATCACCTTGAATACCATAATAAAAGGTTCATGATTCAAAATATTTAATGATAAAGTACTATTGTACAATCCATATTTATTTCAATACCTCATATAACAAAAACATCATTTATAAAATTCTAAAATGACATAATTATTTAATCCAGACACTGTTTTTTCATATATGGGGAGATTATAAGCTTGATCATGATCTATTAGATTCTGTTGAGTCATATTCCTTCGAATCATTATTCATTCTCTAATGTGGTGCCCCATATACTTATAGTGGAAGATTTGAAGATTAAAAATTTAATTAATTCCCTAGAAATCATTATTATGGTTTCTTTTTTCTTGGAACATTTAGAAAATGAATTTTCCTCTAAGGCATGTACCTTGTTTTATACTTATAAAATTATAAACTATGGGAAATCCTTCTCTCCCTCTTCCTTTTGTCCATGTTTTTCCCTACCATCCAATTCTTATCGTTCTTCTCTCCAATATAATAATAAAAAGAAAATTAATTATCTTCCTTGTTAGTATATTATATTATTCAATCATACTACAAGATTGTTTGGGGGACTAGTTCTCTTTGAAATATTGAAATATGATCAGAAAATATTTTATTATCCATATTATAAAGATAATGTTCATTGGTTGGGATTTCATATCTTTCCACTATGGACCATTTCAAAATAATTTCATACAATATATTAGGTCATGAATTGTAACACATAATTTCAATTAAGAAATACACCTAACATAAAATGAAAAATTTATGCATAGAAAATATCATAATCAGAAAAAAGGCTTTTTGGGTACAAATTAACTTTTAAACCCTATATAACAGTTCATAAAAATGTGAATTATCCAAAATCATTCCCCGAATAGTGTTAAACAAGTTACATAGTAAGGTCTATTCTCATGTACCAAGATCCATCATGTTTTGATTGACACACATTTTAGAAGGTGTCACTACTATGTATATATGTCATATAACCTCATATACTTGTAGTATCTATATAGGGATGTATTTCTAGGAATACATAAAATAACGTCTACCTTACAAAAATTCTATTATATTATTCAATAAATATCCAAAATTTCTATCTTATTATTGTTTTCGTAATCTATGTATTGTAAATATAGTTTCGAAGTTTACTACTAAACATCCTTTGATACCAACTACAATACCCCAACCCCATAGTGATAGATCTAATGAATTATTATATGACATTGGAGTGATTATAATGATTCAAATCCAGAAGGACCATTCACTTTAGCAGTCTTGGGTGTCCATATTACATACATGATACCCATATTACATTGGGAAAATAAAATAAAACATGATACATAAAAATAAATTCATCCTTGAAGGATTATTAAAAAAATTATATTTCATAGCTTGGGGAAAATAAAAAAATAGGAGTGAGCAGAAATGCATAGCCTGGTAAATAACAATAAAATCAATAATAAACAAATTAATATTTCTAGGAAAATAAATTATTTCACTTTACAATTAAATATTTAGATATGGTATAATCAATATAGAAAGGTAAATATCAAAAACCCTTTCCATTTAATCTATAAATTGATAAAGAAATAAATCAATAGAAATTTAGATGCAAAATTCCATTGATAAATAATAACTGTGTCAAATTAAAGGTGGTGCCTAATTATTTTACACTATGATTATGAGGTACGTAGATCCTTTAATTTCTACACCATTAACAATAAATTTTATTATAACAGTTAAAAACCATTATATTTCTTCAAAAAATTTATCTCATGAGTCTTCTTATGCATCGAGTAGATATTTATAACTCAGCCCCACCTATGTAACACATATCCCAAGCATTACTCATATTGAATATTCAATTCAAATAATAAATAATATTCCTTATAAATATACCTCCTTAATAAAGGTTAAATATTTATCGATAATTCCCTAGTATAAGTAATGTAACAATAAGGGTTATTGTTGTCGAAGAATGTAAATTCCATTAAATGATCATTAAGACATTTTTTATTAAATTACACATTAAACATTTCAATGTGTCCAATACCAAATTGAAGCATTTGAATAATAATCTAATTGTAGGAAGAATATTATAAAAATCATTTAATATCATGATAATAATTATATTCATTATATAATGTTTCATAGTCCATTATATAGACCATATACATGTGAATTGGTTCATATCAAGTAATAAGTCTCAAGGGATTGTATGTTGTGATGAAATACGTTACCATGTATTTCCATTTGTGTGATCATCATTTTACCACCAGTATAACACTTTTAAAAGTGTTTCTAACTTATTAGAGATACATACTAATTTTTAAGCTATAATATAGGATCATATTACAAAATCATATTACCCATTAGTTAAAATTCATTAATTATGTTCACTATTTAGGGTTCCAATTTCCTTGTTTGTCGATTAGGTTTTAACATGTTATTATTTATTCTAATTAATTAGATCATGGTTTGATATTATAAATAATTAAAAAAATTATTTAAATATTATATATTTTTAGTATATATGTATTTATAATAATAAATAAAATTTGGAGATATGAAATAAAATGCATCATTCGTTTGGACGGTAGGTTGTACATATTTTTGAACAACACATTAATTTCATTTTACAATTTAGAATTTAAATTTAAATTATAAATAGTTATATAGTAATTAAATTATCATATATATTTCATATCTATCACTTGTTTTGAATCATAATCATCATTTATATGATCTATGTATAGTGTGAACGAACCATGTCTCTTTGAGAAGGCAGTAGTCAATACTTCCACAAATGATGTTGTTATATACATAAAATTGAATGTATAAAGGTTATTGTTATAAATTTATTCAACAAGAATAATGACATAAATATCAAATAAATAAATAAATATATTTATATATCATATAAAAATTAACAATAATCATTTTGTGAAGTTTTAGTTCTCCATTCATAGAAATAGTATGTTCATTACCAATTAGATGGGATTGTCTCTAATTTTATGTCAAACCTTAAAATAAAAAATATAATTATTTTAATTATAATGTCATTATTAAATATACATTATGTATTTATAATGTAAGGATTGGGGTAAGTATTAAAACTAAAATAATTATTGAAGAACCTGATAACATTTTCGGGTCACTACCTTTTGTTTATACTAAAAGGAATCCTTCATTAGTTTCATTCCTAAGGGATAATTATACAATTAATATATATATTTTTAGAGATTATTTGGTAAGGTTTTATTCAATATAGAAGGACCATTGTGTTGTGAGAGTGTGAAGGAGGATGTTTCCTTTTATAGTGAAGGCAATGTGAATAGTAGGAAACTATAAAAATATTAAATTAATATAAATTAATTTTATACTCCAAATACCCGCAAGGTGAGTTATTTTTAACATAATATATATATTATTTTAAATTAAAAAGATAAAAAAATTGAGACATTTTTTTGTTACATTATTACAATTATATATTCAATTTAAAATGTCGATATACAACATATCTCTTACCATGACAATGTGGATTTTTAATGATTAAGGTTTAAAATATTTACAATAAAATTCAAAAAAAAACCAAAATGCATCATTGTTGAAAAAATTAACCGTATAAAAAACATTTTTCCTAATTTTTTATTTTTATTATATTTATATCTTTAATAATATATTTTTTATTTTAACAATTTAATAATTTCAATTTTGATAATACTAAATACATGAAATTTTAAAAAATATACAATAATCCTGATGACTTCTAAAATACCAATTAAATAAATCATAGAAGAGTCCAATTAATCCATAATAATTCATGTACGGAATAAATTATATCAAATTTTATTTATTTTAATATTTTTAATATCTATTTTAATACTTACATTAGTTAAACAATTATTAAATCATCATTATGTAACCATTTAGTTAAATAATATATATCCAAAAAATTATACATATATTTTCATGATTTTGATGACATGTTTTTATTTTCAATTAATATTTTTAATCAGAAATAATTATTTATGAACCCTACATGGAAAATTTAATACATATTAGTAACACGAGTAAAACAAAATGGACATTCCATAGAATAAAATATTATAAAAGATATAAAGTTATCCAAGATTCTAAATGAGGACATAAAATTGTCCCAAGGATTACTTTTGTAGAAGATAAATCATCCAATGAAATTTGGACACAACTTAGTTTAATTTCATAATTTTAGGTTTACCCTTAATTTACTGACTTATCCTTGAAAGGGGTAACAAAAATAATACAAAATTTAATTTTCAAATTCCCAAAATTAAATTAAACCTACTTATATAATCAATAATCACTTATTCCATATATGGAATAAATTTTTTAAATGTCAAAAAATAGCAGCTGTAGTAATTAATTTAAAATTAATGTTGTTGACAAGGTGATAAAACAGGTTATTAAAGGTTTAAACATGCAAAATAATGGCACGCTTTTATATAAAAATTAAATTTGAAATTGATTTAAATGAAAAATATTGGATTAAATAATAAAAAACATTCTAATTCTTCTTTAAAACCAATTAAAATATAATTTTTCATTATAAATAAATCAATGAAAAAGTTTATTTTCAATTAAAATTAAGCATTTTACATTATTCATAAAAACATGATACTTATCAAAAAATACCAAAAATAACACAAATGTGAAATTTTATATACCTATTTAAAAGATGATTTTTATTTATTGAAATAGAATGTATAAAACTATCCAAAATTATATTCAATGTAGGTTCACCATTAAAATGATGTAAAACTACCTTTTAAAGAATACAAGTTTGTATTCATAAAATTTGGTTTGTTCATATCTTATTATAATAAAATCTAGTAGATGAAGACAAAAAATATTATATTAAATATATAACATAAATACATAAATATATCATTTACTAATTTTAAATAATTTAATCTATTTATTGAAAATTACTTTGGGGGAATAAAAATAAATAAGTTTCATTTATATTCAATTGGTTTATATTTTCATTTCTAATTAATTGGAAACCATCAAATTAATATTATATTTTTATAAATGTAATTAATAATAATGTATTAAATACAATTCATAATTTCTAATTTAATGGAATGGAAATAATAGTAACATTTATATAATAAAATTTAGTTTCTAAACTCAATGTTTCATGAAACATAAGCTATATATGAAATGGAATTTAAAAACAAGAGACATGTCATTAATGAATAGGGTTGTTACAAATGTCCATTTGATCATGTGATAGCCTAACTAAAAATAAATGGGTGAGCACCATAATAATTAAAAATGATATCTAGGAAAGGTGGAATGCTTATGTGAATGATAGATACATTATTTTTCATGAGAAGACATTCTGATGAGCAATATTTTTCATAAAACGGCCACAAAAATGTCTCCCTCGATCACATGAATAGATATTTGGTAAGAATAATGGTCACACGAATACACCCAAAAATGTATATATGATCATGAAACAACCCTTTTAAATGTCTATTGTATTATTTGAAATCCCCACAATAACTCTGGGTCCAATAAATATGCCATTAGAAGAATGACTATTTGGTCACCTTTTATAATGAGAATGAAGGAATATTTCATTGATGAATCATGATGGGTTCATATGAAATGTGTGATTATTCACTAACAGAAGACCATAACTAAAATATACACACCTTTTAAGACACTATAGAATTGGGGTGGTAAACTATATAAATTTATCACCCTCAATATAAATAACACACACACTATAGTGTATAGTAATGAGAGGAATTATGATAGAGGTAGTCCTGGAAATTTCAATGCTCTTCCACCAGGTAAACATGGTGAATGTATTAAGTCACAACACCACTTGTATATATGCTTCATGGGATCATGTTAGTGGTCACACGAATGACTCTCATTGCACTGGATATATTTCACAAAGGATATATTGTATGTCTACTAGGTCTCATAAGATCCCATCATGAAATTCATAAATAAAAATAGGTTTTTTTTAAGATAAAGTATAAATAATTAAAAAAATTCTTTCACAGACGTATGAACTTATAGTCATTTGAATGGGTCATGATATACCCATGACTAATCTCAATCATGTGAAAAAAAATCAAACATATCATTCTGATCATTCAACATCATCCAAAATTATCATCAATGTGATGTGGAGACCTGTATACATCCCATCCATGCCCCAGGAAACCCTCTTGTATTTCTTTAAATGTCATGTGATTTCCTACAAACAAACTAGGAAGTCCATTTTAATTCTTCTAGAAATATCTTCCCGATCATGGGGTAGCCCTCTTACATGTCATCCTAGATAACATGACACCCTCTTATGTGTTTGCAATGATTAAATAAAGGTTCTATGGAATCTTCAATTGAATCATGAGTCATCCCACTTACATGTATTTTTAAATCATAAAATGATACATGGAATTTCCATACATTCCTTGAGGAGGCCCCTGGAAAATGACTCTAGATCATGTGGTAGACAACAAAACAATTTCCTCCAAATATCTATAGACTTGTTCATAATATGACCATGTCCTGTGCACATATCCCATTACCTTTCAATTAGATAACCATTACAAGTACTACATATATCCTCGACATCTCAATAGGGATATTAATAGACACTCTAACATGTCAAGTGTGGTAGGAACACAAATCAGGATATGATAACCTTGTTTGGTTGACACACATGGATATAATCCCTTTTAAAATATGAGGACACTAATTCATATCCATACAGGATATGTAGGATGACTTCTTAAGGCCCACACAAAAATTGGGTATCCACATCTATGTATGTCCCTATATATCTAATAAACTATAACCCATGGCTCCCAAAATCTCCCATGGGTTTATCATTATTCCACAATCATTAGTGTATATTAAAGAAGATTGAACTACGAGGACACAGATTCATACTATAAGTAGGATATATAGGATAACATCCCATTTTACGATCTCTGTATAAAACATCCCATTAGGGTCTCCCCAATGAATATTTCCATTTTCCATATGACTTGATACTAATAATGCATTATCCATGGTTACTCACACCTTGCAAGACTCATATAAGAAAAGGGATGAGAAATAATCATATCACTAGAATCATAAATTTCCCCTAGTCTTGGGTCCCTCATTTTGTAATCCAAATTCAACGTAATTATAGGAGTTCTACATAAAAGGGAATCCACCATGTTGTAATATTTGAAGTCATTATTTTATTTTTATGTCATACTGAAATAAAATTCTTGGGATTTATTCTCAGGACATCAGTTAACGGTGAGTAGATGGTGGGTCAAACTATGATGAATCTATTTCTTGTTAGAAGTAGGATACATAGAATGCATTCTTATTGCTCGAAATCTATTCCTATTTCATATTATTCTTTATATATTTCCTTTAAATATTATTTTAAAACACATGGATTTAACATAAATAGAATTCATAGGTTTTTAATTTTATTTATAAAGGATTCTTTTGACACCTCGGGAATGTTCAATCTCAACATTCGAAAACCAATCGCCTCCATGATTGGTTTTAAAATCTCTAGTTCTTATTTATGTGGCGTGAAAATAAAATACGCTACCAATTTCTAAATAATAATGGGACACATGAGGGGAACCAAATATACATACATATGATCACAATAATAGATCCCCTTTTACATGTATAAGGATTCCAAACCTACTTATTTTATTATTATAACTGATCAGGAA
Source organism: Viscum album (assembly GCA_963277665.1). Classification (NCBI taxonomy): domain Eukaryota; kingdom Viridiplantae; phylum Streptophyta; class Magnoliopsida; order Santalales; family Viscaceae; genus Viscum; species Viscum album. The sequence goes on from OY728127.1 coordinate 1,575,580,979, forward strand.
TCCGGATCTACTAGATATTCTAGAAAATATATTAAATCTATAATAGAGTTCGTAAATATGAAATTACCCCCACCACCCACCCCCCAATGATTGATATGATCCCAACATCCAATATTTTTATCAATTGTGAGTTCCAATGTTTCATTTGGTCCAAAACAGTAAATAAAAAACTTTCATTCGAAGGAATTCATGTACCTTGTTTCTTATGTATGAGTTTTTGGGAGTGTCTAAGTGATATAAAATGGTTTAATATATGTGAATGACTATGAAATAATATGTTATCCCCCAAAAATCAATTTTTAGACCCCATTCCTCAAACTTGAAACAAAAATAACATACCATGTTTGAAATCATGAAATGTTTGGACAACTAAACCATTATTGGTGATTGGAATCTTATCTCCCAAACCCGAGGAACCATAAGATATTTGAAAGAAATTGTACATTAAGTATATTTATGGTCTTGATAGACCATCATGATTCAATAACATGATTATATAGAAATCCATTTTTATAATCAAAACATAATATGTGTGGATAATTATAGTTGAGAATAGTTTTGATTTTCTTTGACTTATAAAAATGTATTTGTGATCATTTTTAGTTTATTATACCCTATTATACATAGGAGATATTTGGAATTGAAAATAGATTATCTGGGTGTGGCCTATATGGAACTAGTTGGTTTCCGAGTAGCCATTATCATGTTGATTTATTATGGAATGATTGTTCATCACTTTATAGCTAATGTAATAATTTATGTTATGCATACTCTATCCTTATGGAATTATGATATCGATATAGAAACCATCCTACTAAATTTTTTTTATTTTAATGAAATTATATTCATAAATATAAATTTTTCTAAAATGATGTAAAACTATTAATTATGAATTATTGAAATTTTCATATTTTGTGGTATTGTATAAACCACTACAAAATAATTACCTTTTTCCAACAGGGATATATATGTTGGTAAAAGTGGATTTTCTATTGGTAAAACGTTTTACCAAAAAAAATTATCATGTCACTAAACTATTGATAAAAATTATGTCGCTAAATGTTTTTGTGACAGATAAAATAGTTCTGTTGGAATTATTATAATACTAACAAATAATATAAGTGTTGGTCAATATTTTTAGCAACATATTTTATGACAAATTTATCCGTTGCTAATATTATTATCAACTTTCTTAACCAATACCAGCAATTAATATCTATTTGTAATTTATATTTTAAATAAGATATTATGTTTTGGTATTTCAATATTTATTGCATAAATATTATATTATATTTATTAATTTATCATATATAACACACCTATTTTAATTATCAAACCGAAGAAAATTTTCACAAGTTAAAACGTAGAAAAATATTAATCATATTAATAATGAAAGTTAATACAAAATGAATCAATACATAGTTATGTTGATTGATACCTAAAAAGATAATAAAAACCCCCAAAACCCAAGATCCACCACCCCACCCCCCAAATGAAACATGGAACACTCTCTCTTGACTCCAATCCTCCGTTTACCATCATAGTAGAAATATAGTTACTCTAGTCAATGATCATTCATCATCCCCATGTAGGTCATTAGAAGAAAAGAACCAAGTTAGCTCCTGCACCACTGAGTAACCTCAAGTCAGTATTCCACACCCTTCAGCTCCAAGATCTACACCACAAACAACCAAATAGCATACCCACTAACCAGTGCAAGATATATGTATGAATTGAAACAAAAAAAGGAACTTAAAAAATTAACTACATATAATGAGAATTTTTTATTCATCATACCTGTTGACATCTCAACAAGTCAAGTCAATTATAGTACAAGTGAGGAACCTCAATTAGATGTTATGTCACACCCTTCAGTTTGAAGATCTACACCACACACAACAAAAGATAATACCCACAAATCTGTGAAAAGTTTCTATATGAAATGAAACTAAAATATAAATAAGTGAAAATATAAAAAAATGATATGCATATAGAGTTTTTTTCATTCAACATCTATATTGACATCTCCACAAATCATGTTAGATCAAGTGTCAGTTATGAACCTGAAATCAATTCTATGCCACCCCATTCATCTTCATGATCTACAACACACATAGCCAAAGAGCATACCAACAAATCCATGCAAAATATCTGCATGAATTGAAACAAAATTAGAAATAAATAAATGTATTAAAAAATTAAGTGATGGTGATTAACATAATAAGAATTAAAACATTATAGAACACTTTGAGTTTCCTAATTGAATGTGTTTTCCAAGCTAGTGGATAGAATCATTAACTGAATTTGATCTTGATTTTCATATGGAAATTAACCATAATAGCAGCAACATACCTGGCGATGCATTTCTGCTGAGAGTTCATTTCAACTGAAATAACCATCACATGGACCCAACAAGCTTCCCCTTCACTTTCTCATATAGAGGCTTCAACATAGAACTCTGAACTTGGCACTAGACATACACCTTAATTCCCAGTTTCTACACAAAGCTGATGTGCATTTGATCCTGCCATTGTAGATAGCTGCTTAGCATTTTGTAACCCAACAGTCCCTATTGAATCTTGAGGATTACAAACTAAAACTAGAACTAGCTAGGGCATCAGCATATAAGGGACCCCTGGTTGCTGAAATCCTATTGCTGTCTATAAAATTCTGGAAATTATTGATGGCCTTGGGTGAGTAATGTATGTGAAATGAAGTTGGTATGGTTAAGTGATTAAAGCCCTAATGGACCAAACATAGCCTTATGATATTCAAACATCATAACCTTCACCATGAGTTTCTTACCCATGAGATGACAGTCCATAACCTCCTGCATGTCACACCTCACGTTTCCCAAGTCATAGATTTTAAATCTATTACAACAACATCAATGAAAAATTAAATACAACGCATGCTTTTAAGGAAGACCAGTAACATGGAATTTGTAAAAAATGAACCTTTGAAATTACATTATGACCATGGATAGAGAAAAAAAAAAAGAAAATCCAACCAGTGAATAAGTTGAACATTTCATTCTGTGTTATTTGAGGGGAAACCAAAAAAAATATAAGAATATGTTGACAGGTAGAGTCCAAGGTCTACTACTAAAAGAATTACTCTTTGATTCCTACACCACATAAAACACACATAAATAAAATTAAAATCTATTGAGCATTTACAAAAAAAATACATAACTATTAATGCAGAACAGTCATAATATATTATTAATGTTGAACAGTATACTATAATATTAAAAATACAGAACCATCTACCATTAATAATGTACTTTAATACCTTTTTCATGTCAACATCTAAAATAGGATAGATGTTTGGACCATCAAAGGACGTTTTACATTAATAGAAGCTAAAACAGCTAAAAAATTGATTGAAATGTGTTTGTGTGTGCATGGAGTCTAAGGTATTCATATGTCATTCCCCAAAGAGGATATATAAAAATAAAATTATGTTATATATCTAGCGGATCACGCCTTGGTGATTTTCATTTAAGACAATCATTTTCTCCAATTGAAGGATTATGTCAAAACCACCATGAAAAATAATGGAATTCATGTTTCAGACCATTCAAAGCCAAAAAACACCCTTCTTTGGACTTGTTATCAATAGATTGATGAAGGTCAACACAATTATCATTGGATGAGAACCAATTCATGAGGTTCTTCTTATAATTGATGAAACACTCATCTATTTCATGAAAATCTAGAACTGGTTGACCCAGGGTTCTGGTCATCACTCTTTGGGGAACTTGAATAGTTGTGCAGAATATGGGAATAATCTCAACCATGAAAAGTGGATTGAATGTCATTTTTAGAGAGTTAATCAGACCAAACTGATGGTTCACCAATCCATCGTTCTTCCAGGAGAGGAGCATGTCCAAGAGATGCGTTTGAGAGAATAGTGGATTCCATTGATGTGATGGATGATGATGAAATGAAATTCCAGATCACATTCTACGGATTACTGATGGGATAAAGAAGTAATGAAGAAGAAGGCGAATTACTCATGACATGCATAATGGTACCCATCGGCCATATCTGGTACTTATAACTCCCCCCAGTGACTCTTTAGTGTAGTATTCTATAATATTAAAAATGAAAAAAAATCTACTATGATATTAACCCAGAATAGTGTACTTTGATAATCCAGAGTTATCCTATTCAGTAAGACCATTAAATCATATCAAAATACTATGATATTAAAAATACTATTTTTAAAGTGTATAATAAGATTGAAAGGAAATACAGAACTGAAAAAATTAATCCTGTAACAGCATGACTATTTAAGTCACAAGATGTTGGAATTCATGGTCATACCGTTGAAGTGACTCTAATATGTAATATGAGAATCCTATTAGGTTAAAATTATGTTTCTTCTGTAGATACTTGCAACATTTCCTATGATTCTCAGCAACACCCATCCATTCTTCAGCAACATCGATGCTCTAGTAGCATCAAAATCAAGCATCCCTATTCCACATATCTATTTCAGACCAACCAGATAACAACCCTATACAAAAAATAATATGTCATTAGAACCTGAAATCCACCACAGAGAACCATTATAAACAAGCGTGAGAAATAATAATAGAACAAAAAAAGAATAAAAATGAACTAAACCTTTTTTAACACGAGGGACCATATGCCTTATATTGGATCCCATAAGGTGCAGATGGGTCTATTTAACTACCTCCATGATCTGTATTAGGTAAAGAAGGCTGAACTGGTCGAAATCTAGTGGACTGAGCCTAGGTTTCAAGGGGAAGTGATGCAAAACCATAAAAGTTACTTTTTTACAAATTTTTTTATTTCATAATTCTCCCATAATTAGTAGTTTTCCCTCACAAAGCATCGGAATTTGGAAAATTATCACGGCATAGTTTTCCTTATGAAAAAATAAAAAATCATCCAAGCATGAAATGAATCTTATTATAACCATGCCAATGATTCTTTTACTATAAAATGAGATATGGTTTGGTTTTCTAACCCATTCCCCTCAAAAATTTATAAAAGAAAGTGATGTATACGGTGAAAAAATGAGTTGTAATGAGCTTACACCATCAAGGAAATAAAATAAATAACAAACAACCTAACATGAAACACACTTTAGAGGAGATACCAAGACAAGACGTTAATTCATGTCTCTCCTCAGACCATCCCCAGGTCATCTCAGACATCCCAGTGTAGTGACATCAGAATCTGTTAATGTATTAGGTGAACTCCAACTCTCTGAATGATGATTCTTTTCCAGCTTCATTAGAATGTCATTGCAGCCCAGCTAGTCCTCAATTAAGCTTATGAGAGCCAAGATTTCTGGTAATTTCAACATTATAAGAAGACAGTTATCATCAATATAAGAAACACCTTTTTCCTTTGATACCATCATGTGGAGTATGAAAAATATCCTTCAGGCGCTTGTGAGAGTGAGAGTCACGGTGATTTTTCAGACTTCCCTATGTATATTGTGAAATAGCCTAAAAAAGGCACACATGTTGTGCCATTACACTCCAAAAAGAATTCAACAGCTTTAACAGTGTTATTAGAGCATAAATCCCTCCAACAAAAAAACAAAGATTCCAAACATCTTCAAAATCTGTATCCAGCCCAATGAAATCATCAGTCAAAACCTGAAACTTCAACATAAACCAAGAGAAAATTAGCAACCGGCCAAAAAAACATCAAAGAAACATAACTAGACTGAGAGGACTTTTCAGCAATGAAAAAAGCATTCAATCTTCAAATAGGGGAGAAATAAAAAGAACTCATTTCCATGGAATTTCTATGAAATTAATGTTAGGATTTCACTTAAATTCCTCAACCAAAGGTATTAATAAATCTTATTACAATTTAATATTGATTATAAATTTAATTAACATGGAAACTAAAACTATAGTCTTTCAATCATAAATAGAAAAAAACTAAAATTGTATATTAATCTTTCATTTGTTTCATCAATTTTTTAGGGTAACAGAAGAAATTGACAGCGTATATAAAAATTAGCTCTCGTCCAGTTGAGGATAGAGAAAAAGAGGTCCATGGTAAAGGATGATTTAATGAAATAATGAAGAGGATATAATATGAATGAAATTCAAAAAACTCCGAGCCTAATATGAACTATGTAATGATATGTGAAAACCGAGTAACAGCAACCAGAGAATATAGGGTTTCCACGGTACCCTCTAGAGAACTGAAATGCATTGGATTATTTGTCGTCGGGACATCCTTGGAAATGATTTGGTATCTCGGGGAGATTTCACAAGTGTGGGAATGGATTGGAGGTGGAGACTGGTTGGGGAGGACTCATCAAGGTCAGAGATGTATTGGGGTCTCTGGTCGAATGGTAAGGGATATATTTTTCAAAATTATAATCAAATAATTAAAATATCAAATAAAAAAATATCATTTAATAATTTAAATTAAAAAAAATACTAAGTATGTCTATGAATAATTTCAATTTTAAAAATAAAATTACTAATATAATAATATTGCTTAATTTATTGGTATGTTTTTATTTATTAAATTTATATAATTTATTTTTGATTTTATTTTGATTAGATTTAATTATGTTTACTGAATTTAAATATAAAAATTAAATTATCATATATCGAGGATATGTGTAGACATACCAAATATCATAACGATTTAAATTATTATATTTATAATTTATATAACAACATCGAAAAATAAAAAAAAACTATTAATATTTGGATAAATTTTAAAATTGAAATCAATTAATGAGATATTTTTAATATAAATCAAGTAAATAGATATTGACTTTTTTCCTAAAAATAATTACTTTTTTTAAATTTTTTGGTTTCTTTTAGTTGGTTATTGATAAAATATTTTTTTTATTTAGTGGGTTGTTGTAAAAAAAATTTATGGTTGTAATTGATTTGATGGTAATAGTTATTATTAATAACATATTTATGTGTCACTAAAAAAACAATGGTATTAGTATGATAAAGAAACAAATATAATTGTCGTTCAATGATTTTTTGGTATTGCCCATCAATATCAACATATATATCTTTTGGTAAAAAAATGTGTTTGTAGTCAAAATTAATACCAATAAAACATTATATCTCTTGGAATTACTCATTTTTAACAACCAATATATTATCTGTCATTATATTTATGTTGTAAAGAGTCAAATATTTTGTAGTGATATTTTTATTATAAAAATGATATATTTATTATGGGTAATATATTTATCTATATATTCATGTTTTGGAAAAATATTTGATATTATCTAATAATTTATTGCAACAAATGTTTCTAATTGAAAAGGACTTGTTGGTAATAATAATCAATAGCAAGTGATTTATTTATCAGTAAATCAATTTTTGGTATTATTATGATAATCCAATAGATTTGAATGATGGTAAAGGATTTGTTGGTATTGAAATACTAATATAAACAGATATCTCTGTTGGTAAAAAAAACTTTTGGTGCCTATATTTATAATCAATAGAAAATAACATCTGTTGGAATTATTCATTTTTACCAATAGATATGTTATCTGTCAATAATTTTATGTTATTAAAAGTCACTTTGTTGTAGTGAACATTGTTCTGATGAAGGATAAAGTTACAAAGTTATGACAACATGTATTTAATTTTTCATGATCAACATTGTTATAGACTTAGTTTATTCAATTTGATATTGTAATTTTAATCATTTGGATAAAGTACCTGAATCCATATCATATAATTTTTTATGTTATTAGAGATATTATACCAATTATGATGATAGTTCATGTGTAGGAAAATACACATGATGTAATGTCAACGAAATCCAATGAAAAAATTTTGTTGATGAAAATTGAATAATATTACCATTTATCTATTACAATCCTTAAATTTGAAAACAAAGTATCATGTTGACATACTCCCATGGAATGAGTTATGTTGTATATATGAGAGTAGTATGCTCTTATGTTATCCCCTCTTTAATGTGATGTGGTACAAGATTGGGGAAAATATTTCATAATGATACAGTTTCTATGAAAAGAATAGTGTAGACCTCCCTTGATGATGTAATCATTACATATTTCTTAATTATATATATAAGGACCCAGCCATAAACATTAAATAATATTGAATTAAATGAATAATTCACACTAAGTATCTTTACAGGTTTATATTTTTAGAGAGTTAGGCCATAAATATTACATCAAAAAAATATTAAAATGTTGACACTTCTACACAGTTTCTATTTTTTTTACAAAACATGAACTCTTGACAAATAGAGTCATGTCTAGTTCCATGATTAAGCCAGCATGACTTTTCATTAATCTAATCCTTGACCCTATTCCACATTATGTCCTGTGAAAAACATTTAAAAAACTTGGGATGAGCATAAAAAGCTCAGTAAGGGAAACACAAAGAAGGAAATCTATTAGTTTTTCAAAACAACAAGTAAACCATGAATAATTTAACATAAGTAATACATTTCACCTTTATGAAGTAGTAAATACTCTTCACTGAATAAGAGATCATCACATACCCTTTTGTAACAAACAAATTACCATAAAACCCATATAAATAACACATAACATATAAATGTAACTTAGGACATAAATATACTTAAATGGAATAACCATACGGTCGACTTCCACACATATCACTAAATGGAATAGCCATACAGCCGACTTCTATACCCAATGCATTAGAGGTTATAACATAACCACCCGTCTTGGTATTCACATCACCACCCATCATTTGGTTTATCATGTAACCACCTGTCAAATGTCCAAGTACCAATATAAAATCATAACACATACAACAAATATAAAGGAAAGATAAAATTTCCACATTTCAATAACAATATATCACTTAAATATATTGACATAAAAATCCATTTTCAAAACAATTTTCAAAACCAAAAGTATTTAAAAGAGTATAAGGTATTTATTTTCTTTTAAAACATTATAGCTTGTTGAAGAAGCCAAAGATCAAATAATAATCATGCTGGCGGAAAAGGTCATTGTCACCGCATATGTTAAAAGAAAAATTCTTTTTTGTCGTTTAGAAAAACTCTTTGTAGAAAAAGATTCCCTTTGAATGAAATGAAAAGTAAAATGTGTATATACAGTGTATAAAAAAAGCCTTGTATTAGAACAAAATATGCCTCAATGAAAGGAGATTGAGATGAAGTACCTTACCTTATGTCCAAATTGACTCGATTGTTCTTTAATCTCCTGAATAATAAACTAAAGTTAATATCTAATTTATTAAGACCCTTTTTCATGTTTATTATTCCTTTTATATAACTTATTACCATGTTATAAACATTATGTAACCATTTAAGTTAATAACGTTCGATTTGTCGATTTTTGGTACTTGAGTCAAAAATGGAATTCTTATAATTACATGTTGTTCATGTGATCAAAGGTTCATTATATATAGAATGATATTCATGATTTATATATCCTATATATCATATATATCCATCATATACATGTATTTATAATAATAAATGGAGATACGAAATGAAATGCACTGTAACACCCTAAGATTTTTGAAAAATATTCTTTTAATTTCATTGATGTATTCTATTATAAACTACAAAAATTATATCTTGTACTATACGCAACAATGTATTAGCTAGCAGTATATGCAACACTATTCTTGTCTCGTTTTACACTCAATTTCTTGTTCGTTTTGTGGAAATTATTCTACGCAACATTAATTATAGATTTTATTTATTGTATAAATGAAATATGTTCTGATTATGTTATAAACAACACCAAACAGAGCTTTCACTACATGCAGCCCTGACTTGGAATTTTTTACACACAATCACAACCTTCCACAATAGTGTGTGTTGTACACAAAACCGAGTTTAACTAAAAAACGATAAGCTATTAAAATATTATATAAACTAGCCATTATGAATAGTAATACCAACTTTTTGAAATTTTATAAATTTTATATTTCAAAATGGACTTCATTTTTGAATTCAAAATATCAAATTTAACCTAGGATGAATTTTTGGAATTTTTCTGAAAACTTTCAATTTTTGATGAATAGTGAAAACCCTAGGTTGCTATTTAAAAACCGACTATTTATTTAACTAATTATTAATTTAATATAAATTTATTTTAGGTCAAAATTGATACGTAACACCTATATAAGTTCAATGTAATACATTGGAGTCATTTTATAATAATTAATGATATATAAAATTTTTATTGAACTTTTCACCGTCTTTTACCCACCTCCTAGGAGAATTTGGAAATTCACATAAAACATAATTTTACCGCTTCTATGAGTGGAATTTCAAAAATACGAGAGTCATGGTTAATATCAACGACTAAAATGTGGTTTAATGAAATGAATTTTTTTTTGGTGAATAGTAACTTTTTACTTTTATTTACCACTGTTAAAAGTAAATAGGGTAATTAAGGATAAAAATGATATTATTATTACCCTAACACATGTCCTAATTCTATTTGATAAGTGTAATTTTACCAAGAACAAACATAGGAATAAAATATGACCATTTAAGTCCACTTGGATTAGATTAGGACATTTATTATTAATTTATTTAAAGAAGCGTCAAAATAGTTAAAATCAATGTTTAATAACTAAATCATTTTTACCATAGAGTTTTACATAATAAAAATTCGACTATAAATATTCATTAGAAATCTAATATGATTTCCTAGATAATGGTATTTTACTTATAATTTTTATACATTAAATAATTTAATTTATTGATGACACAATGATGATGGAGTAATTATCTTATTAATGAAATATTAACATAATTGATGTTACAAATACCCAAATAAATGTAATTTGAGACTTTTTATGAATTAAACTAATTTTCTAGGTTAATATGACATGTTAGTATTGATTTAATTAATATTTTTATAACTAATCAGGGTGATATAATTTTCAAAAAAATCAATTACCAAATAGTGTCAAAATTGACATAAAATAGTATTTAAAACAAATATAATATTATTAATTGTTATTATATTCCTAAAAATCTAAGGTTCGGCCAAAATATTTATATCATGATATTTTTATCATTAGTGGACCACTTTCGGGTTTCTTGGATGTCTATTGTAGGTTTATTAACTATATAATATAAAAATACAAAGTGACATGGTAAATGTCAATGTAATTAACTAAGAGTTAAAACTAAAAGATAAGGTTAATATAATGACCCAAACCTATCTAAAATCTATTGGTTGAGATGATTTCGACCCATACCAACCTTATCTTCGAAAAAAATCAATTTGGGGCTATTAAAAACCAAATATGACCTTATTATAAAATAATATTTTAAGTTTTTCCAAAGGTGCCCCTCTCCTCGCTTATACAAAGAGAACCCCTTCCCTCTTCTCTTCACACCCTTTTGAGCCTTTAAGATCAGACAATACCTGCCCATTTATCTTCTCCACTTCCCTAGAAACATTCTGGAGGTTCTTTTCTTCTCAAAATACCAACTCTACTTCCTTAAGAGGATGCTTAAATGAGGTGTGTCAAAGAAGAAGAAATCTCTTCTTCTGATTCACTCAAGTTTCTTTCTTTTTCTTCTTCTTCTTTAGTTGTATAATTATAAAGTAATAACATAATTAGTACTTATATACTGATATTTTATTATAAAAATTAAACAACCCTATTTCACCTTCTATCCATCCTATGGAAAATGAAATCACCGTGCGTGCGTACGTATGGAATACCGTCTCCACGCTGTGGTGTAATCTATTTTCGACCACCACCTTACTTGAATGGGTATAATGGTGTAAATAAATAACTATATATGATTATTGTAAAGTGATATTGATTCTGAAATATTATACATATGCTTCAATACAATTCCATGATCATGGGGAAGATATCATCGCTCGTGCATACGTACGGACTACCATCTCCACGACGCGATGAGATTCATTCTCCATGTTAACCATTCATGAATGATTATAAATTATATATAATTAATAATAATTAGATATATGAAATAATAATGTTATTGGATTTATGTATATATATATATTTATGTCATCTAATTAATTCCATTCAATTCAATAAGGAAACGAAATGAGCATTCATGCGTACGTACTGCCTATCGTCTCCATGAACGGTGTATTTCATTCCATTTATCAATCTATAATATATATATGTATATGATGAATATATATTATATATAAATAATGTTTTACATTATGGAATTATGTAAATCTGTGTATAAGTAATAATATCAAGAACAACAAATCGAAACACGTATAATAAATGAAACAATTTTACCCAAATCCCTGCTTTTACATCGAATTTACAAAGAAACGGGTAATATAACATCCTAAGTAAACTATATATAATATAATAAAAATTAATATGATTTTGTAATAAGTAAATTAAATTTATTTAAACCATTATACAGGAGGTTCAGATACATACTAAGCATATCAGATATAAGGTAAGGGATAACTATTCCAATCTCACTCTTATCTGAGATTTTTTATTCGTAAGTATTTTCTGGGGTTTTTAACATAATCCATGTCCTTATTTCCTAAAAATCTTTTCATATAAATTTAATGTCCTTTTACCCATTTTTTAATTTCACCACATGTTATGAAAGTAATCTTACATTTTTTACCACATAAGGAATGTTTTGACTTTTCCGACAAAAGTACTAGGAGAATGTTATTTTTAACTTATACAGCATGAACGGATTATTACGGTTTTATAACGCCTTATTTTTATGAATCTTACTCTACAAGATTTCATGACAATTTTCAAAAACATCCTTTTCTTTTAAAATTGAGTGGAATTTTTTGAAAAGACAATGATTTTTAAGAAGAAATGATATTTTCTTCAAGAATAATTTTCAAGTGATTTATCAAAACCATTTTCTATCTAAGATGACATTATTTCATATGTGTATGTTTCAAGTACAAAATCACTATGATTTAAATGGTTTCAATTTTCTTTTGATAAAATGATATCCATTTGTTTTATATAGATTATTTTATGGTGGAATGATGTTTATGAAACCCATTTTATTCTTGGGGTTTTGATGAATGCTTTATGTTTATGTTGTGGCACAAGTAAGAATGATTTAATTATGAGATGGCTGGTACCTATATCTCCCTCCAATTCATTGGGTAAGGATTTATATCTCATGTGATAGACATGGCTGGAACAGAATGTTAATCTGGATCAGTGGTACATGACTGGAACGGTGAGTGAAGTCGATTCAGAAAGGGACTTTGTCCTCTAATATGGTCTTGATAGTAATGCCTTGGCTATTATGGAAATCATAACAGGTGCTTAATTGATGCCACAATTTCATGTTTTATTTCCATGATATTTTATAATGATTGATGTTCCTTTATGTTATATTCCTTACAATCTGCCATGATTTATTTCACAACTCAATATTTTGAGGTTTAAACATTATGTTCATGTTTTTAAGTTAAAATGTAAATGGTTTGTTTTATTTTCTACATGATTACCCTTACTGAGTATTTGAGCTCACCCATTATATGTTTTATTTTCCCCAGGATTTAAAGAATGGTTTTAGGTAAGAAAACAAAAGGGGAAGATCTTTATGGGATATGTTTAAGATCTTTCACCGTGATTAGAAGATTATGTTCTCGGTTTTCAAAGACACTAAACTACGACGGTCCTTTGGTGTCTGTTTTTGTTATGTATTAAGTATTCCGCAAAATTAATGTAATGTCTATGTACTTCAAGATTTGGGCCTCTATAGTTGGTATCAGAGGAAAGGATTAGTTAACCTTGGGAAACTAGGATGCGAAATCTTTAGTGAAATCCCTAGAGATATATCTAAGGTATGTCTAGAGATGTCCATAAGGATAAGTATACATATAGGTTATAGTCCTAGAATTAATCCTAAGATGTTAGATATTGAATGTACACCCCCTTTATTATGTTGTTTTCCTAGCATGATTTCTTCCTCTCACACTATTCTTTTTGGGTTTTAGAAAATGGCTGGAAATAGAAAGATTCACGATAATGGGGATATGATGGACAATGGAATGATATTCTTCATGAGAAACCAAATGAAATGTGATTTGGAAGTCCAATCATCATTATTATGCCTAATCAAAAATCTCATAATATGATTAATCATATCAACATTGGTATGTTTCCCGACTCAGCTAATAAGAGAAAGATGGAGTTTAATGATGATCTTAGAGGAAAGAAAGTTAGATTTCCCTCATGTAAATCATGTGGGAAGAGGCATCAGGGAGATTGTTTCAAAGGAACTGTAAGATGCTTTGGGTGTGGAAAAGGACACAAATCCAGTAAGTGCAAAGGAAAATGATCAGTTAACACCATAGAGAAGGATAATGGTATTTCTACAACATCATCAATGATTAGATGTTTTAAATGTGGAATGTATGGGAATTATGCAAACCAATGCCCTAAGGGGAAATATCATGAAGAGAATCAGCATGGTTATATGGGTAGTATTTATATGGAGGATGATGAAGAGACTTCAAATGAAATATGAGATGAAACAAATGATGGATCTTAGTCAGTGGTTTAAGAAGTTAGTGGAATGATTTTATTTTTATCATGAATAATGCATGGTTCTATGGAATAAACAATCATCTAAGGATTGTTACACTATTGTTTTTTCTAAAGTATTTGAAAGTATATGTTGAATGGTACTGGTAACCATGAAAGGTTATTCCGATATTTTTGGAAAGAAGATGATATCTGCATATTGAATGGATAAGGATAAAATAATATGTTTGATAGTATTCATGATCTAAGGATTGATATAAGGACTAAGGGATATCATGGTTTGAGTATATAGAATTTTTGGATTTTGGAATGTGGAAAGAGTTAACTTTTGACAGCATTCATGTTTTCACTATGATTCAATGGGTATTCATTTTTCAAGAGAATACAAGATTAAGGTATTCACATGTTTGGAATGCGATCAACAAGATATATCTTTTGATATATAAGGGATAAATGATGGTATTCACATGCTTGTTATATGCCCCTTTTTGTAATCGTTCTCTTTATACTATTAGATTGGAAAGAAGTATTTTGGATAAGCTTAAAGATTAGAATGGATTATGTTGGACGTAAGTTAGTATTGTTTTTGGATTGAACATTTTTCGATATTATTGATAGGATGTTATAAAAATTTATTTTTAGAAAACGGACAACCTGCAGGATGGGGGACAACTTGTCGCGTCGTACAAGGCTGTGGGAATCGAACCCGCAACCAAAGTGCGGCATGCCTTTATCGCCTACCACGGGCCAACAAGAAGTCCCTAGTTATTAGAATCTAGTTTTATTTTATTAAGCGCTATGATAGATGAAGTATAAGTCCATTTTAGAAACCATATTATATTAATCTCAGCATATATGGACTTCAGTATATTTAATAAATTGTGCTAATCTTTTTGCGATAGAAATAGATGGAATGACCTTTCATTCACTCTCATAATCTGCTAAAACTTCACAAAAGACAAATTCAACATCATTTCTTTAAGAGATGAAGTTGAAATTGTTTGAGGCACAAGAAACGATGAGATTTTAGCCAAATCAAGTAAGTATTTGTTTTAATTCAACAATTCATTATCATTATGAAAATGATCTTGAAAACAAAAAAATGTTATCCTAGTGCTCCCATATATGATGAATCGGATGGTACCTTAGATCATAAAAAATTTATGGCTTTGTCATTGTTGGCTTTTTCATAGCCATTTCTTCTACCACTCTTCATCAGAAGATGAGGATTATATTTCTCTTCCATATCCATATTTTCACCTAAGTTCTCCTATATGGAAACCTATTGATTAGGTAATTTGGGTAACCATTACGTTTCATAATTTAGTTTTTAAAGTCATGTTTTGGTATTCCTTTTTATGATGTGGGTTTCTATTCAAGAAACTTTCAAGTAGTAAACCATTTATAACACAGATAAATTTCGAGGGCAAAATTCATTTTAAGGGCAGTAGAATGTAACACCCCAAGATTTTATGAAAAATATTCATTTAATTTCATTGATATATTCTATTATATACTACACCAAGTTTATCTTGTACTATACGCAACACCGTATTAGCTTGTTGTATATACAACACCATTCATGGCTCGTGTTACACACAATTTCAAGTTCGTTTTGTGGAAATTATTCTACGCAACATTAAGTATAGATTTTATTTATTGTATAAATGAAATAAGTTTTGATTATTTTATACACAACACCAAACAGAGCTTTCACTACACGCATCCCTAACATGGCTTGCTTTACATGCTATCACGACCTTCCACGATAGCGTGTGTTGTACCCAAAATTGAGTTTCACTAAACAACGATATGCTTTTAAAATATTATATAATCTAGCCGTTATGAATATTAATTCCCAGTTTTTGAAATTTTATAAATTTTATCTTTCAAAATGGACTTCATTTTTGGATTCGGAATATCAAAATTATCCTAGGGTGAATTTTTTGTATTTTTCTGAAAACATTCAATTTTTGATGAATAGTGAAAACACTGGGTTACTATTCAAAAACTGACTTTTTAT
The DNA here is from genome assembly GCA_963277665.1 of Viscum album. Taxonomy (NCBI): domain Eukaryota; kingdom Viridiplantae; phylum Streptophyta; class Magnoliopsida; order Santalales; family Viscaceae; genus Viscum; species Viscum album. The sequence continues at coordinate 1,575,597,526 of OY728127.1, forward strand.
TTAACTAATTATTTATTTTAGTTAAATTTATTTTATGTCAAAATTGATACATAATACATATATATGTTCAATTTAATTCATTTGTGTCATTTTTTTAATAATTTTAGACATATAAATATTTTATTGATCTTTTCACCGTCTTTTACCCACCTCCTAGGAGAATTTGGAAATTCACATAATACTTAATTTTACCGCTTTTGTGAGTGGAATTTAAAAAATAAGAGAGATACAGTTAATATCAAGGACTAAAATGTGGTTCAATGAGAAGAAAATAATTTTTGGTGAATAGTAACTTTTTACTTTTATTTACCACGGTGAAAAGTAAATGGGGTAATTATGGGTAAAATTTATATTATTATTACCCTAATACATGTCCTAATTCTATTGGATAAGTTTAATTAGACAAAAAACAACCTTAGGAATAAAATATGACCATTTAGGTCCACTTGTATTAGATTAGGACATTTATGATTAATTTATTTAAAGAAGGGTTAAAATAGTAAAAAAAAAGGTTAATAACTAAATTATTTTTAATATAGGGTTATACATAAGATAAATTTGACATTAAATATTCATTAGAAATATAAAACTATTTCCTATATAATGGTATTTTATTTATAATTTTTAGACATTAAATAATTTAATTTATTTATGACACAATGATGATACAGTAATTATCTTATTAATGAAATATTAACATAATTGATGTTACAAATACCCAAATAAATAAAAGTTGAGACTTTTTATGAATTAAACTAATTTTCTAGGTTAATATGACATGTTATTATTGATTTATGTAGCTTTTTTGAAAGTAATCACACTGTTATGATTTTCACAAAAATCAATTACCAAAAAGTGTCAAAATTGACATAAAATAGTTTTTAAAAAATATATTATATTATTAATTGTTATTATTTTCCTAAAAATATATGGGTCGTCCAAAGGAATTATATCACGATATTTGTATCATTAATGGAACAATTGGGGTCTCTTGGATGTATATAGTATGTTTATTAACTATATAATATTAAAATACAAAATGGCATAATAAATGTCAATCTAATTAACTAAGAGTTAAAAATAAAAGGTAAGGTTAATATAGTTACCCAAACCTCTATAAAATCTATTAGTTGAAAAAATTGCAACCCATAAACACCTTTTCTTAGAAATAAATCAATTTTGTGCTATTAAAACCTGAATATGACTTTATTATAAAATATTATTTTAAGTTTTTCCAAAGGTGCCCCTCTCCTCCCTTATAAAAAGGGAACCTCTTACCCTTTCTCTTCACACCCTTTTGAGCCTTGAAGCTCGGCCAAACCCTGACAATTTATCTTCTCCACTTCCATAGAAACATCTGGAGGTTCTGTTCTTCTCGAAAGACCAACCCTACTTCCTTAAGAGGAAGCTTAAAGGAGGTGCGTCGAAGAAGAGGTAATCTCTTCTTCCGATTATCTCAAGTTTCATTATTTCTTCTTCTTATTCATTAGTTGTATCAATATAAAGTAACAACATAAGTATTAATTATATACTGATTTGTTATTATAAATATGAAACAACCCTATTTCACCTTCTATATATCCCATGAAAAATGAAATCACCGCCTGTGCGTACGTACAGAATACCGTCTCCACGTCGTGGTGTAATATGTTTTCGACCACCACCATACTTGGATGGGTATAATGGTGTAAATAAATAAATATATATGATTATTGTAAAGTGATATTGATTCTGAAATATTATACAAATTCTTTAATACAATTCCACTATCATGGGAATGATATCATCGCGTGTGCGTACGTACGGACAACCGTCTCCACGACGGGATGAGATTCATTCTCCCTGTTAACCATTCATGAATGATTATAAAGTATATAAAATGAATAATAATGATATATATGACATAATAATGATACTATATTTATGTATATATATATGTATGTCATATACTTAATTCCATTCAATTCAATAAGGAAATGAAAATAGTGTTCATGCGTACGTACGGCTTACCGTCTCCATGAACTGTGTATTTCATTCCATTTATTGATCTATCATATATATATGTATATTCTGAATATATATTATATATAAATCATGTTTTAAATTCAGGGATTATGTAAATCAGGATATAAGTAATAATATCAAGAACAAAAAATTGAAACATGTACAGTAAATGAAACAATTTTACCCAAATCGCTGCTTTTACATCGATTTTACGAAAGAACGGGTAATATAAAGTCATATGTAAACTATATACGATATCATAAAAATGAATATGTTTCTGAAATAAGTAAATTAAATTATTTAAATCATTATACAGGAGGTTGAGATACATATGAAGCATATCGTACATAAGGTAAGGGATAACTATTCCAATATCACTCTTATATGAGATTGTTTATTTTAAATATTTACTGGGTTTTTGTTATCATCCATGTCCCTATTTTCTAAATTTATTTCATGTATATTCAATGGAATTTTTACCCATTTTTTATTTTTACCACATTTTATGAAAGGAATCTTACTTTTGTTTACCACATGAGGAACATTTTGACTTTTATGACAAAAGTACGAGGAGAATGTTATTTTTAACTTATACAACATGAATGGATTATTAAGGTTTTATAACGCCTTATTTTTATGAAGCTTACTCTACAATATTTCATGACTATTTTCAAAACAATCCTTTTCTTTTAAAATTTCATGTAATTTTGTGAAAAGGAAATGATTTTTAATAAGAAAGGATATTTTCCTCAAGAATTTTTTTCAAGTGTTTTTATAGAGGCCCATACTTTACATACATGGTTATTACTTAAAAATTTAAGCATACTTATTAAAACATATGACAAAACCATGAAAGGACCGTGTAGGTATAGTGTCTTTAGAAATTGGGAAACATAAACAACTGGTTCATAAATCATCTACATTGTCTCCCATTTATTTCATCATATCTAGAGTCCCTTTTTGGAATATCCTACTTAATATCCTTCTTCCTGTCCTGGGGAAAATAAAACATACAAAAGGGTGAGCTCAAAAGCTCAGTAAGGGTAAACAAAAGATATATCAAACATATCATATTTATAAGAACATAAAAGTTTGAAAATCTTATCCTGCAAAAGAGATTATAACATGGGATAAATCATAGAAGTGAAATGTAATTCCAATAATCATAACATAAAACATGAAGCTTTGTGGAATACCCACATAATCATAGAAAATCATTTTTTAGTAGTCAATACTCATTTCCAAGACTATCTTAGCGGACAAAGTCCTTTTCTGAACCGAGTTCACTCCTCGTTTCAGTCCTGTTTCACTTAACCGGTTTAACCTTCTGTTCCATCCATGTCTATCTCATGAGATATAAATCATTACCCAATGCATTGGAGAGAGATATAGGTCCCACCCATCTCATAATTATACCATTATTAAGTCTTCCACAAAATCATAAACCATACATCATATCATAACACATGTAATAAAAATGGGATTCTTAATCATCACTTCATCATAGCATAACCCATAAAAGGATGTCGTAATAATAATTCTATTATAACATAATCAAATAAATGTAAAAATATGGATATAAATAGAACCCTATATTTTCTTAGATGGAAAATAATTTTGATAAAACACTTGAACTCCATTCTTGAGAAAAATATCTTGTCTACTTCACAAACATTTTCCTTTCTTAACATGTCATATAATTTTCAACTAAAAAATGTTGATTAAAAATAAACAAGAAAACTTGTAAAGGAAGATTCATGGAAATAATGTTCTAAAAATACATTCTTTCCGTATAAGTTAAAAAACATTCTTCCCGTACTTTGGCCGGAAAAGTCAAAAAGTACCTCGTACGAAAAACGGAACAAAATTCCATTCATATCTTTTACTAAAAACTCACCGAAGGGTAAAATTGGATTTAAAAAATTTTAGGTGGATGGAAATAGTATTAAATATTGAGTAAACATGGATGTGGATGATAAATATTCCCTAGTAAATTCTGAAGTAAAAACAATCTCGGATAAAAATGAGATTGTGAGATTTTCCCTTACCTTATGTCTGATTTGCTTCGTAAGTGTCCAAACCTCCTGTATAATTATTTAAATAATGTCATTGACTTATTCTATAATCAAACTTATTTTTATGATATCATATATGGTTATATTCTTAACTTTTTATTAGTAATATTTCATTACTACTTGTTATTCGGGTGTTTGTTACTTTTTGTTTTTATGCGTGTTTTGTCGAATAAATTCTTATTCTTATTTTTAGGTTATAGATACCTCATTTCCAGAATGGTATTATTGTAATATATATCATATTCATTCAGTAAATTCATTTATATAATCACTATGAAATGAAGATCATGTAGAACGAGTCGCATCACATCGTGGAGACGGTATTCCGTACGTACACACGAGCGATGATATCGTTCCCATGATCGTGGAATTTTATTGGAGTGTATGTATACTATTTAAGAGCCAATATCACTTTAAAATAATCATATATGAATATTATTTACACCATTATACACATCCATGTAAGGTGGTGGTGGAAAATAGATTACACCACGGTGTGGAGACGGTATTCTGTACGTACGCACGCGCAGTGATTTCATTTTCCGTAGGATGGATAGATGGTGAAATATGGTTGTTTCATACTTATAATAAAATATAAGTATATGAGTGATACTGATGTTATTACTTCATAATGAAACAACAAATTAATAAAAAGATGAATAATAAATAAAGTTGAAAAATCGGTAATGGACTTTACCTCTTCATTGAAGTGCCTCTTTGAGACATCCTTTTAGGGCACTAAAATTGGTCTTTGAAGAAGACCAGGACCTCTAGGATGTTTCTAGGGAAGTGGAGAAGATAATTTTGTAGGGTTTGGCCGATCTCGAAGGCTTAAAGTGGTGTGAGGAAGAGAGGGAGGAGGTTCCCTTTTATAAGGGAGGAGAGGGGCACCTTTGGAAATATAAGAAATATTAGTTTATTTTAAATCCCAACCCCACATAAAAACATCAAAAATTCCTCATATCCAAATATCAGATGATATAGGGTTTTAATCTCATCAACCAATAAAATTTAGACATTTTAGGAATTTATTTTAAACATTATCAACTTGATTTATCTTTATTTACAAATTTAATTTTATTTGTGGTAATAATATTCTAAATTTTAAATTATTATAAATAATTACATATGTGTTGTGAATTTTCTATAATTTGACACTTTATGATAGTGTAGACCATATAAATTCTAATTTATAATTTTTAAATATTTTTGTGATTTTTAAACAATTTTATAATATGTTATTTTTATAAAATAACAATAGTGTCAAATTTGACACTATTCATTTATTTGAATTTAAATAAAATATATACAGAAGATATGTTCGAACTAAAAGTTTTAATAGATTCATAAAATATCATATGTATCTACAAAATTAGTTGAGCACATTAAATAGTTCATATAATAATTATTTTAATATTTTATAACTATTTATTTGATATTTTAATTAATAAAATAATTTCAACATCACTATTGTGTCATAATTAATGATATTTATTTAATCCCTAAAAATTATAAATAAATTCCAATGATTTAGATAATTTTATTATATTTCGGGAGACTATTCATATGACAACCCTGCTTCTTATTACAACATAAACATGCTTTATTACATAAAACTTCACTTGATACAACAAAGAAGATCGAGAGGTTTAGTGTCTTTGGGGCTTAGGATCATTACATAAAAACGTTAAACTTTAAATACAACATCCTTATTGAAAACATCCTTTACATGACCACTACATTCCTTCATACTTAGCATTGCATGGGATAACCTGGGGACATGCATAAGAAAAGGGTGAGCTATAAAGCCCAGTAACGGAGTACACAATGAATAACATGAGGAGTACAATACATGTTAGGAAATAGGCATATCAATAGAGCATAAGAGAGACATGAACATAAAGGCATGATAAAGCATGATAATCATAACATGGAAATGTGGAAACAACACTTAACATTGAATTAGCATGAGCCAAGGCTCATTGCACATGGAGCATGAGTAAACCCTCATTGAACTTGAAGCACGAGTAAACCCTCGTTGCACTTGAATTAGAATGATTCAACCCTCATTGCACATGACGTATCATGATACTATACTTTACCCAATGCATTGGAGCGCTATGAAGGGCGCACCCTTCTTAAACATTTCATTTCATGCATAAGTGTGCCACATGGATCATAAAGCATGGATTCATAAAACATAATCATTTCTTCCACGATAAAGGAATGTGGAATTCATACATGAAACTTTATAATCAATATGTAAATGTGAATAAAGGTGAATACCCTTGATGGAGAAATGGGCATGGTATTCACTACACAAAGACATTGGCTTAGAAAATCGGTGCGATTTCGGCAGCGTAACGGCGTGACAAAAGAATTCATAAAAAAGGTTGATGAGAGATAAAGGGGTTCCTCATCATATTTACATGTAATGGACAGTAAGGAGATCATATATATACATGTCCCAACAATATAAATGGAATTTTGATTCATGATACAAAAGTATTGCTTGAATGTAAAAGAAAAGAGAGAAGTTCCTTTCGGAATTTCGGCATAGTAACAGGTGTACATGGGAGGCAATTAATGAGAGATAAAGGGTTCTCCCATCATTCAAACAATAATAGGGCAGTATGGGGGAGGTGCGAAACCATACCCCAACATTCATAATTGAAATAAAAAGGGAAATACAACTTAAAGAAAATTGACAACAAAATTAGAAAGGAAGAAAACCCCTTACTTGGAAGTGTGCTTCCAAAGGCTAGAGAGAGGCTTGTGAGAGGCTTCTTGGGAGCTTGGGGCACCTTGAGAGGATTCTAGAGAGAGTAGGGCAGAGGTTGGACGAACTTCAAGGGCTTTGGGTGAGGAGGAAGTGGGAGCTTGGGTGGGTTTATATAGGAAAGGTGAGAGAATTCTTTATTATTTAGGTTTGGGACCCCTTATATTAAAATAATCCAAACCACAAACCATCCCATGGTATTTGCCCATGGTTTCAGGAAAAGGAAAGAGGAAAACAATATTTTACAAGGCCAAGGTCCGAACTTATTAAAAAATTAGGGTTGCTTATGTGGAGGCGAGTCACACTCCCATGGAAATTAATTTAAAAAGGCAAAGTGTTGAATAAGTCTTGAGGGCTCCATTAATGCTTTGAAAAGTGAGTCAAACAAACCCAAAACCTCATTATTTTAATGATAAAACACATATTGGCCGAACATAAGGATTATGGTATTTTATTACATCACCATTGGGTCATTATGATGTCATAAAACACATTATATATTTAAATGGTATTTAATTTTTACCCAAAAATTTGACTGTCTCAGAAAATTATGAAAAATTCACCGTTGGATAATTTCGACATCCTGATTCCAAAAATAATATTTATTTTATCTAAATAATTTCCTAAATATGTGAATTTTCACTTTTAAAATAAAAACTGACATTTATAAAAAATTCACGGGTTTTGACAGAAATGTCTTTCAAACGTTAATAAAAATTTTAATTGCATTCATAAAATTATAAGATCATTTATATTTAATAAAAATTTATTTAATATTAATAATAATATTTTATTAAAATGTTATTTAATTCAAAAATCCTTTAATTTAATAAAATATAATTCTTAATTAAATAATAACTAAAAACACCGTTTGTACTTTAAAAACTAATTACAATGTATCAAAAATGACTAGAAATTATATTCATTATTATATACAAAAATAATGTACATGAACATGGTGCTACTTATTTGTTACATAAACCCTTAAAATAGCCGCATAAGACCTAAGGGTAAGGTGTGCGATGGTGACAGACTCTTGGGGTTGCTCGGATAACATCGCTCGAGTGGTAATCTCTATCAACTTCCATTTTTCCCGTAGACGATCACGTTTGAGCTTGACTTGTGAAGCTCAGCTTGGGCTTGGTCAAGGGAAAAGCCCAAAGACGCCACCTCCTTTCCGAGCTCCGACAAATGGGCTTCGTAAGGGGCAATTCTACTGGATGAGGCCATCGCTTCCTTTGTCTGAGTAGAAAATTGGTTCGTTAAAGCCTTATATTTAAACTACCCAGATGATCAATATTCAACGGCTATAAAAGTAACGGTCACAAATCTTAACGTTAAACTAAAGAAGTTGACATCTTATAAAAACATGTTTTTTTATAAATAAACATTTAACTGGATCAAGAGGGATTTTCCATTAATGAAATTTTGGGTCGTTACAACATTCCCCCCTTAAGAAATTTTGCCCTCGAAATTTTCCATTTCCCACACTAAAACAAATGTGGGTAACTTACCTTCATCATATCCTCCGACTCCCAAGTTGCTTCTTCAAACTTGTGGTTTCTGCACAACACCTTGACGAGGGGCATTGTCTTATTTCGTAGAACTTTTTCTCTATGATCCAAGATCTTCACTGGTTGCTCCTCATAAGAAAGATCGTCTTCAAATTGTACCACCTCAGAAGAGAGTACATATGAAGGTTCTGGTATGTACTTCCTTAAGAGGGATACATGGAAGACATCATGAACCTTGGCCATAGTAGGTGGAAGTTCTAGTCGATAGGCCACAGCCCCAACACGATCAAGAATCTCGAAGGGGCCGATGTACCTTGGACTTAACTTCCCTTTCTTTCCAAACCTCATGACCTTCTTCCACGGAGATATGCGTAAAAACACCATGTCTCCGACTTTAAACTCATGGTCTCGTCGACGATTATCTGCATAACTCTTCTGTCGACTTTGGGCTGCCTTGATATGCTGTTGAATGGTTTTCACCTTCTCCACCATTTCTTCGACCATTTCTGGTCCAAGCAGCTTACGTTCACCGACCTCATCCCAACATGCCGGTGTTCTACACCTTTTCCCATACAGGGCTTCATATGGTGCCATTTGGATGCTCGAGTGGAAACTATTATTATAAGAGAACTCAACTAGAGGAAGATGTTGATCCCATCCTCCTTTAAAGTTCATTGAGCACGCTCTCAACATATCCTCAAGTGTTTGGATAGTCCGCTCGGATTGGCCATCAGTTTGAGGATGATAGGCCGTACTGAAGTTCAGTTCAGTATTCAGAGCATGTTGAAGACTCTTCCAAAACTTAGAGGAAAATCTTGGATCTCGGTCAGACACAATAGATAGTGGTACTCCATGCAACCGTACCACTTCCCTGATATATATCTGTGCCAGTTGATCCAAAGAGAAATCCTCTCGAATAGCAATGAAGTGTGCAGTCTTTGTATGACGATCCACAATAACCCAGATTGCATTGTTGCTTTTGGATGTCCTTGGAAGTCCAGTGACGAAGTCCATGGTGATGTTCTCCCATTTCCATTCTGGTATGGGCAATGGTTGCATCATCCCCTTAGACTTCTGCCTCTCTGCCTTCACTTGCTGACACACCAGGAACGTTGATCTATATTCGGCGATCTCCTTCTTCATATTATCCCACCAAAAGTTTTCTCGGATATCTCGATACATCTTTGTGCTCCCTGGGTGAATATAGAAATTTGAACTATGTGCATCATCCAAAAGTTCCTTCTTCAGCTCCGAACTTGATGGGACACATAGTCTTTTCCCAAACCGCACAATTCCTTCTTTATTAACATTGAACTCTGAGGATTTTCCCTTTTTGATAGCTTCCACTTTTTCTTGGATTCTCGCATCATCCTTTTGAGCATCCTTTAACCTTTCCAAAAGAGACGGTTGAGCAATCATTTGTGAAAGGATTGATGATGTTCCCTTCTTTATGATTCCAACGTCCATCTTCATCAAGTCTAAGAAGATTGGATCCTTCTTAATTCTCATCATTGATAGAATTGCTGGATCCTTTCTACTTAGGGCATCCCCCACGTTGTTCACCTTCCCAGGGTGGTAATGTATTGAACATTCATAATTCTTTATGAGCTCTATCCATCTTCTCTGGCGCATATTAAGCTCTTTCTGTGTGAATATATATTTAAGACTCTTGTGGTCAGTATATATCTCACATTTCTCTCCATAGAGATAATGCCGCCAGATTTTCAAGGCAAAGATCACCGCCGCCAACTCCATATCATGCATTGGATAGTTTCGCTCATGGATTTTCAACTGTCTTGAGGCATAGGATATCAATTTGTCATTCTGCATCAGCACACATCCTAAGCCCTTCTTCGAAGCATCATTGAATACCACAAAAAGCTCCCCACTTGTGGGTAAAGTGAGCACAGGTGCAGTGATAAGCCACCTTTTCAATTCCTTGAAGCTTTCTTCGCATTCATCACTCCAAGAAAACTTTACTCCCTTTCGAGTTAGCTTGGTAAGAGGGTTGGACAATCATGAGAAGTTTCTCACAAATCATCGATAAAATCCAGCTAACCCCAAGAAGCTACGGATATCAGTTACCGATGTTGGCCTCGGCCATCCCTCAATTGAATCTGTTTTGGAGGGGTCCACAGATATCCCATTGATTGTGATGATATGACCCAAGAATGAGACTTCCTTCAACCAAAACTCACACATGCTGTACTTTGCATAGAGCTTCTCCTTGCGCAAAGTCTCTAGTACAGTTTTTAAATGCTCCTCATGGTCCTCCTTGGTTTTGGAGTATATTAGAATATCATCTATAAAGTCTACCACAAATTTGTCTAGGTAATCTATAAAGACTCTATTCATCAAGTCAATGAATATTGTTGGAGAATTGGTGAGTCCAAAAGGCATTACTATGAATTCATAGTGCCCGTACCTTGTACGAAAAGAAGTCTTGGGGATATCTTCCTTCTTCACCCTTACTTGATAATATCCCGACCGCAAGTCGACCTTGGAGAAGTATTGTGCTCCACGCAGCTGATCAAACAAGTCATCGATTCTTGGGAGAGGATACTTGTTCTTTATCGTGATTTTGTTAAGTTCACGATAATCGATGAAAAGACGCATTGACCCATCCTTCTTCTTGACGAAGAGGACTGGTGCACCCCATGGTGATGCACTTGGGCGTATAAACCCTTTATCCAGATTCTCCTGTAGTTGTTTCTTCAGTTCTTCAAGCTCAACCACAGCCATTCTATATGGAGTCTTGGATATTGGTAGCGCCTCAGGTATAAGTTCAATTGAGAACTCAACATCTCTTCTTGGAGGAAGACTAGGAAGTTCCTCGGGAAATACTTCAGCGAATTCCCTCACAATAGGCATTTCTCCAAGGGTGGTTTCTTCCTTGGACTCAATCATCGGAGCCAGATATGCGTGCTCATAAGGCAGTAATATCCATTCTTGAGATGATGGAGCTAAAGGAGATTCATCTTCCTCCTTACACTTGTAATGAATCGGGGGTCGATTCTCCATATGGAGTGTGATTTCCCTCTCCTGACAATTTATGTTGGCTCTATATAAGGAAAGCCAATCCATGCCAAGAATTGCATCAAATTCCACCAAAGGGAGTATGACGAGGTTTGTCGGGAAATTCAATCCATAGATTATAACAGGGGAGGAATTATACTCATGGGATGCAATGATTGCCCCATTTTCCGTACTCACCGACATCTTTACTTCCATGATTTGTGGTGGTGCAGGGATTGTTCTACTAAACTTTTGAGATACAAAAGAATGTGTAGAACCTGAATCAAAAAGTACATTCTCTATTCTTGAATGAATAACTAGCGTACCTGTCACCACTTCGTTGTCGGGGTTCACTTCGGCAGAAGTGATGGAAAAAGCTCTTCCTTGCTGTCTTGGAGGTTGTTGATTTCCTCCGATAACCCTTAGATAAGGGCACTGATTCGCAAAATTACCCGGTTCTTTGCATTTGAAGCATTGAACAACGCGTTGAGGTTCGAACGGAGCGTTCCTCCCCTCCGTCGCACCCGCGGGTCCTTCTTGCTGACAGTTAACAGCTAGGTGCCCTTCTCTTCCACACTTGAAGCATTTTCTTGTCCCCCTAAGGCAATTTCCAGGGTGCTTCTTTCCACACTTTTGGCAAGTGGGGTGCTGGAATTTCTTAGCGCCGTTGGATTTAGCCATCGGACCACAAGAATTGAAGTCCACCTTCCGCTTCTTGTCCCCATGATACCCCTGTGATTCTCCGATCTCCATTTCAACCTTGAGGGAACATCGGACAATTTCCTCATAGCTGTCGAAGTCACGGATCGTTAATGATTTCCACAAGCTAGGCTTCAGCCCACCAAAGAAGCGGTCAACCTTGCATTCGGGGGTAACGACAAATCCGGAAGCGTATCGTGCAAGCATTGTGAAGTTTTCCTCGTACGCTCCCACAGATTCCTCATCTTTTTGCTTGAGGGAAAGGAAGTCCCTTTCCATCTTAAGACGGAGGGTGCGTGGAAAATATTTATCGAAAAACATCTTCCGGAATACCTTCCATTCCAAAGCCTCGATATCCTCCTCAGGCTTCGTATTTTCGATCAACGTCCACCATTGATCAGCTTCACCCTCCATATGATAAGCCGCCAGGAGAACCTTCTCTTTTTCAGAGCATTGGAGGATGGAGAACATCTTTTCAATGGAGTTGATCCATTGTTCAGCAATCGTGGGATCAGATGATCCACTAAAAGTAGGAGGCCTTTGTCTCATGAAGCTTTCAATAGTGACTTGTTCTTTCTTAGGGGGGGTTGAACGTTCCTCTTGACCAGTGTTTCTATTCAATACTTGAGTTAGCTGAGAGAGAAGCGTGACAAAGTTCGCGATTCCCGCTCCCATTGGATTGGGCATCTCATAAGTACAATCATCACACTGATCTTCACAACGGTTGTTAGCCCGAGTTCTCATATTACCGGCCATTGGCTGGAATAAAGGAAAGTTAGGGGTAACACATAAAGGGTAATCCAAAGACAAAAGTTGATGACTTATAAATAAACTTTAATCTCTTTTAACTAAAGAGTCTATAGGATTCAATCCAGGCTTTTCATGATCTTCCTTCTAACATATATCCTTAGGGGCATTTTTCCCTTAATAAGGGTTCATACTAAGATTTTGAATTTATCAAAACATATCCCCCAGGAGTGTCGTAACCAAGAGTGCAGCAAGGCCCGTTGTCGTGCACCAGTTCCCGTTCGAGTCTAGCTCAAAACGGTGTTTTCGGGTTTTACCCCTAGGATACATCTGTTCCAGAGCCGCCTCTACCTGCTCGTATCCAGACAGGGATGTATTTGTTTGATAAAACACTTACTTAGTATTTACCAAAACTTAGGGATGTTTTTATTATTCTTAGTCTTGTATCTAAGGCTTTACTAGGGTTTCCTAATCCCAAAAATAACTAAACTTATCCTCTGATACCAACTATGACAACCCTGCTTCTTATTACAACATAAACATGCTTTATTACATAAAACATCACTTGATACAACAAAGAAGATAGAGAGGTTTAGTGTCTTTGGGGCTTAGGATCATTACATAAAAACTTTAAACTTGAAATACAACATCCTTATTGAAAACTTCCTTTACATGACCACTACATTCCTTCGTACTTAGCATTTCATGGGATAACCTGAGGACATGCATAAGAAAAGGGTGAGCTATAAATCCCAGTAAGGGAGTACACAATGAATAACATGAGGAGTACAATACATGTTAGGAAATAGGCATATCAATAGAGCATAAGAGAGACATGAACATAAAGGCATGATAAAGCATGATAATCATAACATGGAAATGTGGCAACAACACTTAACATTGAATTAGCATGAGCCAAGGCTCATTGCACATGGAGCATGAGTAAACCCTCATTGCACTTGAAGCACAAGTAAACCCTCGTTGCACTTGAATTAGCATGAGTCAACACTCATTGCACATGACATATCATGATACTATACTTTACCCAATGCATTGGAGTGCTATAAAGGGCGCACCCTTCTTAAACATTTCATTTCATGCATAAGTGTGCCACATGGATCATAAAGCATGGATTCATAAAACATAATCATTTCTTCCATGATAAAGGAATGTGGAATTCATACATGAAACATTATAATGAATATGTAAATGTGCATAAAGGTGAATACCCTTGATGGAGAAATGGGCATGGTATTCACTACACAAAGACATTGGCTTAGAAAATCGGTGCGATTTCGGCAGCGTAACGGCGTGACATAAGAATTCATAAAAAAGGTTGATGAGAGAGAAAGGGGTTCCTCATCATATTTACATGTAATGGACAGTAAGGAGATCATATATATACATGTCCCAACAATAGAAATGGAATTTAGATTCATGATACAAAAGTATTGCTTGAATGTAAAAGAAGAGAGAGAAGTTCCTTTCGGAATTTCGGCATAGTAACGGGTGTACATGGGAGGCATTTAATGAGAGAGAAAGGGTTCTCCCATCATTAAAACAATAAGAGGGAAGTATGGGGGAGGTGCGAAACCATACCCCAACATTCATAATTGAAATAAAAATGGAAATACAACTTAATGAAAATTGACAACAAAATTAGAAAGGAAGAAGACCCCTTACTTGGAACTGTGCTTCCAAAGGCTAGAGAGAGGCTTGTGAGAGGCTTCTTGGGAGCTTGGGGCACCTTGAAAGGATTCTATAGAGAGTAGGGCAGAGGTTGGACGAACTTCAAGGGCTTTGGGTGAGGAGGAAGTGGGAGCTTGGGTGGGTTTATATAGGAAAGGTGATAGAATTCTTTATTATTTAGGTTTGGGACCCCTTATATTAAAATAATCCAAACCACAAACCATCCCATGGTATTTGCCCATGGTTTCTGGAAAAGGAAAGAGGAAAAAAATATTTTACAAGGACATGGTCCGAACTTATTAAAAAATTAGGGTTGCTTATGTGGAGGTGAGTCACACTCCCATGGAAATTAATTTAAAAAGGCAAAGTGTTGAATAAGTCTTGAGGGATCCATTAATGCTTTGAAAAGTGAGTCAAACAAACCCAAAACCTCATTATTTTAATGATAAAACACATATTGTCCGAACATAAGGATTATGGTATTTTATTACATCACCATTGGGTCATTATGATGTCATAAAACACATTATATATTTAAATGGTATTTAATTTTTACCCAAAAATTTGACTGTCTCAGAAAATTATGAAAAATTCACCGTTGGATAATTTCGACGTCGTGATTCCAAAAATAATATTTATTTTATCTAAATAATTTTCTAAATATGTGAATTTTCACTCTTAAAATAAAAACCGACATTTATAAAAAATTCACGGGTTTTGACAGAAATGGCTTTGAAACCTTAATAAAAATTTTAATTGCATTCATAAAATTATAAGATCATTTATATTTAATAAAAATTTATTTAATATTAATAATAATATTTTATTAAAATGTTATTTAATTCAAAAATCCTTTAATTTAATAAAATATAATTCTTAATTAAATAATAACTAAAAAACCATTTGTACTTTAAAAACAAATTATAATGTATCAAAAATGACTAGAAATTATATTCATTATTATATACAAAAATAATGTACATGAACATGGTGCTACATATTTGTTACATAACCCCTTAAAATAGCCGCATTAGACCTAAGGGTAAGGTGTGCGATGGTGACAGACTCTTGGGGTTGCTCGAATAACATCGCTCGAGTGGTAATCTCTATCAACTTCCATTTTTCCCGTAGACGATCACGTTCGATATTGACTTGATGAAGCTCAGCTTGGGCTTGGTCAAGGGCAAATCCCAAAGACGCCACCTCCTTTCCGAGCTCCGAAAAATGGGCTTCGTAAGGGGAAATTCTACTGGATGAGGCCATCGCTTCCTTTGTCTGAGTAGAAAATTGGTTCGTTAAAGCCTTATATTTAAACTACCCAGATGATCACTGTTCAACGGCTATAAAAGTAACGGTCACAAATCTTAACGTTAAACTAAAGAAGTTGACATCTATTAAAAACATTTTTTTTATAAAGAAACATTTAACTTGATCAAGAGGGATTTTCCATTAATGAAATTTTGGGTCGTTACAATTCATGTTTGAATTTCAATTAAGTTTATTACTAAATTAAAATTATTATACTTATAGGATATAAGAAAGTGACATGTTGTCACTTTCTTTGGTTTTAATAATAATTAAATTATTTTCATGGAAAAAATTCCATTAAATGAATCTAATCCGACCCTTAGGTGATTTGGGTATACTTTTAGTAATCCAATAGGAATTTGGCAGGTGTTAGGGTAATTTTATAATCTTATATTTACCCTTAATTAACTGATTTACCTTTAACTATGGTAAATAAAATTTACCGTAGTTACTATTCATAATGCCCAAAAATAAAAAGATGACTATTAACATAATTTGGACCCACTGATTCAAAATATGGAATCCATTTTTCAAAATAAAAAAAACATAATTTGTAGTAAATAATTTAAAATTAATCCCATTGTTAAGAAAATGGGTTTTAGAAGTTAAAATATTGCCAAAGATTGAAATGTTTTTACCTATGAATTCAATGTGAAATTAATTCTAATGACATAAATTATATTAAACGGTAAAAATAAATTCTATTTATACTTTAAAACCATTTGATATTATAATTTAACCCTATAAATTATCTCAATGAAAAAAGTGGTTTTTAATTAAAAATTAGCGTATTTTTACTATTCATCAAAATATGAAAGTTATCAGAAAAATATCAAAAATTTGACCAGAGTAAATTTTTATATCCTGATTCCAAAGAAGAATTTTATTTTCTCATATTGAACTTATAATCATGTCAAAAACTAGATTTAATGTGGGTGCGCCATCAAAAGGCGGCAAAACTGCATTTTTTTTAAAAATTCTTATTTTACCCGAAAAATTAATTTTATTCTCTTACCATGTTCTAGAAAATGTGTAAGATGAATAATAATGTTATAAAATTTAAAATGTAGTTAATACTATTCATAATGGCTAGTCCATAATAATTTATCGTTGTTTAGTGAATCCCGGTATTACGTACTACACACGCTATCGAGGAAGGTCGTGATTGCGTGTAATGCAAGCCAAGTCCATATTTTGTGCTGTGAAAGATTCTTTTGGTGTTGAGTATAACATAAGATATAAAAAAATATTTCTCATAAAATCTCAGGGTGTTACATTCTACCCCCCTTAAAATGAATTTCTACCTCGAAATTTGTCACTTCATTACAAACAGATGAGGATACCTCTCCCTCATCATATCCTCAAGTTCTCATGTAGCTTCTTCTAATTGGTGGTTCCTCCATAAAACTTTCACCAAGTTAGTGGTCGTGTTCCGTAGGACTTTTCCACTATGATCCAGAATCTCTATCGGTTGTTCTTCATAAGAATGATCTTTCTCCAGTGGTACAACTTCTGAGCTGAGTACATGTGAAGGATCAGGTATGTACATTCTGAAGAGAGATACATGGAACACATCGTGAACTTGAGAGAGATTCTATGGAAGCTCCAATCGGTAATATACCTTCCCAACACGATCCATAATTTCAAAAGGACCGATATATCTAGGGTTCAACTTTCCCTTCTTTCCAAATCACATGACCCTCTTCCAGGGATATATTTGTAAGGACACTTTATCACCCACTTAAAACTGTAGGTCTTTTCATCGGTTGCTGACATAACTTTTCTATTGACTCCGAGATTCTCTTATGTGTTGTTTAATAGATCTGACCTTTTCTTCCATTTCATCAACAAGATCAGGTCCTAATAGAATTCTTTCCCCAACTCCATCCTATCATGTTGGAGTTCTGCATTTCTTTCCATAGAGGGATTCATAAGGAGCCATCTGAATACTGGAGTGAAAACTATTATTATAAGAAAATTCCACCAAATATAGGTGTTGATCCCAACCACCTTTGAAATCCATAGAAAAATCTATCAACATGTCCTCAAGAGTTTGAATTGTCCTCTCAGACTGACCGTCTGTCTGAGGATGGAAAGCAGTGCTGAAACTCAACTTTGTATATAGAGAATGCTGAAGACTTCACCAAAATTTCGAGGTAAACCTCGGATCCCAATCAGATATAATGGAAAGTGGTACTCCATGCAATCTTACCACTTCCTTTACATATATCTGGGCAAGCTGATCAAAAGAAAAATCTTCTCTAATAGCAAAGAAGTGTGCCGACTTCATAAGATGATCAACTATAACCCAGATAGTATTATTTCCTTTGGATATTTTAGGAAGTCCAGTGACAAAGTTTATAGTGATGTTTTCCCATTTCCATTATGGTATGGGTAATGGTTGTTACATCCCCTTATACTTCTGTCTCTCAGCGTTAACTTTCTAACAAACCATGCATCGAGAGAAATATTCAGCAACATCTCTTTTCATGCCATCCCACCAGAAGTACTCTTTCAGGGCCATGTACATCTTTGTACTTCCAGGATGAATAGAAAATGAAGAACTATGAGCCTCATCCAGTAGCTCCTTTAATTCTGGGATGGGAGGAACACAAACCCGATTCCTAAACCTTATTATCCCATCAAAATCAAGGTTGAATTTAGGAAAATGTATCACCTTCTTTTGTAACTCTACATCTTCTTTTTGTGCCTCTTCATTCTTCCCATGTATAGATGTTTGATCATTCATTTGAGAAAGATATGATTTCCCACCTTCCATTAAAAATCCAAGATCGATCCTTTGTAAATCCATAAATATTGGATCTTTTGTGATCCTCATCATGGATAAGCTAGCATGGTCTTGTAGACTTAATGTGTCTGCTACCTTGTTTTCATTCCCATGGTGGTAATGAATTGAGCAGTCGTAATCCTTAATCATCTCCAACCATATTCTTTGATGCATATTCAGCTCCTTTTGTGTGAAAATGTACTTTAAAATTTTATGATCAGTATAAATATCACACCTTTCACCGTAAAGGTAATGACTCCAAATTATTATTGCAAAGATTACCATAGCTAACTCCAAATCATGAGTTGGGTAATGTTTCTCATTGATTTTCATCTGTCGTGAGGAATAATCTATCACCATATCATTTTGCATGAGAACACACCCCAGTCCCTTCATGGATGCATCACTATAGATCACAAACCTTTCTCCACTACAAGGTAGTGTGAGAACAGGTGCACTGGCTAACCTTCTTTTTAGCTCTTTGAAATTCTCTTCACATTCCTCCGTCCAAACAAACTTAACTTCTTTTCGAGTCAACTTGTTGAGTGGGTTAGATAACCTTGAAAAAAATTTCACAAAACTTCGGTAATATCCAGCCAAAACAAGAAAACTTTAGATCTCAGTTACTGTTGTTGGTATCGACCATCTTTCAATAACCTCTGTTTTTGATGGATCCACATATATCCCCTCTTTTGAGATTATGTGACCAAAAATGAAACTTTTTAAAGACAAAATTCACACATGGTATATTTGGCATAAATATTCTCCTTTTGTAGGGTCTTTAATACAATTCTCAAGTGATATTCATGTTATTCCATGCTCTTTGAATAGACAAGAATATCATCTATAAAGACTACCACAAACTGATCATGATAGTGTCTAAAGACTCTATTCATCAGATCCATGAAGATAGCAGGGGCATGAGTAAGACCAAATGGCATCACTATAAATTCATAGTGTCTATACCATGAATGGAAAGCCATCTTTGGTATATCATCCCTTTTGACCCTTAATTGATGATACCCTAAACGAAGATCAATATTGGAAAAGTATTGAGCTCCGCATAGTTGGTCAAATAGGTCATCAATGCATGGGAGAGGATATTTGTTCTTGATAGTGATCTTGTTAAGTTCTCGATAATCAATGCAGAGTTTCATTGATCCATCTTTCTTTTTAACAAATAGAATACGTGCTCCCCAAGGTGACGCACTAGGGTGTATGAATCCTTTATCAAGATTCCCTTGGAGTTTCTTCTTCAATTCCTGTAACTCAATTGGGTCCATTCTATAAGGTGTCTTTGAAATAGTCAAAGCACCCAGTACAAGTTCTATTGAAAACTAACCTTCACGATTTGGTGGAAGACCTAGAAATTTCTCCGGAAAGAAATTATCAAATTCCCGTACAGGGGGCATATTATTAATCGTGAGTTTCTCTCCAACCATTTGAGATAAATAAACTTCATTTAGTGGAATCAAGACCCATAAGATAGATGAAATTTCCACTGGAAGGATATGTTCATCCTTCCATCGATAGACGATCATAGATTGATCTGGAATATGAAATGTGACTTCCCTTCTTTGGAAATTTATATGATCTCCATATAAAGAAAGCCAATCCATTCCAAGAATCACATCAAATTCCACTATAGGAAGGATCATAAGATATGCGAGAAGCACTTTCCCACAAACTTCAATCAGAGAAGAATTGTAAACTTTTGATGCGACTGTTGTGCCATTAGGAGTTGTCACAACCAACTAAACATCTAATTGTTGAGGTAATACATCGATACCCTTAGAAAATTCTTTTGAAATAAAAGAGTGGGTGGATCCAGAATCAAATAAAACATTTGCTACATTAGAGTGGATGATAAGTGTACTTCTCACCACTTCGTTTTCATACTCCACATCGTCGATAGTAATTGCATGTGACTTTCCTTTTTCTTTGTACTTAAGAGTTTGTTGACATCGATCATCATCATCATCCCTTGGATTTGGGCATTGATTGGAATAATTCCCCATATCCTTGCAATTGAAACATTGAAGTGTAGTAGGTTCATTATGTGTATCCCATCCTTTTTTTTCATCATTAGACACCTTCTTCCCATTATTTCGACATTCAATTTCCCAATGACCTTCTTTTCCACACTTATAACATTTTATTGTCCCCTTAAGACAATTTCCTCCATGTTTCTTTCCACACTTTTAGCATAAGAGAAAACTCATCTTCTTTTCATTGTGGTCTTTAGATTTTCCTTTTAATTCCATTTTCCTCTTCTTATCAGTCCCTTGTGATTGATGGGTTACACTAATCTCCATCTCAACCTTGAGAGCACATCGATCAATTTCCTCATAGCTATTGAAGTCCATTATGGCTAACGCCCTTCGAAGACTTCATTTTAAGCCACAAAAGAATCGATCAATCTTACTCTCAGGTTGGATAATAATTCCGGAATCGTACCTTGCAAGTCTTGTAAAATTTGCTTCGTAGGTACCAACAGATTCATCATCCTTTTTCTTCAGTTCAAGAAACTCCTTCTCCATCTTTGTTCGGAGAATACAAGGGAAATACTTATTGAAAAATAAGTTTTTTGAACATGTCCCATTACATGGACTCAATTTCATCCCTTTGCCTAGTATTCTTAATAAGATTCCACCATTGATCAACATCACCTTCCAAACGATACACTGTTAAGATGAATTTATCATGTTCAGAACATTGAAGAACTAAAATTATCTTTTCAGTGGTACTGATCCATTGTTCAGCCACTAATGGATCAGAAGACCCGCTGAATGAAATTGGACGCTGCCTTATGAAGGATTCAACAGAATGTTGCTCCTTCCTTTTCTCATTTGGAAGTCCTGCATGATTCATAGCTTGAGAAAGTTTTGTGAGCATGGATACAAGATTTTGCAATCCAGCTCCCATAACGTTTGGTTTCTCATGGGGAAGATCATTGCATTACCCGTCACATTCCGCATTAACACGGTTCTTTTGGGTTCCATCCATTGACTAAAACCAAGATGAATAGTGTGAGAAACACTAATTATAATAGGAAAACCACATAATGAAGAATAAAATTTCACACCTAAGGTCTTATCATAGGTTGTTCATGGCCATTTCTAAAACACTATGATTGTGTTCTATGCTTAGTCATATCCTTAGGTTTCTTACTAAGGCTTTCACATCCTAGTTTCCAAAGTTTGACTATACCTTTCCTCTGATACCAACTATAGTGACCCATAATTTACATACATGGTTATTACTTTAAAATTAAAGCATACTTATTACAACATATAACAAAACCATGAAAGGACCATATAGGTATAGTGTCTTTAGAAACTGGGAAACATAAACAAATAGTTCATAAATCAACTACGTTGTCTCCCATTTATTTCATCATATCTAGAGTCCCTTTTTGGTATATCCTACTTAATATCCTTCTTCCTGGCCTGAAAAAAAGCATACAAAAGGGTGAGCTGAAATGCTCCGTAAGGGCAAACAAAAGAAATATCAAACATATCATATTTATAAGAACATAACATTTTGAAAATATTATCCTGCAAAAGAGATCATAACATGGGATAAATCATATAAGTGAAATGTAATTACAATAATCATAACATAAAACATGAATCTTTGTGGAATACACACATAATCGTAGAAAATAATTTCTTAGTAGTCAAGACTCATTTCCAAGACTATCTTAGCGGACAAAGTCCTTTTCTAAACCGAGTTCACTCCTCATTTCAGTCATGTTTCACTGAATTAGTTTAACCTACCATTCTAGCCATGTCTATCTCATGAGATATAAATCATTACCCAATTCATTGGAGGGAGATATATGTCCCACCCATCTCATAATGATCCCATTCTTATGTGTGGCCCAAAATCATAAACCATACATCATAGCATAACCCAAGTAATAAAAATGGGATTCTTAAACATCACGTCATCATAGCATAATCCATAAAAGGATATCATAAAAATAATTCCATCATAACATAATAAAATCAATTTAAAAATAGGGATATAAACATAACCCTATATTATCATAGATGGAAAATAATTTTGATAAAAAACTTGAACTCCATTCTTGAGGAAAATATCCTTTATACTTCAAAAAAAATTTCCTTTATTAACATGTCATATAATTTTGAACTAAAAGAAGTTGATTAAAAATAAACTTGAAAACTTATAAAGGAAGATTCATGGAAATAATGTTCTAAAAATCCATTCATGCCATATAATTTAAAAGAAAACATTCTTCTCGTACTTTGGACAGAAAAGTCAAAAAGTACCTCGTACGAAAAATGCCAAAATATTCCTTTCATATCTTTAACTAAAAACTCACCGAAGGGTAAAATTGGATTCAAAAAATTGTAGGTGGATGGAAATAATATTACATATTGAGGAAACATGTATGTGGATGATAAATATTCCCTAGTAAATTCTGAAGTATAAACAATCTCGGATAAAAATGAGATTGTGAGATTTTACCTTACCTTAGGTCTGATTTGCTTCGTAAGTGTATGAACCTCATGTATAATTATTTAAATAATGTCATTGACTTATTACAGAATCATAATTATTTTTATGATTTCATATATGGTTATATTATTAGCTTCTTATTAGTAATATTTCCTTACTACTTGTTATTCGGGTGTTTATTACTTTTTGTTCTTATGCGTGTTTTATCGAATAAATTCTTATTATTATTTTTAGGTTATATATACCTCATTTACAGAATGGTATTAGTGTAATATATATCATATTAATTTATTCAATTAATTTATATAATAATTATGCAATGAATATCATGTAGAACGAGTCACATCACATCGTGGAGACGATATTCTGTACGTACGCATGAGCGATAATATCGTTCCTATGATCGTGGAATTGTATTGGAGTGTATGTATACTATTTCAGAATCTATATCACTTTAATATAATCATATATAGTTATTATTTATAGCATTATACCCATCAAAGTAAGGTGGTGGTGGAAAATAGATTACACCATGGCGTGGAAACGGTATTTCGTACGTACGCACGCGCGGTGATTTCGTTTTCCGTAGGATGGATAGATGGTGAAATAGTGTTGTTTCATACATATAATAAAATATAAGTATATGAGTGATACTGATGTTATTACTTCATAATTAAACAACTAAATAATAAAATGTGGAAGAAGAAATAAAGTTGAAAGAATCGGTAGCGGACATTACCTCTTCTTTGAAGCGCCTCTTTGAGACCCCCTTTTAGGGAACTAAAATTTTTCTTTGAAGAAGAGAAGGACCTATATGATGTTTCTAGGGAAGTGTAGAAGAAAATTTGGAAGGGTTTTCCCAATCTTGAAGGCTCAAAGTGGTGTGAGGAAGAGAGGGAGGAGGTTCCCTTTTATAAGGGAGGAGAGGGGCACCTTTAGAAATATAAGAAATATTAGTTTATATTAAATTCCAACCCCACTTAAAAACTTCCAAAATGACTCATATCTGAATATTAGATTATATAGGGTTGTAATATCATCAAAAAATATTATTTAGACGTGTTAGGAATTTATTTTAAACATTATCAACTTGATTTATCTTTATTTACCAATTTAATTTTATTTGTGGTAATAATATTCTAAATTTTAAATTATTATAAATAATTACATATGTGTTGTTAATTTTCCATAATTTGACACTTTATAATATTTTAGACCATATAAATTTTAATCTATAATTTTTAAATATTTTTGTGATTTTTAAACAATTTTATAACATGTTATTTTTATAAAATAACAATAGTGTCAATTCTGACACTATTCATTTATTTGAATTTAAATAAAATATATACAGAAGATATCTTCCAAATAAAACCTTTAATAGATTAATAAAATGTCATATATATCTATAAAATTAGTGTAGCACATTAAATAGTTCATATAATATTTATTTTAATATTTTGAAAACCATTTATTCGATATTTTAATTAATAAAATAATTTCAACATCACTATTGTGTCAAAATTAATGATAATTATTTGATCCCTAAAATTTATAAATAAATTCCAATGACATAGATATTTGTATTATATTCTTGGAGACTATTCATGTTCTAAGTTTCATTATGTTTATCACTAAATTAAAATTATTATACTTATAAGATTTAAGAAAGTGACATGTTGTCACTTTCATTGGTTTTAATAATAAATAAATTATTTTCATGGAAAAAAGTTCATTAAATGAATCGAATCTGACCCTTAGGTAATATGGATCGACTTTTAGTCATCCAATAGTATTTTGGTAGGTTTTATGGTAATTTTATATTCTTATATTTACCCTTAATTAACCAATTTAACTTTAACTATGATAAATAAAATTTACCGTAGTTACTATTCATAATGCCCAAAAATAAAAAGTAGCCAATTAACATAATTTGGAGCCACTGATTCAAAATATGGAATAAAGTTTTCAAAATTCAAAACACATAAGTTGCAGTAATTAATTTAAAATTGATCTTGTTGTTAAGAAAACGGGTTTTAGAAGTTAAGACATTGCCAAAGATTGAAATGTTTTTACCTATGAATTCAATGTAAAATTAATGATAATGACATAAATTATATTAAATGGTAAAAATATATTCTATTTATACTTTAAAACCATTCGATATTATAATTTAACTATATAAATTATATCAATGAAAAAAGTTGTTTTTAATTAAAAATTAGCGTATTTTTACTATTCATCAAAATATGAATGTTATCAGAAAAATATCAAAAATTAATCCAAAGTAAATTTTTATATCCTGATTCCAAGGAAGAATTTTATCTTGTCAAATTTAACTTATAAACATGTCAAAAACTAGATTTAATGTGGGTGCACCGTCAAAAGGTAGCAAAACTGCATTTTTTGAAAAAATACTTATTTTACCCGAAAACATTATTTTATTCTCTTACCATGTTCTAGAAAATGTGTAATATAAATAATAATTTCATAAAATTAAAAATGTAGTTAATAATATTCATAACGTCTAGTCCATAATAATATATCTTTGTTTAGTGAAACCCGGTATTGCGTACTACACACGCTATCAAGGAAGGTCGCGATTGTGTGTAATCCAAACCGAGTCCATATTGTGTGCTGTAAAAGATTCCTTTGGTGTTGCGTATAACATAAGGCATAAAAAAATATTTCTCATAAAATATAAGGGTGTTATAGTTTTATCAAAACCATTTTCCATCTAATATGACATCATTTCATATGTGTATGTGTCAAGTACAATATCACTATGATTTAAATGGTTTCACTTTTCTTATGATGAAATTGTATCCATTTGTTTTATATGGATTGTGTTATGATGGAATGATGTTTATGAAACCCATTTTATTCTTTGGGTTATGATGAATGATTTATGTTTTTGTTGTGGCACAAGTAATAATGATTTCATTATAAGATGGATGGGACCTATATCTCCCTCCAATTCATTAGGTAATGATTTATATCTCATTAGATAGACATGGCTGTAAAGACAAGATAATTCGGTTCAGTGATACAGGACTGGAATGCGGAGTGAACTCGATTCAGAAAGGGACTTTTCCACTATGATGGTCTTGGAAGTAATGCCTTGTATAATATGAAAATCATAACATGTGCTTAATGGATGGCACAATTTTATGTTTTATTTCCAAGATATTTTATCATGATTGATTTTCCTTTATGATCTATGCCTTACATACTGCCAAGATTTATTTCTCAACTCAATATTTTGAAGTTTAAACACTATGTTAATGTTTTTATGTTCAAATGTATATGGTTTGTTTTATTTTCTCCATTATTACCCTTACTGAGCATTTGAGCTCACCCTTTATATGTTTTCTTTTCCCTAGGATTTAAAGAAAGGTTTTAGGTAAGAAAAAAAGGGGAAGATCTTTATGGGAGATGTGGAAGATCCTTCACCATGATTAGAAGATTACGTTCCGAGATTCCAAAGACACTAAACTATTACGTTCCTTTGCTGTCTATTTTTTTATGTATTAAGTATTCCGCAAAAGTAATGTAATTTCTATGTACGTCAAGCTTTGGGCCTCTGCATGCACCGTTCATGGAGATGGTATGCCGTACGTACTCATGAACGATACTTTCATTTATATTTCTTATTTTAATGTAATTTAAACAGAATGATACATAGTTATATTATAATCACCATATAATATCATATATAATATCACTAACTCTATCCTTTATACATCCCACATAAGGCATTAATGAGTCACATCACATTGAAGGGGCGGTAGTTCGCACTTCCCCAAATGAGATTATCGTATTTACCCACTGTGGAAACCATAAAGCCGTGCTATAAATGTAAAATAAAAAAGTATAATGAAAACATAAACATAATATATATCATATATAAATACAGTTCCATCATAATAGATACCATTAGATGAGGTAGGAGATAATCGAACAGTCATCATTTCGTGCGGCGTTAGTTTTCCATCCACAGAAACATTGTTTTAATCACTCATTAGATGGAGGTGAGTGTATGTGTAGTTCAAATACTTCTCATTAAAACATCCTAGTATACTGAGGATACTGGGTTTGTTACAAAATAATGGAATAAAAAGTTTTTAGGTGTTGGATAAGTAAAATAAAAGAAAACAATTTAAGAGAATCTGTTACCTTTAATTAGGGTAACTCCTTTTGGTTTGAACCAAAGGACTTCTTGAAGTGCCTTCAGCCTAAGGTAAGGCTTCTAGGAGAAGTATAGGAATGTAGGGTGATTAATTGGTCAGAGTTTGGACGATCCAAAAGGCTTGATAGGTGTGAGGAATTGGTTATAAATGCTATCCTTTTATAAGGTAGAGGAGGGGCTCTTTAGGAATGTGTGAAACCATTATTTTATAATATAATGATATTCGGCTTCTAATGGTCCAAAAATCATTATAGTCGAAGATAAGATGAGACATGGTCTAAATAAAATCATCCAATCATAATTGGACTTGTTTTGGATATATTTTAATCATTATAATCATACTTGTTTAAATCATTTATTAATGAGGTAAATACTGCATCATTATTGGGTCATAAATAATTTAATTTATATGATGTCTAAAAATTATAAAAAAAACACCACGATGTATGAAATATATTTATCTTTCCAATGAATATTTATAGTATAAAATATGACTTATATAACACCATATAAAAAATAATTTACTAAAATATTTTTCTTAAGGTCAATTTTGTCTACACATTAAATTAATTAATCTAACTTGTCATTATCACTCCCATTTGGCTCAATGTGGTCCCAAAATCTTTCCAAAGATTCCCATGGTCGTAAATGACTCAAACAATAAGGTTTGGGAAAGTGTTAAGGTAATTTTGAATTATTATAATATTCTTTTAAACTTGGATTACCCAATTTACCTTTATCTGCAGTAAACAAAAGTCAAAAGTTATTATTCACCAAAAATTATTTTCATCTTATTGAACCACATATTACTTCTTGATAACAACCATGTATGTTTTAATTTCAAAATTAAATTCACAGAAGTGGTAAAATTTCATTTAAATGAAGAAGTCAGTTTTTTTAACTACCACTAAGTGGTGTCACTATTCATCAAAAATTGAAGTTTTTTAGAAAAATAGCAAAAATTCAGCCTAAACTATATTTGATATTCCGAATTCAAAAATGATGTTTATTTTTCTAAATTCAAAACATAGAAGTGTAATTAATTAATTTTAAAATTAAATTCCGTTATCAAAACAAATAGCATTTTTTTAAGAAACAATAACTATCAAAAGATTGATACTAGTTTATGTCCAATTCAAAAGTGGAATTAATTTCAATGACCAATATTGGATTAAATGATAAAAATATATTTCAATTTTACTTTAAAACCAATTAAAAGGATAATCTAACCATATAAATAAATTAGATAAAAATGCACTTTTGAATTAAGATACGATATTTTTCACTATTCATTAAAAAAGAACGTTATCAGAAAAATAACAAAAAATTACCTAGAGTAAAATTTGATGTCCACATTCTAAAGAAGGATTTTATTTGGTTAATTAGAATGTATTAAGGTGAACAAAACTATATTTAATGAGGGTTCTCCATTAAAAGGATTTAAATCAGCCTTTTAATGTGAATTATGCTTAAAATTAGATTCATTCACATTTTAAGCCTCTAAATTAATTGGATAAATGTAAAAACATGTATAATCATGTTGTAGTTAGTTTTGTTCATTCTTTCCAATATAACAGATAGGAGTTAACTGCCATTTAAAATAATAATATTATATTTTTAAGGTTGAACATAGGATTTCAAAGAAACCCGTTGTTGCGTATTAGGTAGGCTATCGAACATATCAACCTTTTTATACTAAAATTAATATTTAATTCACAAATATTAATAAATATGAAAATTTTATTATTATTTATTTACCCAGGATGTTACATCCTTCCCCCCTTTTGTAAATTGTTTCCTCATAATTTTTATTCACTTATCATATTATGTGGGGGTATTTATCCCTCATAGCATTTTCTGATTCCCAAGTTGCCTCTTAAATCATATGGTTTTACCACAAAACCTTTACCTGGTGAATTACCTTATTCCACAAATTTTACTCTCTATGGTCAAGAATCTGGACTGGTTGTTCTTCATAAGAGATATTCTTTTCCAACTGAACTTCCTCTGGGCTCAAAACATGAGATGGAGCTGGCATATACTTTCTCAACATTGAAACATAAAAAACATTGTGTACCTGGGATAAACTTGGTGGTAAAGCCACTCTTTATGAAACTGATCCAACATTCTCCAGAAGTTCATAAGTTCCAATGAACCTTGGACTCAACTTTCCCTTCTTACCAAAACGCATTACACTTTTCCATTGAGAAACATTGAGAATGACATGATCACCTAACTCAATGGAAAGATCTTTCCTCCGGTTATCTGCATAACTTCTCTATCTGCTCTGAGCTGTTCTCATGTGCTTCTGAATGAACTGAACTTTATCTTCCATCTCTTCTACCAATTCTGGTCCCATCATCTTCATTTCACCTACTTATTCCCAGAATGCTGTAGTTCAACAATTAATTCCATATAATGCCTCAAATGAATCCATCTGTATACTGGAATGAAAGCTGTTATTATAAGAAAATTCAACCAAAGAAATATGTTGGTCCCAACATCCCTGATAATCCATCGAGCAAGCACGTAACATATCCTCCAAGGTCTGAATTGTTCATTGTGACTTCCCATCTGATTGTGGATGAAAAGATGTACTAAAATTTAATTCAGTACCCAATGACATCTTAAGGCCTTTCCAAAAGTTAGAAGTGAACCTGGGATCACGATCCGATATAATTGAGTGTGGAACTCCATGCAAGCATACTATCTCTTTAACATAGAACCGATCAAGTTGATCTAGAGACAAGGTATCTATAATAGGAAGGAAATGAGAAGATTTAGTCAATTGGTCAACTATAACCCTGATTACATTATTACCTCGAGTTGTCTTTGGTAATCCCATAACAATGTCCATGGATATATTTTCCCAATTCCACTCTGGCACCGGTAAAGGCTGAAGCATTCCTTTCGGTAAATATCACTCTTTTTTAACCTGCTAACAAGTCAAACACTTCATATTAAAATCAGTGATATCTCTTTTCATTCCATCCCACCAGTAATACTCATGGAGATCTCTGTACCTCTTAGTACTGCCAGGATGAACTGAAAACGGAGAATTATGAGCTTCACATAACAACTCATTATTAAACTGTGACTCACAAGGAACACATAATCTTTTCCCAAACCTCAATACACAATCATTATCAAGATTAAAATCAGGTAACTTACCATTCTGAACCAAATATACCTTTTTCTTCCATTCACTGTCTTCGTTCTATGCTTTCTTTATTCTTTCTGATAGATATGATCTCACTGACACCTGATACAAAACAGAAGAATTTCCTACACCAACAACTTCTATGCCAAAATTCATCAAATCAAAAACAAAGGATCTTCTTCCAAATGTAACATGGTTAATGAAGTATTTTTTTTTTCGACTCAAAGCATCAGCCACTTTGTTTACTTTTCCCAGATGATAAAGGATCATGAAATCATAATACTTGATTAATTCCAATCATCTGCTCTATCTCATGTTTAATTTTTTCTGAGTGAATATATACTTCAAACTTTTGTGATCAGTATAAATTTCACACTTCTCTCCATACAAATGATGCCTCCAAATTTTTAAAGCAAAAACAACAACAGATAAATCCAAATCATGTGCAGGGTAATTTAACAAATGTGGTTTCAACTGACGTGAAGTATAAGCAATTACCTGATCATTCTGCATTTGGACACAACCCAGTCCCTTCAACGAAGTATCACCATAGGTAACAAACTCACCATTTCTGGATGGTAGTGCCAAAACTGGAGAATTCACCAATATTCTTTACAATTACTGAAAACAAACATCACATTATTTTTTCCAGATGAACTTAACACTTTTTCTATTTAACATAGTCATTGTACTAGATAACCGTGATAATTTTTCAACAAACCTCTGGTAATAATCTGCCAAACCAAGAAAACTATGAATCATGGTTATATTTGTGGGTCTTCGCCATTCTTCAACAACTTTTGTTTTATCAGTATCAACAGTTATTAAATTTTTTGAAATAATGTGACCATGGAAAGAAATTTGTTGTAACCAAAACTCACACTTGATAAATTTCCCAAATAGTTTCTTTCCATTTAATATTTGCAGGACAACCCTTAAATGACTTTCATGTTACTATTTACTTTTTGAATAAACCAAAATATATCCAATAAACAAAAACATCATTTATCACCTGAATCAACTGATCCATCGCTGAAGCAAACTGTTCAATTATGATTCTGACTACCTGGGGATGCTGATTTGGAAGGTCATTTCCCTATGTATTCCTTCCCAGAGAAGCTTCTCTGTTTTATATATGAAAAAACATTCTTAACAAAGAATTACATTAGGCTAGGAAACATGGAAATCTGTAAATGCTATATCATTTCAATATTAACATAAATTACTTTATAGAAATTTTTTTAACAATACCCTAACTCCTAATGTTGTCTAAACCGCCCTCTGATACCAACTATAAGGACCCTGACGTAAACCATAAATAATAATGAATTAAATGAATAATTCACATTGATGATCTTTTTAGGTTTGGATTTTTATAGAGTTAGGCCATAACTATTATATATTAAATGATTACAAAGAGACACTTCTACACAGTTTCCAATTTTTTTACAAAACATGAACTCTTGAAAAAAAAAAGTCACGTCTAGTTCCATGTTTAAGACAACATAACGTTTCCATGATCCCATACATGAACCTATTCTACAATATGTCCTTTGAAAAACATTTCAAAAACTTGGGATGAGCATAAAAATCTCAGTAAGGGATACACAAAGAAGGAAAACTGTTAGTTTTTTAAAACAACAAGTAAACCATGAATACTTTAACATAATTAATACTTTCACCTTTATGAATTAGTAAATACTATTCATTGAATAAAATATCATTACATACCCTTTTGTATCCAAATCATTACCATAAAAACCATTTAATGAACACATAACATATAAAGGTAACTAGGGACATAAACATACTTAAATGGAATAACCATACGGTCGACTTCCACACATATCACAAAATGGAATAACCATACAGCCAACATCCATACCCAATGCATTGGAGGTTATAATGTAACCACCCTTCTTGCTATTTACGGTACCACTTGTCATTTGGTTTATCACGTAACCACCCATCAAATGTTTAAGTACCAATATAAAATCATAACACATACAAAAAATTTAAAGATAAGAAAACATTTCCACATTTTAATCACAATATATCACTTAAATATATTGACATAAAAAATCCATTTTCAAATCCATTTTCAATACCAAAAATATGTAAAAGAGTATAAGTTATTTATTTTCTTTTAAAAACATTACGACCTATTGAGGAAGCCAAAGATCAAATAATACTCACAGAGGCGGAAAAGGTTGTTGTAACCACGTACGTTAAAAGAAGCATTATTTTTTGTCATTTAGTAAAACTATTTGTTGAAACAGATTACCTTTGAATGAAATGAAAAGTCAAAGATATTTATACAGCGTATAAAAAAAGTCTTGTATTAGAACAAAATATGGCTCAATGAAAGGAGATTGAGACGATGTCCCTTACCTCTTGTCTGACATGACTCGATCATTCTTTAATCTCCAAAATAATAAACTAAAGTTAATTTCTACTTGATTAATAACCTTTTTCATGTTTATAATTCCTTTTATATCAGTTATTACCATGTTATAAACATTATGTAACCATTTATGTTAATAACGTCCGTTTTGTCGATATTTTGGTACTTGAGTCAAAAATGGACTTCTTATAATTACATGTTGTTTGTGTGGTCAAAGGTTCATTATATCCAGACTAATAGTCAGGATTTATATATCATATATATCATATATATCCAGCATATACATGTATATATAATAGTACATGGAGGTAATAAATGAAATGCCCCGTTCATGGAGACGGTAAGCCGTACGTACGCATGAACGCTACTTTCATTTCTATTTCTTATTTTAATGGAATTAAAAATAATGATACAAAGTTATATTATAATCACAGTATAATATCATATATAACATCATTAAATCTATGGTTTATACGTCCCATATAAGGCATTAACGAGTCACATCACTTTGAGGGGGCGGTAGTCCGCACTTCTCAAATGAGATTATCGTATTTACCAACTATGGAAACCATACATGCATGATATAAATGAAAAATACAGAAGCATAAAGAAAAAATAAACATAATATATATCATATAAAAATATAGTGTCATCAAAATGGCCACCATGAGAGGCGGTAAGAGATAATCAAACAATCATCGTTTCGTGAGGTGTCATTTTTCCATCCAAAGAAACATTATGTTCTTCACCCATTAGATGGAGGTGTGTGTATTTGTAGTTCGAATACTTATCATAATAACATCATAGTATATTGAGGATACTGGTTTAGTTACAAAAGAAATGAATAAAATGAGTTTAGGGGTTGGAGAAGTAAAATAAAAGAAAACAATTTAAGAGAAACTGTTGACTTTAATTTGGGTAACTCCATTTGGTTTGAAACAAATGACTTCTTGAAGTGCCTTCTACCTAAGGTATGACTTTTATGAGGAGGAAATAAATGTAGGGAGAATAATTGGGTAGAGTTTTTATGATACAAAAGGCTTGAGAGGTTTTAGGAATTGGTTGGAAATGGTCTTCTTTTATAAGGGAGAGGAGGGGCTCTTTAGGAAAGTGTAAAACTATTATTTTATAATATAATGATATTCAGTTTATAATAGTCCAAAAATAATTATAGTAGAAGTTAAGATGTGTCATGGTCGAAATAAAATCATCCAATCAGAATTAGACATGTTTTGGATAATATTTTAATCATTATAATCTTATTTATTTAAATCATTTATTAATGAGGTAAATACAACATCATTATTGTGTCATAAATAAGTTAATTTATATGATGTCAAAAATTATAAAAAAATAACATGATTTAGGAAATACATTTAGATTCCCAGGAAATATTTATAGTCGAAAATATAACTTACATGACACCATATAAAAATTAATTTACTAAAATATTTTTGTTAATGTCAATTTTGTCTTCACATTAAATTAATTAATCTAAATTCTGATTATCACTCCCAAGTGGCTCAATGGTGTCCCAAAATCAACCCAAAGATGACCATGGTCGTAAATGACTCAACCAATAATATTTGGACATGTTTTATGGTAATTCTGAATTATTATAATATTCTTTTAACCTTGAATTACCCTATTTACCTTTAACCGCGGTAAATAAAAGTCAAAAGTTACTATTCACCAAAAATTATTTTCATCTTATTGAACCACATTTTACATCTTGATAACAACCATGTATGTTGGATTTTCGAAATCCAATTCACAGAAGTGCTAAAATTTCATTTAAATAAAAAGTCAGTTTTTTAACTACCAATAAGTGGTGACACTATTCATCAAAAATTGAAATTTTTCAGAAAAATACCAAAAACATTTCCTATGCTATATTTTATATTCAGAATTAAAAAATGATGTGTATTTTTTAAAATTCAGAACATAAAAGTGGAATTAATTAATTTTAAAATTAATTCCTATTATCAAAACAAATAGTGTGTTTTTAAGAAACAATATCTATCAAAAGATTGATACTTGTTTATTTCCAAATTTCAAAGTGAAATTAATTCCAATGTCCAAAATTGGATTAAATGGTAAAAATATATTTAAATTTTACTTTAAAACTAATTAAAAAGATAATTTTACCATATAAATAAATTAGTTAAAAAGGCACTTTTGAATTAAAATACAATATTTTTCACTATTCATTAAAAAATGAACATTATCAGAAAAATAAAAAAAATTACCCACACTAAAATTTGATTTCCCCATTCTAAAGAAGGATTTTTTTCATTTATAATGTATTAATGTGACCAAAACTATTTTTAAAGAGGGTTCACCATTAAAAGTGGTAAGACGACCTTTTAATGTAAATTAGGTTTAAAATTAGATTCATTCACATTTTAATCCTCTAAAATTTATTGGATAAATGTAAATACATGTATAATCAAGTTGTAGTTAGTTTTGTTTATTCTTTCCAATACAAAAGCTCAGGGTTAACATCCATTTAAAATAATAATATTATATTATTAGTGTGCAACATCAGATTTGAATGAAACCCATTGTTGCGTATCAGGTACGCTATCGAACTTAGAAACCCATTTTATACTAAAATTTATATTTAATTGACAAATATTAATAAATATGAAAATTTTCTGTATCTTTATTTACCCGGGATGTTACAATATATGATCACAAAAGAATAATATTCCAATGGATCTGATAATGTTATCTATATGTATTACACATGTATTGATGATTATGTTATCAAAAATATGTTATAACAACTATTTTGATTATCTGAATTTGATGTATAACTATTATATTAATTTTTATATTATAATGGGTTTTTATCCTGAATTAATATAAGTGGAACTGGTTTCCAAAATGATGGTTATAAGGCTGTTTCATAGACAATTCAACATTAGCTGAAGCATGTATTTTTCACAATGTGTGTCTAAATATAAACCCCTATAGTATAATATTTAAAATTACATACATTATTTATTTTCTCTACGAATTTATTATATCACGTTATTCATGAAAATAACTATTATATAAATGTTATGGGACACTATAAGTATTATACTACAATGATGTAACCATACCCAGTGTAGGAGCTTTAGTACCTAGCTTGAATTTATTGTTGATTTTCAAGGAAGCGGAAAGGGCCTTGCTATTGATGCATGATATGCGAAGATGGTAAGTGGTTGTAAATATGATTGATCACAGAAATGGGACTAGTATTAATAAATATTCTATAGTTTTTATTAATTTGGTTTTCATATTTTATGTTCAATCTTGATGATATGTTTTTTTGTCTACAAATCTAAAATTATAGCAACTCATTTTTATGAAATATTTCTGTATGTTTTAAAATATTTGGTATGTAGTTACAATAAATATTTTAATTTTGAAATTATTATGATGATTAAAACTAAGATTGTTTTTTATCCAATTTTAGTGTAGTTATGTATACCAAGTAATTTATAGTTTCACTAATAAATAAATAAACATCGCAACTAGTAAGAAGATTATTTTTTATATTGATGACCAATTTATTTTTTTTAGGACATGATTAGGTTATAGAAATGGTTAAATGGATTGGTTATTCCAAAATTGGTATAAAGTATTCCTTTCCTTATACAATTTATATTAAGGATATGCTAGATAATTTGTATGATATAGTGGTTATCTAGGATTATAATTATATTTGGGAATTTATAAACCTTGAATTAGGGTAGTTCATATTACTAGGGATGAGATTATTATTCATATTTTCAATTATTATAATTTTGAAACTATTCTTAAATAATATTTATTATTAGGTTGATTTATTTTTTATTGGTTTACTCTCAATCCATGGTATATAGGGTAAACCATTTATGTATCTTTTTCGATATATATGATTCACATGGCAGTTTAAGAATACTTATGGTTGAGAAAATTAATTCTAATATAGGTGTTGGTTTTTCAAATTTTCGCATCATGTAATATAGTACCTTTGTATATAAAATGACTTTGGGATTCTACATAATAATTCTAGGGCAATGTTATGTAGTAATAAAATGGATAATGTGAATCATATTTTTATTTGATTATATATTTAAGAGATTATCTGTAGTCAATGCAATAGAGAGCACTCGAGTTATCATATATCCCTTAGTACTGTATTGTGTGTGTATATATAATTAGGATTCCTTTCATTTAACTTATTATAATATCATATATATTAATTCTTATTATAATTTTTTTATGATATGAATTTCAAATTATTTAGGCATTTCACTATTGAAATAGTCGGTTGAGTCCCAAGAGGGACAATATGAGAATTCCACAAAATATGTTTAGACAAAATCTAACATTGTGTATGCTCCTCCTATTGATTAATATCTCCCTAAGGGACTGCATATTGTTATTAAATTTCTGGGATGCCAATATTTATATTCTTATAATTACATGCTTTATCTATATTGGGAGTTCATGTAATAATAGCCAACTGTATTTAATAGTTAGAAATGACATCAGGATGTTGAGATGCTGATTGGGTATAAATGGAATATCATTAAAAAATTTAGACCTCCTCTTTAACAATAAATATTGGATTTTGAAAAATAAATAAATTTTAGGATCAATTTCAAAATTTTTATTTCATAAGAGTTTTAGTGTTGACATTGATAAATAATTCATTTATATTTATCAGGGTATCTTGTTGGTGATCGATTATGTTTCTCTATTGTAATTATTTCATATTTTTTCTTCTCATACAATTATTTATTTGAAATAATTGGTTTTTATATTTTATGATGGACTCATTTGGTTGATTTTTTCCTATGTGGTTATTCTTAATCTTACATGTCATTTTAAGGAAATGAATTTTGATATAATTAAATAGTGGAATATTTACATGGATTGATCTTCTTGGATGTTATGTTCTTATATTCAGACAATGATGATATTTTTTTTAAAAAAATTGAATTTCATTGATTTTCACTCGACTAATGAAGGAACTTTGAATTAAGGACATAGATCAGCTTATTATTCATAATTTGGGATTTCTTATTTTAAATTATATTAGTCATGTAGGACAACTACTACATTAAATCAATGATACTAACATCAATTGGGGTTTGGATATTTTGGGATGATATTAAATTCATATATCCTCTTTTAGTGATATTATCATAAAATTGGTGGTCATATTGTTTACCAAGAAAATGGACATGTTACATGATCAGGAATACCAGAACATGATGGTAACTCATGTTCTTATTAATTTTCAAAATTGAATAGATTTTAAGTCCCTCATTATAATCAATGTTTCTAGATTAGTTATCTTATGTGTTGTATGTTTTCACTAGGTTGTGGTAGGGTCTCAATAAATATCTAATATCTTATGAAAGAGAAAAAACTATATGGACATGAAAAGATAAATTCACAAACACATGGTATTATCAAATAAGTTTCTAAATATAAATTTTCATTGATTTTTAAATTTTTTGTTACCTTCAATTATCGCTGATCAGTATAACTGTTATCTAGGGTATGCATAGAGTACATAATTGGGAAGATTTATATTTTCATGCCTACTATGGTGAAGCTTAAGGGAATTAATATCTATTTTACATGTTCCCTCTTGATCATTATTTTTCATTATATATATTAATTATTTTTATTTGAAATATTTAGTTTCTTTTTTTAACATATATATATATATATTATTGTTGGATATTGAGTGTACATTGACATTAATCATTATATGGTACTTCTATTTTTAGGATATGTGAATGTGTATTCACTTTTTAGTGAGGGGATTTGTAAAATGACCTTTTAGGACACAAATATTGTTATATTGGGAATTAATATCCCAGTTTACATTTATTTTACTGAATTATTATTGGATATTTCATATGATCATTCATCCTTTTCAATACTCTAAATGATTTTTTAATAATGGACAACATGGGGACACAACTTATGTGATAGGTTGTGATTATGATTAATCATATTCCTTCAATAGATCTAAAAAATACATTTTCAGGATATATTTTATATATTTTATAGATATTAATTCATAGTTACATGATTTAAATGAAAAAGGGCATTATTCGCTTATGAAACCTTTGTGTAACAACCTAATATTTTATCAATGGATGATCCCTTCTTATAATTATGTCATATGGTATAATCATAAAGAATCATATAGATAACACTATACATACATTCTAATTCAGGAATGAAATAAATAAGATGTATTTCAAGATGTAATGGAACCTAAAATGGGGAAATAGTAACCTGACCCTAGGAATAGTAATATGACCCTTAAAAATAAGAAATTAGACAATGGAATAATAACATCATCTATGAAAGTATAAATTAAATTTGTTCATATTATTAATGGTAATATGATGTAATTTAATCATAGTACATGTATAAAAGTATTTTTATAATTATTAATTAAGTGATGGTATTTTTATCGGTAATAAATATTTAATTATAATTTTGGGATTAATTTAATAATTAAAAGGTAAATGTTTTTTCATAAAATAGAGAGGTAAATTTATTTCCA
The DNA here is from genome assembly GCA_963277665.1 of Viscum album. Taxonomy (NCBI): domain Eukaryota; kingdom Viridiplantae; phylum Streptophyta; class Magnoliopsida; order Santalales; family Viscaceae; genus Viscum; species Viscum album. Next base: position 1,575,636,956 of record OY728127.1, read on the forward strand.
TAAAATATAAATTAAATTAATTTTTTTTATGAATTAAAAATAAATTTGTAATAACTTAATTAATTTTTCAACGTGTTATACTAGAATCAATAATTTTGAAATTTTCATTTTCCATTTATATTATGATTTTAATAAAAATTAAAAATTCCCATATATAGAAATTTATTTTCATAAAATAGAGTTTATTTCTTAAATAAATAATTTTGAAAAAGGGTTTCAGTGAATTTTTGGGATTTTTCTAAAATACATGAATTTTTGGTGAATGGAAAATTTTGATAATTTATGATAAATATGAAATACCTAAATTAAGGAGGAATAAATAATGTATGTATGATTTATGACAAAATATCAAACCATCCTTCAATATTTTTATTTATTTTTTGATAATTCTCATATTATTCATAATAAAGATCCAATGTAATAATCAAATTAATTAAATAATGAGAAAAAAACCCCTCCTCCACTATTAATACTATCCCTCAACACCTATTTTACTCAAACATTCAAGCCTTTAGACTTGTCCAAATTCTGACTAGAACTCTTCCCAAACCACTCCACCACATCCATGTGTGTTTTTTATCCAAAAAAGACCTAAAAAGATCCCCAACAAAAGGTTTAAAAGAAGAATGAATAATGATGTAAAACCCTCATCACTTTCATATAGTTTCTTTTCTATTTATGTTATTTTGTCATATTATCCTCACATCACCATTAAGAAGTTAAATTAAAACTCTATTATCATATATATAATTTAATTTTATATTGTTTATGTAATAATTTCTTATTATATATCATATTCATTATATTTTATTTTATGAATGAAGACATCATCTATGAGGTGCTAATTTACCACCTCTGTGGATGATGTCCTTTCCTGTTCTAATTCAACCATAAATTATGATCATGAAACCATTTTTGGGTTATTTTTTTTTATATTTTATGTATTAAAAACTTTTAACTTTCATAGAACTAGTACAAATTCATGATATTCAAGAATATAAAAAAAGTAGTTTTTGATGATCAAAAAACACTACGTTAATCTAAATGAATATCATTAAATATTTATCTATTAAATCAAAATAAAATATAAAAAAATTTATTTTAATAATATATATCATAAATAATAACATATAATTTCTACTTTGGAAAAATATCCTCATTCTATATGATTTTCCATACACATATACATATAACCCGGTCATGAAAACTAGTGAAAAAAATGCTTCAAAATGATGAAATTGAATATCTTAACCCATCAAAGTAGAAATTAATGAAAATAATTAAACTATAATAATTAAAACACATTTATAAATTTTTTTAACTAATTTATTTCTTTTAATTTATTATTGAGGACATTAAGATCAAGTACATAATCATTATGAACATAAGGTGTCATATTCTACCCCAACCTATATTATTTCTTTATGTTACATGTTCTCTATTTTTTATCAAATTAAATTATAATTTATTTTTATATAAATAATATAAATTATTTTTATTTCTTTCAAAATTATTCATTATTATCCATTCATCCTTTGTTTTCGAGGAAATAACTGTTTTTAAAGGTTCCCTACTCAATTTTTTCAAATAAGAATACCCAATTGTAGAGTACTTCACTAATTCTTACATAATATTGTATAGAAAATATAATATATTATAATATACCATAATTTTTAAATGATAACTCATTTTATCATGAAAAAAGTGCTTTTCCATGTATGATATAAATCCATTATTTCTGGGAAGCCATTTTGAAATTCCCTTTTAATATGTCTTTTCACATGATTGTGATACCCAATTCTTTCTATGGGAAAGCCTTATGTTTATAATTGGTTGATTGATTATGTATGATTATTTAAATGGTAAAAATATACATGAACATGTTATTATGGGTATTCATATATATAACTCCAATTCATTGGGTAATGTTTAGTCTCATGAGATGTTATGTTCAATATTCTTTGTCATTAGCCTTGACTCATGCTCCATGTCCAATGGTCTTAGTGGTGAGCCTTGACTCACGATCCTCTTTGTGACACTATCATTAGCTCATGGAAAAGTCTTGTTTTATATTACTGAAAAATTACTATGATTACATAAATATATGAATCTTTTTAATTTATTTCATTATTCGATATTTTTAATCACGATCCATGCCTTTTTATATCATTATGTTATTCCATCTAACCCATGCGCAAAGCTTTATTTTAATGATTATTCCCATACATGTCTTTTTAGATCCTACCATTATTATTGTTATCCCTAGGTTATACTTTGTATATTTAAGGTTTTAATGAATTTTAATATCTTATAATTTCTGATAAATAATGAAATGTTTTACATTGTCCCATGTTTTCAGTTTTTTGCACCCTAACTTCTGAAAAATACTAAACATTAAATTACATGGATTGTAATTTGACTTTTAATTATGCTTAAAATAATATAACTATATGTCTAAAGGATAGTTTTTCTATATTTGGTATCAAAGGAAATGTTTATTTATTTTTGGATACTAGGAATGTCTCGCGGAAAACGACAGGATCGTGGGGGAGAAACATGCGCTACCCGATGGTTGATTAGAGAAGATTGGGTTCTGCTTAATCACTCATATCAGGTGCATCATTTTCAACTCGAAACGCCCAATGGTTCCATATCTAGAAATACGTGGACTTTCTTTCTAAAGGCAGGAGTTCGCTAGGTGGTTTGACCAGTGATTCTTAAGAACTCCCATTGGTCGAGAGAATGGGAAGTCGGGATCATCTCACCCTTTTTGGGGGAATTGTTTCATGTTCCGAGATTCACTTATAAATTTAAGATGTATTCATATGTTCATGAATATTTGTTTTATACCCAAGTATAGTATCTATGGATTACTCCTGGTTGGAAATAGTCAGTTGGACGCTGGGGTTCCGAATCATTTATGCCCGAGGTTTACCATCCCTCGTTGAATTAATGACCTTGAGGAGTCTGGACTCATTGAGATGACACTGGTTTAAAGCCTCGTAACTAGGCACTCTGGATTTTATTATCATCCATGGGGGACAGATAATGACTTGAGCATTTGGATCAAACCCGTGGTGTGGGCCTCTTACATATCCCTGTGAGAGTAATCAGAATTAATGTAGTTCGGTTTGGTATAGGGCTTACGCTCAAGGCTGCCCAGGGTTGGTTTGGTGAACCGACGTGAAGATGGCCAGATCGACCAGGTGTGGGGCTTGAACCTCAGGGAGGCTTCCTACGTACCCTACCTAGGAGACATGGATCAAATTACATGTAGTTCGGATAGGGTTGTCCGAGATCCAAAGTGAATGTGGACATGGGGGTCCTATGGTGATCTGGCTTAAACCACTTGGAGGCTTCCTACGTATCCCTGTGGCAGGGAATCAAAGTCCACGTAGTTCGAATTGGCATAGGGATTATGCTCTGAGGCAGCCTAGGGTAATTGATTGGGGCTTACACTCTGAGGAGGCCTGGGAGGGGTTGTCATGGTCGATGCTTACTCTAAGCCCACGTGAGTTATGCTCATTGTGAGAAACAAGAGGTAGCCGGGACCAGATGATCATGTCGCAAAAGGCGTGTCTATGGGAAGTGTGATGGGGCTTACGCATGGGGACGTGCCAAAAAGTCGGTGCTTACTTTGAGATGGATGCCCATGGTGATAAAGCCCAGTGGGAAAGGGGCTTGGCCTTGAAGAATAACGGAGAAGCACCCTTCCCCACTACGCCCTTCCTTGGCCATGGCCGTGGGGAAGTACAGAGGTGCATGGGTTCTTCCTTCTAATGTGTAGTCCACCACTCTCCATGGAGGAGAGAAGTTCCCCAGTCCTAACAAGTGGATGGGCCGAAAGGGGACTCCCGGGATTGGACTCTGCACAACTGTGGGTATGTGGACCCAGGAGTGACTCAAGAACCAGCTCAAGGGCTAGGGCAACACATTTTCCCTCACCTACCATGGGTATGCGAACTCAAAATGGCACACTGATGTGTATGAAGGTTACATCACAAGATTCTGGTGGCTCTGGTGGAGGCCTCGGATCGAGGCCTATGAATGGGCCAATGAGGGGGTTGCGAAGGATCAGGCCGGATTGGAAGGATTTTATCTGGCTTGGGGAAGGGGAACTCCAAAGCATTTGGCAGGCCACACGGGTGTATGAGGGGTATCACCCTTCGCGTAAGAAGGTGCTTCGCGGCTGGAGAGGTCATCCGTGAACCTGGGTGGTTCGCAGATTGATGGGAATCCAGCGAACCAGGGTGGCTTGCTACTTCAGGTTTGGCCCGCATACCAGGTTGGTATGCAGAGGGCTCCATGCGAGCAGTGGCGGCTGAGGGAAACTCCAGTCAGAGGTTCATCAATCGGGGATTCGCCCGCGTATGAAGGTGCTACGCGGTGCGATGGATTGGAAAAGGGGCATAAACTCCCTGTTCCAAGGGGAGTGCAGCCGCAGAGAGGCCATGGTTCACGGTCTTCTTTTCTTTGTTATTTTAACTTCGTGGTTCACCAAGTTGTTATGCGTTTTCAGTTCCTTATTAATTCGTTTCTAGATTCATACCTGTTCTGGTTTGTGACCTGGAACATCGCTATTTTCAAAATCCTCTACTCCTTCCTTCAAAATCCTTCCACAAGAATCTGATCAATATCCCTTCCTCTCCCCCTCCATCTCCTTTTATAGAGTGGGGAAAGAGATACATATGCGGTAATGCGATACCTTTTGTAGAGGCCCATGACAGGAAACCCAGTTTACGGATGACTTGGTCAATCCGAAAATCGTGGGGGGCATTGAACACACCTCCCCCGTGAACCAAACTATATCGGGGAGTGCTTTGTGGCCGCGCAGGGTTCCGCCTCCATTCTGCGAATGATAGAAGATGCGGCCCAGGATGGTTGACGTGGTTCACAGATGGGGTGGTTTGTGATGGTTGTCCGGGTTGGCGCCCGTCCTACTTCGCGTCCACGGAGGATCCCCGCCTCTGTTCTGCGAATGACAGCGGTCTGTGGAGGGGGCACTTCATGGAACCTTCTCTGTGCTGTTATCATTGGACCGGTCTGCAGACTGGTTCATCTTGTTCCATCCTTTGAGTATTATCCACACTTTTTCCCAATTCTTTGTGGGGAAATTAGGAAGAATCTCCCTTGGATTAAAGGGGATTCTCATTCTACTCTGTAGATTTTTTAGGACCCTAAAAATTCCCCCCATCGGAATGGGGTCTGATTGGAATGAAGAGGAGGTCATTCCAATGTAGAGTGGTCCTAAAACATGTATGGTTTGCGGTAGGGGAGTGGAACCGGTAGGGGACGACGCCTATAAATACAGGGGGGGCCCTTGCTTTGTCATTTACCGGATTCTTCGTAAAAATGGAGCTCTCTTTTTTTTGTCTCCACGTGCTTGTTCCTTCGCGAAACGCCTCGTCCGTGAACCAGTAGCCACTTCCGCGACCCATTCCTCATTCGCTCTCGCCTTCACTTGTGGACCAATCTCCCAGCTGTGAACCAAATCATAAAATTAATTTAAAAAGAATGTTACAACGGGATGCGTAAGAACTCGCTACACGGTTTTTGATGGCCCGCAGACTGAAATCACCCAGACATTGAAAATTCCTTATGTCTTCTGAACCTGACTATTTAAATCCGAGATTGAGATTCCACAGAGCAACCTGGTTCATGGTTTTCGTGCCAACCTCCACAGGCCAGAGTACCGTGGACCTCTTCCGCATAGGGTTTTTTTGCGGGTTGCAGTCATTGCGAACCACATTTTGAGGTCTACTCACGGACCTCGTCATGATGTATTCTTGACTCCTTTTCCATATTCTTGGTATTTTTGTACAGATTTTATTATTCTAGAATAACCATTTTACTGGTTTTTATAATTCAGGTAGAAAACATGGTTCCCCCTCACCCTACAGTCAGGCCTGCTACTGATCCTCTCTTAATTGGGGATCAACACTAAAAGGATGTGTCATGCTCTGTTCTGGATGGAATCTGCCACTCCCCACTATAACCTTTCCTTTTCGTTCTTATCTCCAAGTCATAGCGGGAGCACCCCTTTTCCAACAACCTTCCTGCCTACGGGTTCAGTTTAATGTCCGATATGCCGATTCTGGTACCATCTCATGACAACAATCTTGTAGCATGGATATTTACTAGAACTATCCCTCGATCTGTGATATCCACCCGAGGGTGGCCTGCCCTAAGGGATACAGCTACCGGATCTATATTGAATCACCTTCACGTGTCCCTGATAGGAGAACAACATTAGCAGGATGAGTCGATTCATTGTTACCAAAGCATTTCCTGCAATGCTGTGGTAAATGACCAGCATTGCTAGCCAGAGGACCGGGACCTTCGTCTCAGAGGGGAATTTAAGTCATTGGATTGGGGGTGGCCCTTCTGGGTTCGCTTGAGCTATGCATAGTTTGAATTAGAATTGCGAGTCATAGGATTATTTGAAGCTTTCTGGGTGTCCCAAACTTATACCCATCACCCTCAATCCCTCGCTAGGAAAATTATGAGCCGTTGGAGTCCGGACACCAACACATTCCATCTGGTCCATGGGGAGGTGGGTATCAATCTTTTGGATATCTTCCAGATTTTAGGGGTCCCCATTTTTGGGGGCATGTATGAAGAATTCATGCCTCCCCATTTTTTGTGGGATGACAAAGAGAGGAATCCACCCTTGGTGAAGCAGCTTATTGGTCAGTCCCGGATGCTTTCAGTAGATGCATCTCTAAAACAGCTTGTCCTATACCGTGACTGGATCAAGGATTTTACCAAATAGATAAAGTCCATGGATCTTCCCCTTAGCCCCACGAATTGTCCTATGATGGATTCCCAAAGGCATATTGGTAGCTATTGGCTGATCCTGGAGGAGGGTCAGTTCAACAACTGGGGTTGGGAACTGGTACCAGACGTTGACCGACTGATCCGCTTTGCGGAATTTCTGGACATGTTCTTTTGTGGCTGGTTATTTCCTGTATGTGAGACTGGTGGCATGCGGATCTCTACTTTTGTCATGGCAGCACAACTGGCTACCGAAAACGTCATTAACTAGGTCATACCAGTATTGGCTAGGATTTATCGGTTGCTTAGAAATATTACCGATGACAGTCGGCCAAACCGGGTAGCCGGCCCATTTCAAATTCTTTGTGGATGGTTGGGAGCGCATATCAGGAACTGCTACACATTTATCAACCCTCTTTAGATTCCAAGCACTACATTCCGATGGTACATGCAAATGACGAGCGGGGTTATTCCCGAAAAGTGGGTGACCCAAGAGAAGGATGGACAATGGACGGTTCCAAATATGCGTCTGCTGTCGAGTCGTATCTCGAGTTACGATCATTTAAATTTCCTACCATATCCCTCGCCGACTGCTGCAATTATGAATACCATATTAGAGGATATTAGTAGGCGGGGCTACCTCTTTTCCCTTTGAGAGGGCATTCTGGTGGCTCGTATCGGTGGGGAACTGATCTGTGAGGGGTATGTGCCTTGCCGATCCAGACGTCTTTTTGGCTGCGTCCATGCATTATGTCCTCCTGCACTCAATGGAACCCGTGAGGACTACCATTTAATGGTGGCCAGGAAACTATGGTTAATGTTTACCCAGGAAGATACTGGATGTGAGGTTATGACTCCTACACTTGCAGACTCCATGCCTTTCTTGTCCAAGAGCTATACCGACTCTAGTGTGGAATCAGACACGAATGGCCAGCTAGGGTTGTCGGTGCCCACTATCTCATGTCCTAAGCCATCAAAGGGAGAGAGTAAGTGAAAGGGGGATAGTGCTTAAACAAGGCGAGGGAAGGTTCTTTGAAACCCTGCCGGTCCCGTGCTTCTGGGGAAGATTTTAACGGATAGAGGTGTATCCACTCATGCCCTCGAAGCTGCCCAAAAAGAGTTGGTTATTCCCGCAGATGTTTCCTTCCCAACGGCCTGGGGTCAATGGGACCAATTCAAAGGCTGGTGATCCTTTCGAAGAGAGTACCCCCGTTCTCTGTGGCAGTATCTCTAGGAATTAGAAGTTTCATTTGATGGGCTGGGATACATATTTTCCCTTGCTGACATTCTCTACAATGTGAACCCAGAGAGGGCCGATCGGTATCCCCGTATCCTCGAGGCCAACATTTATACATGTCAGGGTTATGTGGTATTAACCCACCATGTCCAGGCCATGCTGTGATTGGTGAATGATGAGGAGGGGGAAGAGAATGATCACTCTTTAGGGGGCAATGATCTCGGTGGTCCCCCTGTCGCGGATGAAGCAAGGGAAATCCCCCCTACCTGTGAGGTCCCGCACACAGGTAGCTCCAGAGAGTTCTAGGGCGGAGGCAAGATCTAGAAAACAAAATGACCATTGGCACCCCCACAATCCCATGCCGCTACCCGACCCTCTCAGGTTGATCCACTCATCTATCTGTACCTGTTACGACCGCATTTCCGGGCGCATAGTGAATTTGGGATGACTTGAGGGCCAGTGGCTCAGATGATGAGGTTTGGGCGTTACTCCAAATGGGCCCTCTCGAGATTCAGGGTATTGGGACTGTATTCGCTCTGCCCCACATGCTCCTAGAAGAGGATATGGATGAAATATTTGCCTCATTGATGGAGATGGATGCATTCATTCATTCACTCTGGAACCAGCTTTATGGGTCTACCCGGGTGTCCATGATGATAAGACATCCCGAATCGTCCGATCCCTAAGAAGAGGTTTCCCTGCTCGTCCATTCGGGCTTTCCTCCTCATTTACTGTGAAGGTTATAATGTTTCTTCCCTTTATAATATGTGGCGAGGAATCCCATGGGAAATTACATCCTTGGAGTATACTCCCCTTGGTACCGTAGTAGGCGAACACGCGCTTTCGGCTACAGGGATCATCGAGGAGGGGTCTCCTGGAACAACTGAGATCATGGAAGCGATCATAGAGGACCCAGATAGGGTCTTTCCTCCTCCAGCTCCTCTCAGCGTTCTATGTGAAGAACTGTCCCCTAGGAAGATCCAGAGACGTCATCAGGCATACCGTTTATTGGAACAGCTCATACATGGGACGTTAGCTAGTCATGACTTCCCATTTCCCATATTTCTAACTCATATATTCTGATTCTCCTAGTCATTAACTATTTTGGCGCATGGTGTAGGGCCACTCGGAAACTTGGACGTGGCTACCCAAGCGGTCATACCCTCCGCCCCCTTATCATCTGAGGGATCACCTGTAGCCACACATGAGCGTGACGAGATGGCGGGCCCTGCTGAAGGGGCTAGTGATATGGACGCTTTACTTCTACATTCATCAATTAGAGATATTTCAAACGAGGAATAGCTGGAAGTCGAGACTCCCTTTGATCATATGGACTTTATAATTGTGGGGGTCGATGGGGTGCCTATGAATACCGAAGAGGCCTCAGATCCGATGGGGCCAGCTGCCTCAGACCCAATAGATCCCGTGGCGATGGAGGAAGAGCCTGCCATCAGGCCAGTTGTCAAAAACCCAGAGCATGCCATTATTTTGTTTACCGGGGGAGTGATTTCCTCAGGTTTGACCTTCTTAGCCGACCACTTGGGGGCAGCTTTGGGATTTTTTGGCCTTGGGAATGGCCTTAGGTCCTGGACACCTATGGGGGTTCCCATGAATCCCTTTCCTCTCGAAGATGTAGCATATTCCTCGAGTGGAAGCGGCAGCCTAGAGCTTGAGGATACCGACGACTTGATGACCAGGGGTATGTTCCTCAATCTCTTGCCACTGACACCTTTATCATACCTTTTTGATTAGGGATTCTTATCTGTCTTATCAACTTTCGGGATTTAGGACCACGACCTTTTGCATTGGTGATTGTGTTGTTGGATCTGATCATGCCTGTTACCACAACCGTCGAGGGCGAAGTTTCCGCAGTGCCAGTGTTTTAGGGTGAAGCCGCACCAGGTCCCTCCTCGGTGAAGTTCATCCCTGAGTACGTATCTTCATCCGGGAGTGACTCCGAGCCTGATCAGGAAGTCATTTCTAGTCTTCGACCTGCTCTCCAATGGTCCTAGGAGAAAATTTGGAAGTTGATTTATTAGGTGCCCTTGGCCGAGATGCCGACTAAATTACCGATGCTACATAATATGTTTATCCTATTAAGATTAGACGAATTTTACTACCATGTTATTTAGGATATAGTGAAGCAGGTGGTCGCTGAGCAGGAGAGATTGGTTGGTTTCGAATCTCGCATTTCTACTGCTTAATCTGAAGCCTACCTTTCCGCGGCCTGACAGCTTTGCCTAACAGAGGCTCATGATCATACCGGGGTCGTTGCGAGACTCCAGAGAGAAGTCATTAAGCATAGTTCTCAACTGGAGGTGCTGAGTAATGGAATACAGTGGAAGCAGCAGGAAGAGACTAATGTCACTACCATAATTGAAGAAGGGGAGTGGCATATGGAGAAGGAGATGAGGGAGAGCTCAAAGGAAGCCCAGGAGGAGGAAGCTTTGTGGCCTGGTGCAGAAGCTGAGACAACCTTACTGCAAAAATCTCTATCAAGAAATCAAGTATTCTCATCAGCGCCTAATACAACTTTTTGAATCTGCTGAAAACCTCTTGTAATAACCTTTCATACTAGAGGTGGCTCCGGATTGTGGATTCCCTTCTCACCAACATTGTTATGGAACAAAGATATGTTTTTCATTAGCATTCTTGTTGTCTTTTCCTATGACAGAAATTATTTGGTGTGATTGATGTATATGTTAATTCACCAAACGTAGAATAATCAGATTTCATGACAATTGATAAAAATAAAAACAAGCTCTAACTTTTTCTTGGATCATGGGATCCAGTGAGCCTATTTTGACTATTGCTAGGTTTTTATAGAAAACCCCACAAACTTTTTTTCTTTTCTCTTAATACCACAATATTTCTTGGGCCCATTTTGTGTGGACCTAGCGGGTATGGCCCGTCTTTTTCATAGGTAACCCTTTTCGAGTTTTTGGCCTAACAGGCTCTGTGCATGTTTTTGTGAGCGGTTTAAAGTCCCGCTGACAAGGCTATCATTACTGATGATTTAGATCGCACAGCCTTGACTAGATATGGTGGGGCGAGGACCCTAATGGGGTTTGGTGGATTAATATATGTCTCGATATCCTTCAGACACATGTGGGGGGGAACATGTTTAGATTCAAATGACATACATGGCATGTCTCAAGTCATGGGATCCGTATCGGCGTGCAGAGGTAGGAAGAGCATTGCCTAAGGAAATCTTTCCTTTGGTAGATAGGCCATGAGTGATCAATATGCAGCGCCACTGAGGGCATGGTATCCATAGTCGTGCAAAGGTGTCCTTAGTTCAATGACTCTCCATTTCTGATGGCATGTGGACATCATGGAAGTCCGGCTTGTGGACACCAACAAGGGTGGCTTAGAGGATTATGAAAACCACCACGGGTGGCTCGGAAAGGGTGTGTAACATCTGAAAAGGGTTTATGAACATCTACATTAATCATGAGTGTGGACTCAGGGTCCCTGTCCTACGTATTTATCTATCATAAAGGATGGTTGGAGCTTGTCGCACTTTACATTCATGCAGCTGGGACATTATCTAGAATGGAACAACTTCTCCTGGTTCATGGTAATCTTGTCAGAGACGTTCCACCATATTCAGGTAGGGTCATGAAAGAGGCTGTTAAACTATAGTTCAGAGGGTTTCTGAATCCTGAGATAGACATGGGGGATCATGGGCCAAGAGGTGTACAAAGAGAAGCATTGCCTAAGAAAATCATTCCTTTGGTAGACGGGCCAAGGGCGATTAATATGCAGAGCTGCTGAGGGCATGGTATGCATAATCATGAAAAGGTATCCATGGTTCAATGATTTCATTCTCTTGATAGCCGAGAAACTTCACGGAAGTTGAGATTCGGGACCACCAGGGGTGGCTTATGAGAGTTCGGATTTTTCTGATTACAAAGTATGTTTTATGAGGAGAGGGTGTCTGGATATGGGAGAAACATCTAGGATAAATTTCCTGAGAATTGGTGAAGTCATTCCTTCTCACGATGGTGTGAGACGGTGGTTTGTACAGGTCTGACCCTAGCACTGAGGGACAGAGAAAAGCCTCCATTCCTTACTGAACCCATGATAGGTTTGACCATGATGTTTAACTTCATGCATAAAGGATGGATTCCATGCTGTTTAACATCATGTGGTAAGGACGATGAGCATTATTAAAGGATGTTATGGAGTTTAATGTTGTTCAGGGAGGACAGAGGGCATTTTTTACCGATGCTGTGCCATTTTAACATCATGAATCAAGGACATGGGGCATTTTTATACCATTAAAAATGCTTGTAGTTGGAGGCATTTACATGGATGTTTAATTCATGGTCTTCGCAGCTTTATGCCAAGTGTCCAAGATGTTTCATGAAGTTTAATGTAATGTAGTAAGGACGTAGTTGAAAATACTGATCCTGATCAGAATGTAACTGGGCATGAACATCTTAGCATGCCAAAGATGTGGAGAGGGGTTTATTGGTGTAAATCGAGGTTTCAGGTCTTCTTGGACCAGGTGAAATGATATGGGGGCTCTAAGGCCGGTAAGCGTACGGAGCTAGGAAGAATATTTCCTGAGGAAATCATGCCTTTGGTAGATGGGCTAGGGGATATAAATATGCAGAGTTGCTAAGGGAATGGTATGCATAGTCATGAAAAGGTGTCCACAGGTCGATAACATCCCTCTTCAGATGGTCGTGAATGGTTATAAGGATTCACGATTTTCCAGGCCACGAATTCTATCATTTGGTAAGAAAATATCTAGACATGTCAGGCACATTCATCCTTGGTTGCTTTTAAATCTCAGATATCTCCCTGCGCTGATTTATCTTGTGTGCGGGGGTGTACCTTCACTCCATGTAGTTTAACGTCGTGCGGTAAGGAAGATGTAACCTTGGTTTAGAGGTCATAGAGCTCAGAACATTGGGTGACTATTGCTGCAGTCACTCGAAGGATAACTGAGTTACCATGATCTGATATACTCTGAAGAGGGTGGGGGATGGAGGTTATAAACTGTAACTCTGAGGTTTCCCGGATCAGGAGATGTGGTGTGGGCACTCTGAGGCTAGTAAGCATACGAAGCTAGGAAGAGTACCACCCGAGGAAATCATGCCTTTGGTAGACGGTCCATGGGATATCAATATGCAGTGCCACTGAGGGGCATGGTATGCATAGTCATGCAAAGGTGTCCCAGGTCAATGACTTTCCACTTCCGATGTCCATGATTGATTATGAAAATCAGGGATTTCTCATAGTATAGAGTTCGACATATAGGGATAATGGTGTTCAGGCATACAAGAAACATCTCCACTACCATTGGCTATCGAGTCAAAGCATTTTAGCCCTAGCTTGATGTTCATAGGTAGATGTCGTCATGCTAACCATGGGCAGACACATAGGCTAACCAGTTAGGGATACCCTGAAAACATTTGGATGTGAGAGGGGAATGAGCTTGTAAACGACTTCTCCATAAATTTCTAGATCGGGAGATATGATATGGGGGCTCTGAGACCGGTAACCATACAAATATAGGAAGAGTATAGCCTAATAAAAACATTCCTTTTGTAGATAGGCCAGGGGCTATCAATATGTAGAGCCACTGAGGGAATGGTATGCATAGTCTTGCAAAGGTGTCCATGGGTCGATAACTTTCCACTTCTGATGACCATGAGTGATTATGAAGATCCACAATTATCTGGGTCGTGGAGTCTGATGTATGGAGAGTATTTATCCAAATGCATGAGGATTATTCCCATCTTGTTACGCCATATATATTGGGTGGGTTGCGATGAAGTCTATGCAGTTTAACGTCATCCGGTGAGGATGAGGTCCGTGCAGTTTAACATCGTGCGGTAAGGATGAGAGGTATATATACCTGTTTTTTCTTTTCTCGGTGACTAGGAAGGGAGATAAGATCCTAGCGTCGCTACATATCCTATGAGTGTAAGAATCAAGCTGCATGTAGTTCTCTTTGGAGTACACCCCGTGTAGGTCTGTTCCTTACATGGGGGGGGGGAAGGGGGAACATTTTTTTATTGAATTTTCTTATCTGTGAAGTTTAAACGTCCTATAGGAAGTACGAGGATCACACCCCATATGGTCCATACATGGGGGAAAGGGTCATTATTAAATCATCTTATCCGTGCAATTTAGGATCTTGCGGTAAGGATGAGGAATACAACCAATGCAGGTCTAGTCCATACTCAGGGGAAAGGGTATTTTTAAATCTTCTTATCCGTGCAGTTTAACGTCATGCGGTAAGGATGAAGAATACACCCCTAGTAGGTCTGGTCCATACACGGGGGCAAGGGTGCACATTTATTTTATTTTTATTTTTTTTATTTTTTTTCTTATCTGTCCAGTTTAACATCGTGAGGCAAGGATGAGGATCACACCCCATGCAGGTTTGGTCCATACACGGGGGAGAGGGGAATTTTAAAATCATCATAGCTGTGTAGTTTAACGTCATGCGGTAAGGACAAGAAATACACCTCATATAGGTCTGGTCCATACACGGGGTAAAGGGAATTTTTGAATCTTCTCCGTGCAGTTTGACATCATGCGGTAAGGATGAGGAATACACCCCGTGCAGGTCTGGTCCATACATGGGGGAAAGGGAATTCTTAACATCTTCTTCGTACAGTTTATCATCAAGTGTTAAGGATGAGGAATACACTCCGTGTTGGTCTGGTCCATACACGGGGGAGAGGGCATTTTTAACATCTTCTCCATGCAGTTTAACGTCATGTGGTAAGGATGAGGAATACACCTTGTGTAGGTCTAGTCCATACATGATGGAATGGGAATTTTTAACTTTATTTGGGGATGGATGGGCTAGTATGTAGGATCCCCGTGTCGCTACGTATCCTTCAAGGGAAATAATCAATCCGTGTGTAGTTATTTGAAATATAATACACCCTGTGTAGGTCTGGTCCGTACATGGGGGAAGAGCGCATTTTTAGATCTTTCTTATCTGTGCAGTTTGACGAAATGTGGTAAGGTCGAGGAATACACCCCGTGCAGGGTTGGTCCGTACAAGTGGGAAAAAGGAATTTTTAAATATTCTTATATGTGAAGTTTAACATTGTGTGGTAAGGACGAAGAATATACCTCGTGCAGGTCTGGTCCGTACATGGGGGGAGAGAGATTTGTTTTGAATGGATGGGCCAGGATGGGGAACCCTGGTGTCACTACGTATCCCACGAGGGTAGGAATCAAGCCTCAAATAGTTCTTTTAAAGAATTGACCTTCTGTGAGTCTATTCCATATGAGGGAAGGGGTATTTTTTTCTTCATTTGAGGTGGCTGGGCCAGGGTGTGGAATTCTAGCGTCACTACGTATCCTGCGAGAGCACAAATAAAGCCTCACATAGTTCTCTGAAATATAATACACCTCGTCCTGGTTTAGTCCATACACGGGGGAGAAGGGGCATTTTTTCCTTTTATCATTATCTGTGCTATTTAGCATCGTGCGGTAAGGATGAGGAATACACCTTCTGTAGGGCTGGTCCGTACCCAGGGGGAGAGGTCATTTTTAACATTTATTCTGGGGTGTTTGGGCCATAACGGGGAACCCTAGAATCGCTATGTATCCTGAAAAGTCAGCAATCGAGCCGTACTTATTTCTATGAAAGAAGTACAGCTCGTGCGGTGATGGTCCGTACACAGGGGAAGGGGACATTTTTTTTAATTTTATTCCATTTGTGAGTGGCTGGGCCAGGATAGGGGATCCTGGCGTCGCTATGTATCTTGAGAGGGAAGGAATCAAGACGGACGTAGTTCTCTGGAATCCATGCAGTTTAACGTCAGGCGGTGAGGACGAAGTACTCTTAGTTTAGGGTCATAGAGTTTGGACCGTTGGGGATTGGCAGTTTAACGTCTTTCATCTTGGTTGATAACTGATTTTTATTTCAATGTGAAATACTTCTTCAGGAATATCGCATTGGTAGGAGAGGTAGTTAACTTCCCTTCCATGAAGATCAGGGCATATGCTCCATTAGAGTAGACCTCATGTATAACATATGGTCCCTCCCACTTGGGCTCTATATTTGGAGGTTTCTTTCTGGGTATCATTGGGGTCCAGAGGACCAATACCAATTCTCCTTCTAAGAAAGACCGAAGACAAACCTTTTTATTGAAGGCTCATGCGATCCTGTTTTGATATACTTCTAGATGGTGAAAAGTGTGAATCCTCTTCTCGTCTAGATGTTCCAATTCACCTAGCAGCTATTCGGATTTCTCATCGTTGGATAATTGATCACAAACAACAATGTGGAGAGAGGGAAATTGGAGCTCAATTGGCAGGACCACTTCAGTTCTGTATACTAATGAGTACGGAGTATCCCGAATAGCAGTGCAGATCATGGTTCAATAAGACCACAATTCATGAAGGAGTTTATCTGGACACAATTTCTTGTCTTTTTCCACCATTTTATGGATAATGTTGGACAAGGTCTTTTTGAAATCCTCTATCTGTCCGTTGGCTGCAGTGTGGTAGTGGGATGAGTGGTTAGCATTGATACCATATTCTTGGTATTGTATATCCAATTCAGCAGAGCAGAAGTTGGTGCCGTTATCTGTCATTATGGTATGTGGTACACCAAATCTAGTGATGATATTGGTTTTCACAAAGCAGACAATGTTTCTTGCCCCTCCATCCTTAAGGGGTATAGCTTCTGCCCATTTGGAAAAGAAATCGGTTGTCGTGAGGATATACTTCAGCTGTTTGGTTGTGGCAGGAGGATATGGTCCCACGACGTCCATTCCCCAGACGAAAAATGGCTAGGAGTACATGGCCTAATGAAGTAACTCTGAGGGTTCGTGTATGATGTTGGCATGAATTTGGAATGAGTGGAATTTTGCGTTAAAGCGCTCACAATCTCATGACACTATGGGCCAATAGTACCAAAGTCTTCGAACCTGATGGGAAATCATGGATCCCTGTTGACGTTCCCCACATACTCCGGCATGTACTTCAGTCATGATGGTAGTGGTTTCTTCTCCATCAATGCATCTAAGGAGGGCTCCGTCGAGGCCTCGTTTGTAGAGGACCTCCTGCTAACCCGTGTCGCCATATAGGACAAAGTTGATTTCCCTTCTCCACATTTTCTCTCGTTTAGCCCTATCTGATGGGAGTTCTACCTTTTGGAGGTAGTTTGCAATGGGGGATATCCAGTTGGTGGCAGTAGCATATGGTTGAGGGACAAGACTGACTTCGTGGATTTCTTCTGTCTTAGTTTTAACAAATGACATGACTATTCGACGGTGAGCAATACTGATAATTGTTTCTTCTCGTTTTGGGTCGGTTAGGGTCGTGGCCGCATTAACTAATGCGTCGGCCTCAGCATTCTAAGACTGGGGAATATACGTCAATGTTGGTTTTATGGATAATTCTTCTATTAACCCTCAGACATGGTCAAACAGGGGAATTAGCTACTCCTTTTTAATAGCATAGTCACCATTGACTTGATTGATGACCAATTCCGAGTCACCTTTTACCTTATGGTGTTGTACTTGTGCCTGGAGTGCGAGCTCAAGGCCCGCAATGAGGGCTTGATACTCCACTTCATTGTTTGTACATCCTTCTGATAGGAGGAATATATATGGCAAGACTGCCTTTTCTAGGGACATGAGTATTATCCCCAAGCCCACATTGTTAAATTTGGGATCTTCCATCCTCTTCCCAGTTGGGGTTCGGGATGCGCCGTCGAAGTACATTTCCCATGTTGGGAACTCCTCTTTAACCAAGAATATGTCTTCATCAGGTAGCTCAACATATAGTGTTGTGGTCCCTATTTAAGGGTGCTCTTCCAGAAAATCTACTAATGGCTGGCACTTGACGGCTTTCTAAGGCACAAACCAGATGTCGAACTAGTGTAGGATGATTTCCCATCAGGACAGGAGCCCGGTCACCATTGGGAGGCTAAGGATGTACTTGAGTAGGTAACCTCACGAGACCAAATGGACTACATGATGCTGCATATAATGTCACAATTTTTTTAAACTGCGAAGACCAAGGCCAAATAACTCTTCATGATGTTTGAGTATCAGTTTTCAGCATTGATCATGGTTCAGTTGAGGTAATAGAGATTGTTTTCACTGCCATCTTCATTCTTTTGTGCGAGGAAAGCTCCTAGTGACCACTCTAGGGCCATCATGTATAGGATGAGGTGTCTTCCTTCAACCAGGGGAATGATAACTCATGGGATTAATAGGTACTTCATTAGGCTTTCGAACACCTCTAGGCAGTCATCTGCCCACTGGTACGTGACTCCCTTCTTCATTAACCTAGTAAAGGGCAGACATTTTCCTGCCAGGTTGGCTATGAACTGTCTGATATTTTCCAAGTGTCCTTGGAATCCCCTCAAATCGGTGAGATTGCGGGGAGGTGGTAAGACAAGGATAGCCTTTTTCTTTTCAGGGTCGACTTCGATGCCATGATGGCGTACGACGAATCCAAGGAATTTCCCTGAGGTAACCCCGAAGGTGCATTTCAAGGGGTTCATCTTCAGGCTATGCTGTCGAAGTTTTTTGAAGATGGCCTCAAGGTCTGACAGGTGATGTGAGCGTTGTCTGGACTTAACCACCAAGTCATCCACATAGCATTTAACAAATCACCCCAGGAATGGTTTAAAGACATGATGCACGGAACGCTGATATGTGGCGCCAGTTTTCTTGAGACCAAAGGGAATAACCCAGTAACAAAATACTCCTTGAGGGGCCCTGAAGGAAGTGGATTATTCATATTCTCAGGTCATCCTTACTTGATTACACCCAAAATAGCCATCCATGAAGGATATAACCTCATACCTGACCATTGCATCGATTAATAACTCGGTGATCGAGACCGAAAAATCAACTTTTGGACAATGCTGATTAAGATCTCTGAAATCAATGAAAACGTGGATTTTTCCATTCTTTTTCTTGATAGGGTTGATGTTGGCCAACCAGATGGTGTATTGGACCTCTTGAATAAAGTTTGCTTTAATTAGATTATCGAATTCAGCCTATATTTTGGCCACATGTGAGGGGTGTGTCCTTCTCGAGGCCTGTTTATAGCCACGATGGACTTCTGGCAGACCTAGGTGATGCATCTCCGCATCAGTATCGAGCCCCGACATATCTATTTAATTCCAGGTAAAAAAATCTTGATGTTGCCTTAAGAAAGTTGTATATACCTCGTGCTCCTCGGGGGAAATGGCTGCAATAACAAGAGTGGTCCTCGGGTCTTCCTTGGTACGTAGGGTTATTTCCCTGAGCTCGTCCACCGTGGTGAAGATACCTTCCTCAAATACAGAAGGTGCATCATTGAGATCTTCCTCCTCTTCATCTACCAAATCCTCATCTTCTTGATCTGGAAATGGGAGAGATCTTGACTCGAGCTCCTGAGAGTCTGGTGGAGAGGCATTGTGGGTGTTCTTTCTCAATTATTCTCCCCCAAATTTAGGTTTTGAAGACGTTCCCGCATTGTCACGCTCAGCCGTTATTGCTTAAGTCATGAGGATAGCTGAGTGTGTGTCCGAACATGAACCCCTGCACTCAACATGGTTGATGGGAAGTATGTAGTATCTGCCAATATATTCGAGGGGGTCCTCAGGAACCATTTCCAGAACATTTGGAGTGGGGATCCAGTTGACCCCATCGACCTACGTCTTCTTCTTCTTTTTCTCATTCAACCCGATGTCAATGTAATGTGACTTGGAGAGCTCAATGGGGCCTTGTCAGTGTGAAATGTACCACTTTTTCCATCGACGTAGTACTTAATACTCTGGTGTTAGGATGAAGGAATGACCATGTGCTTATGGATCCACGACATTCCCAGCAGGGCATTGAATGTTGTGTTCTTCCAAACCACCAGGAATTCCGTGTAGGCCACAAGGTCACCATAATGGGTCTTTAGCTTAATTTGTACCATTGGCTTTTGTTCACTCTTGTCATATCCTATCAGAGTTGTGGTCGAGGGTATTAAATCACTCTCATTATAGCCCAAGTTACTGAGTGTCCGTAGGGGAAGGATGATAACTCTAGAGCTGTTTTCAATAAAGACTTTGCGGATATCAACGTTATTTAGTGTGCCAGCGACATATAGTGGTTTGATATGTCCTTGCACGATGGCATCTTCATCCTGATTGGTGAGGGAAATTACTGCATTGCATTCAGCTGGGCCAGTCTCCATCCGGTAAATCTCGGTGGTAGCATCCTCAGCTTGAAACTCCTAGGGGCTGAACAAGGCTTCTATAAGTGCCTCCCTCAGGTCTGCTAACAATCTCAAGGCATCCAGGATCGACAGTTTGGCTGGTACCTATGCCAGATGCTTAAGGATATCGTATTTCTACTCCAGAGGCCGACGCTTCTTCATTGGTGGGAGAGTCTTAGCAGGCACTTTGGTAGTTGGATTATGTAACTAGGAGGGATAGGCTGTTGGGTAGGATGTCAATGGCGTTCCCACATTTTGGGGATTTGGGCAGGCCTATCTGTTTGTGCACACTAGGAGGCTAGAAACTTGTTCCTCCTTTGATGGGTACCACAGAATAACGGGGCCAGAGTGGCTGCTTGTCGAGGTAGAGGGACATTCTTTCTCCTGCTGAGTCCGTTGAAGGGCCCTCCCATAGGTTTTCACGATATTGACGGTTTGGGCCGAGGGCCAACCGTAGTGTTGGATTCAGCCGCGACTGCACCTCCCCTGGTATCCCTTGCTTCTGTGATTCCACGTCCCAGCTCCTTGTGTCTGGAACTTGGGTTTGTATCCATACCATTTGTCAAGAAATTATTCCCATAGACGAATCATGCTGACAGAACCAAAGATTAACTCGTCATCATGTGATAGGTCAACCTAGTCAGTTGTCCCTGATGGTGCCATTTGGTGGGTCAGTGCCCGTGGAGCCAAGTTTGGGGACCTAAAATCCGACAGTGTCGGGGCTATCTTTGTCTTCGTTGTGGACTACTCCTCTTGCTCTTGTCTCCTCCCTTCTTGATTAATCCTTGATGACCGGCTCATGGAGGGTTGTGAGGATGGTATTGTTATATTTGCGGCATAAGGGGTTGTTGGTGGCAACACTGGCTGTTGTAGTTGAGCTCAGAGTATGCCATTCCCTCAGTTGACAGTATTCCAAGTCATCCAGTTATCAAATTTCTACCCATTTTGCTATTTAATTCCGGCCACCCCTCCCCCTAGTCAGAGTATATGGTAGTAATGTATGTCACATGTGCTGGGGGTGGTCCCAGCTCGACCTTCCTGGAGTCTACCATCCTTTATAGGAGGTCTTTGATGATGAATCATTCTCTGATACTGTGCCCCAACATTCGATGGTAAGGACAATAATCTGTCCTATCATCGCGGCCAACTTCTTTGGGATTCCTTGGATCTAGGAGGCGAAACAAGTTGCAATTCATGGCGGCGATGAAATATCTGCGGACTTAGTCCTCTCGGAACGAGTATACATTATGTATTCATTCCTCGAACTAGTTCAGCTTCGATCCTCTCTGATCGTACCACTTAGGTGGAGGCGGCCGCTGATATACAGGGGGCCCATGAAGATTTGATGGAGGCCTGAGTGGTGGAGCAGGCACAGGGGCTGGCTTGAGCATGAGAGAGGACGCTTCAACTCTAACTTCTCTCTTTGTGGGAGCCTGTGAGGCTATTAGAGACTTCAAATTGGTCCTCTGTAGGGAGTCCTCAATTCTCTGGGAAATGGAAGAGAGATGGCGTAAGCCAGTGGTGTACTCCACTGGTATGAGCGGTGTTCATAGATCATCTCGAAGACTATCAATGCTTATGGAAATCATCTCATCTTGAGGCATTGGTCTGTTTAGAGTGTAGGTCAGACCTTTCCATCTAGCGATGAAATCTGAGACCCTCTTGTTCTCCCTCTGCATGTAGTTCATGAGGTCACTGACCATTGTTTTAGGCAATGTTGAGATGAAGTGGAACAAGAACAGCTGCCTAAGGTCTTCCCACCTTTTTATTGAGTGGTATGGTAGACTCGTATACCAGACAAAGGAAGATACTTGTAAGGTCCATATGAAGCCTATGAGTTTCACTGATTCTTTTTGTTCCTGAGTTCCCATCATTGGGCCGCAATAAGAGGCGTAGTGCATTAAATGCTGTTCCGGATCACCTGATCCATTGAATATAGGGAATAAGGGCTCACAAAATTGGGTGGAGGTGGTGTGTTTCTCACCCAATATAGGCAGGGCTTCCGCTATTTCAATATCGAAGCGTGTCGACCTTCAATTGCTTCCAATCGAGCTGTTAGTGCCTTGATGGTGTTGGTGAGACCCCGATTTTCATCCTGTTGGGCCTAGTCCTGGGCAGGTTTAGCCCGAGGCATTTCTTCAGGATCCAACTCGGTTGGCACCAAGGGTGTATGTGTTGTTTGTGACACCTTCAGAGGGTTCAGACGTACTCTCTCCAATTTCTTCCGGAGTATAGGGAAGTCTTGGTATTCATCCGGATCCACATTTTGGTAGTTGGACAGGCCAGTCACCTCATGGAGTGGGAGCCCTAACCGTGCTCCGTTTGCCTAGGAAAACCTTGGTCATTGAGATGAACTTACTGGGAGTGCGAGTTGTAGTCCTTCTTGGGAAGCGCTTTCAATAATATGGTTCCTCTGTAGGAGTTCGAAGTTAAGCCACCTCAATTCTTTCATTTCCAATTCCTGTCGAGTGGACCTCTCTTCGAGCGTATGTGGATCGTTTTTATCGAGAGAGGGAGGTCGGTTAAGGGTAACATGTCCTTTGTTCTTATCCTTGCAGAAAGCTCACAGGGTAAGTAGAGTAGGGTTAATTGGAAGGGTGGCCATATTTAGGGCGTCCCTCTAGTTCCGGGTTTGCACACCTGGTGGTCCGTTTTGGGTCACAGCATGACCGAAACCATCATCTCCCGGTCCATTTGGATTTATACCATATTTGGTGAATCTCATGGGGTTAACCACTATGGTGTTGGTGGATGCATATCGTGGGGTGGAGAAGATATCATCTTCCAAATATGAAGTGGATCTCTATTGTCTTTTACCGGTCTTCCCTTTCATGTCGTGGGATCGCTTTTGGACTCCTTGATGAACG
The DNA here is from genome assembly GCA_963277665.1 of Viscum album. Taxonomy (NCBI): domain Eukaryota; kingdom Viridiplantae; phylum Streptophyta; class Magnoliopsida; order Santalales; family Viscaceae; genus Viscum; species Viscum album. Next base: position 1,575,660,026 of record OY728127.1, read on the forward strand.
GTGATGTGGAGAGTTCTTTGATGTGCCCTTACGGGGCGCCTCCATTTCGGAGGGGATAATGATTCAAACGATAGGACAAGGCAGGAACCTCCTCTTCTGAATATCCTCCCTAGATGGGAGAATACTGATTCTAATGGGGGAGATTGTTGTTGAGGAGGTAAAAATGCCCCCATCCCTGACGGATGGGGTTGGCTCCATTCCGTGGACATTGAGTCTCTTCCCATTTTTATTGGTCTTACGAAGGAATTTGTCGTTAAAAATGTTTTCATCCATGCAGGATGGGGTTGATGACCCTAGATTGTGGCAGTGGCTACTGCTATCGCTAGCTGCCTGATTTTGTGTGCTCCTATTTGGGGGTGAACTGGGTTTGGGCCCGAATCCACCTGTGAATCAATCCCCTCCGGGGAGGTAGGAAATGACCACTGATTGGCCTCTCTTAGGCGAGATGCATGTTGTATGATCTCGGTGGCCTGATTCAGGAGTTATTGGATGGATTTTTCCCATTGGGCTATACGCTTCTGGGACTTACTTACAGCCTATATCTGTTGGGTGTTTTGTTTTTCCTGAGCAGGGACCCCACTCGATTGATGTCTTGACGTGATGGCTTTGCAAGATATTATGCTGAACGGGTTCCTTTAGGCGGGGAGAGGAGAGAAATGAAGAGCTCTATGTTCTCCCCATCCTCTAATATAGACTCACATTGGGGAATCACCAATAAGGTGACTCAATTGGTGCAGTGCATGGAGGCGGGCTTACTCAGGGTTCCCATTATGCCTCTCAGGTCGTGGTTGTCACGCCGAAGGAAGAGCTTCCAGGTCGATGCAACGCATGAGGTCTCATATTTTCATGAAATGGTCTACATACCCATTGTAGGGAAGGAATATTGATTTCATCTGGTGGAGGGTTGTCCATATATTAGAGTGGATGTCGTGTGCACATTCTTCTGACAATGTCCTGGGTATGTCGTATTGAGAGGTGGTCATGGGCCAAAACAAAACTTTTATTTCTTCTCTATCTAGTCGTTTCCTCAAGCGAAACATGTCGACATACTCCTATGCAAGCGATTCCTCTACCTAGTTATCCCAACTAATATTCTCATCGATAGTGTGGTCGAGGGAAGTGGGGCTGACAGATATTGAATTAGCATGTGGGCGATTCCGAGGTGGTTCATAAGATGAACGTGGACTTGGACCATCTCTTGATTGAAGAAGGATGACGTTAGCGATGGAATGGGAATATGAAATTCTTGATCCTATCCTTCTGAGTGGCTCGACATATGAGGGCTCTTATGTGCTTAATTTAGCAGGGGAGGACCTTCCTGTCGATATGATATGTTTCTACGGGTAGGACCTTCACAATGGCGGCCGTAATGGTGAGGACTACCATTACATGTGCCGTAGGTGGAGAACCTGTGGTGTACACCCTGGGGTGGGCTTTCAGAATGTACTATAACGAGGGGAGGGACTTCTCGTTTCCTGACGTCTCTACGGGAAGTACCTCCATTATTCAGGTTGTAATGGAGAGGGCTACCACTACTACTTGACACCTCACTGAATAAAGGACTTTTTGCAGTGCCTACCCTTGGTAGGACCTCCAAGGTGTGTAGCATTGTTACAGGGAGGGCCTTCTCAACAACTGTCAACATGGTGAGGATGACCATCATGGTTTGACGTTCTATGTGAATCTTGGGGAGGACCTTAAAGACATACTGTGACAAGGGGAGGACCTTCTTGTTGATTGGGGCCACAATGTGAAGGACCTTCACAATGGTGGCCGTGGTGGCGAGGACTACCATCACAGATACTGCAATGGTGAGGATTACCATTACACCTACCGTAGGGAGAATATGTGCGGGTTAGACCCTAGGGAGGGCCTTCAGAATGTACCACAACAAGGGGAGGGTCTTGTCGTTTCTTGACATCTCTACGGGGAGGACCTCTATTATCAGGGTGTCGAGGACTACCACCAAGATCTGATGCCCGGCTATGTGGAGTTTCATTGCAACATAACCCCTGGGGAGGAACTTCAGGTCATGCCACAAAAAGGGGACGGCCTTCTTGTCATGATGTGACATCACTGCAAGGAGGTCCTCGGCAGTTGCGACTATGATAGCAAGGACTACTATCATAATATGTTGTCCCACTGTATAGAGAGTGCTAGCAGTGTATACCACATGGAGGACCATCAGGGTGGACCGCAAAAAGTAAAGGGCCTTCTTGAGGCTCGATCTTCTGGTCACGCCGAGGGCTTCCATGAATCGCATCAAAAGATAATCTCTTCTTATCGATTGTTATATGCCAGCGGGGTAGGTCCCCACAGGTTCTTTGGGGAGGACCATCAGAGCTGCTGGTAGCGACATTGCGAGGAGGACCTCTATAATTTCTACAGCCAATTATATAATATGATAATGGGTGGGTAGGGTTCTGAGCCTTCGATATGCGCTTAGAAGCATTGGGAACCCCTGTTTCGAGGAGAGTGGAGTCAAGAAACTGCACTTTATTTTCAGGTTTCCATCAGCGTGTTCGAGGTGCTTTCTTGCAGGCAGCGGTGACCGTCTGCTGTTGACAATAGCCTTCACCTTTGGGTCCCTTGATGTTGTCTGGATACACCGACGAACATATTGACTTTTAGTAGGAATATATGGCCGCTCCGGAGCATCCACCATGATAGAAGAGTGTCCCCCAGTTTGAAAAAGTGAATCTCCTTGAACCAGTTTCCCTTGAATGGTGGAATAAAGTTGATGACCCTCTTGGGTGGACGCATGGATGTAGATCTACTCCGAGGAGGATATATCATCTCTTAGATGAGTCTCCCCAATTGGGGAGATGGGATCACAGGCCCGATTCCTTGTTGTTGTCGCTGATGCAATTACATTCTGGTATGTCTGCAAGATATGATCTGGGATCGATACCTGCTCCTCCATTATTGGCAGGATATGCAGAGATACATCTTTGGCTGGAATGGGTATGAAGGCCCATTCTGGTATCAGAGTAGGAATATCCTGCTCCGTTCCTCTGGTGGTCAGTGAGTACTGACAATTCCCCTTTGTCGGGGAATGTGAACAAATTTACCCCTGGGCTGGGATATGCCGGTTTATCTCTCCGTTTGTCACCGCATCAGGATGTCAGACTTTACTTGCATCCGCAGGGAGCTGGCCCTGCATATGTAGGTTTTCCACTATATCGAGTCGGTGGCCTTTATTGTCAGGGAGACGTGCCTGCCTATTAATTGCAACCTCATCTGGATGGCTGTCTTTGTTGATCGCCACCATGTCGGGATGGTAGGTGTCAGGAGCATCTGCTAGGTGCTGGTCCTGCAGGTGCTGGGACACCACCACGTCTGGTTGGTGGGCTTCACGACCGTGCATAGGGAAAGGTTTCTGCCAGGTAATATCAGTCATGTGTGAATTATGGTCATGATGGTGCTCAGTGGGGATGCGCGCCTGCTCGTATGATGCTGCTGCGTTTGTGTGGTGGACTTTGGAAGAGCATGCATGTGTATGTGCTCGCCCGAAATATATCTCTGTGACTGGGCAGCAGAGCTCCTTCTCAGGGACAAGGGTGATGGCTGGTCCCTAGTTGTAAGTTTTCCGCCCTTGTCAGGAGGTCCTAGGGGCCGGAGCTTGTGGAGTGTGGGCCTGGATCCTTGGGGCTACATCCTCCTTAGCATGAGGATATTGAGTTGCGGCGTAACTGCAATGACGTATTCCGGTGGGGGACTTAGAGAGGAACCCCCATTCAGCGGGGATGAAGTCCTCAATGTCGAACTCATCTGCCTTCCTAAGATAAGGGAGGTACGCATTGTCCCATTGCAGGGATAGAATCCAGAATCTACATGAGATAGCAACAGGAGCCTTCTGGATCTACCTAAACGGCCACTGCTGGGCGGGCGACCGGTGGGTCTTGGCGGATTAGAGGTTGTGCATGGCCGCTTCCACCTTCAAGAGCGTACCATTCACATTGTACTCTCAAATCAATGCATCCAAGACCCAGCGTTGAAGAAACTGGGTAGGTGACGTGTTCCTCCATTAGTGAGGAAGTCCGGTCATTGCATTGTTGGAAGCACGCACCTGTGAGTTCCTTCGTAATTCCATTGAATTGATGGGAGTTCTGAGTGGTAGCTATAAAATATTTTAACAAATACAAACAGAAAAACCATTAAAGAATCATCTCATGACCACATGCATATTTAATGACCATTCTTGGACCTCCTTGTGAGTATAAAGGGGGAACAAGGTGGTATTAGGTTAAATCCATCAGGCTCGGTTAAATATTCACACCGGGATAACCATTTTTTGTCTCATGGAGCACGACGAGATCGTGGGGGAAAAATGTGCGCTACCCAATAGTTGATTAGAGAAGATTGGGTTTTGCTTATTAAATCATATCAGGTGCACCGTTTTCTCCTCAAAACACCCAACGGTTCCATATCCAGCAATACATGGACTTGCTTTCCAATGGCAGGTGTTTTCTGTGTGGTTTTACCAGTGATGCCTAAGATCTCACATTGGTTGAGGGGATGGGAAGTCGGTCTCATCGCACACTTTTTGGGGGGAATTATTTTCTGTTCTAAGACTCTCTTATAGATTTAATAAATATTCATATTTTCATGAATAATTGGTTTATACCCAAACATAGTATCCATGGATTACTTCTGGTTGGGAATGGTCAGCTGAACGTAGGGGTTCGGAATCATTTATGCTCAAGATTTACCATCCCTCGTTGGATTAATGACCCCAGGGAGTCTGGAAACATTGAGACGAAACTGGTTTAAAGCCTTATAAATAGGAACTCTAGTGTTTATTTTCATCTAGGGGGGACATATAACGACTTGAGCATTTGGATCAGACACATGGTACGGGCCTCCTACGTATCCCTATGAGAGGAATTAGAATTCACGTTTTTCGGTTTATTATGGGGATTACACTCTAGGCTGCACGGGGTTGGTGGAGTGAACTGATGTGATGATGGTCGGATCGACTGGGTGTTGGGCCTGATCCTTGGGGAGGCTTCCTACGTACCCTTCCTAGAAGACATGGACCAAAGTCCATGTAGATCAGAGAGGGGAGTCGGTGAACTGACATGAATGTGGACATGGGGGTCCCATGGTGATCGGGCGTGAACCTCTTAGAGGCTTCCTACGTATCCCTGTGGCGGGGAATCAAATTCCATGTAGTTCGAATTGGAATGGGGATTATGCTCTGAGGCAGCCCAGGGTAATGGATTGGGGATTACACTCCGAGGAGGCCTAGGAGGGGATTCCATGGTCGATTCTTACTCTAAGACCACGTGAGTCATGCTCGGTTTGAGAAATAAGAGGCAGCAGGGACCAGACGATCACGTCGTGAAAGGTGCATCTGTGGGAAGTGCGATGGGGATTACGCATGGGGGAATCCAAAAAAAGTGAGGGATTACTCTGAGATGGATGCCCATGGTGATAAATCCTAGAGGGAAAAGGACATGTCTCAAAAGAAGAACTAAGCATGGCCCTTCCCCACTATGCCCTTCATTATCCATGGCTGTGGGGAAGTACAGAGGTGCATAGGTGCTTCCTTCTGATGGGTAGTCTGGCACTCCCTGTGGAGTGGAGAAGTGCCCCAGTCCTAACAAGTGGAGGGGCAGAAAGGGGACTCCTGGGCTTGGACTCTGCACTACCGTGGGTATGTGGACCCAGGAGTGACTCGAGAACCGGCTCAAGCATCGGGGAAACCCCTTCACCCTCGCCTAACATGGGTATGTGAACTCAAAATGGCGCATTGAGGCACTGAATGGTTACATCACACAGGCCTGATGGCACTGATGGAGGCCTCGTCTTGGCGCCAATGAATGGGACAATGAGGGGGTTGCAAAGGATCAGGCCATATTGGAAAGATTTTATCTGGCTCGGGGAATGGGAACTGCGAAGGATTTTGCGGGCCACACGGGTGTATGAGGGGTGGCACCCTTCACCAAGGGAGGTTCTACATGACTGGAGAGGCCGTCTGCAAACCAGGGTGATTGGCAGATTGATGGGAATCCCGTGAACCAGGGTGTTTCATGGCTTCAGGATCAGGCCGCGTACCAGGTTGGTACGCGGAGGGGTCCACGCGAGTAGGGGTGACCGAGGGAGATGTCGGTCGGAGGTTCGTTGTTTGGGGATTCACCCATGTAGGAGTGTTCTATGCAGTGCGACCGATCCGAAAAGGGGCATAAACATCTTGTTCCACAAGGAGTGCATCAACGGAAAGGCCACAGTTCACGGTCTTCTTTTCATTGTTATTTTAATTTCACAGTTTACCAAGTTATTATGCGTTTTCGGTTCCTTATTAATTCATTTCCAGCTTCATACCTATTCGGGTTCGCAAACTAGAACATCGTTGTTTGCGAAATCCTATGCTCCTTCATTTGAAATCCATCCACCCTAATCTGATCGATCACCCTTCCTCTTCCCCCTCCATCTCCTTTTATAGAGTGGGGTAAGAGATACATATGTGGTCATGCAGCACCTTTTGCGGAGGCCCATGATCGGAAACCTGGTTTATGTATGACATGGTCAATACGCAACTCGCAGGGGGCATTGAACGCACCTCCCCCACGAACCAAACAAGCTCGGGGAGTGCTTTGCAGCCGCACAGGGTTATGCCTCTATTCTGCGAATGACACCGGATGTGGCCCATTCCGGTTGATGTAGTTCACAGCTGGAGTAGTTCGTGATGCTCGACCGGGTTGGCACCCGTCCTGCTTCGCGCCCACGGAGGATCCCCACCCCTGTTATGTGAACGACAGTGGTCTGCAGAGGGGGCGCTTCGTAGAACCAGCCGCGTACCATTATCATTGGGCCGGTCTAGAAACTGGTTCGTCTTGTGCCATCCTTTGATTATTCTCCACACGTTTTCCCAATTCCTTCAGGGGGAATTGGGTAGAATCTCCCTTCTATTAAAGGGAATTCTCATTCTCCTTTTCTGATTTTTCATGACCCTACAAGGAATAATAAACCCTAGTATGAATCAAAAGGATAATACTATGTCGAAGAAAACCTATGAATTTTTTGAAGTGAAAGAGTAAGTGGATTATAAAAAAATACATCTATGTCTAGATACTACATTTGGATATTGTTTAGTCAAATATTTACCTAGGATTTAGAACTCAGACACTTGGTTCTGGGCCTAACTCCGGGTAACCCAGTACATGACAATAGTCTTAATAGTACACTTTTTTTCACACTCCTGAGGGATATGATTTGGTAAACTCATAATAAAAATATGAACCATTTTTACTTGATCAAAAAAATTCAAAAGGAATATTTGTTATGAAATAGATCATGGAAGACATATATTAAATCCTAGGGAATCACAGGTTAGGATATACTTTTCCTTTAAAAACATATCGCAATTTATTAAATGATTCCATTTATAATGATGATTTGGTGGGTATTCATGACCCCTAATTGTAGTTTATTTTTCATAGCTAATGGTGGGGAATAGAATAACATGTTCCAATAATAAATGAGATAGGGATTCCAATTATTGGCCTAATAGAATTAAAAATATAATGGGAACAGGTGTCAAACCATTGTGATAATACTTTCACATCATTCTCATGCTACGAATAAAATCTTGAAACGTGTGGAACGACCTCCATATCCCATTAAAGAGAAATTTTTTGTCGAATAATTTAGGCATAAAAGGACCCCCATATTTAGTAGAACTTTTGATACACTCATCATGGATATGTGTATTAACTCAATTTAAAATATAATCTATTTTGTCTAGAGAGTAGAAGAAAAAAATGTTGTGATGGTGGTCTATCATCTTTATGGGGAATATGATAAGTGGTGGACACAAATTGAAAACATGTTGTCCAAGGAGAAAATTTTTTCTGTGGATTTGGAGGAATTCAAGAAAACACAATTCAATAAATATTTCCATGAACTATTCATATCAAGTTGTAAACAATGTTTCATAGTTTTAAGAAGGAAAAATAGTATAGAGGGGAATATGAAGAAAACATTATAAAGATTTCCAGATACTCTTATGTATATTTCATGAACACTGAAATCAAGGTGGATATGTTCCTTTGTGTACTAAATCCAAGTCAATAAAAGTATTTTAAAATCGAGCCTTCGACAATTATGAGTAGATTTTCCATTATACACTCAATGTTGAAATGGTTATCAGAGACTCTCAGTGGTCTCATGGGACCAATTTAAAATATATAAAATAGAGACTAATATGGGTGGATCTGAAAATATGTCCCATAATGTAATGAAAAAATATCACATTTGTAAAAATGGTGGGAAGAATCATCATTGGAACTATATAAAGTGATCATGTAAATGAGTAAAATGTTGAATATTGGGGAATCTATATATGAACTACAGAATGGACATGAATAATTACACTAATTAGGAAGAAAATGGAAAGTTCCAGATGAACACTAAGCTAGTAGTAAAATATTTCTTTTGTAGGGAATATGACAAATTTTCAAACCAATAACCTAATCCTAGGGTTGATGATGGAAAAAAACCATAACCTCCATGGAATCCAGGAAAGAAATATGTTATCACTACTAATGAGGGGGATCTATAAAATGATGTGGTGATATCTATGCAGGTAATTTATTCAAGAATATAGAACATACTATTTTTCTGGTTCTATGAATTTTATAATTTCATGAATGTTTAGTAGAACAATTCAATATCCACCTAAAGATTTGGTGGTTGGGTTTTGTGAGAAAAACTAATGAGGAAATTATTTTAACTGAAATACATAACTCCTCCTTGGTTAATGATTGTGGAAGGAAGCACCTTGAAAATCATTCCTTACTTCCTTTGGTGGCCTTTTATACTATATTGGTCATGGATTGGTCATATTTATACAAATACAAAAAAATATTGGATAAGTGAGGTCAGTATTCACATCTCAATGCATCGTCCAATTCTCTACAAGTGTATGGAGGTATAACAATCTCTTACAGAATCATCATCTCAAATCGGATATGACTACCTTATGATCATTCATATTTTGATCAAATGATTAATACCAATAATATGATCATGCTTGAATACATTCCTATTGTGAGGGAGTAGACTGATGTATTCCCTAAATAATTTATTTCTATCCCTTATAACTAAGATATTGAATTATCAGTTGATGTTTTTCCTGGATCTATTCCAATATCAAAGACACAATATTGAATGGAAACTGTTTTACTATTCATGTTAATGTTTAAATTATTTAAGTATTTTTTCAAGGGTATTATATACCAAAGTGATTCACCATGGGGTGAACTAACCCCATTTTTCATGAAGAATGATAGAATAATAGGCCTCTTCATTAATTATCATGAGCTCAATAAAATCATGAAAAAGAACAATTATCCCATTCCTAATATAGATAAATGTTGTTATATTGTACATGGGGCCAGGTTTTTTTCTATGGTGGATATTCAGTTGGGATCTAAAAAATTAATGGTGAATAAAGTGGTCGTTCCCAATACATTTATTAAAAAAATGTATATACAATATGAGTTATTACTAATTACCTAAGAAACACTAATTATCCAACAATATTCATGGACATAATTAATAGAGTTGTTAGGGATTTCCTTGAAATAAATTTGGTTTTATTTATCAATGAAATTATTATTTACTCCAATATAAAAGAGGGACTTGTGTAGCATTATAATATAAATATGAAAACATATATTAGGGATAAAATATAAAAAATCTAAAATAAATGTGAGTTATTAATGGATGAAGTGTCATTGTTGGGGAAAGGTATCACTAGAAATGGAATATATATGGACCCTTCCATGAAAAAGGAAACCCAGAGGGTCTCACATGGGAAAATTTGTATCATAGACCCAAAATATTTTTTCTCTAGCTAGGTATTACTAAAGATCTATGATGAATATCCCATGGTTTTCATTCCTAAAAACCAGGCTAACAAGGATGTGAATGATGTTTTTCTAGACAACAAAATTTCAGAAATATTTAAAGACCTCAAAAAAGTCTTTTCACTATTTCGGTACTCACACTCCCAACAAGTTTAGAACAATTAGGGGTATACAAATATGCTTTAGACAAAGGTGTGGGATGTGTACAGATGAAAAATGATAAATTCATAGCCTACACTATAAGGAAATAAAAAATTCATGACCAAATATATCCTATACAAGATATGGAGTTATTAGATATGAACTTTTCATGGAAAAAATGGCACCATTAGCCCTTTGGGGTTAAGTGTGAGTTATAAACTGATCACAGGAAATTCAAATATGTATTCACATAGAAGGACCTTCATATACACCAATGTAGATTGTTAGATCTCATCAGTTATTGAATCTTCTCAAATTACTACTATCTTGATAAGGAAAATAAGGTGGCAGATTCTCTATGTATAAAGAACCATGCATCTTTGTCAATTATCAATATTGTGAAGGATCCAATCTTCTTAGACATTAAATGGATGGACATAGGAATCATTAATCGAGGAACTTCATTAATACATTATAAAATTATTTATCAATAATCTATTACAGAGAAATGAAAGGATTCTCAACATAATGATGTTGATACTCATTAAATGGTGGAAGCTATCAAGAATGGAAAATCCATAATGTTTAAAATCGATGAGGATGGAGTCATAAGATTTGGTCCATGACAACGTGTACCATAAAATCCATAGATAAATAATGACCATTTGAATTACACACAAAGCTAAAACATCTATATTCACCAAGAGAACTTAAAGATGTATTGATATCTCTAAGATAACTTTTGGTGGAAAAATATGAAAATGTGATCACAAAAATTACATTAATGTGACAAGTAATTCTTCATGTGAAGGATGGTAGGAAAATTTCTTAAAGGATGATGAAGAAATTGTACATACCAACAAGTAAGTTGGAGAAATTCACCATGTAATGTTCCATTAGAATTCCAAAGACATCCAGAGGAACCAATGATCTATATGTTCTTTTGAAATGTCTTACAAAGATTACTCGATTAATCACAATTTGATAGGACATCTCACTATATCAACATGAATATATATATCAATTATTATGTTAGGATTCACTTAGTTGAAATATAAATTTTATGTGATTGATGTGTGAGATTCACCACCTTGTTCTGAAAAAGTCTTTAAAATGCTCTCAAAACTGAGCTAAACATTAGTACGAATGATCATCCTCAAACTGATGGCCAATATGAGGAGACTATTGAGACACTGGAATACATGTTGATATCATGTTATAAGGACTTAAATTAAGGATGGGACTAAAATATACTATTGATTGATTTCCCATACAATAATAGTTTTCACTCAAGCATCCAAATTGTGCTATATCAATCCTATTAAATAAAAAGATTTAGAACATAAGAATGTTGGAATATAGTCGATGAGTGTAAGCTACTTAGAACTAAAATGGGAAATGTAATTGTGGAAATTCTGAAAACCATTTTGCAGCACATCATGGAATCCCAATGTAGAGAGAGTATTTATGCAGGCAATCATTGAAGGTAACTCATGTTTATGGTTGAACACATGGTATTCCTCTATAAATCATCGTGGAAGACTATCATGAGATTTGGGAAGAATTGAAGGTTGAGTCCCTTGTACATTATCACATTGGATATATTTGATCATGTCTGAGTTTTGGATAATTGAATAGTAATTTCACCAACCATGTCTCATGCACATGATGTATTCCATGTATCCCTCTTGATGATGTACATACTAGATCCCTCATATCTACTTAATTTAAATGTGGTATAGTTGGAGAATGATCTCTCATACAAGGAGCATCCACTGAAGATCGTGGATCATGGAGATAAAGTTTTATGAAAAAATACCACTCACCTAGTCAAATTACTTTGGTGGAACCATAATTATGCAGATTCAGAATGGTAACTAGGGAATTCAATGAAGGATAGGTATCTACACATATTTTCACCTTAGTATGTAAAATGAAATTTCGAGGGGGAAATTTCATTAGGGGGAAGAATTTCATGACCCATAGTTTTTTCATTTGAAATTACCTTTTATAATTAATTCATATGGTATAGTCACATAAAATTAAATATGTAACCCAATACAGACATTTTTAATGATGAATAAAGGAAATCAAATGTATTTCTTGTCATTATGTAAAAAATACCAATGAAAAAGTAACATGGCCTAAGGAATAGTAATATGAACCTTATGAACAGTAAATCAGAGAATGGAATATTAACCCCACCTACAAATGTATATATAAATTTTAGCATCTTATAAATGGTAATATGAGATAATTATTTCAAAGTATATGTAAATAAGTGTAATAAATATTATTAATTATGTGTTGGTATTTTTATTGGTCATAAATACTTACTTACAATTTTATAAATAATTGATTCATTTAAAAGAAATTTTATTTACATAAAATTTACTCTTAATTTTTTTTCAAATTATTAATATAATTTATTTTTATGAGGCCTTAATTTGTTTTTCCAAATATCATAAAAGCATTTAAAATTTTAAAAACAATATTTTCCAAGTAAATGATGGTTTCAATTAAAATAAAAATTTAGCATATTTAGAATACTATTTTCATAAAATTCAGTTTATTTATTAGTTCTACATGTCACTAAATGGGTATGGGGAATTATTGTGATTTTTCAAAAATACATGAATTTGTGGTGAATAGTAAATTACAATAACTTATGATAAATGCTAATACAAGAATTTTGGAGTCATAGATGATTTATGAATGATGAATGCCCAAAATATCTATAAATAAATTATTATTTTATTATATTGGAAGATATTACTCAAACTATTTATAGTATTGAGCCAAAATAATAATCTAATTACATAAATAATATGAAAACACCCCCTCCCCCTTTATAAATACTATCCCTCACCACCTCTTTACTTCAGAGTTGTCAAGCCTTGATGTTTGTACAGATTCATTCCAATACTATTCCCAAACATCTCCCACCCTTCCATGAGCTTTTGGTCATAAAAAAAGACCAAAATATTCCATAAGGAGGTTTTCTAGAAGAAGGAATCCAGAGGTAAACCCCTCTTATGATTTCCTTCAATTTCTTTTCAACTTTTTTCCTTTTCTTGTTTTATAATCACTTCCCCTTATACATGTGTCATGAAAACTCCCTTATATTATATTTAATATAACTTTACCATGTTTATGTAATAATTACTTGTCAATTATCTTCTCTTATCTCTATTAGTTTTAGAATGAAAACATAGTCCGTGAGGTTCCGATTTACCATCTTCATGGATTAAATTCTTTCATCATTCAATTTCAACATCATGGATGGTCATGAAACAATTTTTATGGTTGAACCATATTATAATATATATATTAAATCAATTTTATGTTATGTAACTAGTATACATACATGATATTTAATAACATACTATGACTAGTTTATGATCATCATAAAATGAAAAAATTAATTTAAATGATTATCATTAAAGATTCTTGTAATGAACCAACTTCACATTCTAAAAGATGGTATATTAATATTATATATATTAATTAATAACACATAAGTTATGTTATAGGAAAATATCCCCATTATACATGATTTTCTATACACATATAAAATTATATCAATCATGAAAACCAAGGAAACAGACACTTCCACGTGATGAACTTGATTTTGATAACCCACAAAAGGGGACATAAATGATCATTATTAAAACATAATAAAAAAATGTATATAATTGTATTATTTAATTAATTAACAAATTTAATTTTATTATTAAGGACAATAATATCAAGTGAATAATCATTTCAGACAATAGGTAGGAAATTCTACCTGAACATCCATTATTCCTTCGAGTTATTATTTCACTCTTTTTACCCAAATGAAATGAAATTTTATTTTTATATACATATTATAAATGGTATTTACTTTTATCAAAATCATGTATCATGATTCATTAATCCTTTTTTTGAGTAAATACTTGTTTTTAAAGGTTCCCTAATCATTTATTCACGATAAGAAAGCACGATTTAATGGGACTTCCTGAAAGTTTAACAAATTTTATGTGCACTCTATAATCTATTTTAGGACCCATTTATTTTTCTGAAAACACTAATTTCATTATAAAAATATAACTTGGATCTATTATTGTTTTTAGAAAATCAATTATTCCTTTTCTATTTTAATGAAATCTTGAATGATTTCCCATAAACCATACTAACATATTTTAATTATAATGTTTTATAAAAACTCTTTTCACTTTACTTTGTGATAAAATATCATTATATTTTATTGTATTCCATTATCAAAGTACATTTATGATTTAAATCTATCCTTTCATGGACACCATTACGAAATTCCACTTCTACATTCCTTTTGACATGATTATGATACCCAATTAATTCACTCCATAACCCTTATGTTTATGTCTTATAACTTATGTACGATTAATTTTGTGAAAACTTTATTGTGGAAAATGATATAATGGGTGTTACCAAAAATTTATCTAATTAATTGGGTAATATTTAGTCCCATGTGATATTATGTGCAACAGTCTTTGTGGATATCCTTGACTTCGGATCTATACGCAACTATCTTGGTGGTTAGCCCTGAAATGTGATCCTCTTTGAGAAATGATCCTTCAATCATGATAAATCCATTATTTAAGTTTATTAAAAATTATTATGAATCGGTGATTATATTATTCATTTTTCTATATTTCATTATTATATATTTTTAATCATGATCGATTTCTCTTTATATCATTATTTAATGCCTTATGACCCATTGGAATGCATTATTTTAATTTATATTCCTTTAATTAGATTCTTAGCTCATCTGTTTTTTCATGTTATACCCATGTTATCCTATGTATATTGTAGGGGATAAAATAAACATATGATATCATAATGGATGAAAAATAATGAAATGGTTTACATATACCATGTTTTCAGTTTTATGTACCTAGTGTTCCAAAGACACTAAACATGTGATCCTTGGCTTGTAAAAGGCTATGGTCACTATACATGGTGTGATATTGTTATTATGACCATGATGGTACATAAAAAATTTCAATTATTTTGGGATAATCATTGAATATACCTTGTGATGGAAAATAACCATTATCCCCTTCCATGTTCGGATTACCTACATCACCATATAAGATAACTAACGTTTTTTAAAAGATCTTATTGTTTTCTAGTTACCATTAGCTACAAGTGATACCATTTAAGGTTCCATGTATTACATTCTAGAGAGGTTGAAACCTACAATAGTATCTATGTATTCCGTTCATATTGGGTAATATAACACAACCATTTATATATTATATATCCATTATATATATATAGATTAGTATTATTCAATGAATATTTTCGTTATACATTCAATTGAGGGATGACTATTTAGGGGATTCAAATATCATTTTCTGTTCAGAAAGAATTAATTATATTTATAGAATCAATTGAAATTATATTTTATTGATTAGTGTGGAATTTTAATTTGTATTTATGATATCATAAACTGTTATATTAGTAAAACATGTGAATATTGAGATAATGGATTCATAGAAGATCCAAAAAATGAAAATATTATATTTCTAGGTTTCTTTGGATATTAATAATGATATACTAAAAGATTATCCCCTGTGGAAACAAAAATGGTGGCACTGACACACCATGAAAATATGTTCTTTTTATATAATTCCATTTATATTTCCATCAAACTACTAAACTAAAGATGCATTATTATACTAATTTTTACCTTACCCTTTCCAAATAGATATTATGTAGTCCATTTATGATTATTTAGAAACTAAAATTTAATCAATTCTAATATTGTAATGTTTATATTATCCTATTATTTTAGGATATTGAGAATGCATGAGTGGAATTATTTTACATATGATATGGATTATGTAATGACAGTTCATGTTAGGTAATCCTATCATTAACATAATTTGGTAATGTGCTCACCACATATACGGTCTGTAAGTGCCTCAAGTAATTTTCTTATAAAATTACTAGGATATTCTATAGAGGATGTTTTCGTGTATAATTCATCTGTAGAATTTGATTTGTAATATAACTAGAATAAATGAAAATTAAAAACAATTTTTCTGAGTTGGAATGGATTTTCACTAGTGTTTTGGATGGATAATATCAATAGGAAAAGTTAGAGACTATTAATTCAAATGTTCCATGATGTTATAAAGTATTAATGTACACTGACCTAAACATCCAAGATTTATTCATATCCAACCCTTGAAATAGTGGAGTAGAATAATTTTCTAAATTAAATTTCATTGTCAGATGGCATAGTTTATATAGTATCGATTATCCAATTAATTCATCCCCTAATACTGATGAGTTACTTTATGATCAGGTCCTGTTGTGGTTTATATGAGCATTCATAATGATCTAGTGGAATATACACATGCCTCTAGATGGATTATTCAGATAAATAATAACAGTATGTATAATGTTATTTATAGGCTATACTGGTGGATTTTTATATAAAAAGAAAAATCATGGATAATTTCATGATAAGTTTCCCTATAGATGGAGAATCCAAGTAAACTACTCTTTATAGGTCTTCTTAAATAACTACCATTTATCGAGTGTGGGGTATTATGTGACAATGGATATTATAATTTATTTTTTTAGGAAAAAGCATGGAATTGAATTAGTGCAAGCGTTCATTGACCATATAACTAATAATTTCTGATTTGTATATATCCAACAGACATTCTATATCTAACAGTTTTTTTTAATTTTATTTCCATGAGAATCTACACCTTTATGGTATGCCTTGGTGTATGTAATTAGATTATGATTCTAATTTTAGATCACCCTTTTGTTGTCATGGTAGAAAAAACTGAATCTGGTTGATTATTTGATAAAGTCCTTACATCTATGAATTAATTGTATGTATGAGTGTATTATTTAGTTTCTTTAGTACATGCTATGTGAATGTGTTCATGATGTTGAAAAATTTATGATGTCACATCTTTTTCATATAGAGTATAAAAATAATAATATTTATTTGACATTAATTTAGAGGGATCCTTTTGAGGAATTATATAGAATATAATTTTGATCACTTATGTGCTCACTATATACGTGGGAGTGAATTATTATTGAATGAGTCTCAATCTAGAGACTTTAGGGCATATCTGGTTATTCCATATGTGTTTATATACTACCGAAAGTAAGTATTACTCATGATAAATAATAATTTTCCATCCGAGGATGTTTAATATAGGAGCCTGGGTTTTCTTTCAATTTTCCTCATATTTATGATTGAATTATATTTAATGGTAGTAAATGTTGGTTCTGATGTATGTTTAGTCATTCATGGTTTCTTAGAGGACTTGAATCATGGATTATAAATTATTTATTATTATAAAAAACAATACTAAGAATGATTTATTTTACATATCCCATATTAAGAGATAATTACCCTACCCATTTCATTTGATCTACATTTTTCAGGTTGATTTAGATTCAAATTAACCAATTAATTGGTTACCCATTTAAATAATTGGTAAAAATTGAGATGAATATATGTGGGACTAAGGTTCCATTAATATGATTATAATGGAATGACATGTATGTCTACTATGATTAATGGGAGTTTGACAAGTAGGTCCAATGGACAATGTTGAACTAATCTAATCATTGCGATGTAAAATGATTCATATATAGGCCAAAATTCCTTTGGGCTTAGAGTTTACAACACCAAATCTATTTACTGGTATTAATTTTCCCTAAATTTTATAAAATAACATGTATGTTTATAATTTAAGGGTTTTGGATGGGTCATAAGAGGATTATAATTTTTTCCAAATGAAACTACTCAATGTTGAAGGAGTCTACCTCATAACGGATTATATCAAAAAATCTAGAAAGATCCCAAATGATTCTACATTGATGTTATAGTAGAAACATCCACTACCATCCAAAGGCCACTTGAGAGTCCTGTGGAACCTCAGTGGTTCCATATATGTTCTCAGGAATTCCTAGTAGATATCTTGGTAAATTGGTTTAATTTTTATTTATTATTTTTTTCTTTAAATTGTTTGTATATGTTAATGTTTTAAATTTTATTTCTATGATCATTAGTTCTTGGAGAGATAATACACACCACTTATTCTATTTCTTCCATATTTCTTCTCTTCCTAATCTTAGATCACACGTTTTCATCTTGAAATTGGCATTTCATTTTTTTGGATGTGAAATATATAATGTTTACATTAAAAGGAATTTTATTACAATGATTAAACTATATTTAATAGTCCTAAGGATTTTATGACCTATTTTTTTATATTTATTGAATTCATTCTATCTACTTATCAAAAAAATATTCATAAATAGTATCTAAACGAGTAGGATGACTTTGGACAAATATAGGGGCTCCCTTTCTAATTCCATTGGGTTTTATATTTTTTCATGTGATATTTTGAATATACTCTCATGAACCATTTGAGATTAACCTAAATTGTTTTTAAAAAATTTCTATTTATCCCTAGTTGATGAGAGAATTGATATTTAAATCCATTATGGACACCATTTTGTTATTTGATGGCTAGCTGGTTATTTCTATGACTTTTATTAAAATAAGTTGATAGGGACGTTATACTCAATATATATGGTGGGTTAAATTGAATTATGACACTTTTCCATGAACTATGTATTAATTCATTTCTTATTCCTAGGATATGTAATGAATCAGGGTTTGTAATGAATCAGTTTGGTCTTACCCTCTGTTGAATAAATGAATTTTCCTTTATACGTTAGATGATTCATTTGGGTTAGAATGATTGTCCCCCTCCCACTATCCCTCATTTCCTAATGGGATCATTTTTGCTTGTATAATTTGGTCAAAGGGAAAAATGGACTGCATATCATTAAATGTGTTTCTGATGAAATGAAAACAATAATAGTGAATTTTTATATAATTTTAATAACTATTTTTTGTACTTTTTTGGTTTTTTTATATATTATTATGATGGAATTACTTTTAAATTTGATCGATAATGATGTGATAATATAAAATTGTGTAATATGTTTCATTTGATGAGGGATGTTATTCCCACTATTTTGTCCATTTGAAAAAAAAGATGTTATGTATGTGGTCATGGGGTGTAATTACATCATAATTCATGTTTTTTATAAGATATTATATTCCATTGTGATTATTTTTCATGTTTGAGATGTAATTACTAGGGTAGAGGAACAAAATTATAATTATATCTTAATGACGTTGAGGTATGATAATATGACTTGTTATCCACTACTCCCCTCTGAAAGTGTGTCAAACATCCCCTGATGTAATGATTCTAGGGAAGTGGAATCCTTTTCCATCTGAAAAGTGTATAGAGGGATATTATTCCCCCTCTCATGTGATGTATCATTGGACTAGGTATGCTATTCCATCTTGATATGATTTTTATGGCTGTGGATTTTATTCTTCCTATAATGATGAGATTAAGAAATTATTATTTTTTGTATATGATTCCATGAAGATGAATTTACATAGATTATAGAATGATATTATAAGGTATATCACATATAATGGTTCTCATGTAATCATAGGGATACCATTCCTATATTTTTCATGTTTTTTGGATGGGTGGTTACGTTATATACTCCAACGCATAAGGTATGGAAGTTAGCTATATGGCCAATCCATTTAATGATTTGCGTAGAAGTCGACTGTATGGTTATTCCATTTATGTATTTTTATTTCCAAAGTTACTTTTATATGTAATACTTTGTTTTCTATGGTATTTAGGGTAATCGTTTGGTTACAAAAATGGTAATCAATGAGATTATATTTAGTGAAGTGTTTTTGGTAGTTCCTAAAGATGAATGGTATAACATTATGATAAATTAATCATGGTTTACTTGTTCATTTAAAAAACCAACAGTTTTCCTTCTTTACATATCCCTTACTGAGCTTTTTATTCTAATCCCATTTTTTGAATTTTTTTCATAGTACATAATGATGAATAGTATGATGGATGTTATCAAGGAAAATTCATGATGTTTAAAGAATTGAAATTAACATTTTTTTTGAGTTTTTGTTTTATGAAAAAAATTAATAGTAAGTATAAGTTTCTACTTTTAATATTCAATTTGTTATGTATATGTTATGAAATAATTTTCTAAATATCTTAACATTAAAAGATACTCAATCTGAATTGTTAACATAATTCAAGATTATTTAATGATTAAGGCCATGTCCTTATAGTTGGTATCAGAGGAAAGGTTTAAAAACATTAGGGATTATGAGTTTTTGATAAACACATGGTAAGTCCATATGTCTATTATTTCAAATAAATCCTTGTTTTATAACTTTTTAAGTTCAAGGAATGTCGGTTACAAATGGAAAGAGGATGATCTCAAACAACATTCCTACCCCTTCTTAAGGACATGCTTGAAATAATTATTTCAAAGCCTTATTGGGATTAAAGTGAAACATTATCTAGCATAAAACTCAATTGAAAGTATCTATTTGGAAAATTAAACACATCCACAATACCATGATACCATCCTGGATCATGGGTTGTATTTAATCAAATCCAATTTTCTCAATATTATAATATTTTTAAGAAAGATAAATATTATCACTTGATTTTCAAATATTTTGCCTTATCACAAGATTTTGAAGCATATTATGATTTTTAAGAATGTGTTAAATAAGGAGACCCATGCGCAACCTATTTATATGTGATTTTAAAATATAGTATATCTCACATACTTATGGTATTTTAAAAGAACCATTAATTGACAGTTTGAACTCAAACTTAGTCTGACTATTTTATATAAATCATGTTTTATCAGATGTTTTGAAATTATATTTCATATATGATTGTTTTCTGAAACTATTTTTCTATGAAAACCAATATAACCCAAGTTGTACAGGGGTTATTTAGATGAAGGAAGCAAATGATTTTGAATGATCTCTAAATCATTGTTACAATTCAACGCCCTTCTAACCACTGGAGCAAGATAGTGATGAAACCATGTGAATACCATGATCAAGGTATGATGTCATTTATATTGGTAATTATTTTATTTTATGAAAATGTCATGAAATAAATCAAATGAGAATATATATTATACTTCATGAATTAAGATGTTGATGAATTAATGAGTTCGGAAGAAAATGATTGGAATTAGATGACTTAAAAGGATAGAACATGTTAGGGTTATTTTTGAGTTTTTTAAAAAGGGAAACCTGTAGGATGGTTGAAAACATGTCACATCTAGGAAGGCCATGGGAATCAAACCCTCAAATGAAGGGAGAAAAGGGTGCATCACCCACCGTTAGCCTACATGAAGTCCTGGTTATTATTACTTATTAATTTTTGTTAAATTCTTTTATTAATGAAGAATAAGTTGATTTTGGGAACTTATGTTTTCTCAAATGGATATCCTTAGTATTGGAAAATTATTTGGTGATTAAGTGAAATATGTTATTTCAGAAGATGTTATCTTTTTTGAGAACATTAAATTCTTAAGAAAAATATAATACAATGGGATTTCATTTCAGTAGTAATTGTGGAATTTTATTTTTGAAAAATCTATGGTTTTATCATTGACATATAATGATTTAGGATATTTATTAAAATGATTAACATATCATATAGAATATGTGATTAGGTTAATTACTTTTCAGTATGATACTTTAAGAGTAGTCGATGTTTTATGGAGATAAATTTTAATATTTACCATGCAAGACTACGTAAAGAAATCCTTCTGAGTTTTTGTTTTCAATCTGTGTTTGGATTATATTAAAGAATTTTAATGAAAATATTTTATTGAATGGTTATTTTTGAACTATGGCTATTGATTTTTGAATTTTTGAGATTAATAATTGTATTTCATTTTATAAAGGATTATCCTTTTTTGATATTATCTGATTTTGAACTAACCATTTTGGTGTTGGATAATATCTAAAGATAGGGTAATTATATAGTAAATATTTTGGGGATTATATGATTCTATAGAATTTGATTCTAGCACATCAGGTTTGACCATATTATCATGGATACTAATAATTTTCAGAAACAATGAATTTAGGGTAGAAAATTTTTAAAGGATAAAACTATAAAGGAATGGAATGTATATTTCTTTATGTCTTTAGTCAATCTCAAAAATAAATTACCAAAATTTATGAAATTTTTTATTAAAAAAAAATGTTTGTTGACTTTTTATAATGGGGAATCAGCAACCATTTAACCCATCACATGTTTATGGTTTTTTGGTAGTTAACTTTCTCCTAATGATGTTTTCTATCACTCTCCATCAGAATTTGACACTTAGTTTCTCTTCCATATCTATGTATTCCTAAATGGAATCCTTGTATGTGTTATCTTGGGTGACCTTTTTACTTATCTTTGTTTTTATTAAAGTTATAGTTTTATTGATTCTATTTCCCATGTGGGGCCTTCAATGTATTTTTTGTGCCCAATTTTAAAATTGTTAGGATGCAATTTCCCAAAGTGGGAATGATGTAATGACCTCAGTTTTTATAGAATAATAATTTTTTATTTTATTAATACTTTTAATAAAATATTAATTTTTATTTAAAGGGGATGAATTTTTTATTGTACTAGACACACAACAATGGGCTTCTCTAAAATCTTGCATTTCCCACAACATTGAGTTATACTGAAAAATAATACAATAAGAATATTATTATTTTAAATGGTAGTAAATACCTAGTCGTCATAATGGAGGGAATTAGTATTATTGATGACATTTTGAAATATGTTTTACACATGTTCAAATGATGATTCTTTTATTACCAAATTTATTAGAAATTGAAATAAAAACCAATTGAATATAATGGATGTCTTTTAAGGAAAACATATTGTGTTTTCATATCACTCATTATGGATTTTTATTTAAGGAAAAATATATGATATATATTAAATTTAATGTTTTAAATTCATATTATTTTCTTTTCAGATATTATATATGATTAAATTAATTTTTTTAACAAAATAATTATTTTCCTTAAATTTCATTTTTCCTCCTTATGATGGATAATATTTTTAAAATCTAGTTTTTGACAACTTTATGTGTTTTATTTGAAAAATAAACTTTTAATTTAGAATATTAACATCCTAATTTTCATTGGATGAAATTTAGGTATTTTAATACTAAAGTTCATTTTTAATGAATAGGGGAAATACTACATTTTAATTCAAAACTACTGTTTAATATAATTTATTTATATATCTAGATTATAATTTTAATTGGTTTTAAAGAGTAATTGGAATATATTTTTTCCATCTATTCTTATTATGGTCATTGGATGTAATATCACTTTGAAATTGTAAAATAAATCATGTCATTTGTTTGGTAGTTTTAAATTCATAAAACCACGCTTTTTGGTTTTGACAATGAGAATTAATTTTAATTTAATTTATGAAACTTCTGTGATTTGAAATTTGAAAAATAGATTCCATATAAGGAATATGGAGGTACAAATTTTTTGAATAGGTGGCTTTTATTTTTAGTCATTCTGAATAGTAACTTGAGAAAATATTTTATATACCATGGTTGAAGGGAAAATATGGTAAATAAAGGTAAAAATTAATATTATAATAATATTGAATTACTTTAACAGATGTCATAACCCTATTCAATGAAATATGTCTGACCATGGGCATCCTTTTGTCAATTTTAACACCCCATTCAGAAACATGTGTGTGAAAATGATATTTAATTACATTTAATTTAATGTTAATGAAAATATAACATAACATTGTATATTTTACTAAATCAATTTTTAAATGGGGTTATATAAGTTATATCTTCGACTATAAATAGTAATTATAAAGATAAAAATATTTCCTACATCATGGTATTTTATTTATATTTTTTATACATAAAATAAATAAATATATTAATGAAATAATGATGATGTAGTGATTACCTTATTAATGACAGATTAAAATAAATGAGATTATGAATAATAAAATAAATTTATTTTGAAACATTATATGCCTGATAAGAAATTTATTTATAATTATGAGTTTAAATCATTGAAAAATTTATGCTTTTCTAATGAATCAAGTTGTTATTTAATTGTAAATTTCATGATATGAATAGTATATAAATTAACCTATATGATTTTTTTAAACAATACTATTCTATTAAATGATTTAACAGTCTAAAAAATATATTATTAGGCCAAACGACATATATGATGTTTCAAATGTAATTAATGATCCATTTTTGGGTCTCTTGGAATTTTATAGAAATAATGGAAGCCATATATTAGGAATATAATAGAATACATGGTAGAGGTTAAATAAGTTTACTAAGGGTTAAAACTAAAAGATATGATAAATTATGTGACCTAAACTTTCCTAAAACCCATTGGATTTGAGGATTTTGACCCATACTCATTTTATAATCTCAATATATCACTTTTATGTTATTAAAATTAGAATATAAAATCATTATAAAATAATATTTACAAACATTTCAAAACCGCCCCTCCTCTATCTTATAAAAGGAAACCACTTCTAACCCATTCACCCACCCATCAAGCCCCCATTGGCTCATCCAGGCTCTAAAATAATAATCTCCCAACATCCCAATATTACTTCTAGATTCATTCTCCAGGGAAGAAGGTAATTAATGATATCCCTTTTACTCAAATCAAAAGATGTTACCGGATTTGAGGTAATGTCTTCTCTCAAGTTCCATTCCATTAATTTTCCTTATCCACACCTTATGATCTTTATATTCACTGTATACATAACAAACCTGGTATCGTAAATATAATATGTTATTTATAAGAAGAATTAGAACTACAAATACACAAACCTCCATCTAAGTTTTATAGAACATACTATTTCTCTGTACGGCGAACTACAGCCCCACAAAGTGATGAGTGTTTAATATTCTACTACCACCTGTAATGGTGGCCATTATGATGAGACTATAATTTTATATGATATTAAAGATATTTATTTTTTCTATATGCTTCTTTAATTCAAATTTATAACATAACTTTATGCTTTTCCTGTGATATAAATATGATAATTGTATTTGAGGATGTGCGGACTACCACCCCCTCAATGTGATGTGACTCGTTCATTCAATACATGGAACATATAATGGATGGAATTAATGAACTTATGTGAAATATATGACATATATATTATAGTTTAATTATAATATACCTTTTTATCATTGGTTTTTTATTCATTCAAATATGAAAATGTAAATGAAAGTAGTGTTCATGTGTACGTACGGCTTACTATCTCCATGAACGGTGCATTTCATTTTTTTATCCAACAGATATGGACTATTAAAAATATATATATACCATATATATATAAAATATATATGATATCTAAATCATTAATATCATTCTAGAGATAATGAACTTTTGGATACATGGACAATTTGTAATTATGACATGTTCATTTTTGACTCAAATTCCAAACATCGACAAAATGTTTGATATGATCCCAAATAATTAACTAATTATTATAGAAATGTAATAATTGACATAAAAGTAATATTAAATTTTAAAAACATTATGAAGAAATTATAAATTATATTTGCTAATTTTTTAGTCAGAACAAGGAACATATGAGACAAGACGGACTCGAGGTAACAGACTTGGTCTCAGTATCCTTCCATTGAGGCATATTTTGATAATATATACCTCATTCTTTTACATGGTGTATGATAATTCCCTTTGGAATTTACATATATTCAAATATAATATTTTATATACAAAGAGTTTTAATAAATGGCAAAAGTAATTTTTTTAACGTTTACATCGATAATGACCTCTCCACCGCCGTAATCATTATTTGAATTCCTCTATAAGACATATTTTTTTTAAAAGGAAAACAAATAACTTATTCCTTTTTTGGTTGTTTTGGTATTGAAAATGGATTTTGAAATGGATTGATTTTTTCAATATCTTGAAATGATATATTTTGGTTGAAAATTCAATGTTATCACTAAAATATTGATATTTTCAATATTTTATATGTTATGATTATGTAATGGTACATGAACATTTGATAGGTGTCCACATGATAAACAATTGACAAGTGGTTACATGATAAACAAAATTACAGGTGGTTCCATGATAAACCAACTATGTTTGGTTATGTTTTATCCTCTAATGCATTCAGTATTGATTTTTTCCTTATGGATACTCAATTTAGTGATATGTGTGGAAGTTGACCGTATGGTTATTCCATTTATGTATATTTAGGTCCATGTTACCATTATATGATATATGTTGTTTTCAATTGAATATATTTTGATCTTTTGGTTACCAAAAGGGTAACCAATGAGCTTATATTCAATAATGTGTTTTTCTAATTCTTAAAGGAGAAAGGTATCACATTATGACAATGAATTCATGATTTAATTATAGTTTTGAAAAACTAACAATTTTCCTTCTTTACTTATCCCTTACTGAAATTTTTATGCTCATTCCATGTTTTGAAATTGTTTTCATTGGACATAAATTTGAATAAGGACAAATATGGGATCATGTAAAAGTCATTATGTCTCAAACATGGGAAACGATATGTTTTTAAGAGATTTTGTTTTATGAAAAATGTATATTGAGTAGATGTTTTTACTTTTAATATTCATGTTGTTTTGAATATATTATAACCTAGTTCTATAAATATATAAACCTGAAAATATCTTCAATATTAATTTTTAACATAACTTGGGATTATGTAATGTTTAAGGCCATGTCCTTGTATTTGGAATCAATGGAAAATTAAATACAACTTTATGGATTATAATTTTTCATTAAACTCTTGGTTAGTACCCATGTATATTGTTTCAGTTAAATCCTTGTTTTATAACTTTTTGAGATCAAGTAATGTCAGTTAAAAATTAAAGTAGGAGGATCTCAAACAATATTATTATCTCTTCATGAAGGCATTCTTACAATAATTATTTCAAATTTAGTCTCGGATGTCTGTGAGGCTTTTTCTAGAATACATCTAACTTGCAAGAAGTTGTTCAGGATATAAAGCACCACCACTATACCTCAATATCATTGTTGATCATGGTTTGTATTTAAGCAAATCCTATTGTATAAATATTCTCATATTTTCATGTAAGGTAAATATTATCAATGCATTTTAAAATTTATAAACTTATCATAAGATTTTTAAGCATATTATGATCTTGAAAAAGGTACTAAAGACGGAGACCCTTTTATGACTTATTTATATTTTCTTTTAAAACATTTCCTCTTAGAATATACTTATGGTATTTGTAAAGGATCACTGACTAAATGATTCAATTCATACTTGGTTTTAATATTTTTTAAAAACAGTTTTATCAAAGGTTTTAAAATTATATGTCATACATGATTATTTTCCAAAACTATTTTTATGAAAACACCCATATGACCCAAGTTGTAAAATGTGTATTTTGATGTGGGAATGAAATGATTTTGAAGGATCTCTAAATCATTTTTGAAATGCATATACCATCTACATACATGAGAAAGATGACAATGAAACCAAGTGGACCCCATAATCGAGGTATGATGTTGTTTTCATTAGGAATAATTTTATATTATCATATAGAGGTGAAAAAATGACAATATATATTAGGATTAATGAAATAATATATAGAGGACTTAATGAGTTGGGATGAAAATTATAGGCATAAGACAACCATTGAGGTTAAAACATGTTTGGGTTATTTTGGATTTTTAGAAAAAGGACAACCCACATGATGGTTGACAACACAACGTGTCCATAAAGTGCATGGGAATCAAACCCACAACCGAAGGGTGATAATGGCGCATCGCCTACCACTAGCCTATATGAAGCCCTTGGTTAGTATAAATTTTTATTTTTAGATAAATGATTTTATGGGTCAAGAATATGTTGATTTTTGGAACTTATGTTTTATTGAATGGATATCATATTATATACAAATGATTTGGTGACTAGTTGATAAATGTTATTTTGGAATATTTTCTCCCTTTTGGGAACACTATATGCCAATGGAAAATAAAATAATATGGGATTTTATTTGAGAAGTAATTGTAAAATTTTATTTTGGAAGAATATATGTTCTTATTGTCGATATATATTAATTTGGTCTATTTATTGAAGTGATAAACCTATCACAGAGAATATGTTATTAGGTTATTTAATTTTCAGTATGAGACATTTAGAGTAGTCGATGTTATTTCGAGATAAATGTTAAGATTTACCAAGGAAGAATATGTGATAAAATAATTTTTATTTTTGGTTTTAAATATTAGTTTGGAATATATTGATGAATTTTAAGGACAATGTTTTGTTGAATAATCTTTGTTGAGCTTTGAGTGTTGATTGTTAACCTTTGTAGATTAAGATTAAGATTTCTTTTTATAAAGGATTATACTTTTTTTGGCTTATCTAATATAGTACTAACCATTTTGGTTTTGTGTAACATCTAAAGATAGGGTAAATATATAATTCATCTTTTTTGGATTATTTGATTCTATATAAGTTGATTCTATCACTTCAAGTGTGACCATGTCATCATGAATTATCATCATATGGAGAAAATATGTGTTTTGGGTATAAATTTCATAAAAGATGAAACTATAATTGAAAGGAAAGTATATTTATTTATGTTCTTAGTCAATATCATAAATAAATTCCTCAAATTTATGAAAATTTACTTAAAACAAAGACATTATCCATTCACTTTTCCTATAGAGGAATCAATGACTGTTTAACCCATCACATGTTTATGGTTCTCTGGTAGTTAATTTTCTCCTGATCATTTTTTATATCACTCTCCATCAGAATGTTACACTTATATTCTCTTCCATATCCACCTTTTCCTACATGGAATGATATTAAGTGTTATATTGGGTGACCCTTGTACATATTTTTGTTTCCATTAAGGTGATAATTTTATTGACCTTTTTTCTGATGTTGGACATTCAATGTTGTTTCTGAGCACAATTTTAAAATTACAAGGATGAAATTTCCTAAAGAGGGGAATGATGTAACGACCCATGTAATAAAAGAATAATACTTTTGATTTCTATTAGTAATTATGAATATGATATTAATTTTATGTTAAATGGGACACTTTTTATGATAGCCTACTCAAAACTCATCAATGAGCTTCTCCTAAATCTTACATTTCACAAATAATTGATTTATACTAAAAAATAATACTATAATGTTATTATTATATTAAATGGATGTTAATTTGTAGCCATTGGAATAGAGGTAATGAATAGTGTCCACTGAATTTTGAAATATTTTGTACACATGTTTAAATGATGATTGTCTGATTACCAAGTTTATTAGAAATGAATGAAAACCAATTTAATAAAATGGATGTGTTTTTATGAAAAAACTATTGTGTTTTCATATCAAAATTTATGGATTTTTATTTAATAAGAAATATATGATATATATTCAATGTAATTTTCAATATTAATCTAATATTATATATATATATATATGATAAAATAATAAATTCATTTTTTTGGATAAAAGAAATATTTTTCTAAAAATGTATTTTTACCGCCATTTGATGGAGAACCCTTTTTGAATATAGTTTTTGAAACCATTATATATTATATTTTACAAGGTATACTTATTCTTTATAATAGTAACATATAAATTTACTTTGGATGAAATTTTGACATTTTTTTGCTAAACTTCATTTCATAACGAATAGTGAAAAAACTGCATATTAATTAAAAATTACCTTTTAATCTAATTTTTTATATACTTATATTGTAATTTTAATTGGATTTAAAGTGTAATTGGATTATATTATTTTCCTTTAATCCAATTTTATTCATTGGATGTAATTTTATTTTCAAATTGGATAGAAACACATGTAAATATTTTGTTAGATTTCACTTCTTAAAAACAACCTTTTGGGTCATAACAACTGGAGTTAATTTTAAATTAATTTATAAATATTATGTGTTTTGGATTTGTGAAAATTTATTAAATATTTAGAATAGTTAGGTAAAATTTGTGTAAATAGGTAAATTTAAAATATAGACATTGGGAATAGTAACATCAATAAATATTTTATTTACCATTGTTAAAGGGTAAATCTGGTAAATAATTATAAACAAATAATATTATAATAATATTAAATTACCCTAACACATGTACAAACCCTATAATATGAGATACATCTAACCCTGGGCATCCTTAGGTCAATTTTAGGACCCTATCGAGCCATTTGTGAGGGAAAATGACATTTAATTACTTTTAATTAAAAGTTAACGAAAATATAACCAAAACATGTATCTTTTACAAATACAATTTTTATATGGGGTTATATAAGTGATATTTTAGACTATAAATAGCAATTAGTAAGATAAAAATATTTCCTACATCATTTTATTTTATTTATAGTTCTGATACATCAAATACAAAATTTATGACATAATGATGTTGTAGTGATTACCTTATTAATGAATGATTTTAATTAATGATATTATAAATATTAAAAATAAAAATATTTTGAAACTTTTTATGTAATACACTAATTTTATTTATATGTATTACTTGTTTAATTTTTATTAATTAAGTAGTTTTGAAAGAATCAAGTAGTATGGATATTTAAATGTCATGATATGAATATTATATAAATTGACATAAATGAGTTTTTTAAAAATTTACTATTTAATTAAATGATATAATAGTTCTAAAATCTATGATTCAACCAACTAGAATATATGGTGTAACAAATTTCATTAATGATCTATTTTTGGGTCTCCTGGATTTTTATAGTAACTATGGTAACCATATATTATGAATATACAAGAAGTCATGCGAAAAGTTAAATTAGTTTACTAAGGGATGAAGTTAAAAGATATTGTTAATTATGTTACCTAAACATCCCTAAAACCCATTTTCATTGATTAATTCGACCAATAACCATCATGTATTGTAAATATATCTAATTGGTGTTACTATATTTAAAAATAAATTAAAAATAATATAATACATTCAAACTATCTTAAAGTGCCCCTCACCCCTCTTATAAATGGACACCACCTCTAAATCATAATCACACCACTAAATCCCATTTGGATCATCCATACTTTTAACAAATAATTCCCCACCATTCATCCCTTCCTCTTAAAATCTGTATCCTTGCTTGAAGGCAAATCAAAAATCCCTTTGGCTAAAATCAAAAGAAGTTACCCGATTTTAGGTAACATCTTCTCTCAAGTTCCATTACATTATTTTTCATTCCCCTCTTCCTATTGTCTTCTTATTATAATTCCAAAAAAAATATTATCCTCAATATACAATGTTTTGTTTATTAAAATTATTACAACTACACTAACACACCTTCGTCTAATGGGTATAGAACATATAGTTTTTGTGGACAATAAACTACTACCTCACGAAATGATGATTGTTCAATTTTCTCATAACACCTCTCATGGTATCCATTATGATTGAATTGTAATTATATATTATATTTATGATATTTATTTTATCTCCATTAATCATTATTTATTACTTATAATATATTTTTATTACCTTCGTGTTGTATAAATACAATATTTTCATTTGTGAAAATGTAGACTAACTCCCCCTCAAAGTGATATGACTCATTCAGGCTATGCTTGGAAGATATAAAGGATGAAATTAATCAACATATGAATCATATATAAAAATGTTATTATACTAGAATTATAATACACATATGTATAATTTAGTTTTCATTCATTTAAAAATAAAAGAGAAATGAAAGTAATGTTCATGTGTACGAATGGCTTACCATCTCCATGAATGGTGAATTTCATTTATTATATCCAAATTTAATGGATTAATATAAATACATATATACTGGACATATATGAAATATATTATATCTAAATCAGGAATAACATTATTTAGATAATGTACTTATGACCACATAGACAATTTGTAAATATAAAAATCTCATTTTGACTCAAGTTCCGAACATTGAAAAAATGTTCGATATGAACCCTACTGATTAAATAATTTTTATTACAAGTTAAAAAGTGATATAAAAGAAATATTAAACTTGATAAATAATCCTATGAACATATAAATTAAATAACTATATTATTAAGGATGAACAAGGAACATACAAGATAAGTCAGACTTGAGGTAAGGTACTTTTTCTCATTCTCTATTCATTGAGGATTGTTTGGATAATATATACCTCCTTATTTTACTTATTTTATAATAAAACACAATGTATTTTAATTTCATTTAAAGAGAATATTTTTTTTAAGAATTGTTTTACTAAATTACAAGAGGAATGTTTTTACAATTTTTAGTGATAATGACCTCTCCCCAACCATAATAATCATTTGACATCCTCTATAAGCCTTAATGTTTTTAAAAAGAAAAAATATCCCTTATTCCATTTTTGGTTTTTTTGGTATTGATTTTTTTTGAAATGTATAGAATATTTTAATATCTTTAAATAATATCTTGTGATTGATAATAAAATTTTATTACTAAAATGTTGATATTCACAATATTTTATGTGTTATGATTATGTAGTGGTACTTTGATATTTGGTGAGTGGTTACAAGAGAAGACAATGATTGGTGGTTATGTGATTAACCAAATGATGGGGGGTTCCTTGATAAACCAAATATGGGTGGTTATGTTATAACCTCTAATGCATTGGGTATGGAAGTCAGACGTCTGGCTATTCCAATTAGGGATATGTCTAGAAGTAGACCATATGGTTATTCGACTTAAGTATGTTTATGTCCCAAGTTACCTTTATATGCTATAAGTCGTTTCCTATTGGATTTAAGGTAATATTTTGGATTCAAAAAGGGTGAGAAATGATAGAATATTTATTGTAGTGTTTCTGCAACTTCTTAAAGGTGAAAGGTATTAATTTTTGATAAATTATTCATAGTTTACTTATTATTTTAAAAAACTAATAGGTTCCCTTTGTTACATATCCCTTAACGAGATTTTTATTCTCATCATAATTTTGTCAATGGTTTTCATAGGATATAAAGATGAATAGGTCAAGTATGGGATCAAGGAAATGTAATGCTACCAAAAACATGGAACTGGACATGTTTTTTCAATGTTTTTGATCTATAAAAAAATTGACAGTGAGTAGAAGTTTCTAAATGTAATATTCAAGTTTATATGTGTATGTTATGACCGAAATATATAAATTTCTCAACATGAAAATATTCACAATGTGAATTATTAACTTAATTAAAGATCGTATAATGTTTATGTTTGGGTCCTTATAGTTGGAATCAAAGGAATGGTTTAGTAAACTTTAGATATTATGAGTTTTCGTTAAACACATGGTTTGTCCCTGTGTATATACTTTAAGTTAAATCCATGTTTTATAACTTTTTTAGATCAAGGAATTTCGGTTACAAATGGAAATAGGATGATCTCAAACAACATTCCTATATATTCCACATGAATTGCATGCAATAAATATAGAAAAGTCGTGTTTATTTGATTGTGAAACTTTTTATTACATAAAACTCACATGCCAGTAGTTGACTGAGATAACAAAAATCTCCACTATACCCCGATATCAACATGGATCATGGTTTGTTTTTAATAGAATCCTATTTTATCAATATTATCATATTTTCAAGAAAGGTAAATATTATCAAGGAATTTTCAAATATTTTACCTTATCACATGATTTCGAAGAATATTATGATTTTGAAAAATGTGTTTAAGAAAGTGACCCTTGCGTAACCTATTTATATTTACATTTAAAATATAGTCTCTCCGAAAATACTTATGGTATTTTAACCAGACCATTGATTGAATGTTTCAACTCAAAATCTGTCTAACTATTTTATAAAAATCATGATTTATCAGATGTATTGAAATTATATGTCAAAAATGAATATTTTCCAAAAATATTTTTCTAAGAACACCCATATAACCCATGTTGTACAATGTGTATTTGGATGAATGAAGCAAATGATTTTGAAGGATCTCTAAATCATTGTTGAAATTCATTGTCCTTCTACCTACATAAACAATAAGACGATGAAACCATGTGGAAACCATGATCAACGTATTATGTTCTTCATATTGGGAATAGTTTTATTTTTTCATATGGAGGAGAAATAAAGAAAATGACAATATATATTAGACTTAATGAATTTAGATGATGAGGAATTAAGGATTTGGGATTAAAATAATAGGTATAAGGTAACCGTTTAGGTTAAAACATGATGGGGTTAATTTATTATTTTAGAAAAATGAAAACCTGTGGGATGGGTGACAACCTGTCATGTCCGGAAAGGCCATGGGAATCGAACCCACAACCGAATGGGTCACCAGGCTGCATTGCCTAACAGTAGCATGCGTGAAGTCCCTGGATAGTATAAATTATTATTTTAAGTTAAATGATTTTATGGATCATGAATAATTTTATTTTTGGAACTTATGTTTTATCTAATGGATATTTTTAGTATAAAAAAATGATTTGTTGATTAAGTGATAAATGTTATTTTGGAAGATGTTCTATCTTTTAGGAACACAATATGCCCATGGAAAATAGATTACTATGGGATATCATATGAGGAGTAATGGTTGAATTTTATTTTGAATAATATATGATTTTATTGCCGACTTATAGTGATTTATGTTATTTATTGAAATGATTAACCTATCTTCGAGAATATGTGATCAGGTAAATAACTTTGCAATATGAGACTTTAAGAGTAGTCAATGATAATTTGAGAAAAATGTTATGTTTTATTGTGGAAGACTATGTGATCAAATCCTTGTAAATTTTGGGCTTCAATATTAGTTTTGATAATATTGTTGATTTTTAAGGACAATAGACCATTGAATTGTATTTTTAAACTTATGATATTGATTGATTAATTTTTAAGATTAAGAGTAATATTTATTTTTTATAAAGAATTATCTCTTTTGGGGATTATCAAATCTTGTACTAACCATTTTCTTTTTGGTTAATATGTAATGACAAGGGAAAAATATAGTTAATATTTTGTAGATGATTTGATTCCCTATAAGTTGATTATTACACATCAAGTGTGACCATGTAACCGTGAATACTCATCATTTGGAGGAAAGATGAGTTTGTTGTAGAAATTTATTTAAGGATGAAACTCTACTTGAAAAGAAATTAAAGTTCATTATATTCTTAGTTAATATATTTAACAAATTCCCCAATTTTAGGAAAAGTAACTTAAAACAAAAAAAAATTTCTGTTCACTTTTCCTATTGGGGAATCAAATACCGTATAACCCATCAATATTTAGTGGTTTTCTTATAGTTAACATTCTCCTAATCATTTTTTCTATAACTCTCCATCAGAACATGACACTTAGTTTCTCTTCCATATCCTTGTTTTCCAACATGGAATCCCAGTACATGTTATATCAGGTAACCCTTTTACTTCTATTTTTTTCTTTTAATGTGATAGTTTTATTGGCTATTTCTTTTGATGTGGAACTTTAAATGATGTTTCATATCCCAATTTTAAATTTTTGGGGACAAATTTTCCAAAAGGGGGGAGGATGAAATGACCCAATTATTTATAGAATAATAATTTTTATTTCAATTAATACTTTTTAATAAGATATTAGTTTTATGTTGTAGAGGAACCTTTTTATTATAGTATACTTGAAACAAAACAACTTTCTTCTATGAAATCTTACATAGTAGACAACATTGAGTTATACAGAAAAATAATACAAAAACATTATTATTATTTTAAATAGAAATTAATTTCAAGACATTACATTTGAGAGAATTAATTGTATAAATTGAATTTTGAAATATTTTTTACAAATTTTTTAATGATGAATATTTGATAACCAAATTTATTAGAAATTTTAATAAAAACTAATTGAATATAATGGATGTGTTTTCATGAAAACATATTTTGATTTCATGTCACAATTTAGGGATATTTATTTAATGGGAAAAATATAATATATATTAAATGTAATAATTTAAATTAATGTTATATAGTTTATATATATGATATAAGAAAAAATTCAATTTTTATATAAAAGCCGTATTTTTCTAAAAATGTAGTTTTCGATCCTTTTGATGGAGAACCCCTTTAAATCTTTTTTTGACACCTTTCTATGATTTATTTGACAAATTAATATTCTTATTTTGAATAAGAATATCAAAATTTACTTTGTATGAATATTTGGTATTTTTCTGTTGAAGATCATTTTTTAATGAATGGTGAAAAATACTGCATTTTAATTCAAAAATTCCTTGTAATATAATTTATTTATATATATTTTTTAATTTTAATTGGTTTTAAATTGAAATTGGAATATATTTTTATAATTTAATCTAATATTGGTAATTGTATGTAATTTTACTGTGAAATTCGATGTAAATCCCTGTCAACCTTTTAGTTGTATTTACTTCTTAAAAACACACTTTTTAGTTTTGACAATGAGAATTACTTTTCTATTTATTTCTAAAAATTTTTTGTTACTAATTTGGAAAAATGGATTCCATATTTTGAATAATTAAATAAAAATTGTTTAAATGTGTAACATTATTTTTTAGAAATAATGAATAGTATCTTTAGTAAATATTTTATTTAACATGGTTAATGGGTAAATCTGGTATATTAGGGTAGAATATAATATTATAATAATATTAAATTACCCTAACACATGTTATAACCATATTCTATGAGATATATCCTACCATGAGAATCCTTGGGTCAATTTTAGGACCCCA
This sequence comes from Viscum album, assembly GCA_963277665.1. NCBI lineage: Eukaryota > Viridiplantae > Streptophyta > Magnoliopsida > Santalales > Viscaceae > Viscum > Viscum album. The sequence continues at coordinate 1,575,696,750 of OY728127.1, forward strand.
TAGATCACCTTGTGTGTGTAAATGACATTTAATTACTTTTAATTTAATGTTATGTAAAATATAACCTAAAATTTTATCATTTAGTAAAATAATTATTTGGGGTAAATTAAGTGACCTCTTAGAAAATAAATATTCATTATAAAGATAAAACTATTTCCTACATCATGTTATTTTATTTGTAAATTTTAAACATCAAATAAATAAATATATTTATGACAGAATGATGATGTGGTGATTACAGAATTAATGAAAGATTTAAATAAATGAGATTATAAATATTAAATTAAATTTATTTTGAATCTTTTTATGCCATACAATAATTTTATGTTTAATTATGAATTTTTATATCTGAATTAATAAAGGATGTTTGCAATAATAATGCTTTATGGATTTTTTAAATGCCATTATATGAATAGTATATGAATAGACAGAAATGAGTTTTTAAATCAAATACTATTTTATTAAATGATATAAAAGTCGTAATAATTTAATAATCATCATAATTAAATATATTATTTTACAAATTTCATAAATAAACAAATTTTGGGTCGCTTATAATTTTATAGTAATTGTGGTAACCATATATTTTTAATATACAAGAAGACATGGTAAAAGTTAAATAAGTTTACTAAGGGATAAAGCTAAATGAAAAGGTAAATTAGCTGGCTTAAACTTTTCTAAACCCCATTGGAATCTAGGATTTCTTCCCATATTTATAGGATCTTCAAAATATATCACTTTGGTGTTATTAGAATTCTAAAATCAATTAATAATAAAATAATGCTTTCAAACATTACTATAGTGTCCCTCCTCCCTCTTATAAAAGGACACCGCCTCTAACCCTTAATCAAACCTATAAATCCCATTTGTATCATTAATCCTATGAAAAAATATATTCCCAACATCCCTCCCTTCCTTCTAGAAAAATTACCCTAGGCATATGGAAACTCATGAAATCCCTTTGGATCAAATCAAAAGAAGTTACCTGATTTGAGGAAACATCTTCTCTCAAGTTCCTTTCCATTATTTTTCTTTCCCCACACTATATGATCTTCTTATTCTCTTTTTATCTATAAAATATTATCCTCAACATACTAGGTTTTTTTTATGAGAATGATTCGAACAAAACTAACAGTAACATCATTCTAATGGGTATAAGACATATTGTTTTTGTGGACAACGAACTACTGCCTTACGAAACGATGATTGTTCAATATTCTCCTACCACCCCTCATGGTGGCCATTGTGATGGAACTATAATTATATATTATATATATGATATTTATTTTCTTCTATGATTATTTAATTATGATTTAGAAAATAACTTTATTCTTTTCATGTTTTATAAATACTATAATTTAATTAGAGAAAGTGCGGAACACCACCACCTAAAAGTTGTATTACTCGATCATGCTTTAAATGGATCATATAAAGTATTGAAATAATGAATTTATGTAACATATATGACATATATATTATAAAATAGTTATAATATATCGATGTATCATTTAGTTTTCAATCCTTTAAATATGAAAATGAAATGGACGTAGCATTCATGACTACCTATGGCTTACCATCTACTTGAACAGTTAATTTCAGTTCTTATATCCAAATGCTATGGACTATTATAAATAAATATATAGTGGATATATATGAAATATATGATATATAAATCCTGAATATAATTTTTTAGATAATGTACTTTTATCCTCCGGAAAAAAATTTAATTATAAAAAGTTTATTTTCTACTCAAGTTCCGAACAACTACAAAATTTTTGATATGAACCCAATTAATTAAAAAATTGTTATAGAAAGGTAATAAGTGATATTAAAGGAATATTAAACATGAAAAGGGTTCTGAATCACGTATAAATTATCTTTTTTTATTATTTATCAATATTAAGGAACATATGAGAGAAGTCAGACTTAAGGTAAGGGACATTATCTAAATCTCATTTCATTGAGGCATATTTTGATAATATATACATCCTTTATTTACATGGTGTATAATAAACCCATTTTACATTTACTGTGATTAAAATTGTATTTTTTATTTATTAAGTGTTTTACTAAATGACAAAAATAATTTTGTAATGTTTGCGGTGATAATGACCTCTCCACCACCATAATAGTTATTTGGCTTCCTCTATAAGCATTAATGTTTTTAAAACAAAAACAAATCCCTTATTCCCTTTTTTGATGATTTTGAATGGAAAAATGTATTTTTTAATGTATTGTGTATTTCAATATCTTGAAATAATATCGTGGGATTGAAAATTAAGTGTTATTACTAAAATGATGATATTTGAAATATGATATGTGATATTATTATGTAATGGTACGTGGACATTTGATGGGTGGTTATGTGATAAAACAATGATGGATGGTTATATGATAAACCAAATGATGGGTGGTTCTGTGAAAAACCAGGCATAGGTGGTTACGTTATAGATTCCAATGCATTCGGTATGGAAGTGAGTCTTATGGGTATTCCATTTAGTGATATGTCTGAAAGTCAACCATATAGTTATTCCATTTAATTATGTTTATGTCCCATGTTAACATTATATTCTATATGTTGTTTTTCTATGATTTATAGTAATCTTGTGGTTACCAAAAGGGTAAGAAATGATCTTATATTCAGTTAAGTGTTTTTTCTACTTATTAAAGGTGAAATTTATTAATCTATGATAAAGTATTAATGGTTTATTTTTGTTTCGAAAAACTAACAGTTTTCCTACCTTATGTAACCCTTAATGAGCTTTTTATGCTCATCCCATGTTTTGAAATATTTTTCACAGGACATAAAGATGAATAGGGTTATTTATTTGATCAATGAAAAGTCTTGTTGTCTAAAACATGGAACTAGACAGGTTTTTTAAGCATTTTTGTTTTATAAAAAAGATGGATTGTGAGTAGAAGTTTCTACCTGTAATTTTCATGTTGTTATGTATAATTTATGACCTAATTCTATAAATCTATAAACCTGAAAATATCTTCAAAGTGAATTATTAACATAATTAAATATTATTTAATGTATAAGGTCGGGTCCTTATTCATTTGATGTTTTATTAATAGTGAAATAATCAAGGCCTAGAGTGTTTGTAATGAAAATCTATGAAAATGATAGTCATACCATGTTGTCCAATATATGATGTATTTTTTGGGAGAATGCAATGCATGAAATGTATTAGGTTTTTATTAAACTTAATATCTATTGATTTAATGATAAGTAACAATCTATCAATAAATTTTATTCGTCCATATTTATCACCAAATTATTTCAAATATGTTTTCTAATATAAAATTAATACTATTTATAAACATATAAAATATATTTTGGTTATGTATCTCAAAGTTGATATGAAATTAATGATAATTAAATATATTGTTTATTTGGTGAAAATGTAAAATAAAATGGTTGATCACAATTTGATTTTATTATTATATTATGAAAATATAAATCATTACATGTGATATTTCCATGAATTTATTTTGTAGAAAGAAAATTATTCCCATTTTTTGTATTTATCTTTTCATGTAATATTTTGGTTTTTCTTCTCTTGTTTTAGACACTATATCATTGTGACACATTCATAACCATGTGTAGTACCAATTAAATTTCATTAACATTAATTTAAGGCGATTACCTAATGTAGATGATGAGGGGTCGCTCCTATGTGGATAGAGGTATGAAAATGACTTTTGGTATTGTATGTTCGTTGATTCTAATTCAAATATTATTGAGTATTATGAAAGAATAATTATTTTTTAAAATAAGAACAAGATGAAAATGAATTCATTGTAAAATTAATGTCTTTTGATTCCAACACAAGACATATCATTCCTAATTACAAAAAAAATTAGAAATTAATGATAAATATAAATTATAAGACTGAATAATGCCCATTTTAAATATTGATTTATGTACCAGTAAAACCATAAGTATATTTCAAGGAAATACCAATATGTTTTTAGAACCCACATAAGAAAAAAACTTTTTTGCATGAAAAAATTTATTACTAAGATAAAATTGATCCTAGAATGTTTTGGATATTGAAGAGACAATGAAAAAAAATCTATATTATTTTTAACAAGTTACATATACCCTATTTTCACGTTGAATGTATAATTAGATTCCCATTCACCAAGATATTTCAGGAAAAAATAGGAAATCTCTATAAAATTTTATTTAACATCGAATAATTTATTAGTTCCTCTTGATGTTCTTTTATGATGACATATTTACTAAGAATTCATTGATCATCAATACTATTAAATATATTTTTTTTCCAAAAGTCAACTTTTCATTAAACATCATAGAGAATGTGTTATTAAAAAGAGTATTGATAATGAGTCCTAGATGCATTCTTTGATAATGAAAAATTATAGTGGATTTATTTCTAAACTCACATTTATTTATACACATCATATTCATGATGTATATACAATGAGGATCTATTATGTTTCATATAATCGTTATAGTGTATTCCATTATAATTTTGATACATGATTTATAATGACCATTATTATCTCATGAAAAAATGCCAAATATAATGAAAAAATGATATCAGATATTTTATAATTATAAATAAATACAGTATATGAGATTTTATTTATAAATATCATTATTAAATATGTGTCAATTGTCCAACATGAATCAATAAAAATAGAGAGTGTATATTAATTTATGTTACTCAATTTTGTTATTGATATTACATAAATAATTAAGATACAATACTTTTAGTAATGTGAAGGAATGTATATACCTTAGATAGAATAAACCAGTGTGAATGAGTTTTTGATTATTGAGTCAGATAAAATATTATGTGATAAGAATTATAAATACTAAAATGTAGATTACATTTAATTCATATAAAATTATAATTGAATGAATATTCTTGAAAATTGATAACATGTACTATAATAATGTCAATATTTGTCCGTATATCCAATTATATAATTTTTATTGATGTTATATCATCAAAATATTAATAGGGGTGTATAATCATTTTTATAAAAAAATTATTTTCGAAATACGATATTTTAATGACTAAATCCCTTAGAGTTTCACTTGTTACTGAATACTTTTATAATCATGATATTTTGAATTTTATTTCAGTACCCAAATTTATTAAAGCTGTATACACAACACTATAATACATGTTTGGTGAAAGCATATAATTCTATTAAATAATTGAATTTATATAGATAAATTTCTTGATTAATATAAAAAATTTATCATATAATTTTTTAATGAAAGAATTACATGTGTCCTAAAGTATATATTGTGAGGAACATTGGTTTCTTTGTTAAATATATTATGACAGAATGGAAAAAAATTAAATATACATATATTATGTTTTGAATAAAATGAATGTAACTCTCCAAATATGGCCTAATATAATAACCCATGTTATAAAGAACGTAATAAACTAATATAAATCATTACTATCTTTAGACCATGTCAATTACATATACAAACAATTTATTGGAACAACTAGAAACCCAATATATACCCATGTTTTTAAACTATGGGTATAATCCCTAAAACCTTTAGTGTAGGCTATACCATGGTCTTAGAATTATGGTTGATGGATGTGTGGGTATAGACATATACACACAGTTCCAATACAAGTTGTTGTTATGGGCCTAAGAGATTTTATCATACGAATAGTTGCAGTTAAATGATGGGTATATATATATACCCATGGTTTAAGAAACCATGGGTATACATTATCCCAACATAGAAAATATACCCACAATTCTTCAAAACATGTCTACAGGTAGGTGTCTCCATTGGAAAGTAGTATAAATACATCTTCCTCCATAACAAGAACATGTAAGGAAAATTGAACACACAATATACATTAAATGTTATAAAAATATTCTATATATATCATTCTACCGAATAATATTATTTTCAAACCATTTACAGTACTAAAACATACAAATACATCCATACAATCAGTCAATTATCTTCTTTTAAAAACAACGACATGTCTATTTATAACTATGATTGAAATGGAGCGGATCAATATCTCCACGATGACCAACATTCTCATCATCACCACCCTCAACTACATCATCATCACAATTTTAAATATCCTCATCACCAACATCATCATATTGAACAACATCATCGTCATTATCAACAACATCATCATCAAAATCATCACCCCCACAACCATTAGCTCGACCACCATTAGGACCCTTGTTGGAATCAATCAAGGAAAATTTAAAGAGTTAATTGATACCATATGTGAGCAAAAAGTAATACAATACTTCAATATATGTTATTGAATTATAACTGAAACAAATTTGAGGATTTTTTTTTCGACCATCTTACATCATTTACACACATGTCTACTTCTTTTGGTCTACTATAAAACTATTTCTGTTTCATTAGCTATGTACGTATGATATCTTTCCATATCTATGGTCTGAGAGGTTTTAGATGATCCCAATTTGGACTAAAACATAGTGGGTATGATGTTTTTCCTGAGTTGACATCAGACTCCTGCTAGAGATCCTCACCTAATACCTCATAGAAAATGATCATTTTTTCATTATTTTTCATATTCATTATCATAGAGGGCCTCTAGGGTAGACAATTCCAAATATAAAAAAGTTATATTATTATGAATTTCATGTTGATGTGGTTTATGAGGATATTATAGGGAAGGAAAGGGTATGAAAAGTGTTTTTTCATGGTCTAAGAGAATCCCAAATCAATCCCATTAATGTAGTATGAGGAAGTGTCAACTCTGGTGGAAGAGAGTATCCAAAAACATATGATAAAGGCTATGATCATTTAATTATATATATTATAAAAGGAAAATATTGTAGTTGTTATACTCACTAGGGTATGTAGAGGAGGGAACCCAGGCTCCCGCATCTATCAATTAACATCAAATAATCACTTCCTTCGATATTATGATGTATTTTTCATAATATTCAAAATAATGAAATGTACATATTTTATAAACAATTTTTAATAATCATTCATACAAATAATAATTCAATGAAGTCAAAAATAATTTTATAACAAATTTTAGTATCAATAATTTGAAACCAAGTTATATTTTGAAAAAAACACCTTTACAATATAGTTTTTGGAATTGAAATGAATTTAATTAAATGCAACAATCCCAATAAATACTAAAACAAAAACACGATTCCAAAATAAAACTAAATTAAAGTATTTAAAAAAAATACCAACCTAAGAAAATCATGTCTTGGTAAATTAAATGAACTTTTAATATAATTGGTTTCTTTTAAATATTACCGACCACTACATCATTTTCAACATCAACTCTCACAGTGGTAAAATTTGATTCCAAAAACGAAACAATTGAATCAAAAAAAATTGGACCATCTACAGGGCCAATTTTTTCCTAACATCATGAAAAACATGTCTTCGTATAACTTCATTAATTAAACCATACTCAGGTCAGAGATAATCCTTCCCATAATGCTCCTAATTTTCCATTTTTACCAAAATGCATGGTTCGTCGATAGACATTAATCAAATCATTTCAATAATATTGAATAAAAAATTATGAATAAATATACCATGTTTCATCATTGAATCAACCAATTTATATTTAATCTTATTGACTTTACCAGGAGAGTAGTAATCCAATATCAATATTTTCTCAACAATTATATAATGATACACATATGCATATCAGGTCTGAATATCTCATGCACTGATATAATATTCCATGGTAGCATTTAACAAAATTCCATCATATTTTTTTCTCATTTTCACCACTTGATTAATTATAAAAAATTTATATGTATTGATTTTTAAATACATTCATTCAAAAACCAATGAATTAGGAAAAAAATTGAGATTTATAAATTATTTGGAAACATAGACAACATATAAACTCAACACCTCAAAAAAAATATGAATAATACAATTAAATAGATATCTATTATAATATCTCAACTCGGATCACCATTAAGACAGTGGTCGGCCCATTCACTACATGACCTTAAGCGCACCACCCAGTATGCCAGTGGTTTCCATCTAGCAGTGAGGGTGTAAAAATAGTCAGTGGGGATACTATATCATCTTATCAAAGTAGTGTTGCAGTATAACATATTAAATAATAATAAAAATTGAAAGGAGTAATACATAATCAACAATGCAGTGGAGGACAGATTTCATATAATTGAACAAAAATGGCCAACACCAGTTTATACAATAAACTAAATATTGACATTGAATTGATATAGGATGGAATGAAATAAACAACATAACATGATTTTTGAATATAATAGAATATAGTACTCAAGTAATGAAAAGAACTAAAATCACAATGACGATCTCCATGAGCATCCTAAGATCTAGATCAGAAATTTTCTCATAACTCCCGGGTACAAGTAAACAACATCAAGAAAGGTCCATGGACTGTTGAAAAAGAATGGTATGCTTGGATAGCCATCTTAAATGGTGGACGGAGTAGAGTGAGAGGTCTAAATCTCAGTAGGCCATTACCACCAGTGTCCAACCGAATCTCGACAGTGTAATATGAATTAAACATGGTTCAAGAATGAAAACATTAAGTAAGTAAAACATTTTAACTAAATAACTAAGTACTAGATTTAACCCTTAGCTAGTGTCTGGCAATTTAAGCAATTCACTAATTGAGTATTACCATTTTATTCATAAGTCAAATGTGAGTAAGTTTCCTACTAAGTCCAAGTAGTTTCCTTCAAGGCAAAACATGGAAATGTATTGACTACACCAAATGGGCTTTAGCCCTAGAACCTACTATTCATTGATGGACCCAAGAAGTCTATCCAAGGAATCTAGTGATAGTATAAGTAGTGAAGGTCCCCAGATATAATAAATAAACCTGACAAAGATATCTGGTGAGGGAGTTCTGTGGTAAAATCCAAGGTAATTTAAATCCCAAGGACACTATCTCAGTAGTATATGTGTTTAGATGGGGGTTAAGAGTGTAATTCAAGAAGAATAATCTAAGGCATTAAAAAAAGGCTCCTACTAAGTCCAAGGAGTGCAACCATGGTAAAACGGGGCTATGCAAGTAATGGGTCGAAGGAGTATATCGAAGCCACCAAATTTCCAATGCTGGATCAAAGGAGTGTATCCAAGACATCCTGTAGTAATACATGGGGGACACTACGACTATATAATAGGAATCCAAATGTAATAAAATAAACGACATCTATGTGTGTATAAACCTTAACAACCCGTCCTTGAATTCATATTGGCGTTCATGACATATCGTGGTATTCTCCAACTAGAAACCATGACACCCACAAGTCTAACGATTATTATTTAAATAAATAAGTCATGTAATGATTCATTTGGATCATGTTATGCCTTCAATTAGTATGTATAGAACATGATGAATTGAAACCATTTATTTTTTAGTTTATGCCTTTCCCTCCATTAGCGTGGAAATGTCAATTAGCATTGAAACCATTTAGTAAAATTCAATAAGGAATTTTCCAATATCATGTTTCCCACTGTTACCTTCCCATAACATGGTAACGATGTCTATATATATGGAACAAATTATTCTCTCATAAACCTAGAAACATCGATGGAATTCCTACGTTGGAGTCCATGTATCTTTCAAGTTATGAGTATTAAAACCCATTGATCCCATCATGGAATTCCAACTTGGGACCCCATGTGTCACCCAAGGTGTGATTAGCATTCAAAACTTCTTAAATCATTTTTGGAATTTTTTGTGAGGGTAAAAAAAATTTCATGCACAATTTCATTAACTCAACCCATTCCTTTTATAAATAACATGTCAATTGCATTTATGAAGCTCTAAATATCCATGAAAACATGGAAAATTACCTACATGTATATTTCAAATCTGAAACTGGACCAAACGCTTAGATGGTGCTTCAGTGAATTAATCAATTAAAAAGGGAAACATTGTTTTTAATTCCATTTGGGCCATGTCATAAACATGTTGTATCACAACATAACATCAATGCATATAAATTGTAAACAAGAAAAGTCAAACAAGGAAGATCATACCAATAATTTATTATCTTGAAGGTAGTGCACCACCATTAGAGGGGTCTTATAATAAAAACATGATATTTCTTACCACAAAAATCATTTACTACATTTAAAATTTTATAGGAAACATAGTAAATTCACATTTAAGAGGCATTCAATTTAAACACTTCACTGCATGGAATTATTTTATAATAAAAGTGCAGTAAACAATTTATTTATGCATTTATAAAAATTGTGGACTTGGAAAGCGACCCTACCATGGGTGGAACTAAACCACCCACTCGGCTCTGGTGGAATTCATACACAAGAACAAAACCCACTCATGTGCATATTCAACTATATATATTTGTGTATACCCTTAACCCATTTCAAGTTTTCCCCACACCAGGAGGTAATACACACCTGGAGTATATACACCTACACATAAATACATACATACATATATATATATACATTCATACCTCTGTATATTCTTGTGAGCCATCCGAAGGCATAAAAAATCACTACAACAACACACGACATCCATAAACAGCATAATATATTAAAAAGGTACTTGTGAAACCATCCAATGGAATTAAATCCTTACCTCGGTTAGAGGAGATAATAAAAAACTATATGAACCCATGTGGAAAACCTCAACTAAATATAAAAAACATGACAGGGACTCATAAATAAAAAACTACAAAAATTTATCACATGAGAAACAAAACAAGAGGTGAAAACCTTACCCCAAAAACAAACCGAAAGACCAAAATCACCGGAATCGCCACGCCTTTGGTGAAGGTTTCAGGACCATACCCCAACACACCCGTAGAGATTATTCGCCTGACCTACGATCCAAGGGGAACCAAAATCGAGATTAACCTTAATACTATATGGTTTGGTTGAACCCCGTGGGGTAAGGATTGGGCTGATTCGATGATGGGAAAAGGAAGGAGAAGGGGGTGAGAACCGTACCATAGAAAATCAGAGAAAAAATTAGAAGAATTGATAGACAGAAGTCAATCCATGAGGCATTTTTTAGGAGGAGTAGTCACACACACTTCTCAAAGGGGAGCACCTTAGTGTGTTACGATTCGAGGGAGAGAGGGTTAGGGTTGAGTGATTTATTTTCTTATTAATTTTATTTATATTAATTTATTTTAATTAAATTCTTAAAAAATTCTGACATGATGGTTTAAACCACATGGTTTTCCAAAATATGGGAAAACTATGCAGTGTATTCTCATTCAAACTCATTACCCTCATGGGATAGGTGCAAGGTTTAGGAAAAATTATGGGCATCCCATGAACAGATCCACTTTCCCTTTTAAAATAGGTCACATGGTTACCTATAGGGGGTATCATGGTATGGAAGACCATGTGAAAGTTGTGTGCCTTCTTCTGCTTCTTAAAACACTAGTTCTTTTTTGGTCTGATGCTCCCAAAAAATCTAGAGCCACACGATAAACTTCTCAGGCCTTCTCCACATCCCAAAAATAACTCTTAGGAGTGATCTGACTCTCATAATAATGTTATGATGTTCGGTTTAAAAACAGGGCAGTTTAGGAAATTAAAAAGTTCCAAAAACCTCCATACTTTGTGTCTGGTTAAAAAAAGGATTCAAAAATCCACCCACCATAAAGAAATCTTGTCTCTAAGAAGAATTCGGGAACAATGTAAACATCACTCAACCGAAAAGGGTCCTGATGATTTTTTCCAATAGTTTCATTGTGTTAGAAACACCCAATCAACCTTAATAATTTCCAATGAAATATTCACTCCATCTATTAAAACCCGATCTATCACTCAATGTTCAACATAATCATTGAAAAAAATCTTACATGATCCCGTTCAGATAGAGATTTGTTCACACCATCATCTTGATAGAAATTCGATCGATGGTGCTCAGAACCATATGTCTTAACTTAATAAGGGGACAATTCAATGTCACATTTCCTCCACCTTTAGTATTTTTATACATAGCATAACTCTAAGTGTTATTTTGTCACTCCGGGCTAGATTTTGTAAAATGGAAACAGTCAAATTTGCATCGACCTAATAGAACTAGTCGTGAAATCAATATCAATAGTCATTGCTGAACATGAAAGCACACATTCATTCACCTAGAAACAGGATTTAAAACGTCCAATTTCAACTGTAAACATCAATTGAAGAGAAGAGATTGGGTCAAGCCACTAGGCCGATGTATATTTTAGAATTCTGGCTTAGGATACCAGAGCATTTCAAATGAAATGGTTGGAGTCCATGAGTCCAAACAAGTCATTCCTACATGGGAGCCCAAGAATCACTCAGGATATATTAAACCTCGAGGAGAACCATGCTTAGGGTGGAACACAGAAAAAACCATCCAACATGCTCAAGAGATTTTAGGGATTCAGTGTGTTGTAATACATGAAAGTTCTTAGTGCTTAAAAATAACATTAAGATAGGGGACATGATCATCTCTTAAAAAGAGTACACTAAGAGGATTTAAGATGGGGTTTTCAGTTACCCACCTAGAAATTGGAAGGTAAAACAATCGAACAAAAACAAGGTCATGCAGTCGAGCAAGCACTAACACTAATTAAGACATGAATGCCTCTAAAGAATTCAATGAATATCCAACCATTTACCACTGGTTCTCTTAGGTGTTCCTTCTACATGGATGGGACCATTTACCAAGTTCCTCACGACACTACCCCCTTAGGAGTGTAATAGCCTTAAAGGATGGAAACTAGAAACTCATAATTTTGATATATTTAGCAATGACATTGACATGTAAAAACAACTGATTCTTTCAAAATCGAGTCCATGTATTGGATTGGAACCGATTATTTAACACTCAATCCACGCAACCTGGAGATGACTAGAGACCGCAATCAATAGTACAAGAAGAATTATCTCAAAGTGATATTTACTCACACAACCATTTTCCTGGACGATGCCATTACTAGTTGTCCATTACTAAGAAGAAGAAAGGATCAAACGACCTTTAAAGCGACCATCCTTTCCCGAGGCACATCTAACCAACTAAAAAAGGTAATTTCTCACTTATTGAGTGCATATTAAGGTAATGAAATACATGACCACCCATCTGAACATGGTTGTCACTTTAAAACTGAATATCATACTTGGGACAATGATACTCAATCAGCACTGAGAGTGAGAAAGGTCACAACTTTAGCAAGGCATCTATGTTATAAGGGTTCTACCTACCAGAGGTTATCTCCTTACAAAAAAATTTTAATACCCGACACCGGGTTACATCAATCAAAATTCACTAGGCTCAAAATACAATCATAAATTTCTTGCTAAGGTAATGAATCCCCAGAGGAAGTACTCACACTTCCATTCCATGGAAATTCAAAGAGAAGTCCAATATACCCTTACAAAGGGATTTTAACATTGGAAACCAATACAGGTTCCACTTCCAATCCTCTTATATTTAATCACATTTTATCATTAAATCATCAAAATATTTAATCAAAACATCAATGTGCAATTTTTTCTAAAAAATTACAAGGTACTTGATTTTAACCAATGCCAAAGGGGGAAAACATTCATGTTTTATAAAAACCCTATATTAGAAAATTTTATGTTAGTTGTTATCCAGTAATTTTCAGGAAACATATCAATAAAATTCCTTTTAAGTAGATAAGGATACCTACGGGGGTACCATTTGTACATTCCTGGGCTCTCATTAAAGCAACACAATAGAAAACACCCAAAATATTATATGTTAAACACCCAAAGGGGTCATCTCATAAAAACATTCTCCAACTATTCTACTTGGGTCCAGTTGCATTTTAAATGCTAACCATTTTATTTCAGATGAACATTAAACATATTTAACATGTTTAATAATTTTAAAAATCATTACTCCATTTCATTTAATATGGGTTTCCATTTTCCAATTCATGAAGCACACATATAGTCCATGGTTTGGAAATTAGCTCCTATTAATCGGTATGAGTGTCAATTCAAAAATTAACATGATCAAAATCAAAGTACAAGTTATATGGGTGGCCACCTAAAAATATTCAAATTACCCATTCAATTTAGATTTTGGCATTTGGATCCCTTTAATCAAACTAAATTTTCTTAACAATTGAATTTTGAAACCTTTACACAATGGTTAAAATACATATGTTACCTTTTCCCAACAAAATATTCCCATACACCTTACAATTGAAAACTGGATCCCATTTACCTATAACCAATAATTTAACCCATGCAACCCTTTACATATTTCAACGTATGCTAGCATGTATCTACAAGAATATAGAAAATAAAAACGTGATGAAATCATAGAAACATGGAAATTTAATCACAATAGAATGCTAAGTTGAGCAATAAGAATATAAGGAATGATAATTTATTACCTAAAAAAGAATTAATATAATCATGGAATATTAATAAGGCACCAGATAATACTTATCAGGAAACCTAATAATGCAACTACATGGCATGGCATATATACGTGGCATGTTAATTTTTATATTCTTAGTATGGCCCATGTAATGAAACATCCTTTCAATGTTAGGCCAAGTAATGTTTCCAAAATTACAAAAAACATAAGGAGTTTAATGTAATCTAGTCAGTCATTGTTAAATCATTTCAAGGGTAATAGAGAACAACATACATAACAATCCCAACCTTGACCACATGGCCATTCCTCTTATGTGGGGTGTTCAGTCCCAAGCATGAAAATTAAGAAAGCACTGACACTTTCTTATTCTCATGTCTATAAACCCCAAATTGTAATAAAAAGGAAAATCCAGCCTTTGATACCACTTTATAACATCCTGACCCGGCTCATCACTATGAAGGTGATCAAAACAGTTACCACATGACCTCAAGCGCATCTCCACATATGCCAGAGGCTGCCGAATAGTAGTAAGGGTGTATGAATAGTCATTGTTGAGACTATACCCTTTTATTAGAGTTGTCCAGGGGTATAACAGAGTAAATAATAAACTGTAGCCGAATCAGTAATACGTAATAGAAACCATAGCCGAAGACAGATTTCAAATAAATGTACAAATGTATCCAACACCAGTTAATTCCCTAAATTAATGCATGACATTATATTGGTACAAGAAAGAATCTAGTAAACATCAGAACAAGATTTTTAATATATTACAATGTACGACTCAAGTACATAAAAGAACTAAAATCCCAATTCAGTTCTCCATGATAATCCTTAGCTTCAACTCTGTCTTTTTCTCCTAACTCCTCAGAACAAGTGAACAACAAAAATCAATGTCCCAGGACCTATGAACAAGAATAGTATACTCTGGTACCCCAGTACAATGATAGCACAAGTAGGGTGATTGATATAAATCTCAGAAGGTTGGCACCACTGTTGTCTATCCCATTCTCGACAGTGTAAAATAAAATAAACAAGGTGAATGCATGCGTATATAAAGTAAGATGTATACTGTTACTAAATAACCAAGTACCTACATCAGCCTTTAGATAGTGTATGGACATATATATAGTTCATTAATTGATTATTACAATTTCATTCATAAGTCACATGTGATTAAGTCGTGTGCCGATTCCCAGGAGTTTCCTCAAAGGTAAAACGGTGCTTAGCAATGACCGGGCCGGATGAGATTTAACCGTGGCACATACTTGTCAATGTTGTTCCCAAGGAGTGTATCTGGGACATCCTATGATAGTATATGTAGTGTAGGTCCAAATAAGTAACAAGGAAACCAGACAAAGATATTTGAATAGGCAGTTCTAGGATAAAAACCAAGGAAATGAAAATCTCACAGAATTCTATATCATTATTTTCTGAGTCTTTCTAAGGGGTAAGAGTCTAATCCATGGAGAGGAATCCATGGAATTCCCCAATAAGGTTCCTACTAAGTCAAAGAAGTGCATCCAAGAAAAAACAAAGCAAAGATAGGACTGGGTCCCAAGAGTGTATCCAAGGCACCTACATGTCAATGCCAGATCTAAGGATTGTATCCAAGTCATCATGTAGTACAACTTGGGGGAACTAACATTAGTATATGAGGAATTGAAAGGTAAGAAAAGTAATGGGATATATGTGGGCCTGAACCATAGAAACTCATCCTTAAATTCATAATGGGGTACAAGATTGATCATGGTGTTCTCCGATCCAAAACCATGATATTCATGAGTCTAACCATTCTTATTTAAATAAAGAATTCATATAATGATTCATTTGGTTAATGTCTTGCCTTCAATTAGTATGGATAGGTCAAGTATATTTGAAGCCATTTATTTATTGGTTCAATCCATGACTTCCATTAGTGTGGAATGTTTAAGTAGCATTTCATCCGTTTGTAAAAATTTATTAATGTATTTACAAAAGTTAATGTCCACACAGGTACCTTCCCTTAACATTGTAAGGGTTTCCACAGAGGTGGAACCAATTAATATCTCATGAACCTGGGTCCCTCCTTGTAATTCCTACATGGTAATCCATGTATCTCAAAAGGTATGAGTTTGAAACCCCATTTAATCCATAATGGCATTCCTACTTGGGAACCCACAGGTCACTCAGGGTGTTATTACCATTCCAAACATTTGAAAACAATTTTGGAAATTTTCTTTGATGGTCAATAATTAAGCATTAGAAATTAATTTAAATCAACTAATTATTTTTATAAAAAACATGTTACTTGCATTTATAAGGTTACAAGTATCCATGAAAAATGTAAAATTACATACATGGGTAATTCCAATATGAAACTGGACTAAACACATAGATCGTGCTTTGGTCCTTTAATAATTTAAAAAGATAAAAATAGTGTTTCAAATTCCATTAGGGCCATGTCCTAAGCATATCATATGACAAAATAACTTCAATTATTAAGAATCATAAACATTAAAATCCATGAGATAAATGTATAACCACAAAGTTTTAGCTTGACGTAAGCACAACTCAATTGGAGGGGTTTTATTATAAAAAAAGATATTGATTACCATACAAATAATTTACTATATTTATCATTTTAAACAAAACATGCTAAATTTTCATATAAGAGGAATTTAATATAGATACTTAACTTCATGGAATTTATTTCTATTAAAAGTGTAGTATGAAATTTATTAATGCATTTAAAAAAAATTAGGACATCGAAAGTGACCATACCTTGTGTTGGAACCAAGCCATCCACTCGACTCTTATAGATTTCTAACTCAAGCATACCAACCACTCATGTGCGTATACATCTATATATATTGGTGTATACCCTTACCCTATTGAATTTATTCCCCACACCACGAGGGAATACACACATTGAGAATATATACCAATATATACACACACACACACACATACCTCTTTATATGTCAGAGATCCTTCTAAAGGAACGAAAACTCACTACAACAACACCCGACAGCCATAAACACCAAGAGATACAAATAAGTAAAGTGTGAAACCAACAAATGGAATCAAATTATTACCTCAGTTGGCTACGATTAACCAAAAATAGATTAAATCTTGAAGAAAACCTCAACTGAGTACAAGAAACGTTATAGGGACTCATAAATACCAAAATCCCAAAATTAAAAATATGTGAAACAAAAGTGGATGTAAAAAACATATCCCAAAACCAAACCGATGGACTGAAATCACCAATACCGCCTCACCATTGGAAGTTGTTTTCATAACACACACCAACACACCTATAGAGATTATGCACACGACGTACGATTGAAGGGAAATCAAAATCAAGATTAACCCAAAAAATATAGGGTTAGGCCGAACCCCATGGGGTGACAATTATGCAGATTCGAAGCTCGTGAAAGGGAGGATAAGGGAGATAATACCTTACCATGAACAATTGGATAATAAATCAAAAGAAACAACAGACGAAATTCGATCTAAGTGTTGTCTGTTGGGAGGAGGGTTCATACACACGGCTCAAAGGGGAGTCACGTGGTGTGTCATGATTAGAGGGAGATAGGGTGAGAGTTGAGTGATTTATTATCATTTTAATTTTATTTTATATTCTTTTAATCAAATTAAATTCATTAAAATATCCTGACAACTTGGTTTGACCCACATGGTTTTCCAAGTAGTGCGTATACTATTTAGAGTCTTCTGCTTCCAAGACTTTCCCTACATGTGCTAGGTGAATATTTTAGGAAACCATGTGAAGCACATAGGGAAGGACATTGTATCTTATAAAAGGGGACACATGGTTACTTGTAGGGGGCCACACGGTTTGGAAGAACCTATTAAAACTGTGCTCCCTTTTCTACTTCTTAAAACACTTGTTGTTTTTCTATTCCATAGCACTTGAAACATCCCTATGTACTCAGTAAACTACTTGGGAAATCTCCCATTCACAAAAAAATCACTTAGCAGTCATCCAACATGTATAATTATCATCCAAATATTAGTTTTAAAAATGATGAGTTTAGGAAATGAATAAGTTAAAAAACCATCATACTGTCGGTCATGATAAAAAACATGGGATTCTTTATCTATATATTATGTTAAATAAATTAATGTTCACACCTTATATTTAAACCAAGTTATAAAATATTTTCTATAAAAAACAACACTCTTTCTCAAAGGTAATGATTTGTGAACCCTACTCATAATTTTTTTATGTTCCACAAATAAAATGATAAAATATTATAAGTTATATGAAACAAGAAATATTATGTGATACAATATAAATATCCAAATAACTTACTTGATTTGGTCATAAATGAAACCATAGTTAAATAAGGATTTTTGATGTTCCATATCGCACTCTTGAAGGTTCAATGTAGCTATTATATTTGAACCATGAATTACACCTATATTGTTACAAGAAATGAATGAGGTTTCAATTACCATATACTACTCATCTTCATTTATCATTTTCCTGCTATGTCTTTTTCCCACATCATTTAAATACATTTAACAAAACTCCATAACTTCATGATCCATATCACCACTCTTAATGGAACATTGAGTATAATTCCTTCATAAAACATAATATTCTTTTGTGCATATCATTAATTAAGTAAGATACATCCACCTAAATAAAATGTGTCACCCATGAAGTGTTTGAGTTTAAATATGAACTGTTAATAGAAGCATGAAGGTGAAATGTCATAGAGGAAATTTTTTTCAAAATCACACTAAATTAATGTTTTATGTTTCTACATGTTATTCCAGAATACATTTGATAAAATTTTATAATAATACTTTCAGAAAATAGAGCATGAAAATTATTTTCACCCTTACATAAATATATATTAAATTCCAATTTTTTTTAGAATAAATTCTTGAGTACGGATATGAAAATCCTTATGTTTTTGGAATTTACATTCGAATCTCTTCAATTTAATCATTTAGATATATTGCTGGAATAACCATAAAAAATATTTATATTCATTAATACAAAAAGAAATTGATTTTCCTCTAATGGTGTCATCAAATAAGAATCACATGAAACATTCCATTTGGTTTCACCCATGAACACATGATGCAGGTCTAGTCGAATAACCCAGTCCAAAATGACCTTGTGAGATCAGAATTCATATTTCATCTTCCCCATTATATTTAGTAGAATTTAATGAAAATTTTCACATATATATTTTTTCCAATTTAAATTATGTCTAAACAATGATGTAAAAAATTAGTAGAACAATAAGGGAACTCATAAAGGAAAATTATTTTTTCCAATGGAATGTGAATTCAGTGTAAGCATTATTTATCTTTTTATATTTAATCTTATCGTTCCCTACTGAAAAACTGAGATAAATCAATGAATTAGCACATTATATTTGTACATACATTGAAGTGGTTGATTAATGTAAATTTAATTATCTAACCTCTGATGATTATTCCTCTATTGATGATCAATTTATAGAAATATTAATTTCTTCATGAAACTGATACCATTCTGATTCTTAAGTCATAATGAATTTATTTTCTTTGTATGGTTAGGATAAGTTAGTTTTCCCTTTATGCTCTAACCCAACATCTATGCATATGATGTTAAAACATTTATATTCCATAGAAATGTATCATGCATCTAAAATTTATTTTATGAATAATTATCAAATGTCTGCACACCCGTATACCATATTTTCTTCAATGCTATTATTAAAGAGTTCAAGTGGATGCTTATATCATCATTAGGATTTGAAAGTACATAAATAATAATTCTTAACAGAGTGGTTTTTTTTATTTACATCCGCGTTGGAGGATTATAAGTGTGAATAGAAACATTCTATGTGTTATGAGTAGTAAGAATATAACAAAATGGATTTAAAACATAATTGGATAAACCCAACATGACATCATACACCTCTACTGAAAAATAAGGATTTTATGAATCAAAATTAATCCCTGATAATCCACTAACTAGATGAAAAAACTCTTCATTAAATTTAATTCTCGCAACACCATGCATTCTCATATTGGATGATATTTCAACATATATGATTAGATTTTGATTAATGGGATTCAATATAATGTACCAAATTATTTTTTGTAGCACAAGAGATGGTGTTCAATTTTCATTGACATCTATCGAGATGTACCACACTCATTATAGTCATTATGGTCTGTTTTTTCCACCAAATATAAACTACAGTCTTTCAGGAAATCATGAACATTATTAGTGGATAATCCAATATGCTTAATTATCGTTGATTACTAATAGTGTTTTGAGGGAATATCTACTCCATTAGGAATAAATTCCTTTCAAAATGTATGAATATAATCAATTGAGGTATTAAAAATTTCGTACATGGTTTTTCCATGACATAATTAAGTTATAAATTTAAAAATATCCCTTTTAGTACATTTTGGATACACTAGAGTTATGGCATCATCCATAAAATATATCACTCTCTCAACATTAACATCTTCACATTTTTTCAAATGTTTATTGATTTTATTTCCTTCTATAACATTCATACTATACCCATTTTGATGATGCACAAATGGAAAAAAAAATAAATAAAACTCTTCATACAAATTATTTCATTTCATTCATGAAGTGTAGAAGATTGTCTCATCTCTCCATGTTGATACCAAACATATTAGTTTTTTTAATTATAGATTTTTTATATGGTATATAACTTCCTCACATCTTAACCATTCTCTTGAAACATATTTATAGCATGGATTTGATATATAACCAGTATCAGAAGCATTATTAAATGAAAAATAAAATTCATTTAAAAAAAATTGAAACTCGATCGAAATGTGATATGTATGATTCATCTAGATTATTTCCATTCTAATAAATGAAAAAAATGATATGTTCTAATAAACAATGTAAACTATAACAAAAAAAATTCATTGTAACCAATTTTAATATTAAAGTAATCAATGTATACTAGTAGTTAAAAAATAATGAAAAATGGAAATAACATATGCTATAATCAATAACTAATAATAAAAAATGTTATTTTGTATGCCTAAAATTTTTCAATTCAATATCATTTTGGATAAATTATATAACATTGAGAAACTATAATACATATTATTTCATTATACTCCTATATTGTTTAATAATCGAACCATTTCTATCTATTCCTATACTCGATCAAGTATATGAGAAGGAGTAAATATAATTCGTGATCAATAGTGGATAGAAAAAAGTTATAATGACAACAACATACACAATGGAAATTATTTAACATTAAAAAAAATAAAAAATAAAAAATAACACTACCAGGGAACCTAGGATGAAAATTTTATATATTTTTCATTAATACATATGAAAAAATGGTTTTTGAAATAATGGACATTCAAATATATATTAATAACATAATGAAATATTAAATCCAATATAAAACATAAAGTCAGAAAAAATAAATATAATAAATATCTTTTAAATATATCCAACTATCGTATCAAACATATAAAATAATGGTAAATGTCGATTTGATGACAGAGAATATTGAATCATAAAAATGAAAAAAAAAACAAAAGTAGAATAGATTACAAACTTCATCAACTCATATCTATGATTAAGTATGTATGTAAAATTTATTATCCCATCCAATCAAGAAAAATAATTTCAATACGTATTATCTGAAGTAATATCATTTTTATTACATTCTGGAAATAACACCAAGTCTATAAACACACAAATAGTGTATAAAGGTTGTAAAAATTTATTCCCATTAGGATTCTAGAAAATTTTCTATATAGAACCATTCAGAAAAATATATTAAATTCATTTAATAAATTAATATAATTATGTAACCATTAAATTATATGAAATTAATGAATCAAAATAAAATCTCATATAAATCATTTTAACTCAAAATTAAAATTCCAAAAAAAATATTTATAAATAAAAAAAATCTATTTTTTGGTTTTCTCCAAGATATCATTAAAGATTAATGAATTTCAGAATGAATGGATTTTCATGATCCAATAAGTCAATACATAAACTAAAATTTTCCCTCTATCCAATGCATCATATTCAAGTATACATGATGTACATATCTAGTTAATAATCCAAACTAGTGAAGGTATCCAAAAAAGAAATATCCAATGCATAATACTATTTTAGTCTATCATATCTTGATTTTATTTTAAACTATGGAAATGATATGTAATGTGTATCCTATCATAGATAGTGTACATATTTATTGAATCCAATTTAAAATTAAACTCTCTTCCTTGATGTTTTATAAATAGATTCATTAATTAATATGATAAAAAAATTTACAAACCCCTCACCTTATCTCTAAAACCCATTCAATTAAATATCTCATTTCCATATTTAAATCCAATAATAGTTAGTCGTCAAAACAATATTTTATAAAATGATAATTCATAATATAAAAGGGTATATTATATAAAATAAGTGAATCCTAAAATTAATACTCTATTGAATCAAGAAAAACTAACGCGCACCATTTGAAAACACTTTTTAAATCATTATATTAAATTTTAATAATTATATTAAAATCATTCCATAAATAAAATATTATTTATTTCATGGTAGACCAATATTATCATTCCTTAAAACACATAGTACTTGACATTTACTCAAAATATAATTTAGAGGGAACCCACACAACAATAAATACACCACATCATACAACCAAACTAAAAAATTCCAAAATATCATAGGCATCATTATTATACTCTAACAAAAATAGACATAACCAATCAATGGATACGAACTCAAAACAACAATTAAAATTTGATAAAAAAAATATGGAATAAAAAAATGTCACAAAACATAAAAGAACATAAATTTTCTTTCAAAAAAATTAAATTGAATTGGAATGGTTTACTTATTATCTTGGATGAAACTCCTAAAGTCTATAATGTAAAAAACATTAAACAAAAATCACTAATTATATATTTATGAAGTTTAAAAAAATATTGTCTTATATCAACCACATGATAATAAAGATAAAAATAATAACACTACTAAGAAGAAGAACAGAATGATATAGAACTTAGTTATGTGATGTGGAAGATAATTGGAATCAAAAAATTATTTAAATGGAAGAGATCATTGGAGGATATGGGAGTTTGGAACTCTCTTGGGTGGCCACACACTAGGGTGATATGGAATTTAAGGAATCAAAGGGGGTATTCCAATGTTCAGATAAAGAGGGGAACATGGGGATTCTAATGATCACCTGTGGGGATGGGTGACTCTGATGGTATCCTAAGGGAAGGGGGAAGAAGAGCTTGGGAATTAAAAGATGATGGGGGAGGGGGTAGACCGAGAGAGGATGCATAATTAAATATCTATACCCATTGATTTTAAAATACCATTGATATAGATGAACCTATACCAATGGTTTTTAATAACCGTGGTATTAGTTTTGGGAATACAATCTATAAGCACAACATTTCTGAACCCTTGATATAGATCCATTGGTATTGAGTTTTTTATAGTAAAATAAAAAATACATGTTATATCAAATAAAAATATATATATTTCTATCTTTATGTGGCATAAATCGGACCAAGATGAAATTTACATGACGTAAACGGCTATTATTGTGTGTGTGGAATTAAATACACATTACTGACATATATGTCATATATTTTATGATATATAATTTATAAAATACTTCATACACATTTATTATTGGTGAAAAATATCATATAAATATTCGATATTAGTATGGTATGTAATCAAATATATTAAAGTATATTTGATAATATATAAGGGATGTGTTCCCCAAACATTGACAGGAATGAACAGAATTTAGAAGGGAACATAAACTAGTCCCAATATCAATCAAATAACATAATAAATTTTTTATGGAAAAGAAATTCCATGAGAAAATCAATGAATTAATTAGTATAGGTATCAATAAATAATGAATCTATTATAGCCTATGATGTTTCTAAATAAGTGTTATACAATACATAACAATTTCATCTAGTTATTGGAATAGTACCTAGAAATTCATAATTTCTCAGCATATAAATTTTAATATTCATATTATAGTGTTACTATAATTTTTTTCAAAAATATGGAAGATGATAATTTAATAAAAGCAAGGATATCATTTCACGATGAGTTTTATGCCAGGAGATTGTGTCACATATCAAAGAGTATTCTTCCAATATATACATGGAATGAATAATAAAAATATATATAACTCAGTGGTATCATGATCATATCATGTGAGATATAATATTTTTTTCTAATAGAATGTTTGGTATAGTTAAATTGGGGGTGTTGAGATTGTGGGTGCCAAAGACCCAACAAGAGTTCCACATTATTATTAATATATCATGTATCTCTAGAATTATGCATGATTTTTTATTACTAACTAGTGTTGTTAATTCACTTTATTTTATTTACATGATAATTCAATTTTATTATTTCTTTTTTAAAATAGATGTATTCAATATAATCATTAATTATAATCTAAAGGTAATAAGACAAAAACATTAAATGCATGTCATATAGTCTAGAGAAATCATAGTTATATGACATTAAGGACGTATATCAATTAGGTTATGGTGGATCATATCAATTGATATTTAATCTCATAAAGATCACACATGGAGACAAAAAATATTAGATATCATGACTACAGTCTGTAAAATATGAAGACCACATGTTTCAAAATTCATTAGATGTTCCTATTTACATGCACATGTACTATTCAATTTAGATGAAATAAATATTTATGTATACTATCGGATAATGTAAAATTATTAATGATAAAAACCCTGATATTAATGTTAAGTAATTATATCATATATTAGTGAGAACATTAGTGGTATGTAATTGATTAAACGATTTTCATAAAACATTTCCTTTCAATAAACTAATATATATCTTAGTCTTAGTTTTCTAAGATGTTTGTATCTTATCAAATATCATTTCCATTATATAATAAGGAAATAATATCTATAATGGTTATTATAAGGATAAATAATGCATTTCTGTATAATTACGTAGAGTGGGAATTATCCAATATGAAACATTCATGTCAAAGATATTCTATTATATAAATAACTTTATATGATGTTTTTTATATCTGAATTATAATTCTCTCAATAGGATTATTGATATATAGTTCAGTATCAATTTTATTGTATGTGTATAATTCCCTACTATCTAGATAAGAGGATAAATATTCATGGAAAATGGTATTCACATGTTCCAACTAATAAAATTTATAAGAGATTGTGATGAAGTGTGTTTAACATGTAGGGGATGATGAATGTCCAATTATAGAAAATAATGAGTAAAAAATGTGAAATATAATATTTGGTTTTATAATATTATTAATTTAATTCATTTTATTAATTATTCATGCGTATGGAAATTATAATGGGTAACATAATGGAATAATATTTCTAAATAAAAGTTACTTTTCAGTTGTTTATTATAAAATTTCATGGTTAATGAGCTAATCCCATGTTTTATATTTTATCGAAACACGTGTAAAATTCCTATAAGTGAATGATAAGATATTCATTACATTAATAATTTTTTAATTAATAGGTGTATAGAATTGTAGAAGGTTACAACTCTGTAGGAACCCAAACACAATTTGTCAATGTATAACATAATAATATTATTTAAATGTATACTCAGAAAGAGTCACCTCTACCATTTTAAAAAATTTATTGATAGGTTTTATCCCCTTTCCCACTCTCTCATGTTCTAGAAATATATCAATATATGAATAAAGTTACATCGATTTTGATTCCTCAGATAAATTTTTTAAATATTATACTATCAAATGGAAGAGGTAACACCATTTTATTTCCAAAAATAACACTAGATAATTGAATGAAATGGATACAAAAAATGTGTTTTATGTGATAAAATTATATAGTAGAACTCATTTTTTAACATTATTATATTAAATGATGATATTGAGTAGAAACAATCTGTGTTGGGGAACCAAAAAGGTACCATTTTCATCTTTATTGGCTTATTTTTCCTTAGTCTTAAATTAAATATCAAATGATATGCGTGATCCTAGGAAAGGGTATATCGCATTTGATTCATCATCATTAATTTATGTCTTGAGAACCATAAAATTTAGTTTTTTCATTATTTATTAGAGAATTATGATCCAATAATCACAAGTTCATAACATCCTAGAATGACCTAATAATATAAATAATTAATAATATTTATAAAAATAAATATTTTCATATAAATGGAATTGATAAATCTATAAATCATAATAATATATTATAGGGCTCTATAATAAAATCATTTATAAATTGGTAAGAATTCAAAATATACTCAAACCAGTTTTTATTATGAGACTATCTGATTCATTGAAGGAATATATAATTTTACCCCCAACCCTCACAATATATTCCCAATGAATCCATAATTTGAAAATAATAAATCGATATGAGATTAAATTATAATTGTTCCCTATGTAAAATCCTATATTTATTATTTTTCCTTATTCATAAAAAAATACTAGGAATATGGATTGTAAATATATCATATATTAAATAGTTGTTAAAGAAATGTGGGAAAATCCATAAAAAAACATGTAATCTAGGGTTTTGATATAATATAATGTTAAAAACAGATTTTTAATTGAATATATATTGATTAGATGATATAAATAAAAATATATATGATATTTTACATTGGCTTATAATATAAATATTATGTTAAAAAAGATGGAAAAAATAGGGGAAGAGATTATTATAAAAATAATTTGAAAATGGAATAGTAGAGACCCCTTAAAAATGATATACACAAGGATCATAATAAATTTAAAATATTTGAAAAAATTTATATTATAGTTTCAAAAATATGATTAATAAATAGAATATGATAAAAATAATAAAGAAATGATTCATTGAATGAAATGATATTTTTAAGTAGATCCTTTATGTCAAGTCCCACCACTCAATGATTCTTATCCAAAACATTCTATATTAAATATGTTAATTATATATTTAATAACAATATTTACATTTATTTAATATATTTTCAGTAATTCACTATACCTTGACATTTAACTATTATATTATTTTGCATGTTTCCGACATTTGGAGTAGTGTGTTTTTGATTTATAATATTTTCTCTATACAATAAAAATGTTTGGTGGTCGGTGTAATATGGTTTCATAATCTAAAAAATAATAAATGTATTATTTTTATATATTTTCATTTTTATAAAATTTTAATTCCCATAATATATTAAAAATGGATGAATATTGGAAAACGTACATTGTTATTCATGTTTTTAGTAATTATAAGATTCATGATTGTTTATTTGTCAATATTTTAATTATAATTAAATTTTATCATTAAAAAATGTAATAATATCATGAATATTAAATAAATTTTGTAAATATACATTTAAAAGTGTCTATGTAAAATGGTAGTGGTTGATTTAAAACATCAATCATATTTGTGATTTAAAAAAACATAATGACTGAATGTTATAATCAATTATGAAATTAATTAGTATTAATTGTGAAATAATGTTATTATTATAATAGTATAAATATTTTTAAATATAATAAATTAGGAATATATTATTATTTATAGTATTAGGAATATACTGAAAAAATCATATTGAAATTAAAATGGAAAAAATATGACGGCATATTATCATTTGGAGATTGTTCTTTAGGATTAAATCTTAAAGACTCTTGGAATGAGTTTTTGATGACATAAAAACATTTAAAATTTAGATATATGGATTTATATAGTTTATTTCAAATATATTTTTAATATAAAGTTGTAAGAACGCTATAAATTTGAGATGTAAATAATGAATTGTTACATTCTATGTTAGTAAGCAACACTATTCTTTTTATGAAATGACCTGATTAGAACTCAGTAGTTATGCATGATTCTTAATGATTAGTTTAAGGTTTAGTGAACTATATATACGGTTTCTATGGTTTGTGCGATTCAAGAAAAATATAATGCAATTAATTTTACTTTCATGTTGAGATCATTATTAGTCATATATCTTACTGATGAGGCATGTGGTTGGGTCTATGACAGGACCACATAATTCATTAAGAATTATAGTAGATCCAAGAGAACTAGGACCCATGGGGGATATGGTATGATGATGTTCTGAGGATCGTTGATGATGTATGGTTTTTATAAATGGTGTAAGATATTATTCCCATAAAAATGTGTAATGGATCTATGTGATTTCTAGGTATAAGTTCCACAAAATAGATGATTCACTATAATGGGTGGGTATATAATACAATAGAAAGTGTTAATGTTGTAAAATAAATTTTGAAGAAAGTTTTCAATAATTTATAACATTATTTGTGGAATCCTACTTCCTTAAAACTATATAAATAAGGATAATTATCCTAGAATAGTTTTATTATGGTGGTCCTCCTTAGATGTTTCCCATGGTCTATTTTTAAGAATAAAATCACATTAAAATAACATATTTGAGATTTAATGGATATTCATTTTTAGAATAATAGTTTTTTAGGATTGTGTGAAAAAAATGAGTTGAATAATGTCTACATAGAAACTGGTGGTGATTGGTGGGCTAGTAACTAAGGATCAAAATGGTTGAAAGGGACACCAATAATGTTCAAAGAGTCCCCGATTTATCAAATTATGTTTTTAAGTCATTATAAATGAATGGAAGATAGGAATTTTGATTATACAAAAGGGTAGAGTCTATGAATAAAATTTTGGTTTAAATTAATATTTTTTTGGATTAATGTCAATAGTAATTATTATTCGAACTATATATAATAATGTATGTATGGGAGTTTAATTTAATCTTTATTTACATAATCTAGTTTTCAACTCATCATATATTTCAATTTTAATGTAAAATACATTTTAATCTAATATTTCATTATTCCAATAACACCTCTGAATTTTAGAAGTTAATCATCCTGTTATATAGAATATATTATAGGAAACACCCTGATATGATAAAAATTTTACTCCACATGAAATTAAAATATATTTCTTTTGAAAAAAAAATCAATTAATTTGATAGCTTGTGAAACATGAAACACCATGTTTAAAAAAAACATTATATAGTATTATTGTATGATCCAGAACATTTATGAAGGTGTCTCGAACTCATTTACATGAATTATTTTTTACTTCTTTTGTTATATCTCACTTTGGTATTTATAAGTTTAGTTTTTTTTAATTAGATTTTTTATAAAAGGAATTGGGCTAGTTTCGAGATTTCACATTTTTTCTATAAATGTGAACTAAGGCCAAAAACCGTTGGAACTCAAATAGAGAGGATTTTCATAGATGGTAAATATATTTTCTAACTATGATCCAATACTATATTAACTTTGTGACTCTATATGTGGAGGTTCATAGTTAGGGAAAACCATGTACCCCGACTATGAAACAAAGTGCACTGATTATTTAACCCCTAAATATTAGATTATAAATCCCCAAACACCCGAATACTTCCTAATTCAACCCAACATGACCATAAAAATATTTCCATCATTTTTTGAGGTTCCTAGATAGACTAAAATTTATTAGAATATATTTTAATGACAAATGGATTCCCGAATTAAAGATATTCACCTCTCTCAGTAAGAGATAGGCATCACTATTTGTTTTTTCTCTCTCTGACCTATATTTCCCTAATCCCTTGATGGGATTTTTTTCTCCAATGATATTGGATGTAGATCAAGTTTTTGATAGATGTAATCCCTTTGAACATTCAATTATTTTTCAAATCTAGATCATTTTTTTCTTCATGATCATGATTGTTCAGCTTCAATTAGGTAATTCCATTGGTAAGCGTTCATCATCAATTTTGACGTAGGTGGTATAAATTGAAAATACCATAATATTGTTGTAATAACAATTTTGAAATTATATAATTTTAATTTCCAATATTGGAAAATTGAATTGGAAATTTAATAGATTATATTTTATTTCCATGTGATTCAAATTTCTATTAAATTGGGGAAATTCAAATTGGTGAAATTTGATTGATTTATTTGTTAATTCATTAATGGATTGTAGTGAATATATGATTTAAAGGAAAATTGGGATTTTTCTAATTTCTAAATAATGTTATATGAATTAATAGATTGTTGTTTGAATTAGATTTCTGACATGTCCTTAACCGGTTAATGGGTTATATGAATGGAATAATGAAAAATGAATTAATAAGGAATTGATCATGTTATTTCATAGGATTATGTTTCACAATATTGAATTTATGTGATATATTATAATGATATACAATTATTTTAAATGATTAGGAATATGTAAATGATAATTATTGGGAATAAAATTAGTATATGTGATATATATGATTAATTTATATATGGGTGTAAGACACTAACTACTACTTCAATATCCCACATGTGTGATCGATTGATATATGATTGTGCAAGATGGACTGGTATATCAAAATCCATCACTTTTTATTAATTTATTTTGAGTGTGGGACATGGACCATTGCCTAAAAAAACACATGTATGATTTATTGATAAAGGGGAATGGGATAAGGACTGGTGCTTCAAAATCTGTATTGTGTGATTGATTTTTAAACATGTGTGGGCCATGGACTTCTATTTCAAATACCAAATGTGATTTCTTGATATATTTATGTTATACATGGAATGATTCTTCAAAATTCTATAGGTATAAAAATGTTTTCAAACATTGATAGATGCTTAAAATATCCATGGGGAGCAAGAAATGGTGTTTGAGGACCAAAATGTTGGCATTAGAGAATGGTTCCAAATATCCACGATCTGAATTGTTATTGATTGCTTAAAAAATACCATGAATATACTAAGTTTTAATATTCTCCACATTATATGGTTCATACTGTGGAACCTTCTAAATATGTTATTTAAGGATTATATTTACTTTGGAACCTAGAGGTTTATGTGGTTAAATAAATACATATTGAAAATATGTAAAATATTTATTGTATTTATTATTTTTAATATTACATATATTGATACTGAATGTATATATTTTTAGATGATGTTGGTGGGGTCCATGGGAGTTTTACTCACAACCTACCTGAGATACTTGATAGGGACCTGAATGTATTTTAGGTTTGCAGGACAATATAACTAAAAGAGACACATGTTAGAATACTATGTCAGGATTGAGCCTGGATTAGGGAACTAGATATGGTTTCGGGAACCTCTTGGGAGTGTTAGTGTGTCTTTATTTTGGTTTATAATTTGACACATGTCATGTATTTGTCATGAAATATGTTTTATTACTTTTTGGATATTGTATTCCTGTTTTGGCCATCATGTGATACTGGTTTATTTTGGTTATTATTTATAATATTTCAATAATTTTAGTTATTTATATTATTTTTCTACATTGATAAAGTGGTTATAGTCTCCAAATGATTCATATTAAACCTCACTAATGTTCGATGGCCTCTAGAAAACTATGAGGCAAACCTATGTTCTTGTAACTGACTAGCTTGGGGGGACCGGTGCATGGCACCCAGGTCAGGACATCATAAAGTTGTATCAAAAGTGTATTCTTTTCAATGATTATGTGTTACTATTTAATAAAGGTAAAAAAAAGAATACAATGATTTGGGATTTGGTTAATAGCACATACCAGGGAGAATATAGCCCATATATGATGGTAAAATCCTTGTACTAGGGTGTGATTCTTGTTATTATTGGGTGTTGTTACAATTGGATGATTCTCTCCTCAAGTGACTGACTTGTTGTGTGATTTGATTATTATTATTTATATTTTTTCAGTTTATACACATGGATCAGTATATAATGTGGTTTTAGTATACTTCCATCTTTCTAGGAACTCATGATTATTTTATTGGAATTAATTATATTATTCATTCTTGGGAAAATAGGTTTTGGGTTTTTTTATAATATTGAATTTTTTTTATTTCATTTGTTTTTGAAATGAAAAAGGTTCATAATATGAATTGAATGTTGAAAAATGATGATATTTTTAATTAATAGATGTCTAATGAGAAAAATAAATAATTTTAATGAGTTTAATCTTGTTTTATCCCTACCCTAGATGTATGATGGTTGAAAATAAATATAGAGGCTCATTTTGACTAAGTGGTGAGGTTTGGGGGAATAACTTGTTATGTATTGTTTTGAATCCCTATTAAATTAATGTGTTAAAATTTTCCATATTTCCTAAGCCTCTTGATTTTCATTGTATAGATGTACCTATAGGATGACTGTTTTTGAAAGGATGATAGGTGGATATGGATCGAAATGATCCCCTAGTAGAGGATCCTAAGGAAAATGTAGTGTTGGTTGAGGATTTTAGAGAGAAGTTACCTGATAATATTTATTACTTCATAATGTTTATGAGAAAATACCTAGGAAAGGTAGTGAAGAATATTTCTATCTGGAAATGGGAGGTTTTGTTGTTGAATACTCTTATGTTTATCAAAAGGGGTGTAACTTAGGTATCAGTGTTCTGGATTGAGAATATCAAGACAATACTTGACCACTTAGAGACTCCTCATAATGAATAGATCCCAATTGAGTTCTTACATGTTACATGGTCAAGAAAATAATTTGTGGGACATCTAGAATCTAGATGGATATCTATAGAATATGATGTAGATGGACTTTTAGGGGAAGTTTTTGGGGGATATTTTACCCTGAGATGACAATGAAAAAGAGAGATTCTATGTTTATGTTGTTTACTCAGGGGAGTATGTCTGTTATGGATTATGATGGCTTCTATATCAAAGTGAAACAGGTTTTCCATCGATGTTTGGATATGTGGTTACAATGAAAATAATGTTATAGGATGGGATTACATATTAAATTGGGCCACATGGAAATATATTAATCCATAATAAGTTTTCCGAAGTGTCAAATCAGGGTCTCATTTCTTAGGAGAATCTCATGGAAAACATTTTTTAGTGGACATATTATTTTTGTGCAATGGTCGGGAGGTAGGAATTATGAGATAAGGGACAATTTTTATGAGAAACGAGACAATTTATGTTGAAATAATAGTCATTAGGTAAAGTATTAGTTACACAGGACATAAATGGGTGACAGTTCAAAAGTGTTGTTTGTTGGGTCACATTCATATACCCTTCCATGACCACAATTAGAGTGACAATATTTCACCAGGATGGGACATCAATAGAGGTAATATAGGAACCCATTATTGAAATTTAATGTTGGACTAGATAAGCATAATCATAGTGTGGTAAAGGGAATCATCTATTTAATATTGGTCAACATGTTGTAGTTCTACTAGACCTTGAGGTATAAGTAGTGGTTGGGGTGATTCTATGAAAGAGAAAATGTATTACATGAGTAGTGTAATTTTATAGACTCGTACTACATCACATTGGAATAGGTTCTAGAAAATTTTATGTCATTCATCATTAACTACTTGATAGAGAAGCTAGTCCATAAATAATTTTATGTATCATTTTGGTAGCTTCTATACTTGGTAGTGGCTCATTTAATACATGTACCTCTCATTCTTTTATATCCTCAAAACTTTTGAATGGGATGATTCGTGTAGTGTAGATTGTGATAGGGGTTATGTAAACTAGTACAACATTAAGGATATGGTCGAATTATATTTGTTTATGATAAGTGTCTTCTATCGAGGTTAGTGTGTATCATTTTTATTAGGTTATTCACAATCTAGATGTGGTATTATTTGAATTTTGTTTTGAATGGACTTGTTGGTGAAGCACTGATCCCAAAAAAATTATTACCACATGAGAGTGACCTTTTCTTCTCCATTGGGTAAATATAAATTCACCATCGAGATAGGAATATAAAGGTAGGACATGAAGTTCCAATTCAAGAAAAAACTATGGGATATTATCTCTCCGGTTGTAAGTATGTTACTGGATGATATGGGTGTGAGGCATGATGTATTTCATCCCATAGTGGACTAGTTTTAGGATCTGTTTCATCAATACATCATAGGTATCCACCAGAGAAATATTGGAGTTTATAACTAGGATCATACTTGGTTGATCTAGTTTCTATTACACCACATAGTATTTCCCTAATAAATCTTTATGTTCTTAAGACTCAGTTGGAAGAGATTTTGGATATGAGGATTATTTATCAGAGTACGTCGCCCTTGGGTTCTGTATTATTGTCCGAAATTAATGCAGAAATGAGATTATGATTACATGTTCATTATTGGATGTTAATCTAGATGACTGTGAAGAATCGATATCTGATTCCATGTATTGATGTTCTTTTTTACCAGTTGAGGGGATTTGGTTTTTTATCTAAGAATGAATTGAGATCTGGGTATCTTTATTTGAGAGTTCATCTTTCTGAAATACATTGAAATAAATTTAGTATTAGGAATATAAATTATTACTTCATTGTTATTCAATTTGGGTGGATGAATATTCATTTCATGTTTGTGGACATGATGAACAAAATCTTCCCCTGATACCATGATTAGTTTATTATAGTTTGTATAGATAAAATCCTAGGGTACTCCAATACTCTTGAAGATCATGAATAACATATTTTCACCATCCCAAGTACACAAAGATAGTATTTCCTATACAAAAATATATCCAAGGTTAAATTTTGGAATGATAATGTATTGATTGTGTGTCTCATAATCAATAAGTATTGTGTGTCAGTTATCCATGAGAATGTTCAGACAGTTATTTATTGGGATAAAACCAAAAAAGATTTATATGTTTAATGTTTTATGTGTTGGTGGTTTATTACCTATGGTTCATCAAGGACTAACCCATTTGGTATGACCACATTTAGGATTGAACAAGATCTGGTGATATTTTAATGATTTACAGCATGTAAAATTCATTCTATAAGCTAAAGAAGTGTTTGACTATGACACCAATATTGATCCTACATAATGGATGTGGGTAAGATATAGAGTTTTGGGTCACTTTTGGGACTGGGGATGGAATAGTGATTATACATGGCGATAGATTTTTGGTGTATGGGTCCTTATAGTTGAAGCCACATGTACTAAACTACCCTATGCTCGACCTCGAATTTGTATCAGTGGTTTATTCATATATGTTTTTGGAGTCATTGTATGTTGGTATAAAAGGATACCATTTATACTGATAATAATAATATAAATTAATTATTTTCACAATGAGATGGGCATCTCTGATAGTATATGTGGAATGATTATATGAATTTATTTTAATTGGGACAGAATATAAGACTAGGAAGGATAATTAAGTTTCTAACACACTATGTAGTAAGACACAAACATAATAACATTGAAAGTGTAGATCTATGTAGAAAGTGACGACATTTATATATGAGATAAATGTTTTGGTTTAGTAGATTTAGAATAAGATGAATCTTAAATCATTCTCAGTGGAGTATAAACTGTTTCTTCAAATATATGATACAAAATATCATGATTCATAATGATTTCACATGATGGAAATCCTTGATTATGGGTATTCACATTTTTATTATATAATAGATGGAGATGAGATAATCTATATCTAGTGTCATGTTGATTTTTATATATCTATTTGAGTGCATCTGATGAGTTTATTTTATGCATCAGAGTGGGATGTGCATCTAGTTCTGACAAAAATGTACCATGACCTACAGTGAAAGTATTGGCTTTTGGTAATGAAAATAAATATAATAGGGTTCATGAAACTATGTTTCATTTGTCAGTAGATAAAGTTGATAATCAATTTCCTAGTGGTTTATAAAAACCATTTCACCTTTCGAAATGGATGTTGTGTGATGATACTTTAGACTTTGTAGTGGGTATCCTAAAGACGCCTCATAATATCGATTATATATGGGTGATTGTGGACCAAATGTTGAAAGTATCACATGTACTACCTATACGGGATATGTTATTAGTGGATAAGTTGGTATATTTGTACATTTAGGAAGTAGTGTGTCTATATGGGGTTCCATGGAGTATTATTTTAGACCGTGACTTGTTTTTCACATCTCACATCTCGAAGGCCCTGCTAAAGGTTATTGGTAACCGTGTTTTAAATATAATGAAAGACCACCCATAGAAAGATGGGACGTTAGAGTGTACTATTTAGTTTCTTGAAGATATTTATAAGGGTTTGTTATAGTCTTAGTTGGGTCTTGGTAGAATCACCTAGAACCTGTGGAGTTTTCCTATAAATTGAGTAATTTGGAAACAATTTAGATGGAACCATACACAGAACTTTTGGGAATACCATATAGGTCACCTCTACTACATATGGAGGTAGGTGAGCTAGAGATAATGGGACATAGTATCATGTGGGAGATGTTGTAGTAGTTTCATCAAATTCAAAAAATATAGCTATAATTCAGTTTAATTAGAATACATATGTTGAAATAAATATAAAACCCCTATATATTATAGTGGGTGATCGTGAGTTCCATTTGGTGTTACCTATTTTGGATCACTATACGATACAAAGAAATTGAATATTGGCATGATAGTATTTTGGACCATTTGAGGTTTTGGAGAGAATTAGGCCGGTGGTATACTGATTGGATCTTCCAAATAGGTATTTTGAAATGTATGTTTTTTTAATATTGCACAAAATTATTTGAATCACCCGGACCCTTGTCAGGTGATTAATTTGATTACGTAGAGATTGATTCTGATACATCCTTGTAAGATAGTTTTGTACGTGTTCTGGATCGTAGTGATAATGTGTTGCAGGGAATTATCTTGTTGATAGATCATATATTGTGAATGATTAGAATGTTCATGTGGAATAAAATGATGGATAAGAAGATATATATGTTCAGTGGCCCGATCATTTGTCCTTTATATCATAGAAATGCTTTGGATTACTTCTTGAGGATGAGAATTTATAAGGTGAGGAGATTATAATATCCCATCATTTTTGGAAAAGTATCGAGATCGTTTATAAGTATTATTATTTTTCATTTTTTGAGTATAATTTGGTTGTGTTTTTCTGGAAATGTTTTGGTAACATTTGATAATTTTAGAAGGAAGTGGGGTATTGCGTGGTTGGTTCATAGTTTCACCAAACTGTAAACCCAAAAGTGAAAACATTGTGAACCCAAAAAGTAGATATTTTTATTTATAGTGCATGGTTTTTCAAATGATAAATCCTTATAGTAGTAACTGGTTGATTCCTATATAGGATTCACATGGATAGGGGCATAGTTATGGAAAATAATGCTCCTCGAGTAATAAACGATGTGGATGGAATTTTAAACCCCCTAAAATTATGTTAAAATTTAATAAAGCTATGTAATTAACCCTTAGTAAACCAAAATTTACCCTAAACATATTAATATCTTTTTTAATAATATTAGATGGATTAGAAGAAATTAACACATATTTTCATGATGAATTTCTTCCCAGATTGAAGATCTACACCTATCCTAATAATATATTCTCATCCTATTTAGTTTCCTCCCTCTCTCTAATCATTATTTCATAATATGAAGGGATTTATCCCTATATTGGGAGTTGATATAGACCTAGGTTTTGATTGTTATATTTTATTTGATCTTGGATCTAGGTTTTGGATCAATTTATTGTTCTTGTTAATGTTCATGATTATTCTACTTCAGTTGTAGTATTTTTTTGCAGATCATTCTTCATCAGTTTCCAGGTTGGTTGTCTAAATTGAAAATCCTAAAGTCTCAATTTATCTACATGATTGTCATTTTTAAATTGAAATGTAAATGATTGGGAAATTACAATTTAAAATAATTTGATATGATTTTATTTCCAATTGAAATTATTTTTGGATAAATTGGTAAATTGGAAGTGGTGGAATTAGATTAATTAATTGGTTAATTATTTAATCAGATGTTTCAATTAGGGAATTGTTGAGAAATCCTGATAGTATTGCTTGTCCATTAATGTGATATTAATTAATTAACATTGGGGAAATGGATATAATGGGTTAATGGATTATATGAAATGGATTTTGAAAAAATGGATAAATGGAGAATTTCTCATATTATTTTAGGGGACTAAATTATTTAAACATGATTTCGTTTGATAAATTGTAATGGTATACCATGATGTGAAATTATTATGAATTTTTTAAATATGATTAACAGATATAAATGGGATAAATGGGATATATGTGTTTAGTTGTTATATGAGCATCGAATAAGAATTGATGCTTCAAATCCCACTTTTTTATATATTGACATATAAATGTGGGACATGGAATATGGCATCAAAATATCACTAGTGTGGTTAAATAATATATGAGTGTGGTATATGGAATTCTACATCAAAAGAATTTTTTTTGATTTATTTATATATTTTTTTGGGACATGGACTTCTCCTTCAAAATCACACTTGTGTGATTGATTGAAAAACATGTATGGTACGTGGACTACAGCTTCAAAAACCAATTTTTTATTTTATGATATACATCAGGTGGACATGGAATGATATAATAAAATCCCATATGATATATGGCTTGTGGTTCATGGGATGATGCTTCAACTACCCACGATATACTAGAAATATAATTTTAACCCCAAAATGTAAGCATTGGACTATGGTTGTAATAAGGCATCATATGAATTTCAATTGAGTGGATAATTAAAAAACATGATAATAATGAATTATGATATTCCATATGTGAAATTTTTCAATCTCTAGAACATGATGAAATAAGTATTGAGGGTCTGTGTGTCGTATAAAACTCCAGGTTTTATGTGGTTAAATAATGAGTAATTGAATTTATGTAAAATATTTACATTATTTTATATAATTATTATTTATACAATTGAATACACTATTATTGATTAGATACTTTTTCATTTTTCAATGGAGGTATCCTGTTATGTTGTACTCACACCCTTAGTAGGTTACTATATTGGTGCCCAAATAGAACTCATGTTTTCATGACATGATATGGAAAAAAGCACCTGTTAGATAGATGAGTCAGGATGGAGCATGGATAAGGTGAGTAGATATATTTTCAGGACCCAAATGTAATTTTTATTGTGTATTTAGTCTTTTTTCATTTTTTAACTCGATTCATATTTTTCCCAGCACATCTAATGTTTGGTTTTGGATATTGTATTCCAATATTGGTCATAATGTGATACATGATTCTCATGGTTATTGGTAATATCATTTGATTATTCTTATTAATGATTTCTTTAAATATACATTAATAATGAGGTTATAGTCCCCCCATGTTATAAATTTGATACTCACTACTAGTAGGAAACCTATGACATATGGTGACGTGCACCTGAAGTCATGTGACCAACCGACACAGGGCACTGTTTTGAGGCCCCAGGTCAAGACATCACAATTAATATTATTATTTAAATAGAAATTTTATAACATATCAATTAAATATGGGGATATGAATAGTAATAAACATGTTTTGAAGAAATTATTATAATTGTTTTAGATAAATATAATATATTTATAAATAAGTAATAAATATTAGGTAAAGCATTAATATTCTTGTAAAATAATTTTTTTTCAACAAAATGTTTTTTATTACCTTTTTTGAACAAATAATAAAATTTATTTTTAAATAAATTACATAAATATTTTTAATATTTTTATATGATGATATAATAAACATGTACAAATTATCTTAACTTTTTTTATGAAAATATAATTATTTAAATTAGTTGGGAAATATACAAATTTTTTAATACCGAATTTTTTATTAAATAATTTATTAGAATATATCATTCATATTTTTCTTAAAACTAAAATAAGTTTAATTATATAATATTAAATTAAATTTTTTTCATTTTTATCAAATTCATTTTCCTTATTGATAATAGACCATTCTATAAATATGATAATTTTATCTTTGGAAAGAAACATTTTGATCATGTATGCGGGTTTGATTTTAAATCAAATTTTACCACTACATTGAATTGAATTTTATAAAATTGATTACATATTTAGAATAAGAATAATAAATACTATATAATATGTTCATGATTTTTTTCATTCAATAATATTAAACGAAGAAAAAATTATCCACAATAATTAAGGTTAAAACATTTTAATCGTGTGGTTAAACTTAAAAGTTACACTTAAAATAGCCCAAAAATTTACCATTTCCATTTTTATAGAATTATTTGGATGGTTTCTCCGTTTTAAATAATTATTATGGGTTTTTGGTCCACTTTCACTTGGGAATAGAAACCAAAATAATCTTTGTTAATAAAATGTCAAAATTTCACCCTCTTTATTTTGAATTTAATATTTGTTTTCACATTGGAAAAAAATAGATGTGAAAAAATATTTATGTCCATTTTGATAATACGAAAATTAATATCATGATGTTTATTTATTTTTAATTTTTGGGAATTATATATTTATTTCATATTTTTATCAAATTCCAATGAAGTTAATATTTTGTGAATATTAAAAATGATACTAAAATTTTTAAATGTAATATAAATTGATAGAATTGTTATATACCATTAATTTGTTAGATAAATATAACATGATAGGAATGGTTTTAAAAAATATTCAAATTACACATTTGTTTTATTTTAGATGACAAATTAAATGAATTATGTTATAATATACATTGATTCCATTTAAAAATAAATAATATTTTGTTAAATGATTTAAAATTTTATAAAATCCATTCACGTGAAAGGTTATTGGTTTTTTTAAAAAATATAAACCAAGTTACATTAAAGGATTGATTTAAATTTTATAATAATTATTATAAACCCTAAATAATAAGACATTGTTACTGTGGGAATGGGTAAAACAACGTTTTGTATGTAACATGCATTTATGATAAAATTAATTTTCAACACACATAAGATTTTTGTTTTATAAATTTTTCCCCTATTTATATCCAATGGTTATAATATATTTAATTATGATTATTTTTTTCTTATCTTAAATGAAACATTTATAAATAATAAATACTAGTAATCATATTGAAAACTAAAATTATAAAAGTTAGGAAACATAGAGGTTTAGGAACAACATGATTAAAACTTTTAATTTTCACATGGTAGTGGTTTGAATTATCAATATAATCCTTTAAATCCTTTAATTATACATTTATCATTAATTTTTAGTTATATTGAATTATCATTTTGAATATATTTGGGTATTTTTCAAAATGACACTATTTCCTATTTATAAATCGACCCTTCAACCAATCTATTTTTCAAACCTCAGAAGACATTTTTCTCTAAAAAATACATCCAAAATCCCTACAAAAAATTACTAGTCATATTATAGAGATTATTTATTCCTGTTATACCAGCTCAATGGTTCTTAATAAGGGACCTAATTTAGGTTTCTCTAAGGCAAGGTAATTTTTTTCACTAAGATATTTTTTTCATCACCTCTTACCACCATTTTTCATTTAATAATAATTAAAATATAATAACATGATTATCTCAAATATAATGATATAAAACATTTTTATTTTAAAACCATGATCCATATCCTCTTCAATTAAATGAGAAATAAAACCATTGGTCATTTTATGGAGGACTACCACCTCGTTAACGAATATAATTTATTTACTATCACTTCATCTCATAGCTTGATATAATGATTTATTTGAAAATTTTATATTAAATTTTTGATATTAATGTACTTATGGAATTTTAATATCACATACACCTTCTTACATTCCATTCCATTGAAAAATAATTGTTTCTATAGTGTGTACATTTAAATTACCACCTCATCCTGGTGGTGTGAAATGATTTTAATTTTATTATGACATGGATGGTAATAAGGATGTATTTAATGAATATTCATGACATATTTGATATAATAATGATAATTTAAATATTTAATATTTTTTAAATTTCATGTAATTTAATAAGTTAAAAAATGGAAACATGGATCATGAGTATGTATGGCCTATTATCTCCATAAACTATGTAACTCTTTCTGCCACCTATATATATTGTGGAAACATATAGATTCATATATAATGTAAATTTATTATATATATATATATAATTAATAAAATTTTATATATTATGGAACATGAAAAATGAAAAAGATCCAATATTATAGAATCAAAAGATAGATGAAAAAATAGATATTATTATAAAAAATCTTAATTCTGAAACAATGTTATTTATATTCAACCCATTACTAGCATTAAAAAAATATAATATGGTGCAAAATATATGATTAAGGTTCCATAAAATAAGCTGAATAAATATATTTTTAATATATATGAGGTATGGATACATATAAAGTAAACTAGACTTGTGGTAGGGGTTTATATTTCACTTATACTATAATGGGTACATGCCAAATTTAACACTTATTACATTTATATGGATTATATACACCCATATTGATATATAATATCATGAATCCATTTATTCTCATTTTATTTAAGGTTTATTTTTTTGATTAAATATAATTAGTGATATTTTTAAAAACATATGATTGTTATTGTCATCTAGTTATTTTTATAGAATACATGTTTTCATATAATTTCCACTATTTGATAACCGAATTGAATAAAAGAAGGTTATAAAGAATAGAAAATTCATTTCCATCTTTTGTTGAAAAAATATTTTCTTATATTCCTATGATATATAAGAAATTACTTTTTTATCCTTCTACAAATGATTTATTAAACTCATGGTTACCCTTGATTTACATTTAACAAAACAATTTGAATTTAATATCATTTTCATTTTCGAAATGATACATTGTTTATCATTTTACCACAATTAGTTTGTAATTATGTAAATTTTTATTGTGTTAATTTAATTACTCACCTCCATCAACACAAATTACATTGAATATACCTTTAATAGTATACAAGGATATTTTTTAAGGAAGTGTTTTAGCTAATACAAAGAAAATTATTAGTTATTAATATTGATTTTGAAATATAAAATCATATTTTCCTAAATAATGTTTTAATGAAATTTATATATTTTTTTAATTCATCAAAAAAGAAAACCCTTATATTTAATATGCTACATTGGTAATATATTTTTTTGATTCCATATTTATTATTCATTCACATGGTTTGTGATAATTTAACTAGGAATGTTCTATTTTAATAAAATTTTTCATATTAATCTTGATGGTTTATGACTTTTCTTATTGATTACAGGAAATTATAATTCCATATGATAGTTTTAGATTAATAATTTTTTTATTATATTTTACTCCATTCATGTCAAGAATTACTTTGAAATAGTATGTGATTGGACAAGCCAGCTATGGACCCTCAATGGATTAGTTGGCCTTATATGAAAAAATACCATCGTTTTATTATTCACATCATATCTATTTATATAATATTTCATGAAGTGAGCATTGGATTTAACTTTTTGATGTATGGTATTACAAATTCCAGAAGTACAATATTTTTTATTAACATTCCATGGTATTATTATATTATTTAAAATATCCATAGTTACATTTAAAACCCACGTGATGATATTATCTTATTGGATCATCATTTCTTCTGGACTTTTTATGCTCAAATAATTAATAGAATAAAATGTGTTTCAATTACATAACATTCCATATTGATCATTTATTATTTATTCATTATAAAATTCACTATACTCATACCCTTATAGATCTTTAGTTATATCATCGTTCTTATGTTTCATTTCCCTAGGATTCCATGAAATTCATTATGATTTGTATGCATGGACTTCCTAGAGTAAATAATGATGATATCAAAAAAAATTATGGAATTTTATTTTATCAAATGTATCTAAAACTCAATTATGTATAATTTATATCACTTATACTAAACTATTCAGTCTATAAGGAAGTGATATATTTTATCAAAAGAAAATGTAATAAAGTAACGATTAATTATGGGCTACTAATGATTTAGTATATATAGTTGGTATCAGAACTTGTACTAGTGGAAACCCAGGGAAATTGATTTAAGAAAAAATAGATTATAGAACATAAGAATTATATTGGATTATAGTATAATATATGAATAATATCCAACCATTTTTGGGAATAGAGATATTATATTGATTTTCTTTAAAAAAAATAATGTTCGGATTTTAAAAGTAGACGTCGTTTTGAAAAAATATACCAAAT
The DNA here is from genome assembly GCA_963277665.1 of Viscum album. Classification (NCBI taxonomy): domain Eukaryota; kingdom Viridiplantae; phylum Streptophyta; class Magnoliopsida; order Santalales; family Viscaceae; genus Viscum; species Viscum album. Next base: position 1,575,741,167 of record OY728127.1, read on the forward strand.
AGATAAAATCCAAAAAAACATACATATGGATTGAATATAGTGTTACCTAGTACATGTAACATGGCCTTACTGTGCACCGAGTTTGACACTCCTTGGGGATATGCATGGCTTAATTCACTATTTCTTTATCTAAGATTGAAATAGATTTTATATGGTAACCATGAATAAAATTGGTTAAACATAAGTATTAACTTAGTGAAAATATTATTTATGGGTTTTGAATTTTATTTTTTAGTATTATGTGGTTTCCACATTGATTATTGTTTCTCAGACAACATTTTTTATTTTAGTAAATATATATTACCAGAAAGAGCATGTTTAAAATTGAATGTTATAGGAAATAAATTTTTGAATAACCAAATGTGGGGATAACTAGATTGAGTATGTTTTAATTTTTCCAATTTTTTTATCAAGATATATGATTAACATCTTTCACTCGAAAAATCCCTCCGGAAAACCATATAAGAGGGGGATAGAGTTTACAATTTTCTTAGTTGTTGGATATCATATAATAAATAAAACTCAATTTCATATATGTTGAGAATGTTGTAATAACTACCAAATGTATGGTCTTAAGGAATTAGATGATTTTTTATAAGTGGAGACTAAGGTACTATAGTTAATAATTGATTTGTAAAAATGAAATGTTTAGGTAACCCAATAGATGTGAATAACGGTTACCCTACAGGAATATGAACAGATGAATATTATAAATTTTTAATGTATTAGCATTATGAAAATCTATTTCGAAGGGGTTAAGCTCATGAAATGGATCATAGAGATTGTAGGTGTAATGGTTTTTCGGTTTATGTTGTGGAGACTATAGATGAGATATGAAATGAATGAGGTATAATGGAATAAGATGATGAATACTAGTTAATGGTTTTTGAATGAAGTCAAATTATTAAATTGGTCATGAATTTCAATTCATAAATTATGTTGTCAAATTATTTTTACCATTGGTAATTTTTTATATGAACCATTTAAAATTTATGTATTTTATTAGAGTTGATTTTTGGGAATTTAATATATATTTTTATTTTTAATAATGGACTGGAGAAGTGATTTTTTCGAGAATGATATTATTTATGATACTTGTTGTGTTAATGGTAAAAATATTAATTATATTAATATTGTTTTAGAAAATGTAAAACACACATATTGACAAATAACTTGATATATCTGGCATCGACACAAGGAATAATCCCTCAATCGAAAGATAATAGGGGTGAAACTCTTACTACTAGACTATGTGATTTTCTTATTAATATTAAATTATTTTCACATTAGTTTTTTTAACTATTTATGTAATGGATTTACTTTAACATTGGGTTACACTTCAGATTTTACTATATTAATGTTTTATATTAGATGAGTCACAATAAAAAATTTCGTTTTTATAATTATTTAGGTTAATACTGAGGGACGTCTAAATCTTTTATATATGTATTATTCCATAAATAGTTAATTTTCTTCTTAAACAATAATAAAACATCGTTGAGATTTATTAATTGGAGTATGAACTGAATTGTAAAATTGATCCAAAAAAATATAAAATTGTTCCAATGAAATAGAATGATATCAAGAATGTATATTTCAAAATTTTATTAGTCTAGTTAGAAAAAAAATCCCATAAATTTTGGAAGAAGTTTTTGAAATGAAAATGGGACCAAATATCATCCATTTCCTTAAAATATTTATCAGTGTTGGGTTTTAAAAATTCTCTTTATTAATTAGATTATATTGATCAATGTTCTATATCCCTCCTTATATATATTTACGACTTTTATCCTTGTACTTACATTATCTTTCGGTAAATTTCCTTCTATTTGGAAGCCTTTTTATATATTAATGTAGAGTAATTTGATTAATTAATTTCAATATTATCATTCTGTTGTTTTCATAAATGATTTGATGATGTGATGTATCAACCAAGGTTAGACATACAATGACCAAAATTTAATTGTGACGATTCACTTTTTTTAATGTTGTAAAATGTGGCACACAAATATTTTAAAAGAGGAACATCATAGTTGATATAGTGTATGAAATGAAAAACAACAATATTCATGAATTTTATATCCAGATAATTTAAACAATATATAATATTTATATAAATTCCATTACCTTAATACCCATCATAACAAAAAAACTGAGATTGAAAACACCATGATATACTATAATCATTGTTATTTAAAAATATTATTATTACCATGCCATTAATCAAGGAGTTATGAATAGAAAATCAAATTAAAAAAAGTGTAAGTTATTAGATAAAAAATATGCCGACCAACAAGTACTTTTTTTGGTAATGATTATAAAAGCTTCAATAATACTTTTTTCTAAAATTTTTTTTTCTATTTTCAGTAAAAATAATAAAATTATGTTTGGAAACTATTATAAATTCTACTAAAACAATTAAAATATCTTTAGAATCAAAATTTATAATTATCTTATCATGAATTTTGGGGATTTTTATAAACAAATTATTTTATCAATGAATATTTAAAATTATTGGATTATATTTAAAACGAAATTTTCATTTAATGGATTAATAAGGGTATATTTTCTTAAATAACTGTTAAATGTACAATTAGTTCAACTATAATATAAAAAATTTAATTTAGGTTATTAAAATGAAATTTATTTTTATTTTTTATACTAAAAATTTATATGCTTATGTGAATTTTCCCTATAGAATATTGATCTTTAATTATGTCTGGGGGTTTGATTTTAAATTAAATTATGAAACATTATAAGATCCCAACCATTCTAGCGATGTAACAGGTTCATCTTTGAGTACTATTTTTATGTTTATATATTGGTTGGGTATTAAATTTTGGTTTTGGGGGTGTAAATTGGGGAATTTAATTAGAAAATGGGGTAGTACATGTATTGCGATTAGTTCTCCCAAATTGTTTTCCTAGCATAATGAACAGTGAAAACCCAATTAGGGGATATTTTCATTGTTGGTGCATGAGTATCCAAAACATTAATCTTCTTAGTATATACAATTCACCCCTATGATGAATTGCACAGTTAGGGGGAACAGTTTCAAAATCGTATGCCCCAACCTAGGGGACCATGGGTCAAGTTTTTAGTCCATCAAATATTATTTTAAAAATAATTATTCAATTTTATATATGAAATTATACTAGTATCATCCCTAATAATTAAAATAAAATTTTTTATCTCTCAGATGGATATCGAGGCCTATATAACTATGTTAGTGATGAATCTAAGATCATGTTGAAGGATCTGGAGCTTTTCCAATATGTGATCTCTTTTTATGTAGTTTTCTCTCCCCTCTTGTCTCTCTTTTCAGATCCAAATGAATATTCTATACTACATTGGAGATGGTTTTTTTAATTTTTTTGATATATCTTAATCCTTTTGATCCCTATCTAGTTTTTAGATCCAGATCTCATTATTTATTCTAAATATGATCATTCTAATAGAGTGTTGATCTTGAAACATGATGGGTCACATGAAAATTTATTGTTGAAGAATTTAACCTATGGGTTGTGACAGAGGAAAAACGATTAATCTGAACATAGGATATGGGTCTTAACCACCATATCAATATAGTAGTTGATGTTCTACTAGCCTTGGTAGTCTATGGAGTGGAAATTTACCTTTGTTAAAGAGAACCCATGTCATCTAGGTGGTGTCCCTCACGGGACACAAACTACATCACAAGGAAGAGAGGATGGTTAATTACATGAAGATCAGCCTACATTTGTGCATAGAGAGGCTATACCATCAATATATAGTGTTATTATTCTTGTTTCTTCTATGCTTCCAAGATACATATTTGATATTGGTTCCCCTCATTTTATTGTATATACAGAATTGGTGAATATGTTGATTCTGATGGTGGAGTTTATGTGTAGTGTGATGAAAATCTATACACCAATAAGAGTATAATATAGAGACAACTACAAGTGTAAGGGGTATTCTCTAAAGGATAGTGACTATCATTTTCCTTGGTATCTATACATATTTCACATGTTGGGATTTAACTTTATATTTTTATGGAATAGTTGGTATCATACTTTTAACACATAGATTTTTTCAAACAATAATGGCATTTAGTTATCTTTTGGGAGAGAAATATGTTCATCGTGGACATTGGGATTTCTAGTCAGGCCATGTAGGGCCAGTTCATCACCAACTGGGGTAGTTTACTACCCATGTAACCAGTATTTCTCCGAATTCATAGGCTGTGAATCATGATGTATTTCCACCAATGGTGGGTAGGTTCTATGATGTGTTTTGTGAGGACTTCTTAGGGATTCTACATAAGACTGATTTTGAGTTTACAATAAAACTACTGGCTAGAGCGGTTTCAGTTTCCATTCCACCATTTAGAATGGCTCCAATAGTTCTTAATGAGTTTAAGACTCAGCTAAAAGAGTTGATGATTAAGGGGTTCATCTGGCCATTTCTGTCAAATATGTGTTCTCTTGTTTTCTTTAAATATTTATGGGACCGTATTCATATATTTCAATTAAAAGATATTTAACTGGATGGAAGTGAGGAATCAATATCCTCTTCCTAGTCCTGAAGATTTAGTTTACCATTATAGAGAATCTAGTTTGTTCTCCAAGATTTACTTTAGATCAAGGTATTACCAGTTGATTTTATGACCTAATAATACACCAAGAACATAATTTTTATGTATCTATGGCCAATATATGTTCTTGATGATGTTTTTTGGGATTAATAACACTCTAGTTATGCTTATGGAATTGATTAATATAATATTCCATCTATACATGAATCTATTTTTTATTTTTTTGGATGATAATATGGTGTAATCCTATACTACTAATGATAATGAAAAATATCAAGACACCATACTGAGTACACATTAATAGAATCATCTAAATTCAACACTGTCTAAAATTCAATTCTTGTTTGACTAGGAACATTTCCATGGACAAACCATCTTAGTGGATGCTGTGTCATTAGACCTAGAGATGGTTTGGGAAGTGTTTTTTGGAAGAAACCCAATAATTAATTTGATATCTTTATTTTTATAGGATTATTAGGTTATTATTATGGGTTCATTTATGACTTTTACTACTTGGAGGAAATTCATTTAGGATTTGTAAAGAACAGAGTGATGTTTGAATAATCTGGATAATGTGAGAATGCCTTCCAGGAGTTGATGAAGCACTTCAGTACCACTCCAATCTTGAACTCACCCAATAGAGGTGAGGAGAACGTAGTTTTTTTTGACAGATCAGGGGGTGGACTGTAAGTATTGTTGATGTAGGGGAATAAATTTATGGAATATGGGTAATGTAATTTGACGGAACATGTACAAAATTACACTACACATAACCTCTAGTTTTAATTATTTGATTTTCCTCGTATTTTTTGAGGCATTATTTTTTCAGTGAAATATAAAATGTGAATACTTATTACAAGAGATTAAATTATATTTTCTATCATTGATTCATGAAAATGAAAAAATAGTGATTATTTGGGTATAGTTTCATTTGATTTTCAGGTATCATATATTTAGGATTGAAATATTATATGCAGATTCCTTAATAAAATAGAGGGGTAAATTATAGGATTAGAAACTTTACCTTTCACACCTATATAAAAATCTACATTAAAAAAAGTTAAAAAATTTAAATTCACAAACACTCATGTAACACCACAAAATGATAAAAGGTTAAATGAGTAAATGATATGACTCATGTAAACAAGGTGCACCTTTCTTTTCGGGAGCCTACCTGATTAGAACTCCACAATTAATCGTGCCCATATTGGAGTAGTGATTAGGATGGGTGACCTCCTAGGATGTTTCTCAGGGTGTGTGTGAGTGAAGAAAAAACACACTAGAATGGACATGTGTTGGACTGGGGGGACTATCATTAGTCAGATAACCGGTTCGAGCACGTAGGTGGGACCTTGGGTGGGGACCACATGTCTGCGGCGCAACTGGTGGGTGGGGCCCAGTTGTCACATTTGGTATCAGAGGAGGAACCCAGCCTTAAGTGTGGTGCACTGCCTGGGTTGAGATGTAGGGCCAACAACGAGGGAGATGTGCCCTAAAGGGGGGGGGTGATTGTAACACACCAGAATGATAAAGGGTTAAATGGCTAAATGATATGACTCATGTCAACAAGGTGCACCATTCTTTTCGAGAGACTAAATGATTAGAACTCCACAATTAAGCGTGCCTAGCTTGGAGTAGTGATCAGGATGGGTGAACTCCTGGGAAGTTTCTTAGGGTGTGTGTGAGTGGGGAAAAAACAAACTAGAAAGGACATGTGTTGGCCTGGGGGGACTATCATTATTCATATAATCGGTTCGGGCATATGGGTGGGACCTATGGTGGGGACCACATTTCTGTGGGGAAACTGGTGGGTGGGGCCCAGTTTTCACATTAATGTAAAGACCCGTCAATTTCAATGATTTTTTTTAATTTATTTGATATTTTACGAGTACGCAGTTTCTGAAGGCACCTGATTCCGAGGCCCGGTATGCCCGGAATCATTTTCCGAAGGTTAGCTTGGGTACGTTCAGTGAAACGAACGAGCGGGTTTTTCTAACTTTTGAATTGGTGCACGGAATCGAAATCCGCGGGCACCGATGAAACCACAGCTCCATTTTTTGCTTAATAGCACCTTTTCTTGTGTTGCGTTTTCTCAAGGGGAGATGTTAAAAATGTGGGGAATAAAAATAAAAATTTTCTTACAATTTTATTTTTATTTCTTTATTGGTGGTTTAAGTGTTATGGGAGGGAGGATGTGAGGAAGTTGGGGTGGGGCCCACATGATCCCCCACCTCCGTAAAATTCCTAACACCCCATTAAAAGCCCCATTTATTTTTCCCCTTTAGAAATTATTTTGTATCTCCTCCACACAAATTTACATGCCAATAAAACGCCTCATTAATTTGACAACACACGTTAATTAATTGGGTGAATTAATGTTGAATTTTGAAAAGGTTGGAATCTATAATAAAATAAGGGAAGCCTTATTTTATTATGGTTGAGTTGTTGTGAAAGAAGGTTTGGGGAGAAAATAAACGAGCCTTGAAGAACTTCATATTCTACGTGAAGAACGCCGAGTCTACGATGAAGAACTACATCACCGCAGGGGGAGATCGCCGTACCATCTCGTCTCCTCTCCGTAGCCGGAGAGAGACGCCTTCTTCGGAGAATGACGATGCGCCGCATCCTTCATCGGATGAACACCGACGATTCTTACGGAGCCTCCTTCCGCGACGCCGTCTTTCATGATGTATTTTTCCCGTGACGATCCTCGTTCGACGACTTCGTCAAGGTAGGGGTGTGTTTTTATGAAGTGTTAATTCTTTGCGTTCTTTATTAAATATTTGGGCCGCCTGTTATCAATTTAACGGGAAGAGGTCGGACCGCCCTAAAATGGCTGATCCTCCTCCCCCATTGTGGTTTTTTTGGGTACGGCTCGAACAAAGGCGGTGCGGTGCAACGACCCCACGCTGAAACAAGGAGGAATGCGGCCAAGAATCGCGGCGCCGTCGCGCCGCGCCATTGAGGCCGCGGCCGGAGCGGGGCCGTGGTGGAAGGGCACGGTGCCGTTGCGCGGCGCTGGAAAACCATGGAGGGCCGCGACCGGAGCGAGCCGCGGAGGAGGGGAGCGGCGCCGTCGCGCTGCGCGGGTCGAACCAAGAAAGATGCCCTTGGCTGCAATGGATCAGGGAGCAGCGGCTGGAACCGCTGGCCGCCGGTGCATAGAGGGTGGGACCAACCGGTCCCGCGTGGTACACTGGCTGGCTGTTATGGCCATCTAGATCCAGAAAACCGGGGGTTTGACTCCCGATTAATGTGGTATGGCGGACCCCCCCCCCCCCCCCCCCGCGGGTCCTCCGTTTTTTCCGAAGGAGTGGTGACTCCCGCTTCCACGCTCGCGCGGCGTGCAATGCCCGCGACGAGCCGACCGTCCGCCCAGGCCGGAACAGCCGCACTGGGCCGGGCCGCCTGCGCCGGGCCAGGCCGCCGGTGCCGGGCCGGGTCGTGCACGCCGAGCCGGGCCGCGCCTTGATGTGTCGGACCAGGACCTGGGTCGGGTCGACCCGATTTGGGCCGACCCAGGGGGTCTCGAGCCGGGTCGGTCCGGGCCCAAAACCCCCTAAAATCAGACAGGTTCGCTCAAACGTCTGTAACGTTGGCTAAAAACCTCCGATCGACATACCGTCAGTTGCGATACGATCCTTAGATTGAGAAGTTCATTCTGGTATATTAAATTCAGGGTTTTGGAGAACATTGGGTATGTCTGGGTTGGTTCGTACACGAAACCAACCAGGCCCTCGTAGCGTAAACACCAATAACTTGAGCTCCAGACGTCCGATTGACGTGCCGTCAACTTTTTTGGATTCCTATTAGTGAGACAGACCTTTTGGATTACTCTGCTCGAGTTTTGGACACAATTGGAGTATGTTTAGGTTGGTTTTGACTTAAAAACCAACTGGGCCCCTGAGACGAAAAGGCCAATAACTCTCAGACCGGGCGTCTGATTGACCCATCATCTATCGTGTTGAGTTCCTATTGGCGAGATAAAACATTGGGATATATCATCTTCGTACTACGTGTCAGTTGATGCATCAACCCCCTGGCTTGTGGCGCGGACCCTCCCGAAAACGAGCATGCTATGTGTGGGAGCCTTAGAGCTGGCTGCGACGATGACTGCACTGAAATTATTCGTGGGTTCGGCAGAGACGATGACTGCACTAGGATCCTCCGTGGGTTCAGCAGCGACGAAGACCGTACTAAAATCCTCTGTGGGTTCGACGAAGATGACTATTATTATTGAATCCTATGTGGGTCCGATAGTTCGTGACTACTATTCTTGTATCCTACATGGGCCCGACAGTATTTGACTCTGTACTTGTATCCTACATGGGTCTGACAGAGTGGTTGGTTTAGTATCCTACATGGGTCCGACAGCTTCGCTGGCCTAGTATCCGACATGGGTCCCAGCTTAGAGGAATCAGTGGCTACATCTGATCATCTCTGTCACCTTACGATGAATTATACCTGTGTGAGCTGAGTCTTGACTTTCAATCATTATCTTCGATATGATTGAGTTGCTTCCTCTGTGGCTTGAGTTGTGCTTTCCTGTGTGGATTGGGTTGTGTTATCCTATGTGGATTGGGTGGTACTATCCTATGTGGAAATGATCGAACATGGGCTCAGATGTTGGAGACGAACTGGAATTGATGACTTAGGTATATGTATGGGAATATACCTAAGAAGTGTTGGTTGTCACTTCGTGATTGTATCTTTCATTTGAGGATTATCATTTGTGGATTCTGGGAGACCTTCGGGGGTCTCGGGGTCCTTACTATGTAGTGTATACTCACTCCTGCACGGGCTATGCCCGCTATACGTTATGTTGGATGGAGGCGAAGGACATCACTGATCGTGGTTGAGGCTTGTGTAGCAAGTCGGTACCTGGAGGTGGACCACTGGGCGAGACGTACACGGGGCGGACGGCTGGACCTGAGGAGCTGACGAGACTATTTGTACCCACATGTTAGGTGGGATTTCTGGTGGAAATCTTGACGTTGCTACTTTACTTTTCAGTTGCTGTATTTTTTTCCATTTGTACTTTGCTTTCAGTTTGGGTTTGTATTTTGGCCCACATACTTTTCCGCACTTAATCATGTACCATGTTTTACTTAGTGTTTACATATGCTAGATTACTCTATAGTGTTTGTTTACTTTATAAAGGCAATTACTTACCCTTTTTGTCCAAATTTACACCTTGGTTCTAGTTTCCAGCCCCTGGCCTATGGAAGGCGGGCTTGGGGTAGTCACGACACGAGTCCAAAGGACGGGTCGTGACACTCAAATGTTTTTAACTATGAAAAAAACTTGCTTAGGGTCTAGAAATAAGGATCTAGAAAATAAACTTAAGAATAATTTACTTAGAGAAATATTCTACCTTAAAGAATATAGAATCACATTTATCAATGTAATTAAAAAATACAAGAAAGGATAAGAAATTTTCAATTTCGTTATTTATAAAAATATAGTGGAAATAAAACAAAAAACAACAATTAAGTAAATAAGTAGGAAATCTTGTTACCCATAGAGTAGGGTATCCAGCAACCTAGGATAATGGTCCCTTGATTTATACATTAAATAACGTCTGTCTTACCAAAACTAAGGAATGCCCTCAATAAGAATATTGGAGTATTTCTTTTTATCCCCGCAAGGGCTCAATATTTTAGGTAGTTGACACCTCTGTCTACCAATCCCCATATTCCCTCGATTGTACACAACAACAATCAGAGTAACACAAAGTTTAACAAGATTTTAATGATTAAACAAGATGTTCATAAAACTCACAAGGATCAAGAGTCTTTCTTTATCTAGATATTCACTTCATAACATGTATTCTCAAGGATCATTGAATGATAGATGTATTATGAGCTCATTCGAATGAGATCCTATTTATAGGACAGTCATTAATGGTAAGATCTATCCTCCAATGGTCATATTTTTCTTCGAATCTACAAGGGACCTGCATACGTGTAACTAAAACAATGGTCCGTTAGAAAAAAAATTATATAAAATTGTTTCATTGTATCAAAAACATAGAAAATATTATCATGCTTGAGAATCAGTAATATGTAAGGGAAAAATAAACTAGATTAATAAAAACTGAATAATCATAATCTAATAAAATTATATTTTTAAGTCTAAATATATAAACAATCATATTATAGAAATGTGAATATTAAGATTCTTTTTCTCAAATATTTCAGACTCTGAATTCTATAGATTTTAATGTCTTAATTATGATTAATTCAGAATCTGAATTTTAATGAATTCAGAGACTGAATTTAGAGGAATTCAGAGTTTGAATTATAATGAATTCAAAGTCTGAATTTCATAGAATTAAAATTCTAAATTTGAGAGAATTCAGAGACTAATATTCAGATAATTCAAATTCTAAATTTCAAGGAATTTAGAATCTGAATTTTAGATAATTTGGATTGTGGATTTTAGAGAATTAGGAGTCTAAATTTTAGAGAATTCAGAGTTTAAATTGCAGAGATTTAAGAGTCTAAAAATAGAATTACTTTATATCCAAGTAACTGTAATATTTTGAGCTTTTAGATTATGATCTAAACCATTTTCATAGTAAAAACATGGTAAGATTTTTTTAGAAGACTTTGAATAAGCCATTTAAAAACAAGGTAAGAATAAAACTCTTCATAGAAGAAGAATATTTTCATTAAGAAAATGATTTTTAGAGAAATAATAATTTCTTTATGGAAATAATTCTTAGAGAAAGATAATTTTCCTTAAGAAAACTTATTTGTGATTTTCAAAACATAGAGTAATGGAAAAGTCATAGAGAAACCGTATCTCCCCAATAAACTCACCATTTTTTTAAATCACAAACAATATTTTGAAAAATATATTAAAGAATTATGATTTTTCGACTTAAAAACTAAAATAAATACTTATCTCCATTTACTTATAACTTATGTTGAATACTACTAACTCTGCCTTATCTTTATAAATCTCTAAGGTTCATATTCTTTTCTTTTTAGGAGATGTGACTTTTTCATGCATAAGAAAATATTTTTTTTAAATTCCCCTTTTATTAATCTCCCACTTTCATAGGGAATTAAATTCATCATATATATTATTCTAAATGATCATTATTTCTCCCCCCTTTGTGATTTTTTAAAGGAATTGTGGAAATAGAAAAAACGTAACAGAAAGATTGGTTATATTGAAGAAAAATAAATTTAAGTATAGAGAGATTTTCATTATGATAGGAAAAAAATGAACAGGGTAAAAATACTCAAAAATATCAGATAGACAGAAAAATATTTCATCTTTATTTTCTTTCATCATTAGCTTCCCAAGGGTTATTTTAACTTCTTCATCTCATTGTGATCATCCTAAACCATTTTAAACAATTGATCCCAATCTTGATTCTTCTTTTCCATAACCATTATTTTTTCTTCTTGAGACATTATAATTTATACTTGAGACATTATTACATATTCTATAAAACTAAAAATTTATTGCAATGCTTCACTATGTTCCCATTATTTATTTTAATTTAGAGCAACAAAATTCATCATACCAATCAAATATTTATCCTCTTTAATCTGGAATGCTTGCTCTAAATTAAAATATTCTGAAAGTTTTGAAATAAGGTTCTTTAGAGTGTTATCTAAATAATCAAAAGAATATTTTATAGATTCAAGGAAATTATCTAAAATTTTCAGATATGAGAATATAGACTTCAACCATTTTTTAATATCCATATATGATCTCCAATGAGAATTATATCCAATATGAAAATTATTGAAATATTCATCCAGATTGGTAAATTTTTCCATGGGAATGCTTATAAAATAAGACTTTTGATTGAAAAAATGTTGAAGCAACTAGCATATTGAATCAACACTATGAATTAAAAGTACTGTGTTCACAAACATCTTCAAGGATTGTAAAAAAATCTTTCCCCAAAGAAGACAATTATTTGGAAGATGATTCCCATGCTCTTGATGATAATTTTTTCTAACTCTTTAGCTTTCCTCTGGGATGAACCACCAACATTCTTCTTATCTTTTACAACCACAACCTTCTTATGTGTGTCAAAAACCACATTTTTTTACTTTATAAAAAATAGAAATAACATTATAAACCCTTGGAGACCCATGCTCGTTATCGGAGAGTTAGACTATCTTATCTTCATCAACCTATTATTTCTTAGCATATTCTATAATATCCACAGGATGGATGAATTCATGGTTTCTACTCACATAATCAGTAGTTTTTTCAACCACATCATATCCATCATCATCTTTCCTTTGTGATATTATTATGGTTGGATAAACCTGGGATATTCAGATTAATATCATATATAAAGGACATTCCTTCTCAGGGTATTCGTCCAATTTTTTTATCACATCATCCCTTTCAACTTCTACCTCTTTTGTTCTTATTCTACTTCAACATGATAAATTTACTCTTCTTCCACAAATATGATCTAGAATTGGAATTTTCATTCTCAGAGTTTCTAACAAAACAGTTTCTTGGAGGAAGTATTTTAGTACCTAAATCATTTCAGATGCTATCTCAATATCCATAATAATAGCTTGAAAAATACCAGATTCTATAATTTTCTCCTTTAACTTCTTCACTTATTCTTTCCTTTCATGTGATTCCGTAGTTTTTATTTTCAAGTCCTTTTTCACAGAGGGATCTAACCCAAAGAATTGTTCTCCAAAGTTCTTATTTTTCATATGCTCCCACCACATTACTACCACTTCATCAATGAATGTTTTCTTATTTTTGTCTTTGATGGAGCTTATTGCATTTCTAGAACTGAAACATTTTCTTGTTATTATAATTCCTTCACTTTTATACATTTTCTGAGTTTTCTTTTAAGTTTCTTCTACTACCCCTTTATTGACTAATTCTTGAACATCTCTCTCAGAAAGATCATAAAGCTCTCATGATTTGGTATTGATACCGACTTCCATCCTGTTGAAAGATTCATCACTGAATAACGTTATCTTGAATATTTGGGGTATTTAACTGCTAGGAATTATAAAATATTATAAACAAAACACTATGATCTTTGACAAGATTACTGAATACATGATTATCTGAGAAATGAACATTCTATTCTTTATGTTGGTGATTTATATAATGATGTACTTAACTTGGTTAACCTATAAGGACCCGACCTTAAACATTACATAATCTAGAATTAATGAATAATTCACATTGAGGATCTTTTCAGGTTAAGAGTTTTAGAAAATTGGGTCATAACTATTACATTACATATAAAAAATTACAAGGTACACACTTTTACATAGTTTCCATTTTTTCATAAAATAAATACTCTTGAAAAAAAATTTCATGTCTAGTCCCATGTTTTATACATCATGACTTTTCCTTCATCCCATACATGACCATATTCGTCTTTACGTCACGTGAAATACATTTCAAAACTGGGGATGAGCATAAAAAGCTCAGTAAGGGTTATAAAAAAATTAAAGAAAACATTTGTTAATCATTTAATACATAACATACTATCTTTAACATACCTCATGAAATCATAAGATTTACGAATAACACAATGAAAACAAAAATCATAAAGGTAACTTGTTGTATCCATATCATATATACATTGTAGTTATCATAGCTTCGAAGGGAGTTACATTTGGAATAGTCATCACAGTATATTCCCTAAATCTCTTCAGAGAAACATTCTCGTTTACCTCTGTCACATTAACCAATGCATTAGAGAGCTATCTCAGGCTCTCCCTCCATAGGTTTATCACAGAACCACCCATATACATAATAATGCCCAAGAACCATAACATATTCATAACACATAAAACAAACATAAATGAATGATAAAAATTCCACAATTAAATCATAATATATCATTTAATTATATTAAAATAATAAATACATTATCAAAACCATTTTCAATACCAATATAAACATAAAAGAGTAAATGGTGTTTACTTTCCTTTTAAAAACATTACGGGTTGTTATGGAAGCCAGAGATCAAATAATACTCGCGACGACATTACCATTGTTGTCACCGCATATGTAAAAAAACATTATTTTTTGTCATTTAGTAAAATTATTAGTAGAGAAAAGATTCATTTTAAATAAAAGTAAAATTAAAAGGGGTTTATACATCGTATTAAATAAAGTCATGTATAAATCAAAATATGCCTCAATGAAAGAAGATTGAGATGAAGTCCCTTACCTCATGTCCGGCTAGACCTGTTCGTTCTTTAATATCCTAAATAATAATCTAAAGTTAATTTCTAATTGATTAAGAACATTTTTCAAGTTTATAATTCCATTTATATAACTTATTACCATGTTAAAAACATTATTTAATCATTTAAGTTAATAATGGTTGTTTTGTCGATATTTGGTACTTGAGTCAAAAATGGACTTCGTATAATTAAAAGTTGTTCGCATGGTAAAAATTTATGATATACAGAATGGTATTAATGATGTAAATATCATATATATCATATATATCCAGTATCTGTATATATTTATAATAGTACATAACGTTAATAGGTATAAAATGAAGTGCACCGTTCATGGAGTCGGTAAGACGTACTTACACATGAATGCTACATTCATATTTTTTTTTTTATTTTAATGGAATTAAAACATAATGATACATAAGTCTATTATAATTCTAGTATAATATCCTATTTAATATCATTAACTATAAAATTTATGTGTCCCACATATGGAATTGACGAGCCATATCACTTTGAGTGGGCGGTAGTTCGTACATCATAAAATGAAATTATCGTGTTTACTAATAATGGAAACCATAAAGGTATGATATAAATGAAAAATATAGAATCATAAGGAATATATAAACATAATATATATCATATATAAATACAGTTCTATCTTAATATCCCTCATGAGAGGTGGTAGGAGATAATTAAACAATCATCGTTTCGTGAGACGTTAGTTTGTCATCCACATAAACAGTATGTTCTTTACCCATTAGATGGAGGTGTGAGAAAGTGTAGTTTTAATATTATTCATAACAAAATCATATTATATTTAGGATACTAGAGATGTTATGATAGAAAATAATAAATAGAGTTTAGGGGGTTGGAGAAGGAAAATAATACAAAAGAACTTAAGAGAAGATGTTACCTTTAAATTGGGTAACTCCCTTTGGTTTGAACCAAAGGGTCTTCTTGAAGTGCCATCTACCTAGGTTAAGGCTTATAAGTTGAATTGAGTGATCTTGAGAGCTTATCTGGGTAGGTTTTTGATGAGCCAAGGGGGAGGAGGGACTCTTTAGGAAAGTGTGAAAATATTATTTTATTATATAATGATTTTTGGTTTCTATAGGTCCAATACTAATTAAAGTAAAAGATAATATGACTCATGTGAGAAATAAAATCATCTAATATAAATTGGATAGGTATTGGATATTTTTTTAATCTTTATAATATTATTTATTTAAATCAATTATTAATGAGGTAAACATTGCATCATTATTGTGTCACAAATAATTTCATTTATTTGATGTCTATAAATTATAAAAAAATACAATTATGTAGAAAATATTTTCAAATTTCCAATTAATTTTTATAGTTGAAAATATAACTTATATAATCCCCTGTAAAAACTGATTTACTAAAAGATATTTGTTTATGTAATTTTGGTCTTTACTTTTAATGTAATTAAAATAAAGTGTCATTATTACACTTAAGTGGCTACATGGGGTCCCAAAATAGACCCAAAGATGATCGTGGTCGGCCATGACTCATCCAATAAGTTTCTAACAATTTTTAAAGTAATTTTATATTATTATGATATTTTTTTTACCTTGAATAACCCTATTTATTAAGTAACGAGCATATCGGGTACAACAACGAGCATATCAACCCATTTAAATTAAAATTAATATTTAATTCACAAATGTTAATAATTATGATCATTTATTATTTCTATATTTACCTGGTTTGTTACATTACGTTTCTATGGTTAACGAAAAAACCATTATAGGGATATCAGTTTTCTTTAGAGAGTCCTTGTCTTCCATTGTCTGTATAAGAATACCCTATACCCATAAGGCTAAAATTCTTATTTTAATTAAATATTGGTTATCTTTGGTGATTGTACGACCTTGATTCCAAGGAACCCAATTACCATTTTCATCTCAAGGATTCTTGACTTATTAGGATACTTGTGAGAAAAAATGATCACTTAACCTTTATAAAAAATATAACGAATATTTTAAGCGATATTGAAAGTTAAATAGTAGGTTTTCCCATAGTTGTTATCTAAAATTTTTCCCTTCCCCCTTCTTCCTAAAAAATGAAAATATCAAAAAACTTATATGAGAAGGTCAAGGAAATCAAGATCCTAACACTTAGGCCTAGCAACAGAAAAACTCTCACATCCATTCAACTTGATATTCTTCATAATAAATGAATTATACATTACAATGAAATTTGAGAAAACCAACCATTCCCTGCCAAATTTCCATTCATTGATTTTCATTTTGGAAGAAATATGATTTAGCAAGGAAACATCAAGTGACATCCAGAATTTAAGAAAACTTGGAAAACTGAATGACCACTCGGATGGGGAACATAGATTTAATGTAAAATGTATTAAAAAGAAGATGTGGGACACAGATTAAGCGGCCTTTATATAGGCTTCGAGGAAATGGTTCAAATTTATAATTTGATATAATTATTGGAATAACCATGATCAGATTTGATAGTTGAGATGAGTTCTAAAGAAGGATTTGGTAGGTTCAAAACATTTGAGATTCTTGGGAAAATCGGATTTTAGGAAAGTGAATCCTAAATAATTTTATTAAAAAATTTAAAAAATAACAACATCTAAAAATATAATTATGAAGATTTATGTGAGAAATAATACCTTCTAGATTTCCAAAAAAATTATATATTGAAATGGGTCTTCTTGATGAACTTGAATTTTTGGAACCATAATCAAAGAGAAGAACTATAGGTTATCAAAATTTGAGTTTGAAAAAAATTGTTTCTGAAAATTTATTTTATTTTTTAAAGAAAGATAAATTTTAGGTTCTAGTATTATTTATTAAGAATGAATACTTTTGGTAAACAATAAATTTACTCCCCCTGTAAAAAAGAGATTTTCAATGCAAGTATATAGGTTTCAAAATAAGTTCATATTGAAACATTGCTTACGGTTATAATTCTGAAATTTTGGTTAATGTATTCAAATTTATTGGAGGGTAAAGATTCTGTAAAAATAACAGCATATTGATGTTACATTCTGGTAAATTGAAGAATTATATCTCCTTTAGGTGTGTGATCCTTATAAAAGTTATTCCTTATATCTATGTGTTCTGACAGTGAGTGATATGCATGGTTTTTTCATTGTAAAATGGCACTTGTATTATCACACAATATCTGTGTTCTAGTGAAACTTGTGACATCATTCATGAGTGTGTGATTCATCTACAACACATCGTCCAAACAACATCTAGCTACTAGATATTCATCTTCAGTACTGTAAATGTCTACTGATTATTTCTTCTTTCATAAAAATGAAACTAATGAATATCTTAATAAATGTCACATTCTGGATATAATTTTTCTATCCATTTTAATGCACCAAAATATATATCCAAAAAACATTTAAGAAAAACATTTTTAGAAGAATAGAAAATTTTTAAATCCATGGCTCCCTTTAAATAGTGAATAAATATTTTCAATGATTTTAAATGGGATTCCTTTGGATATGATTAATATCTTGCACATAATCATGCTGAAATCATTATGTTTGGATGACTAGCTGTTAATTATATTAATCTTCATATCATCCCTCTAAAAGATGATTAATATATTGGTTTGATAGCTTTATCAATATCAAGAGAATTTGAGGTACTGCAAGGAGTACTTATACTTTTAGTGTTGTCATATCCATACTATTATAGAAGATAGTTAATATACCTTTGTTGAGATATATAAGTTCCATTAGATTTTTGAGATATTTGAAAACCATGAAAAAATGTTAACTCACCCGTCATAATCATTTCAAACTCAAATTTCATAGGGTTCATAGATGAATCAGTTAAATATTTCTATGTTTAACCGAATATAATGTCATACACATATATTTTAACAATCAATACATTTTTATTATCTTTATTTATTAAAATAGTTTGATGAGTAAATCCTTTATAATAAATGTTTTGTAACAAAAGTCATGTAATCTATCATAACAGACTGTAAGGGATTTTTTAAGTCCAAATAAAGTATTGGTAAGTTTGAAAACATGTCTGGGATGATTTGAGTCTTATAATTTAGGAGGATGGTCAACATCAACTTCCTCCTGAACATATCCTTTATGGAAATCACAGTTCACATCCATTTGAAAAGTTATTAAATTATTGAATATAGTAAGAGCGAATAAAATACAAATAGATTCATGTCTAGATAATAGTGTAGGTTTCTTCATAGTATATACCTACATGTCCATTATAGTCGTTAAAAAACAAAATAGGTATATTTATTAATATTATTCCATTTTCATCACTTTTTATTTATTAATAACCATTTTACACAAATTACTGAAGATTCCCTAGGTTTTCTAACCAAGGTCTAGACATCATTCCTTTTAAATTCGTTTAGTCCATCATGCATGGATTTAATCCAATCATCATCACCTAAAGCTTAATTTGTGTTTTTTGGTTCTAATTAGGAAAAAAATTATAGATGATCTACATCATTTCTTAAAGAACAGTTGTGTTTCGTAAAAAATTTTCATCAGTATACACTGGAAAATATTCTAAGGTAAATACTTAAAAACAATTCTTGATTATTTGATTTAATCGAACAATATTTTATAAAAGGTTGCTAATAAGTTTTTTAAATTACATCTGGGGATGTAGTTTAGGGTTGTTTAAAAACAAAAGGATTAGATTCAGTTAATTTAACATTAAATCTTTCATCAACAGTACATGTATTTTTGTTAAAATGTATGTAACCATTATAAGTAGTGAAGTAGTCTAAAAAAATTACTTTATTGGAGTTTGGTGAGAATTTATTTAAGTTATCTTAAGTATTAATGATGAATAATTTTCAACCATATACTTTGAAGTAAAAAAGTCATGGTTTTTGACCCATCCACTATTCAAAAGGTGTTTTTTATAAAAGGATCTAATAAAATCTCTATTTTTAGTATAACTAGCAGTACTAACAGATTCATCCCAAAAATGTTTTGCAATAGATTATTCACTAAATATAGATCTCATTATCTCATGAAGAATTTTATTTCTTCATTGAAAAAAAAAATTGTTTAGGAGTTCATGGGGATGATAAATTATGAGTAAGGACTCATTCACTACAAAAAGTTTCAAAATAGGAATTTTGAAATTATCCTCTATGATCATTATGAATAGTTATTTTTTTAATGTTTGGGTCTGAAGCCTAATATTATTTAAGGAAAATACCATTTTATACTGGGTAGAGGGAGACCCATTACATAGCCTGAAGGCCCAAGGCCAAGTGGCCTGAATACTAGTCTTGAGAGCCCATTTTTTTGGCCCAAAGGGCCCCTTGGTGAATAGTACTACTATAGTACCTGAACTGCTATAGTACCACCATCGCTACATTCCTGCTACAGTGCCTCCACCGCTACAGTTTCTCCACCACCACAGTCCCGCTGCTACTATAGTACCACTACAGTGCCATGCTATAGTGCTGGTACAGTACCAGAAATTAGTCCCTGCCCGGATTTGATCTTGGGTTGTTTGGATGCCAAACAGGAGCCTGTACCACTAGGGTATAGTCTTCTTGCCACTATGAATAGTGTTCAATGGAAGTTTTTTCTCATTTTTAACTTGGTATATAAAGGTTTTAAAATAATAAAATACATCATATTTATTTTCTATAAAATGAACTCATATATGTTTTGTGTAATCATGAACAAAACAAACACATAAAATTTCCCTCTAATACATCCAGTTTGTGTTAGAAAAAAATATCATTTAATTTTAATGAATCAGAAGAGGATACTTCACTAATTGATATAAATCTTTTATTATGTTGCATTCCATATTAACAAGGGTCACAATCCTTTTAATAATAAAATATAAGCTCTTGTAGATCCTTAACAAGTCTTGTCAATGAGAGTTTACATAGGCTCCTTTGATTACAGGGTCTTATTCTTCTATATCATAACAAATATTGGTCTTCCATTTCACTAAGGCAATGCCGGTCTTGGATCCTAAGGTCATATAATTTAAGTGTGTAAAAATTATCATTCCTATGGTTATAGATAATAAACTCCTCCTTTGAATTGTGTACTAAGTATTTATCATTCCAAAAATTCAAAAGATCACCTTCATCACATAATTGGATTTTTCTTATAATGTTTTTCATAGAATCGTTAAAAAATAATACATTTGAAATCAATTTTATTCTAAGAATAACAATGTTACGTATACCAATAATTTCTCCTTGATCATGATCTATAAATGTTACTTTTCATCCTTTCATCTTGATAATATTTTAAATTATTATTTGGTAACTACTCATATTCTGGTAATATCCACTATCTAAGTTCCACGTAATGAAGATGGTTAATTAATTATTTTCCTGAAAACAAAAGATTTAGACTTTCATAATCAATATATTAATAGATCCTAAAATTTTAGAATGTAAAATCATAGGAATTCACATTTTCCTAGAAAAAATGGCTTTATGAAAACCTATGGATGGAGTTTTATTTAAATTTCATTTTTAGTGTCCACCACATTGACCCATGGTGAAAAAGGGATAACATTGGGGAACAAAATAGTTACTACTAAAAACTAGTTTTGAGTAAGTATTAGAAATTCATGAACTATTCATTAGTGGAAGAATTTGTGAATAATTTTTATCATATTCTTTCCTTACTAAAGTAAAAATTGATAAAAGTTTCTCTAAGTAAATGAAAACCAATTTTTGTCTGATGACTAAATTATTATCCTCAAAGTTAATAATTTTATAACTCTAGTTATTCTCTAAAATATTTTTCATAGAAATAACATTTTCAAGATCTTTAGAATATTTAACCTTTTCAGAATTAAGTTCCTTAATGTTTTTAGATACACTTTCAAAATAAATAGTTTTTAATTATGATATTTAGAATGATCTTATACTTCATTTATTAAAACTGATATTCTTTAAATTACTTTCCCTATCTTCTTCTTTGACTTACAATTTTCATATAAAATAATTTAGAAAATATAGAAACACAATCAAATGATGGTAAGGTATTATCTTCTGATGAAGAAGATTCTTTAATTTAATTTTCATAATATTTTTCATTAAGAAAATTAGAATTTAAAGAAATATTGTTTATATATTTAGTATTGTGTACCTTTTTTTAAGATAATGATTTTCAATGTGTACTCTGGTTATAAGACCAATAATATTCTGACCATAAGATTCAAATTATAATGATTCATCTGATGTTTCACCACCATTGGAACTCCATGTATCTATTGCTTTTAGGAATTTCATAGACATAGATTAGTGATTCTTATATATGTTTCCTTCATAATTCATTTCTTTCTTTTTTTTCTATTTATCCTTGGACAATAAGGTCTGATATGTCCATCCCTTTTCATTCATCACTGGTTGCATCAGAATATATCATTTACTTTTTATATTTCTTCTTATATATGAATAGAAAATATTTATTTCCCACAATTTTGTTCATTCTGTGATCAATAATGGCTAATTCATTTTTAGACTATTCACGGTGACATGATTCAGATATAACAAAAACTTTTTTATCTTTAGATACGGTTATTGTTTCAGGAGTCTTCGATATAGATATAGTAGTGAAAGCTACACTTACATTACCATTCTTCTTCTTATTAAAATCAACATATCTCTTTATTCTTGTTTCACTCTAAAGAAGAGTTCCAAATAAGTCATCAATATTAATATTAGATTCTTTTCTATTCTCATAAATGTCTATCCTTTTATATTCCCAAACATTGGGCATGATATTAATTATCTTCTCCACAATATCTTCATCATAAATAACTATCACTCCCATAGATTTAATAATATTATCAATGGTCATATATCATTGTTTTAAATTGAAAATAGGTTCTCCATAAGGAAATATGTATCAAAGATATTCATATCTTTATATAGGTCTTTTAGTTTCTATCTCATTATAAGTTCCAAAATGTGTAACTTCAAGTTTCTTCCAAATGTATTTAGAAACTTCACTAAAAGGTATCTAAAACTATGTATTCCTGGTCTAAGAACAGAACAATGTATTGTGTACCTTGTAGTTTAGTTTATATTCTCGTTTCTCTTGGTTGGTGAAGGTTCTAACTTCCTTTTCTGGAATTTTGTAATCTCCAGTGAGCATGGAAAATTTGTCTACTCCAGTCTTAATTACAAAAGTCTTCATTCAATCTCTACAGTACTCATAATCATTAGCATCAAATATTTGTGGTATGGTATGATTAACGTTATCAATAGAACTAACATTCATACCTTCCATTCTCATAGAGAATAACTTTCAACGATTTTTTTAATAGTAAATGATTATAAATAAATATAAAAATATTTAAAAATAACTTGTATAAAAAAATTGAAGGTATAAAATATAGAATACGAAAAAATATGAGAAAGAAAACATATATGTATGTATAAGTATTTTAGATTCCAAAATATGATACCAATTATTGTATTGAAAGAGTATATGTTAATTCTAAATTACAAGAGGGGGTGAATCGTAGGTTAAAAAACATTCACTTTTATGCCTAAATGTAAATCTATGTTTATAAAAGTTAAACAATGTAAATTAACAATTCTTTTTTAGTTCATAACTATGAATCCAACTTGATTAGTGTCCAGAAATAGGGCCCAGAAAATGAAAGATAAGAATAATTTACTTAGGGAAATATTCTACCTTAAAGCATATAGAATCTTATTTTTCATAGTATGTAAATTACAAGAAATTATAAAAATGTTATACTTTCTTTCATTGTCAAAATACATTGGAAATAAAACAGGAAATAAAAATTAAGTGAACAAGTAGGTAATATTTTTACCCAAAGAGCTGGGTATCCAAAAAACTTGGATAAAGGTCCCTTGATATATACTTTAATGAAAATATTTCTTACCAAAACCAGGTTAATCCCCTATTAATAATATCGAGTCTGGCCTACTAACCCCACAAGACCTCTAACTTTATAGCAGTCAGCACATCTGTCTTCCTATCCTTAGATGCCCTCGATTATACTTAGTAACAATCAGAGTCACACAGAGCTAGAGAAATAAGATGTTCATGATTGAAAAAGATGATAACAAAATTCACAAGGCATGAGAGTCTTTATCTCTATTTAAATTACTTCATAACATGTAATCTCTAAGATCATAGAATGATATATGGATTGTGATCTAGTTTGAATGAGTTAATATTTATAAGAAAACCATAAATGGTTGGCTCCCTCCTCCAATTGTCATATTTTTCCTTGAATCTCAGTGGGACATGTACTAGTGTCACTCAACCAACAGTTATTTAGAATAAAATCGTATGACATCATTTCATTGTAAAAAAATATAGAAAACCATATCATTCTTGAGAATAAATAATTAATATGTAAAATAATAAATTAGCTTAATCAAAACTGAATAATATAAATATATGAAAAAAATTAATTCAAAGTCAAAATATATAAACAATAAGATTCTTGAAATGTGAATATTTGGAATCTATTTTAAGAGAATTTAGAGTCTGAATTACATAGTTGTTATAGTCTGAATTCGGAGGAATTCAGAGTCTGAATTATGAATAATTTAGAGTCTACATTCTGAGGAATTTGGAGTTTGAAATATGAGGAATTTGGAGTCTGAATTTAGATGAATTCAGAGTCTAAATTTTATATAATTCATAATTGTAATGTTATATAATTGAGAGATAGAATTTTAGATAAGTTGGAGTCTGAATTTCAAAGAATCAAGACTTTTAATTTTAGAGAATTTAGAGTTTGAATATCATATAATAAGTAGTATAAAAATATAAATACTAAATATCAAAGGAACTATAATATTCTATGGTTTTAGTTAAGGATCGAAATTTTTTACTTTGTAAAATAAATGGTTAGACATGGTTTTGATAAGAATTTCAATAAGACATTGAAAAAAAATCAAGGATAAAAAATCTTAGAGAAGTTAAACATTCATTAAGAAATTTATTCTTAGAGAAAGCTAATTTTCCATAAGAAAATAATTCTATGTAAAAAATAATTTTCCCTATGAAAATGTGTTAGTGATTTTAAAAACATTGAGGAATGGAAAATCCATAAGGAAAACCTATTGTCTCAAAAATCGTCCTCTTTTTGGAAAGCACAAACTAACCTTTCAATAAATATTATAGGTTATAAGGATATTTCTTTTTGAACCCTAAAATAAATATGTATCAACCTTTTCTTATATCCTATGATAAATATGACTAACTCCCCCGTTGGTTTAGAAATCCCAAAGGACATTATTCTTGTATTTGTTAAATAAGCGACTTCTTTATTATTAATAACATATTATTTAAAAAGGATCTACCTTATTTAATCACCCCATAATTATGTAATTTTATTCCGTGTATATATATTATTTTCATCATTCTTTTCTACCACTTTGTTATTTTCAAAAAGGAATGAAGGAAATGAAATGAGATTGTACTTGAATGGTTAGTGAAATACAAGACAAAACCATTAATGGATAGAAAATTATTCATTATGATAGGAAAAAAAATTTACAGTGTTAAAATACATTAAAAAGTTCAGATTGACAAAAAAATAATTCATCCTTATTTTCTTTTGGAATGGGTTTTCTCACGGTTTCAATTAAATTCTCAACTTCTTTGTGACCATCCTCAACCTTCTTAAGTAACTAATCCTAATCACGATTCATCATTTCCATAGCATTTATTTTTTTTCTAGAGACGTTATAATTTCTTCATAAGATTTTAATACTTCTTATTACTGATATAAATTTTCTTGAATATCTTCCCTGAGTTCCCTTTATTAAAATAAATTTAGATCATCAAAATTCAACATACCATTAAAATTATTATCCTCCTCCATCTCGGATGCATTCTCTTGATTCAACTTGTATTAAAGGTTTTAAATAAGGCTCTTCACGTATTCATATTACTGATCAAAAGAATCTTCTTCTGATTCACAGAAATCATTTAAAAGCTTCAAATCTAAGATTATTTACATCAACCATTTTTTTATTTCTTTACATGATCTTCTATGAGAATCATATCAATTATGAAATGTTTTAAAATATGCCTCAAGCATGATAAATTTTTCCATTAGCATACTTATCGAATCTAACACATGATGGACAGAATATTAAAGCAACATCCATCATGAATAAATACTAGGAATCAAAGTTATTGTGTTCAAAAACATATTCAAGTATTTTACAATGAAATATTGTCCCAAATAAAACAATGATTCCAAAGGTAATTCCCTTGCATGTGAGGATAATTTTTATTCATCTTCATCATTCTTCATTGATGAAACACCATCATTCGTCTTATCTCTTACAACCATATCTTTAATAGGCATGTCATCAACCTCCTATTTTCCTTTATCAACATTAGAAATAACTTCTCATCCCTCGGAGACTCAGGATCAATAAAAGAGAGTTAGACTATCTTATCCACATCCACCTCTTCTCACTTAGTATCTTACTTATTATCTTCAGTTTGAATGACATCATGGTTGCTACTCTCATTATATGTAGGTTTTTCAACCTCATCTTGTTCATCATCATCATTCCCTTGTAAAATTATTTTGGTTGACTCGTCCTGGGAAGTTCTGATTAACAGCTTATCTGAAGGACATTCTTTCTCTTAGTATTCTTCCACTTTCTTAATCACATCATCAATTCCACCTTCTTCCACTTCTTATTCTTCTTTTTATTCAACTTTCCAAATTTTCTATTCTTCCACAACCAGTTCACAACATGGAATTTTCATTCCTAGAGTATCTAATGGAATTGTTTCTTGGAGGAAGGATTCTAGTACAGAAATCTTTTCAGATTCCATCGTAGTATCATTAAGATGATCTTGAACAAAATCAACTTCTAGAATTTTCTTCTTCAACTTCTTCTCATTTTATTTCCTTTAATGTTATTCATATTTCTATATTTTCAAGGCATTTTCCTTAGTAGGATCTTATCCAAAGAGTACATCTCCCTCTATCTTCTCTTTCTTCTTCTCCCTCCATGTCTCTAACATTACATCAGATAATGTTCTTTTCTTTTTTAGCTTTGTTGGAGCTGATTGATTTTCCAAAACTAGAACTTTTTCTTTTGTTTTTTATTTATTCTCTTTTATATTTATTCAAGTTTTCGTGGAAGTTTCTTTTACTACTCCTTTATTGACTAATTCTTGAACATCACTCTCAAAAATATCATAAAACTCTTGTGATTTGTTATTAATACCTACTTTCATCCTCCTCAAAGTTTCATCACTCAGTAATATGATCTTGATGGTTCATTATATTAAATTGTTTGTAATTTTAAAAGATTATATAAAAATCACTATAATCTTCATCAATAACAGAGGATACATGGTTATATAATACCTTAGAGTTCTATTTTTTATTATGGAGATTTTTAGAAGGATTCACTTCCCCAAGTTTACAATTGTATGGTTAACCAAAAAATCCATTATAAGGATATCACATTTTCTAAGAGAGTCATTGTCTCCATTTCTCGTAATAATAAATCCATGTAACTATAAGGATAAAATTCTAATGTTTATTGAATAATGGTTTAGCTTTAGTGATTTTACACCCTTGAGTCCAAGGCATTCAATTTCCTTTTCCATCTCCAAGCTTCCAGACTTATTAGGCATATTGTGTGAGAAAAACATATCTTCATCTTGATAAGGAATAATATGAATATATGAATCCATATTAAAAGATAAAAATTGGTTTTCCAATAGCTCTTAAATGAAAAAATTTTCCTTCCCCATTATTTATAAAAACCGATTGTATCATCAAATTCTCTAAGGAGGTCAGGATAAACCAGATCCTGACACTTCAGCATAGAAACACAAAAAATATCACATCCGTTCAGCATGATATTATTTGTAATCAATGAATTATATTTAGAAAAGAAATTTGGGTCAACCAACCTTTCCCTATAGATATTCCAATACTTGATTTCCTAGTTTGAGGACATCTGATTCTATAAGGAAACATCAAGAGACATTCAAAATGTAATAAAATGTAGAAAATTGAACTACCAATTTGATGAGGAGTAGAGCTTCAGCACTATAAGTCATCAAAAACTGATGTGGGACATAGATTACAAGGGTAAATTATATAGGATTCATGGCGACAGATCAAATTCCTGATTTAATGTAATGGTTTGAATGAGAATGATATGATCTGACGGTTGATATGAGTGCCCATGAAATATTTGGTAGGTTCAGATCATTTGAGGATTTAGGGAAAACTATAATTAAAGAATGTGAATCTGATATAATTTTAATAAAATTAGATAGAAATATCAACCAGTAAAAATATAATTCTAAATAATTTAGTGGGGATGCATACCATTCGGATGGAAAAAAATGAATGTATTGAATATGTTTCTTCTTGAAGAACAAGAATTATGGACAATATATATATGGACTGAAAATTTTTAGTTCCCAAAAATAATTTGTTTTCTAAATTTAATATTTTCTAAAATAAAGAGAAATTTTTTTTTCTGAAAATTTTTATTAAGGATGAAAGTTTTTGGTAAAAAATAAATTTACACCCCCAATGAAAAGAAGTTTCTTAATGTAAATAGATAAGTTCAAAAAAATTATGTAAGATTACCTTATAGTTATCATTCCAAACTTTCTATTGTTTTATTAAAATCAATTGGAGGGTATTTATTTTGTAAAAATGTTAGCAAGTTGATCTTGCATTTCAATAAATGGAAAAATGATATCTCCTTTAAGTGTGTGATCCTTAAGAAAGTGATGCCTAATCTCTATATGTTTTTTCCGAGAGAGATGTTCAGGGATTTTTTCATAGGGAAATGGAACTTCTATTATCACACAATATCTTGGTTTTGATAAAACACATTCCAAAGTCTTTGAGTGTGTGTTGTATCCACAACACTTTGGTACAAAAACATCATGATAATACTTATTCAACATGAGTAGTGGAAATTGATACAGAGTGTTTCTTCTTGCTTGACCATGAAACTAATGAATATCCTAATAAATGACATGTTCCAGATGTATGTTTTTTATCCATTATACATCCACTAAAGTAAGCATCTGAAAACTTTTTGAAATAAAATAATTCCTAAGGAATTAAAAAGTTATAACTGTATTATTCCATATAAATGACAATAAATTATTTTAACTAATTTTAAATGGTATTCCATTGGATTAGATTTATATCTTGTACATAATCTTACGAAAAACATTAATTCTAGGTGACTAGATATTTATTATAATTATCTTCCTGTCATCCCTCTAAAAGATGTTTGATCTATTATTTTTCTAGCTTCATCAAGATCAAGAGAATTTGAGGTACCGATTGGAGTACATAAAATATAAATGTTTTCATATCCATAATATATAATAAGACCTTTAATATTTATATTTTAATACATACATGTTTATTATGGTTTCTGAGATATTTTAAAATCGTGAGGAAATGTTAACACACCCATCAGACATATTTTAAACTCATATTTCAAATAATTCAAAAATTAATCTGTTAAAGATTACTGAGTTTATCTGAATATAATGTCATAAAAATATATGTGAATTTTTTTTATTATCATTCATTATAAAAAGGGTTGGATTAAAATTTCCCTTAACATAGATGTTTTTTAACAAAAATAATGTTAGTATATGATATTGGGATCTAGGTGCTCGTTTAAGTCCATTAAAGCATTGGTATGTTTGAGAACATTTTTAGGATTTTTTAGGTCTTCATATCCTAGAGTTTATTCAACATAAAATTCCTCATGAACATATCCATTAAGGAAATCATACTTCACATCCATTTCTAAAAGTTTGAAATTAAATAATGCTTTAAAGGCATGTAAAATAAGAATAAATTCAAGTCTAGAAATGGGAGTGTAGGTTTCTTCATTTTATATTCCTCCTTGTTGATTATAGAATTTAGACACTATTATAGATTTATTTCTTACTATGATATAATTTTCATCACATTTATTTGTAAAGACACATCTTACTGCAATTATAGTTGTTTTCGTGGGTTATCTAACCTCAGTCCAGACATTGTAACATTCAAACACATTTAGTTAATAGTGCATGCCATTAATCCGATCATCATCACCTAAATCATCAATACAGTTTTTTTGTTTCAATTGGGAAAGTATTGATGGATAGTATACTTCATTTCATAAAAAAACATCTAGTCCATATATGTTGATTTACAACATCAATGATACTATCATAGGGATGATTCTTAATAAACAATTGATTCACGTTTTATAAATCATGTTCATTACCATATGATAGAAAATATTCTAGGTAAATACTTCAGAAAAATTTTCATGAGTATTTTTCTTAATAGAAGAATATTATATAAATGTTTGATAATAAATTTTTTAAAACACATATGATAATGTAGGTTGGATTTGTTTCAAAACAAAAGGATCAGATTCATCAAATTTAACATGCACTGTTTCTTCAATAGTACAAGTATTTTTGTAAAAAAACATTATAAGACTTAGAAGTAGTGGAATAGCCTATGAAAAATAACTCAACAAATTTGGGTATGAGTTTAAGTATTCTATCTATATTATTCTAGATGAATACTTTAAAACTAAATAAATTTAAGTAAGAATGTCTAGGTTTTCGACCAGTCCATGATTCATATGGTGTTTTGTTTAGAAAGGGTCTAATTTAAACTCGATTTATAGTATAAAAATAAGTACTAACAGCTTCATCCCAAAAAGCGTTAGCAATGGAATATTCAATCCACATGTTTCTCATTATATATTGAATAATTATATTTCTTCATTCAATAACACCATTATTTTAAAGAGTTATTGGTGATTATATGTTATGAGAAATGCATTTTTTACTACAAAAAGTTTCAAAATATAAATTTTGAAATTCTCCTCTATGATCACTATGAATAGTTATTAATAAAAGGTTTTTCTCATTTTTAACGTGGGATCTAAAGTATTTAAAATAAGAATAGAATTAATATTTGTTATTATCTAATAAATAAACATCATTATAGCCTACTATAGTTCTTTTCACTCTATGTCTATAAAAGATATTATTATCTAAAAAAATTACTACTAATGATCTGATGTTGTCTAGTAAATCCCGAAATGCTACCTATTTTAATTAATAATATACATTAAATAAGATATATTATTTTTTTGGATTTTATAAATGTAAAAAATAAATATAATCCCATTAAGTACAACATTTATACACTAATGAATCT
The DNA here is from genome assembly GCA_963277665.1 of Viscum album. Classification (NCBI taxonomy): domain Eukaryota; kingdom Viridiplantae; phylum Streptophyta; class Magnoliopsida; order Santalales; family Viscaceae; genus Viscum; species Viscum album. The sequence goes on from OY728127.1 coordinate 1,575,772,189, forward strand.
TTTTTTTGGAATTTGAAATCATATCCCCTTGATAACTATTCAAATACATCTATAAAATTTCAATTAAAATTTTGTTGAATTCTTGAAAACATTTTAATTTAAATTAACTCCATAATATATTATTTATTTCATTAACACACCAATAATTACTTCCATATTATAATTAATGATTTTTTTTAAAACGATAAAAATTTATTGAAAAAATAATTCTAGATTATCAGATTAGATTATTGTTTATATAGTAATCTATCCTACTATTAATTTAACATAACATTATTCTTAATCATTTTTGGGTGATTCGATGACATTATTGAATTCACTATACCTGTAAAAAATATAATTGTCTAACATGGAGTTCTTAGGATGAATTCATGTTTAGAGAGAGAAAAACTACACGGTTTGAGATTCACCCATTATTGGAAAAGTGGGATCCTCCCAAAGTCTTAAAATACAAATATATGGTTTGAAACATGATATTTCATGACATTTGTTATTTATAGCAAAATAAAACATTAAAATGAATATCCTAGTTAATTAATTATGATATATATTATTTTATCAAGAGTAAATACTTTAAATTTGAGTATGTTGTGTATAAAATCACAATACCTACTATGATGTATATTTTGAATTTTTCTATTGTTTATAATGATTCAAACCATTTATTTTATGTTATTACGTAGTAAAATTGACCTTTAATAATTTATTTTAAAAAAAATAGATTTCATTTTTCTTGTCATTATATTAGAAATTAATATATCCATATACAATGTCAAATATATCATAAATTATTTCAAATGGAAAAATATAAAATTACTCATGGATGAATATAGATTATATTATCCAAAACACAAGTTTATTAAATTATTTTATCTAATCCTTATTGAACATGAATTTCATATCATTCCATACAATTATATATATATTTTGTCATGTATCCATGATTATAGTATTCCCTAAGAACCTCATATTTTTTTAATAAATTTGGATGTTTCAATGAAAATATCTCTTATTACATGAAATTTTCAACTATATTCAAATCCTTATATATTAAGTTTCCCATAAAAATGTTTTAAACTCAACATAATTTTTAATTTCATTATGTTTAGTTTTATATTAATATCTTCCTACCATTTTTAAACATTGGATATATTTTATAAACCATAATTGAATGTAATCCAAACTATATAAATAAAAAACATTGATAAGTGAAATATATTTTACAAATATAAATGATAAAAATCCCCTATAAAAACTATAATGTTTTTGGAGAGACACATTACCAAAATAGTAATTTTATTTTTAGAAAATGTACCATATGGGTATGACATGCGGTATTATCTTAGTCATTTTTATCAGTTCAAATATTATTATGGATTATATAACATTCATAGAATCAAAAGTAATGAAACTGATCAGTTATTTTCAATACTTGATAAATAATATAAATTTGGAAATAATCCATTATTAAGATTTCATTTTTATTTCAACTTTCAAAACACAATATCTAAAGAATGATATATCATGTAAAAAATTCATAATTATTATCATTTTTAATAACTTTTATCCAATAATTCATAGATAAAAAATAATTTCGCATCTCAAGGTACCATATAAAATATGAAATATTATATAATAATCCAATAAAAAATTTATTTCATAATTTATATCACTGTTAATTTTTTAGGATTAAATTCATTTTTCATTATATAGTAGGTCTAAAATTATATTCTCCATAGATTTTTTTCATGTAATTAATAATTTATATAACATTTTATCTGATATTTTACATGGTGTTAATGTTTTTTGTTTCACATAAAATCGAGAAATATCACTTATTATTCAATATCTACATTAGATAAAATAATAATTGATATTTTTTTCAATGTAATTAATATAGAATTTTAATATATTATTCTTTAATAAGAAACTTTTTATTTTATATATAGACATTTTAATGTCAATATTATCTTTATCTATCTCTTCCCTCTTTATTACATTAGAAATCATTATATTTTTTATTTTCAATTACAAAATTATGGTTGGGTGGGAACCCCAAAATTTCAAATCCTAATTCAAAACATTAGAAAAACCACATTAAAAATTTCAACAATGGTCCCATACCAACTGTTGGTTAAACACCAAATTAAAAAAGTAAATAAAAAGCATCAATCCACTTCCATGGTCTATAAAGGATTCCTCAAGTATCAAACCCTTACACTCCCAATCATCCATCATCATCCACATAACCATCGAGGACCAACAACTTGAGATATTTCCTTCATCATTTCCAAAACCGCATCATCCTTTCCTAAAAAGATACTAAATCCAACTATAGCCATCAAAAAATCGAACAATAAGAACTATCATCACTTCACCCTCATCATCACTAATGTCATCTAATCCATCACCACACATGAATAAAAAGTTTTCAAACTACATACCGAAGTTTATAAAATCACTGAGTGAGCGTTAATAGAATACATTAATCACAACGAAAAAAACACCATCACTAATAGATTGGAATAACAAACATCTAGCAGATCTAACAAAACTAGAAATTGTAATCATTTGAGAAACTGACTCATGTCATCCCTAGATCTCTAATGGCCATGTCACCACCCATCCCAAAACCTCATAGATACCACCACTCATGATCAAACTGGGCTAAGTTCCAAGGCCTGTGAGTTCAGTGAAGGTATTTCAGAATTTGGGGGATCTGAAAACATATAAAATCAATGAATCAAAAAAATAGTAATTATAAAATAATAAATGTACTGACTCCTATATCACATTGAATCTAGTCATCTGCCAAAACATATGTTTTAAACCCTTGGGGTTACCAGAATAGCATATATGGCAAGGAGTGGTTCAATGTAACCTAAGGCCAGGGAAATGATTGTAGGATCTAAATGATGAATGTAGATTCTAAATATACAAGAGGGGGTGAATTGTATACTTTAAAAATTCCTTTGGAACATTTACAGTTAAGTCTAACAAGGTTAAACAAACATTCAAAAAACCTCTAGAAGAAAACTCTTCTTAGAAGAAAGATTCTTCTTTAAAGAGAATAGAATCTGTAATATAATCGGAATAATGGAATTAAAAAGTATAAGAATGTTATTCTATCAGTATTTAACAAAGTAAATATTAGAGAAGAAATGAAACTACATGAAATAGAAAACAAGTAACAACAAGATTCATTTAACCAAATGATAAGGTTATCTAACAACCTTGGATAATGGTTCCTTGATTTATAATTTCACGAAAGAATGTATTACCCAAACCCAGGTAATCCCTCAATACAAAAATCGGTATCTATCTTGCTATCCCCAAAAGCCCTCGATTTAGAAGGAAATTAGAACCTCTATCTTCCAAACCCGGAATCCCACAATTAGCACAATCAGAGTCTTCATGAACAACGTCTGAACAAGTTGTTCACACCCAGACAAGTTTTTTATGACAACCGCATGAAGAATTGAGAGTTGAAAGAGCCTCTATCTATAGAAATCACTTCACACCTTTGTCACATGCAACAATTTCATCCACTCTCTGATTTTTTTAAATTCTAAGCACTTTACTCATTCAAATGAACTTGTATTTACAGGAAAAGCTTCCCAATGGTTTGCTATACTTAAATGATCATATTTTCCTTAAATTTTGGAGGGACCTAGACACAGTAAAACATAAAATGGTTAGTTTGTAACAGATTGTACGACATCGTTTTACGTAACAAAAATGATGTTAAGTTAATGATAAGTGTTATATATTAGAAAACACGGAAATCCGATAATATTGGAATGATACATTTAAAAAACTCTAACATTATCAAGAAATCAGATTCATACAAAAACATTAATAGGAAAATATATTTATAAGTAAAACTAAATCAGATTTTGAAACCGATATCTCTTTTTTTTCCGGAATCAAAATCATAAACTCAGAATGACTCCTGCACCATATTCAGAATCATAGAGACATTATAACTTGTACACCAAATTCAGAATCATAAAGTCAATATCACTTATACACCGGATTTTGAATCATAAAGTTGGTATCACTTATACACCAGATTTGGAATCACAAAGATTGTATCACTTATACACTGGATGCAGAATCGTGAAGTTGGTATAACTTATACACCAGATTTGGAATCATAAATTCGATATCACTTATACACCAGATTCAAAATCATAAAGTTGGTATCACTTTTACACTGGATATGGAATCATGAAGTCTTTATGAGAAATTACTAAATCTAACAGAATGAAAAATCGTAATGATACACAAGTAAGTATAACAGAATGTCAATTCGTAATGATACATCTGTAAGTATAACGTAATCACAATTTCAGATTTTAAAAAAAATATAACATAAGAAAAAAAACAGAACTTATGAAAAGGTGTTTGTGATTTTCAAAACATAAGAATATATGGATTAGATAAGTAATAAGATAACCTTATTGACTTAATAATCTCCCCCTTTTCAGAAATCACAAACAACTTAACTAAGGAAGAATATATTGACATAGTATGAAAAACTTATCTTCCCCTTTGATGATATTTTTGATGAATACGACTAAACCCCCGTAGCCTATTTTTCCCAAGGATTTTATTATGGATCTTTAATGACTAGTTCCGTTTCTGAAGAAAATATCTCCCCCTTAGAGAAACATCTCTTCTTAAAAACAACCTCTTACTTGGTCATTATCCTTTCATACCATACTCTTTCTTAATAGACTCTCCTCTTTTTATATCTTCGTTAAATTCTTACTTTTAATAAATTCCCCCCCATTTTGATTTTCAATAATAGGCAAAGGAATGGATAAGTATAAGATGTACTTGTAAGGTTAAGAAAGAATACATTCAAAAAAAAGAAATATATGCAAGAAGCTTTTTGGGAATAAAGTTTAGATTACAAAAAAACATCAGAATATAAAAAATTATCCATCCTCCTTCTGAGACAACATCTTCTTTATCAAGGATTTGAGTTTCTTCACTTCCTTATGATCGTTTTCAAACTTCTTCAACATGATATCATGATCCCGATTCTTCTTTTCTAATGACAAGATCTCTTCTTCTTGAGCATCCACCTTTCTCTCTAATTCATCTCTTACATCCTTCTCACTGCTAACATATTGGGGAAAAAAATTTGTTCACTAGATTTCTCTGAGTTTGATGGATTGACCTCGTTGAAGTCAATTTTACGAGTATTTAAAAATTTGTTGGTTGAATCCATAAAATCACTATACTGTCTTAGATCTTTTTTGATAGTCTTGGTACAGTTAAAGAATTTTTTACAAGTAACATACTGAGTTTTGTAATCAATCAAAAGATTTATGATGTTTGCTTCTGGTTTCACCACCAAGCCTATAAGCATATTGGTTGATTCTGTCTTTTAGTTCCGGGTTTCTTGCATAATTTAACACTGGGAATCTATATTTGTAATAACCGGAATGGTGCTGACCAGCTTTATTAAAGATAGATCAACAAATTCATTTCTAACAGATGATGAGGATTTGGAACCTGAAACATATTTTCCTTTCTGAGCTCCTCTTGGAGTTAATGAAACTGATTTTTATATCAACTTATAGGAATTCAAAGGTGTTTCCTTTTCAGATGAGGCAAAAAAACACCCTTACCTTTGATAGGACTTTGACCTGGATATTTTTCATCTGATACATGAATAACATTAATATCTACTTGTTCATCTTCTTCCTCTTGAAACTATTCTTATTCTCCACCATGATGATCAACCTCTTTTTCACTTTTTCTTCCACTTCAATTCCAACATGTTCTTCTTCTTCAAAATCAACTTCTTCCTCAAATTATACCTCTACCTCATCTTTTTCTTCAACTTTTTCTTCAACATTTTCTTCTAAAATAGATTTAGATACTGAATTCGAAGGAGTTTTAATATAGTCTTCTACTTCTCTTAAAACATCACCATAGACTTATTGAACTATATAATCTTCTATTTACTGAACATGTTGTGATAATGATAGATATTTATTGACATTATGGATTTCTATAGTGACAGCTGACTTCTTATGAATAACTTGAGGATCAACACTTCTTGAGATTTCTTTTCTATAGATTTTAGTAAAGACTGACAAACTTGCACTTTCATGGATGTCTCCTTTAACATATTATCCTTCTTTTCATTCTCATGATTTTCAACTTGTTAAATTTTCAAGGTCTTATCCTCTACAGGATTTACGACAAAGGAGGGATCTCATTCCTTTAAGGTAGCTTCTACTTCTCTCCATTTTTCCTTTGTTTCGTCAAAATAGGCTTTTAGCTTCTTTAAAGGAAGAGGTGATGATACTAGGACATTAGGAACTGGTATAGGCATGCTAGGTTCTTCCTGTTTCCTTTTCTTGGGTACCAATTTTGGTGATCCCAGAACATCTCCTTTGTTTTGGATAACCATTTCTTCAAAATGCTTGGATTCCTTTAAGAACCCTACCTTTATCCTTCTTAGAGTGTCATCAGAGAGTAAAAAAATCTTGAAAGGCTTTGAGACTAATCGACATGGGATATTTTACTCTTGAAGGCACATGAAAATTATCCTGGAGATAGTTTCAAGATACATAAGTATCTGAGATCTGATGGACCCACCTTTTATTATCTGGATGGTGAGAAATATGTACATTACAAAGTTGATCTTACTTATGTTGATGAGAAAGTATAACATAAATATATCACATATCATTTAATAGTCCTTATCTCATTTTCATCGTATAGTAAATCCTTGCATCCTGAGAGATACCATCTTGTTTTCTATTGAAAGATTCATAATATTCATATTCATAACATAAACGAGACCACGATAATCCAGAGCTTAGACAATATCAAAAGATCATTATTTCTAAAGGAGTTTTTTAGATAATAGAATTTCTTACCCTTCATACGGAATGTTAAGAACATTTTCCGCCTTCTTATAAGGAACAATATAAGTCTTATCGTAGCATTTGAACATAAACAAATTTGTAGAACTGAATAACTAGAAAAGGAAAACTGGATATTTACTTTTCTCCATAGCCACAAAAACACTTTCCCAACCATTGGTTCATATCACCTTAGAAATAAGGGAGTCGTACTTTGAATAGAAATTAGGGCATACAAACCATTCCCTGTATATTTACCAATCCTTTATATCCTTGATAATTGGAAACCAATCTGGTGAATATTCAGGAGTCATTCAAGGTGATATAGAAAAAAGAATCATAATGAAAACTTTGATGGCAACAGAGCTTCAACATAGAGATCAGTAAAGATGGTCAAGTGCTTATAAATGAGGAACCCCTTATATAGATGAGGCTATGACCTTTCAACTTCTATAAGATAATCAAATGGATGAAAATAAACTAATCTAATCTAATATTTGGGAATGGTTAAAAAATGAATTCCGTTCTTTTGATGTAATGTAAACTGGAATTGAAAATTTTGAAATACAAATAATTGAAACTTGAGTTAAGAAAATAATGAGTAAGAAAATTTACCTTTTGGAATACTCTGAAAAATTTATCAGAATTATAATAATTTTCTTGGATGTTTAGATTTTGGTATATCAATTCTGATATTTCCAATTCCGATATTTAATATATTGGTATTTTCAATACCGATATTTCCAATACTGATATTTTAAATAACGATATTTATAATACGAAAATTTCTTAAAAAAACTAAGATAAAGATGGTATTTTTAAAAAAAACATTTTCAAAAGAGTAAAATAAAGCAAGCATATCTACTCCCCCTGAAATAAGGAGTAGTTTAATATTAGGAGATGATTTAAACTATAAGTATATATGAATGATTACCTTATAGAAATAATTCCTCGAATCAGTTAAATGTATTCCAATTTATCTGAAGTTAATGGTTTTTTAAAAATATCAGCAATTTGTTCTTACATTCCGATGAATTGAAAAATACTATCTCCTTTAGAGTTTTCTCCAAACGTTACTTTTCAACCTTTAGACTTTAAAATATTTTTGAAATAGTCTTCGTTTCTAGTCATGTGCAGGGAACATCCACTATCCATGTACCATATGTTTTTAGTACTTCCTTCATTAACCTAAAAAAGAAGAGTTAGGTTTTCGAAATCCAAACATTCTTGGATCTGGAATTGTTAGATAATAAAGTTTTGGGTATCAACATTTCTTTAGAAAAGTAATCTGTATGAAACCCCTTATATTGAAAATTATTTAAAGAACAGTTCTTCTTCCAATTCCCACCACTTTGACATTTAGTACAAAAAGGAGCTATTGGAGGAAATAAATAATTGTTTCTAAAAATAGGTTTTTCATGAGAATAACCCAATCCTTTATTATTACCATGAGGTTGGATTTGAGAATACCTATTGTCAAACTTTTCCTTAATAAAAGTGAAATTTTCAAGAAGTTTCATCAATGAAAATATTTCAGACTTTAGTCTTAGGACTAAATTCCTATCCTCTGGAATAATAGACTTAGATTTATGTTTTTCCTCTAAAACGTATTTTTCAAAAAAAATTAAGTTATTTAGAAGGCTTACCCTTCTCAAAATTAGCTTCCTCAAGTATCATAGAATGATTTTCTAAAACATCATTTTTTTATCATGATCTTTGGTAAGATTCAAAACATTTTTTGTTAAAATAAATTCTCAAGAATATGCTTTTTAAAGTTCCATAGAAACATTACAATTTTGTATCTATAGAAACATAGAAAACCCAGAAACTTCATCATAAGAAGGAAAATTATTATAATTATCTGATGAAGAAGATTCTTCATCTGAAGAAAAATCATTATCAGGGAGACTTTCACTCAATGAAATATTGGTTAAGGATTCAATAGATCATACCTCTGTCATAAGACATTGAATTTGAATTGGAGATCAGGCTATTAAACCAATTCTCTTTTTCTCAGAGGATTCATAATCTAGATAATCATCCGAAGAATCTCCATCACTGGAACTCCAAGATTCTTTGGCTTTTAGGACATTCTTATGCTTTGATCTAAAGAAGTTTTTCTCTCTCTTAGAATTCATGTCCTTGTCTATTTCATTAATTAGGGGACAATCAGGTCTGATATGAACAGTTCTTCTAGATTCATAGCATGTCACTTCTCCATATCTCTTATTTTTTCCATCTTTCTTCTTGTATGTATATTGAAAGTTCTTCTGTCCAAAAATCTTGTTCATTCTCCGAGCAAGATTATCTAGTTCATTCTCAGAATGTTCACTTTCAATAGATTCAGATTGAAAAAAACCTTCTAGGATTTAGATCTTTTAAATCTCTTAGGAGTCGTGACTTTCATATGTTTTGAAGAAGATGTAAAAGCAACACCTCTATTCCCATTATTCTTCTTAACATTGTCAGCATCTCTCTTCATTCTAGTCTTGTTGGGCTAAAATCCCTCAAGACATCATTGAAACATTTTTGAGGTGATTGTGTTTGTTGACAAGGTGGACAACTGTGCGGTGATTATTGACAAATCAAACCATGACATACAAATTTGTTGAAAAAGGCTATTTCATTGTGGAATGTCGAGTTCATGAGCTGTGGTCAATGATCAATGTTTGATTAAAGAACTTCGACAAAGGAATGGATGATCTAGAGGTGGTACAAAAATGAACAGATACAATTTGGCACCATTTTCTAGTGTTTTCACAATTTTTGGTCCTGAATATCGACAAATGAAGAAATTTGGTTTTTGGAAAAGTAACTTGCATGCCATGTACAAGAAGGCTTAGAAATTTGTGAGCCATATGTTTTCAATATCAGATCATCAAAATATGGCAAAGGGATAAGTGTTGCCCAAGTATTGGTGGTGTGGTGCAGGTGACTTGCGCACTTTGTTGATACTTGCACGCCGATGCCTTGGAAGCTTGATAACTTGCGCACCTATGGTTTTTCAAGATCAGAAGATCAAAATATAGCAAAGGAAAGAGGTTCACTCAAGTATGGATTTAGGTCGCGCAAGTGACTTGCAGAAGAAGAGACCTGTGCGCTGAGACATGTGCGCCGAGGAGAGAGTTGTGCACCATCGCGCATGGGTGACCAAATTCCTATAAATACCGAACCACCCCTCTTCATTCTTCACTGAACTTCAACAATTGGTATCAGAGGGAATGGTTGATATTAGTTATTCTCTCAATGGAGGTCACCAATCATAAAGTGATTCCGATTTTCGACTAGAAAACCTTTCAGCTATGGAAGAATCGGATGCAACACTACTTCTGATCTTTGGGAATCGATGTATTCACAGCAGTAATTCATTTCATAGCAGCTGATATTAATAATGGTGCATTATCATAAACTGAACATAGAGAGTTGAATGCAGATTCCAAATCAATTAATGGCTTAGGGGGATCCCTATCCAATCCTATCTATACAAAGGTGATGTCATGAAAAATGTCATGTGCCATGTGGGAAAAGCTATTGAATATATATGAAGGAGATACATAGGTCAGAGAGGAAAAGCTGCAACTATTGTGGAATAAGTATGAAGATCTGAAGATGAACCCGAATGAGGATATTGATGCATTCTTTGACAGGTTAAATATTATTGTGGATGATATGTGAGGTCTTGGTGAAGTCATTAAAGACATAAAGATTATAAAGCGCATCTTGAGGAAGCATCCACCTTAGTTCAATCTGAATGTTTCTGTTCTAGAGAATAAAGATCCCAAAGAGCTGACACTGGATAACTTGCACAGTTCCTTGGTTTCATATGAGATGAGGAAAGATGACAACGTGGTTGTGGAAAAGGGAAAATCCAAAGAGATGGCATTTAAGGCCACGCAAAATCTCACCATTGAAGATTCTCAGTAAGAAGAAGAGATGGATGAGGTTATGTCATTCCTTTCCTCAAATCATCAAAGTGGAAAAAGAAATGTTCAATGGGAAACTTCCACTCGCTTTCTTTAGATGTGGAAAAGTTTGTCATCTTGCTGCAAGATTCCCCAAAGAGTTTCAAGAAGAAAATTATGAAGATGAAGTCGAAATTCCCAAGAAGAAGTATTCCGCATTTGTGAAAGGGAAGAAACAATTCAAGAGAAATTTCTTCAAGAAGAATAATATTCATTCAAAATAATTTGAAAGTTCAGATGATTCTGAGGATAAAGAGGTTGAGAAGATAGAAAATTGCAGAGATCGTGGGGTAAATTCCTTGGTGGCGATTGTTGGTAGTTCTCAGAAAAAGGAAGAATCTGACGCTGAAGAAGAAGATTAAATTTAAGGGAGAGTTGATATGGAGGCCGAATTGGATGTAGCTCTTGAGGAGATAGACGTTTGGAGAGACAAAACGAAGAAAGCCAATAAAGTGGTTCATGATTCCAAACTCTATATGCAACAACAAGTTTAATAAAATTATGAGCTGTTAGAAGAAATTGAAAAACTAAAATCCTCAACACCAGAGAGCCTAGAAAATAGTATTGAGCATAATATTAATATTGAGGAACAAAAGAAGGAAATTGATTGTTTGACTATCACAGGAAAGGAGCAGGCCAGATGTATCAATGAGATTCAAGAAGAAGTGGTCAGTCTGCGACAAAAAATGATGGATCAAGAAAAACTCTTGACCCCAATGTGATATTATAAAAGTAGGCCATTTAGAAGACAGAGAAGAAGAAAGAGGAGGCTTTTAGTTCATCATGAGTTAAGCAGCAAGAAAGATCAAATGAAAAGGTTGATTCAGGGATTGATAAGAAACAAAAATATGTGGTTGTTGATGTCAGACTGCAAGCACCCATCCCGAAATTGATGGTTGATTTGGGCATAAAACAGAATCAGAATATCCAGAGATCCCAAAGGGAAAATCATAGTGCTGAAGTAACACGAAAGAATGCACCCTATATCAGGTGTTATTGTTGTGGGAAGATGGGACATTCACAGTATGTGTGTTCCATATCCAAGAGATATATAAGGGAACAAGAACAGAGGTGGCAGCCAAATAGAGAACAATTTTCCAGAACATATTTCAAAGGACACTATTTTTGGTGTGGAGTATTTGGACACATGGCTAGGTACTGTACTTAGACCATACAGAGAAATGATCCAAAGTAGAATCAAAACGTTTGCAAGAAGAAGATCAATAAACCCACAGGTGAGTTTAAAATGTAGAATAGATTTGTGGCTTTGCAAGATGAAGTTGGTCCATCATACTCTGAGAAAGAACAGAAGTCTCAATCTATGCCGAGTGCGAAGGAAAAAGTTTGGACCAAGAAGAAGAAAGAAGAAAAGTAATTAGTTGCGGAAATTGACCTTAAAGCTTCAGATCATTCAGGAATATGAATCCTTGACAGTGGTTGCACATCCCATATGATAGGGAACACGGATCTAATTACAGACATAAAATATGACAAAGAATGAGTTCTCAAGTTTGGGAATGATGAACGGCTGAACGTTGTTGGTTCCAGAAAGGCCAAATTTGGGGGGAACGAAATTATATGTGCTGATGTCTTAGTAGTAGAGGGTCTTAGTCATAACTTGCTCAGTGTTAGTCAATTATGTGACTCTGGGCACTCTATTCGATTTACCAAGAAAATGTGTGTTGTGAAAGAAAATGATGGAGTGGTTGTTCTACAAGGAAAAAAGGAAAAAGGGAAATCTTTACCTTGTTAGTGGGGAAGAATATTTGTACCTTTTATCCACAGAGGAAGAAAAACAGTTGTGGCATAAGCGACTTGGTTACCTATGTCAACCATCCATGGAAGATCTTGTAAAATGTGATGCTGCTAGAGACCTTCCCAAACTATCACGTGATCGTATTCATACATGTGATTCTTGTCAACAAGGGAAGATCATTAGAAATAGATATAGGCCAAAGGAACAGAAATCAACTAGAGTGCTTGAATTGGTGTATGATGTTGTATGTGGAACTATCTCAGCACGAGCCATAAATGGGAAAAGGTACTATGTTCTTTTCATTGATGATTATAGGAGAATGGCTTGGGTATTTGTCATTACCCATAAGACAGAGGTGTTCAATTGTATTAATTAGTATAGGAGGGAATCATAAATGATTCTTGGGTAGAAAATTCTGAAGTTTCATACTGATAACGGTACAAAATTCACAAAAATTCAAGTCAAATACTATCTCGATAACCATAGAATAAGGCATCAAGTTTCATTAGTGAGAACTCCCCTATAGAACGGAGTGGTTGAAAGGAGAAATCAGATCATCACAACATGGAAATAATGATGCTTATTGATAAAGACGTACTACAGAAATATTGGAAAGAAGATGTTTTGACATCGGTCTATGTTTCGAACAGGTCTTTGTTGTGTCCAAAGCAAGGGAAGACTCCGTATGAACTGTGGTATGGAAAGAAGCCAACGTTGAAATACTTTCGAATCGTTGGAAGTAAGTGTTTCATTCTCAACAAAGAAAATCACAGGAAGTTTGAGGCACACTGAGATGAGGGGATATTCCTTGGCTACTCAGGGAAAAGTAAAGCATATAAATGCTTCAATAAAAGGCTAGGAAAAATTGTTGAGAGCAATGATGTCACTATAGTAAAAAATGAATAGAATGCTCAACGAATTAGTGAACAGTTTTTGGATGAAAGTGATGATGAGGTAGCGACACAGGGGGGTAGAAGTGGAAGAGGCTGACTCAGAAAAAGATACTGATGATGAACAAGAAAGTGTCAAGTTTGTGTCTGCAAGGAAGCCAAAGAGTCAAGCTGAACTTGATAAGCAGAATATCATTGGTGAACAGACAGCTCCATTTCAGAGACAAAGAATGAATTCATTACATAAAACATCATTTTTATCTCAGGTGGAGCCGAAATGTTTTTCTGATGCAGCTGAAGATTAAAAATGTGTTCATGCTAGGAATGAAGAAATTAATCAAATTGAGAAGAACTAGACATGGGAGATTGTTTCGAGACCAACAGACAAGAATTTCATCAGGGCTAAATGGGTATATCACAAAAAGATGAATGAATATGGAACTGTGATTCGAAACAAAACACAACTAGTGTGCAAGGGATACTCCCAGATAGAGGGAATAGATGTATATGAGACATTTTCACTGGTTGCAAGGCTGGAGACAATCAGATTATTTTTGTCCATAGTAGTGCGAAGAAAGGTTAAAGTGTTCTAGATGTATGTCAAATACGTATTCTTGAATGGTGTTCTGGAAGAAGAGGTGTACATTGAGCAGCCATATGGTTTTCTCATTCATGATGATGAGAACAATTTTTGAAGGCTGAAGAAGGAATTGTATGGGCTGAAACAAGCCCCAAGATCATGGTAATCAATGCTTGATCAGTACTTGAAGAAGCTTGGTTTTCAGTGTGGGGGAGTTGATTACAATATTTATTTCAGCAACAATAGTAATCAAAGGATGATGGTGTTGGTTTATGTTGATGACATAATATTTGGCGGATCAGATGAAGCTCAGTGTAGACAGTTCTCCGAATTTAGGAAATATGAGTGTGAAATGTCAATGATTGGAGAGAAAACATTTTTTCTGGGTTTACAGGTGACACAATGAAGTAATGGCACTTTCATTTCTCAATCCAAATACGCCAAGAAGGTTCTAAGAAGGTTTGGAATGGATAATTTCAATGAGATGAATACTATGGTTTCTACCTAGATGAAATTATCAAAAGATGCAGATTGAAAGGTAGTTAATATCACAAAATACCGTAAAATTATTGGAAGTTTGTTATACTTAACTGTAACAAGGCCTGACATTGTTTTTGCCACATACCAAGAAGTGAGATATCAGAGTGATCCCAAGGAAAGCCAAATGCATTTAGTAAAAAATAATACATCGGTATATCAAGGGAAAAGTGGACTTCATCTTGACATATACTGACAAATCTCAGACAGAGTTATTGGGATATACTATTGTAGACTAGGCTGGTTCAGCGGATGATAGAAAATCAATGTCAGGTGGTGCATTCTATCTTGGTGTATTGTGTATTTCTTGGCTTAGCAAGAAGCAAGATTGCATTTCATTGAGCACTGCAGAATCTGAGTATATTGCGGCCACTCAAGCATGCACACAGATATTGTGGATGAAGAAGCAGCTTGAAGATATGGGAGTTGAAGTGAAGTCTCCGATTGGAATCTAGTGTGATAACTCAAGTGCTATAAATAACAGAAAAAATCATGTTCATCACTCATGGACAAAGCACATTGAGATAAAGAATCATTTTTCAAGGAGAAGGTTGAGCAGGGAATCATGAATATGGAGTATGTGCCTACAGAGCTACCGGTTGCATACATTCTAACAAAGGCCTTACCGAAGGAAGCTTTTGAGAGGCATCGACTGGCTCTGGGAGTTCGGTCGACTCTCTGCACTTGAAATAGCATGGTTTTAGAATCCCCCCCTCTCCTCGAGGTATGATGTGTTTTCCCTAATGTGTTGATATGTGTTCTCTACTCTATTACAGTCTTCAAAGGAGTAACCTTTGGTTTCATTGACAATGGGGGAGAAAATAGTTATTGTTCAAGGGGGAGATATTGTGGATATTTAAGAAATATTGATAGATAAGGGGAAAGCTGACAGGTGGAGCAGCCGGATAGGGGGAGTTGAAGCTAGTTGAACGTGCTTAGCCAGATCTTAGCTTGGAAAACATAGGACATAGGGCTTACGAGGTGTTGAAGCTATGAGCAGAAAGGGGAAGCGTATAAAATCTAACGATGCTAGATGTGATCGATCAAAGAATAGATATCACGACAGCCAAGGATCGTGATAAAAGAAAGAGAGAGATGTTGGAATGTGGTAAGAATATTCCCAAAAATTGGTATCTGGTTGGTAACAATTGGTATCGGTTTGGTGTCAACAGTAGATGTCATAGATGAAGTGATTCATCGATGAACTTTTCATTTACTCTTGTTTCTCACACCGAGTATTTCTCATTTGGACTTAGAGTATGTGTGGAGTAAATCCTTGATCGCTATCAGAATTGAAAAAGGGGAATGGTGGCTGAAGAATCAACGATGTATCCTTTTATGGAAGTGTTGTCAACAAACCCAAAGGGGGAGATTGTTGGGAAAAAATATCTCAATATATCATTGAAGCATTTTTGAGGTAATTTTGTTTGTTGACATGGTGGACAACTGTGTTGTGATTGTTGAGAAATCAAATCATGACATACAAATTTGTTGACAAAGGGGATTTCATGGTGGAATGTCGAGTTCAATATCTATGGTCAATGATCAATGTTTGATTCAAGAACATCGACAACATAATGGATGATCTGGAGGCGGTACAAAATGAATAGATACAAGGTGGTGTCGTTTTCCAATGTTTGCCAAATTTTTGGGCCTGAAAATCGACAAATGAAGAAAAGTGGTTTTTGGGAAAGGGACTTGCGCGTTGTGTACAAGATGTCTTGGAACAATTCACACAATATGTTTTTAAATATCAGATCATCAAAATATGGAAAAGGGAAAACTGTCGCGCAAGTATTGGTGGTGTTGCGCAGGTGACTTACGCGCCGTGAAGAGACATGCACACCGATGCCTTGGAATCTTGATAACTTGCGCGCCTATGGTTTTTCGAGATCATTAGATCAACATATAACAACGGAAATAGGTTCACACAAGTTTGGAATTAGGTCGTGCAAGTGACTTGCAGGAGAAGAGACCTGCGCGCCGAGACATGCGCGCCGAGGAGAGAGTTATGTGCCATTGTGCAGGGGTCACCAAATGCCTATAAATACTGGACCACCCCTCTTCATTATTCACCGGAGTTCAACACTTTGAAGATTTAGAGCTCCCGCCAGGAAGGTGTGGAAGTCGCTCAAGTGGTGGTGTGTCGCGCAAGTGGGACGTGCGCGCCAGAGTAGGAAGTTGTGCGCCAAGGGCGAGTTGCACGCCTGAGGTGGTTTAGGCGAGGATGGATGTGAGTCACGCATGTTTTGAGTTGAAGAATCTTGAGTTATGCACGTAGTTGAGGAAGACTTGTGTGCCAGTTATGACTTGTGCGCCGATACTTGCACGCCGTGATTGACTTGCACGCCATGTAAGGTTTATTTCCAGTAGTGATTTTCAGGCTGTGTGGAAGATGGAAGTTTTCCTGATACCATTAGTGCAAAGAGATATTCATCTACGAGTGAAAGTTGTACTTCAACATAATATCTATATACAAAGGAAGACACATTCTTTCATAATAATTAAGATACCTATATGTCCATAAACTATGAGTGGAACCTTTCCAGAGCAGGGAGAAAAGGAAGAGGAAGAAGGTGATTCTCTCGACCAACAGTGAGCCAGAGAGAGAGAGAAACAGGGAGTGACCCTTGGGAAAGAAGGGAGCTGACCCTAAATCTTGTAAAGGAAGTGACCTGGGATAGAGTGACTGTACCCGAACCTTGTATCCACAGCTAGTGAAGTTTAGTGGAATTTTGTACGATCGACAACATGTCGGCGTATGCTCTTTGGATGTATCCTAGTGAGGGTGAACCAAGTAAAAAATCGCTATGTATTTTGGATGCTTTAATTTCTGTTTACATTGTGCAATATGAAAGAGAGAGAAGAGTGTTTTTCATAACAGAAAAACAAGATCAGATCGGGCGTTAATTTTAAAATTAGTCATACACTGATTCACCCCCCCCCCCCTCTCAGGGTATTCAGCCGTGTGGACCTAACAAGTCTCATATTGAAGAATAGTTCCAAAAAGCTTATTAAGAGTAATCTGTGAGACTTTCATATTCTCATCTATAATTGTTCTCTTTGATTCCCACTCATTAGGCATGATGTTTATAATCTTTCCTACAAGTGCCTCATTATCCAATCCTTTTTCACTCATGTATTTTAAGGTGTTGGAAATAGTCATGTATCTCTGTTGTACATTACATATGGGTTCTGCATAAGGAAAACAGAAACCATGATACTCAAATCTGAGCATAGCTCTACTAGTTTTAATAAAATTAGAAGTTCCAATGTAAGTTACTTCAAGCTTCTTCCAGATACTATTTGTAGCTTCACAAGATGAAATTTGGCTATATATATTTCTATTAAGGGAATAAATAAAAGTATTACGTACCTTAATTTTAAGCTCGTATTCCACCTTTTCCGTATTTGTAAAGGTTTAAGTTCCGTATCAAGAATATGATAATCTCCAATTAACATAACATAGTTGTCTACACCTATGTTTATCACAAAGGTATTCATTATGTCTCTCCAATACTCATAGTCATTTCCATCGAAGATTGGTGTTCTGGTAGGATGGAGATTATCTAGAGATCCAATATGAATGCATACCATACTAAAAAGAATTTATTTCCACAAAACTTGTTAGAAGTAAAATTTTATAATCAAATAAGAAAATAAAATTGATCAAGAAACATATATGTGTGTATAAAAATTTTAGAGGCCTCCTTTGATACCAATTGTAGGATAGAGATGATGAATGTAGATACTGAATATACAAGAGGGGGTGAATTGTATACATTAAAAATTCATTTGGAACCATAAATGTTATGTTTTACAAGGTTAAACAATCATTCACAAAACCTCTTAAAGAAACCTTTTCTTAAAAGAAAGATTCTACCTCAAAGGGAATAAAATATGTAATATAATCATAGTAACGGAATTAGAATGTACAAGAATGTTATACTTTCTATCATTAAAAAAGTTAATATTAAAGCGGAAATAAAATAGATTTAAATAGAAAACAGGTAACAACAAGATTCTTTTAACCCAAAGAGAAGGGTATCCAACAAACTTGGATAAAGGTTCCTTGGTTTATACATTCAAGAAATTATGTCATACCCAATCATAGGTAATACCCCAATCCAAAGATTGGGGTCTCTCTTGCTATCCCCTCATGCCCTTGATTTAGAAGGAATTCAGAACGCCTGTCTTCCAAACCTGAAAGCCCACAATCAGCACGATCAGAGTCTGCATGAAGCAAGTCTAAACAAGTTGTCCACACCCAAACAAATTGTTCATGACATCCTCATGAAGAACTTGGTGTTTAATGAGACTCTCTCTCTATAAATCACTTCACAACTTTTTCACATGTGTCATGTTCATCACCTCTCTACATTGTTTTTGAAAGTCGAAGCACTTTTCTCATTCAAATGAACTTGTATTTATAGGAAAAGCTTCCCAACGATCATCTCCACTTAAATAGTCATATTTTTCTTAAATTTCAGAGAGACCAGGACATGTGTCAAACATACAATAGTTAGTTTGTAACAGATTGTACGACATCGTTTCAAGTAATAGAAATGATGTTATGTTAAAGATAAGTGTTATGTATAAGAAAACATGGAATCCAATAATATTGGAATGATACATTTAAAAAACTCTAACATTATCTAGAAATAGGATTCTGAAGAAAAACATTAGCTGGAAAACAAATTTATAAGTAAAACTACATCGGATTGTGAAACCGGTATCTCATTTTCTCTTGAATCAAAATCATAAACTCGGAAAGAATTCTTCCCCAGATTTGGAATAAAAATATGGTATCTCTTGTACACCGGATTCAGAATCATAAAGTCGATAACACTTGTACCCCGTATTTTGGAATCAAAATTCCGGTATCACTTATACACCGGATTCAGAATTATAAAGTCGTTATCAAATACACACCAGATTCAAAATCATAAAATCAGTATCACTTATACACCAAATTTGGAATCATAAAGTTGGTATCACTTATACACCAGATTCGGAATCATAAAGTCAGTATCACTTATACACCAGATTCAGAATCATAAATTCAATATGAGAAATTGATAAATCTAACAGAATGGAAAATCGTAATGATACTCATGTAAGTATAAAAGAATTTCAAATCATAATGATACATCTGTAAGTATAATGGAATGAAAATTATGGATTTTTAGAAAAAAATAGACGTTAAGAAAAAAACTGAACTTAAGAAAAGGTGTTTCGGATTTTCAAAACATAAGACCATAAGGAATAGAGAAGTCATAAGATAACCTTATTAACTCAAAAATGATATGGTGGCTCTGGACTTTCAAATAAAAAAAATCATAAATGGGAATACAAAAAAGATCCATGTGAGGAAATCCATTATCCTGAACTCCATAACAATGTTGAAGAAAGCCCATGGCATAATATATCCCCTGGAATAAAGGGAACATGAAAAGGAAAAATATAATGGATGTGTGAGATTTTAATGAAATTTTAGGAGAGGGGGAGAACCATATCCACTAAGGAGGGACTAAAAAACCCAAATGGAAGAAGAGGATCTAAGAGCATAGTTGATAACTCGATGAATACTACACCATTGGGAAACTTTTATTTATTTTCTTCTCAGCTCTATTTCCCATATTTATTATTTTTATAAAATTTATTTTGTTTATTAAATATAACATTTCATATTAATTTTTTATTCCATGTTATAAATTAATTTTTTCACCCCAATGAATTGAGAAACTATATTGTACTTCATTTCACATTCAATTTATTTATCAACCACATTAATGATGAAATACTCCCTGGACATGTGTTATAGTATAAAATCAAAAAAACAATTATGTTTCTCCGTGTAATCACCAACATTATAATAAAATTTACATTGTTGAAGAATGATTATTAAATTTTCAATGGTTAATAATGTAATGTCATGTATAAATGATTCTTATTTAATTTTTTTATATCAAATACAAAGAGGTTTTAATGTATGGTAAGAAATATATTCTCAATATAAGGTATTAAATAAAAATCTTCTCAAAATAAAATAACTTGAATTATATTTTAAATTAATTTTTTTCACTTTTAGACTCTCATTTTTAATTACACATATAGTATCAAATAAATAAAATTCATGATAATTCACAAAACAAAAATTTAATTGTATTGCCTATTTCACAAACAATAATAAACAATAATATAAATACTAATAATATTTAACCCCCATGGAGACATAAAATTACTAAATTCATATCAATCATCTATCAGTTGAATTACTAAATATTATCCCTCATTCTTATATTTGTATATTATGCTCTTTACCAATCTTTTTTTAAGAATTATTCTCTAAGTCCATTCACATTGTAAACCCCAACATTATATTCAAATAATTTTGGAAATTTATTTTTAATTAATTAGTCTCCAAGAATATGAAAATATTTTTAATATTTTTAAAAAAATTATGTAGTTCATTAGATTTAATTTCATAATCACCTAGAATTATCAAATATCATTTTATGAACTTTTCATTATTGTTTTTCATAGACCATATTTATTTCATTTATTATTTGGCTATTTTATTTCTCACATACATAAGTCCAACCCCAAAATGGATTCAATTTTTTATATTAAACCACTAATGTCTAAGTAAAACTCATTTTATTATTTGATAGATTCATTTTTAACCATTAAATTTGATTTCCATGAATAATCATCTTTGAATTTTTTGGTTAAACATGAATTCTCATACATATGTAATATTTATTTATATGGGAATTTTTAATATATATATATATATATATATTATTAATAACATATTTCATTCAATTAATTAGTTTTGAAAATATTTATATGATAAAATTTTATTTGTTCAAAAACCTTCTTTGTCATCTGATGATTTTTTTTTCATATAATTCCTCTAAAATAGTATTGATCATTTTATAATTTTGGTATTAATAGAATTTATTTTCTAAAATATGTTCAATAATTATTACTTTGATAATATCTCAATTTTTAATTTCCCTAAAATTTATAACGTATATGTTGTATTGAAATCATATACTCTTTTCAAAAAATAATTACTGGATTCTTCCATCTTGGGTCATATATGTTTGACATATAGAATATTCCTCAATAGTTTTATCAAATGATATCAATATAAATTATGATTAAATAGTTTATGTTTTGGTGGATTTTTTTGTTTGGTTTAAAAAATTATACAATGAAAGGAGTTGAATTCATACATTATATAATAGTTTTAATTTTCAATTATTTAACGTGGTTTTTAAAAAAATAAATTTCATTTATATTTAATGAAGTCTATGCAATAAATAGCCTATAGTACTCACATGATTAAGTAATAAACTCATACCTATAATATCATTCTATTTTATTTTCATGGAACTAAAATTATAGATGTGTTTGAGATCCTCGACTATCTTATCTATATTATTTCCTACTATAATAAAATCTATATATATTTATTCAATTTTATTCTATCCATTATTTAATAACTTCAACAACAATATCCATGTTAATTTAGTTTATAAACACTATTACTAGAAATTATTATAGCTATAATTTACCTAATTAAATTTTTTATGATAATTCTTTATGGATGTTGATGTTATAGTACTCGAATACATAGTTCTTTGAGTAGGGTGGAATGTTTTCATAAATTCATTATAGATGTCTTCATATTTTTTTGATATTGTACCCAAATATAGTATGAGTAGTAAAATATTATTTGACAATGAAATTATAGTCTAGGAAATGGTATTTATATTATAGTTTTGAGAAAACCCAAGATTAAATCTTGTTCATGTTTTTGAGGAATTACCTGAAAACTTTGTATGTAGTATAAATATTAATACATTAGAATTTAAATATCATAATTTGGTTTTATTTATATTCATTATGGAATGAAAATAATTTTATATAGTTATCTATACCTTAATCAAGTGGGTGAATGATAATTTTATTGAATAGAATGTATAAGTTATTGAGCACACATTTAATGTGGCATCATTACTACATTATGTTCACTAATGCCCTTTTTAATCTTATATAGAATCATCACCCTATTATTGGAATATTTTTAATATGATATAAAAATAAGGATCATTGTGTGAACATACACATAAAAATAAAATGAATTTATTAATAATATATATCTTAATTTCTAATGTTACAAGGAATTATCAATTAAAATACATAGAAGTACTAGTTTTATATTTTCCATGTATTATTAAAACAAAATGTGTGAAAATAAAAAATTATGAATTTAAATTGTATGAAATGTTATATATTTATTTCAATTTTGTATACCCCACAACAACTGTTAAATAAAAGGTTCACTATAAGAAATTTTCTAGATGTAACCCATGATGTAATCATTGTTACATCATTGATAAATTATCAAATTCATATTTATTTATATATTAAAAGGGAATATTCTTTATGGAAATCATTGAATAATTTGATTTATATAGTATATGATAAATAAATTATAAAAATATGTGATATGAATGTTTCATGAATCCATTATAGGATGAAATAATTGTTGAATGATTTAGTTATAATTGAATGAGGCTATTGTGATTATTTATCTTCCATCAAATTATTTATATAATTCATCGAATACAATATATTCTAATAACTCAATCCATCATGTACTGTATAGGTGGAATCCAATCCTACATAGTAAAATTACAGGCTCTAGTGTGGTTCCCTATTATATATATATTGTTTTAGGTATGATTATATTGTCTAAAATGAATATATTATTTGATTTTATGGAAGAATATCAAACATTATAATTTTATGTTCTTACCTCTCATGTAATATTTATATATAAAATCTAATCCCTATGCATACAATTTAATTTCATGCAGCATGTGGATCATATGGAAAGGCATTAAAAAATTTATAAAATTACATACGCATAAATAAATTCATCAAAATATAGTTTTTATAAACATAAAACCACATTGAACCTTCTAATTAACTTTCCACTCATGCTCAAATTATAGTTATTAAAACATAATTGGGAGTAGAGGGTGTTCTATATTATTTTTTGGACTTATATATCTCATTATTATCATCACATATATTCTAATATAAAATTACATAATCAATCCCTTAATCCTATAATAATCATATGAACAAAATCTCTTTTTATACATCAATATGTATCTCCTCTATTGTGTGATGAATCAATGATAGAAGTGTGAGATACAATAATTCCACATTTATGATTCATATATTTCATTCCATTCTATAAATTTTATATCTAGATTAAAATATATTAATAATTCACATATTCCTATTTTCCCAATCACTCAAAAATTAGATACATCTTATAAAATATTTATAAATTTACCCTATTTTTTTAGGTAACTCAGAGTAATGGTTTTTAACCATACACATCGTCCATTAGTCTATTGATATTTTTGGGTGTCTTCTTTGGATATTTCCCCATAATGTCCTAAAATATTATATATATTAATATCATATGGTATACTCATTATTTTTAATACATAAAATAATATTATTTTATTAATTATATATACTATATGAGGATTTCATATAATTCATAATTGAAACATCCATTACATTCCAAAATTCTCTATATTGAAGATATAATGAGTGTTAGATATGTGTTCCTGTCATTATATAGAAATTATGAAAACATCATCAATTGTTCACCACCTCTATTATTAATATTCATGAAATCTAATATTGTCACTAATTACATTGACAATATAAAAAAGTAACAATTATGTCACTCAATTAGGAAAAGTGATTTTAATATTTTCAAAAAAGGAACTATAAAACCTAATATATTATAAATATTATGTTTCATTATGATTATATATATAGTGTTTTATTTAGTCAGTTAAACCTCAAAGGGGAGTTGTTTTAATATTGGAATAGTCAATACCTATGTTGGATTCTTCATTTTTTCATACACCCGACATCACATTGTTCCATTTTCAAATTTAATTTCAAAAAGTATGGATATTTATTATCAAATTATTAATAATTCAATGAATAGTTAATTATTTAAATAACGTACCATTGAGATACAATCTCAGGTAGCCTTCAGTAATTTTCATAACACTACGATGGACTGTAGTATAATATATTATTTTAATTCCCTACCAAGAAATCACATTCAAAATCCTGTAATAGTGGAACCTCCTATACAAATAACCATATTTGATATTAAAAAATCCACTTACAGGATGATAGCTAAATTAAACATCACAAGTAAGATGCCAAACATAACAAAGAAGATTAAATATTAAATATTTAAAGCATATCAACTAAATGAAACCCAATTTACCATTAATCCTAGTGAATCTGCATCAGCCGGACATATGACTTATGATCAATGAATGACAGCTGCAGTTGATGCCAACCTAACATTTACATCATTGTTTCCCCTCTTCACCACACACTTATGCCACAGAAAACTATTCACTAGATTTGATGGAATGTTTATATTCATATAAATTCAACAGTCTCAACACCTTCAACGTTGTTATCCTCGTATATTCCATAATGATCCATGTGACTGCAAGAGCATCACTAAACAAATAAGAAGTATCGTTATCATCTGAACATAGGCTATTCCGCCCGACCCCCCCCCCCAACCCCACTCCACATTGTAGAAAACAACCCCAAAACACTTGTAGACCATCACACCCAACCGACCTAGAGAAGAGCATAGGCCAAGGTAGAGTATGTGACTAAAAGACCCCCAAAAATCCACAACCTTGAATGAACCATCAACAAAACCTTAAAACCATGAAATTGAACCATCACTAGAAAAACAAAGACATAATTACATGAAAACACCCTAGCGGAACTAGATTCAAAAACCTAAAATACCATGGAATGATGAACTAGAAAATGAGACACAAACCCTAATAAGAATCTTGGATTGAATCCAAAATAGGAAAAAGGAAGAATAAAAATAATTTGGGGAACCTTGGATGAAACCCTAATGAAAAAGAAACACAATAGGGGGAAGAAACTCCATGAACCAGGGGATGAAAACCACAGAATAAAAAGAAGAGATTGTTCTAGGGGAAATAGATGGGTAATAAGGGAGGAAACTAATGAAAAAAGAATCATGTGATGAACCTACTCACACATCCATGGTCCCAAACCAATATAGAAACCAACACATCTGACCAAATAGAGTTGAGTGTGTAAGGAAAGACCAATAGAGAATGGGATGGAGAAGAGAAAGCTAGACACATCTAGAAATGAAAAAAAAATCTAGAATGGGAAAATATCTCAGAATTAGGAGAAAATATAAAGGAAATATAACCTAGAGTATATGTAAGAGTAAATCCCTTCACCTCCAGGTAGAACCCAAAATCCAAGGAGGAAGAGGGCAGAGCTGGGAATAGGATCTGGGAGTGAATCCCGATTGAGTGGGATGCAATCCTATCTATAAATCCTAATGTCTTGACATATATTAAATTGGAAATAAAATAATCTATTAAAAACACCAATTTTGAATACTTAGTCCATCCTTTATCATCAATTTTCCCATCGATATTCACATGAATCTACATTAATTTTTCATTTAATCAAACCTGGTTTTTATCTCCCCAACCCTAAAAAGTATCTAATCATTAGTGTATAAAATATATTATTTTTTATTTTCATAATGTATCATAAATGAATGTATTCTCCATAATTAATGATCAATAAAATAATTATTCAAAAAATATCAAAACATTAATATCATATTCTATTTCTATAGAAATTAATATAAAATAATTAAAAAAAATTGAAATAAAATTAAATAATAAGTTTATACTAGTCATGAAGCATATGATCAAACTACTCTCTCAATATAACGAAAAAATTATATTCCCTATTTGAAAATCCAATAAAACCCTATAAATTACTTGTCAATTTTTTAATAATTCACTCAAAAGATATTCTCCCTAAATTCCATTTTTCTCCTTCTCTACCACAACCAAATATCCAATTATAATTTATTGATGTATATTAATTTCATTGTAGAAATTATTACATTTACATTTTCTTTTGTTGATAGATTTATTTATGATTTATTGATACACTACGCTAATAGATATTTCCTCTAGAATCCCCTAACCTTGGGACATATCAAATAATTTATTTCTAAATTTTTGTCTCCTAAGACCCAAGAAAACATTAATTTGAACTATATTTGGAAACCTAAATTTTTAGTTAGTAATCCAGTTGGACCAAAATTTTCATCTTTTCAAAAAAAAATTCATTTTACATTAACGAAAAAACATCATTATTCTCAGGAAAGAAAATATATATATATTATTTGGGAATTAAATTCATATTAAAGGACACCCATCAAAAATTATAATTTTGAAAAAATTAGATCAAGTCCTTGATATATTTTAAAACAAATTACATCATAAATTCATGGGATTTTCAAATTAAGATTTACTAACATTTCTATTTTCGTAAAAAAAATTATTTATATAATTTATATTATTATATAAATAGAATCTATCAATTATAAGGTGGTGATTTCAATATTAAATTCAATAATTTTATGTATATAATTTACACATGGCTAGTTATCTTATTTTGTTTGATCATGGAATAGATAATGCCTATATTATAAATATTAATTTTATTTCCATGAAAAATATAAATTTTTAAAATAACCAATTTTATAATTATTCTTTGTGACATTGATGTTTGGGTTACAATAATATCATTCTAAATTATATTAATTATGAATATAAGAATTTTTTAATACTTCCAAATCTATAAGATCCAAAAATCATGTTCTATTATTATTCTGTAATTGAAACAATATAATGAATCACCAATTTTGTAACCATGGTATCAAATTAATGACATTTGTTACATTTATATAATTAATTTTCTACCCCAATTACTATATCAATTTTTTTTTGGAGAATTATATAATTATATAATTTTTTATGACAGTACATTGTCAACTTTGATATATCTATTATCTCAACAAAAATTATACATTCTATAATTTTAATTATTTCAACAATTTTTTTAAATATATGTACTTTACTAATATTTTTACATTCTGATCTTATAATATTAATGAGTTATTTAGTAATGTGTTGGAGAAATAATTATCTAATTATTGATATTATGAATACATTTTTTCCAAATGTCAACGGAAAATAATAATAATTTTTTTTAAAAAAAAGAATTAACTATTATAGAGATATATAGGTTGATTCATAATGATTATAATCATAAAAAAACATTTTGGAAAAATAAAATAAAATTTAATGAATATATCATACATTTTAATATCCATAATAACTCATCATATAAATTATAGAATGAAAATAAAGTCTATGATTAGATGTTTTATTGGATTTGGAAACAAAATAATTATTCCAAATTTAATGAAATTCATTATAATGTCCATTAAATATAATATAAAAGGGTTTTCATTTAGTTATCTACTAAAATAAATAATTATAATATTTAATTAAAAAGACTCTAATTAGTGATGAATATCAATGTGTAACCTATGGTAAAAATTCCAAATAAATTATACTACTATGTTGAAAAAAATTGATTATTAAATTAGGAAACTAATTTAAGATTATTATTAACCCCTTGGGATGGTAATAAAATTATAAGATGCTTTTGATGAAAGGGATCCTGATATTTTTCATCCAATTTTTTGATGGTTCATAATAATCATCGTAATGAGAACATTTTTAGATATGTGATATCTTAGATTTTGACTAGAACTATAGTGAAAATTATTGCTGAAGGTATAATCATCATACCAATGGATGTATATAAAGATATTATTAAAATAACTAGAAAACACATTTGAAATCAATGTTAAATATGTTTATTTATTATATATCATAATATATCAGTTTTCGGTATTTATAAGAAAAATAAAAAATAATTTATTTCAATAAATAATTATTTTGATGAATAATATTGATATGAGTGGTTTTTTGTCAAAAAATGATGGTTTGTAGGTTAATATTATAAAAACATTGATGATATTGAATTCCACAACCCAATCTAGGGTTTCATCCAACCTGACACTTGACCCAGACCATGGAATGTACTGAAGGGTGTTCCAAACACCCATGGGCTGGAAACTAGTGCCTCGATATCAATAATACATTTTGTGAATGATTTTCCAATTTATATAACCATAAAAAAAACAAGAATAATAATCACATTAATGATTATCAAAACGAAAGGGAATATAACAATTTTTATATTCCACATTTAATATCTTCATATTAAACCATAAAACCCCCAATAGAAATTGAAAAATACTAAAAGATAACCCAAAACCACCATGAAACAAGAGGGCCATTATCCTTCAGATACTTCCATAAACACATGTATGATTCGGAAAACAGGCAACCAGATCCTCCATCACCACCACGAAACATCATTCCCTTACCAAGGTCATACATAAAAATAAAAAAATACACCTATGGGTATATGCATGATGTGATAAAAATCATAGTAGGATTCAACAAATAATAAGGACTCTATTCAATAAAATTGGTATATAAATAAACATATTAATTTAAATATTGATACTTGAAATATTTCCGTGATAACATTTTTAGAAAAACACTATTCTAAATTACATTTCTCAAAAAAATACATTTAATGAAATACATATTTTGAAAATTAGTTTTCCATTAATGAAACATGTGAGAAAGGTCCATATAATATTTAAGGCTAGCAGCACAACACATTAGAATTATATTACGAGAGAGAACCATGGAAATCCCATTAGGTAATAATCACAAGTGGACCCCTTCAATTAGGTACATTAGGGATAAATATAATCCTTTAAAAATAGAAAATGTTCTAATTTACAATCAAGTAGAAAAGATATCAAACCATGTTCTAGTGGTCTCTAATAATAATCCAATACCAATAGTGTTCTCATCCATGTGCTATTATAGGGTAATGTATCCCAATATATAGCGGTCTCTGATCATATAAAAAGTTTAGTTAGTGTTGTAGTATCATTCTTTCTAAAAGATACAGGTCCACAACCCATCCGATTCAAAAAGAGTGGTAGTTCTACTTCATCCCTTGAGATACCTTGGATTCCTATTATGCTATAATTCATTTCACATGTCAAATAAATCACTGATTTCTCATTCACATTCCAAGAATGATGAACGCATATAGAAAAAAACCAATTTTCATTACCAAAACCACTATAAAAAGAATACATACATCAAAACCATTTGAAAACACAATTGGATTGATTTTGAAAATTCACAAACCACATTTTTGGTTCACAAAAAGGAGTTAACATGCATCATAAACAATTCAATATTTGAAAATCAACTTTTATCAAATATGAACTACACCACCTTTTGAAAACATTTTCTTCACATTTCACACAATTTGATGAACACACTTATAAGGTACAACAAATAGGTACAAATGAAATTTAATAAAATCATCTTAAAAATACATCTTGTAACATATACACATATAATATAAATGTGAAAACACATATCACATGACACAAATAATCTATATAACACATTTATGAATCCAATTAGTAATATCCAAATTGTCTACTAATATAATATCTTCGAATCATCTACCTAAAGCATGAAATCTTACAAAAAATGGTGAAAACCCACAACTTCCCCACAAAAACAACCAATATATGAATGATCAAACAACAACCATTAGTATTTCTCCCAAAAAAATGATTGAACTCTCATTATGTAAAATATCTAACTAGAAAATAAATACCTAAGAGAGATGGAAGAGAAACCATATAAGAAGGAAGAATCCAAATATAATGGGACCTATTTGATTATTCTATGATGAATATACTCCAATACCACCCAAATATTAATGATAAGAATATATAAGGAGGTTTATAAGAATATTCCAAATATGGAACTCCCATATGGTTTAGAATAAATGAGATTTAATGTTAAATATGAAAAATTTAAATCTGTAATTTTCAAAAAATTTATGACCTGGATAGTTCACATGGTTAGCCCATAGGTTTTCTCAAACCGTGTGACAACTATTCATCCCTCAATATCCATGAGGGCTGTGCAACATGGCTATCCCACATATTTTTTCATTCTATAGTGGAACCATGCTCCCCTAAATGTCTAAGAGGAATAAGGCCGCCTGGTTTCCTAGATAATGGCACATGGTTTCCCTGAAACATGTGCCAACCATGCTCCAACTACTTTCAAGTAAAATAAATCTACTATAAAACAGATAAAATATTTTGGAAGAAAAAAAAATTAGACCAAGATTAAAAAAAAGTAGTAGCTCAAAATAAAATAATGGAAAATACTATCTCCTAATCATGAAATATTTCTTCCACAAAAAAAATCATCGAGAGGTCTAGTCAAAGAAGAAAAATAGATATTCCTCCTCAACCCAATATTTCTTCCCCCACATCTCAAACTCATCACCACAATGCTGTCATTTGACTCGGATTAACAAAATATACTTCCTAGGAAGCGTATTCTCTTTGGAATTCACAATCTTCACTGGACACTCAAACATATATAGATTAGGATCTATCTCTATCTCTTCCCATTTCAACACTTGGGGTGGATCCAAAATTGTACTTTTTCAACTGAGATCTGTGAAACAAGTCATTGATTGTCATTAACTGATATAAAAAATCTATATGGCATTCCTCCTTTCCAAAAATAATGGTAATCTCATCATTCTTGACATATATCGTAGTTAGCTTCTCTTTCTACCCAAATGAATTTGACCTATTTTGGGTGATACATTTAGAAACACAGGGTCACTTGCAAAAAACTCCAATGCTCAGCGTCTTGAATTGACATATATTTTTATGGAATATTTGATTTAAACGTATTATTCCTAGTAAACATGACATTTCCTGATATTTATAACACAAGAATCAGTAAAAACAATGAAGTCCCACCTACCACTGCCCAACACAAAGCTGAACAACATGATCAAAAATAATGTTCCTCAAAATGTGTCATTCATGTCGATGATTGGTAACTACTATTATTAAAAAATAAAACAATCGCAAATGGATATACCACGAGCCTAATAATTCAAAAACACGAGATCATATCATTTGTTCCAAAATATTATTTTCCGCCTTTGTCTGACCATACATTCGAGGATGGAATACTACAATTAGTTGACTTGTGACCCCCTATCCTTCTTAAGGCCTTTTAAAAATGTGAGGTAAAATGAGTTTCTATGTATAAAACAATATCTAATGGAACAAAATAAAGTCTTAATACCTCTAGAATATACAACTGACCTAGCTCATCCACATTTACTAAATCAATGATAGTAATGAATTGATCTGATTTAGTCATACGATCAATTACTGCACAAATATCATTCCATTCCTAGGTTGAATGATGTAAGACAACAATAAAATCTATGGGGTTTTCTCTCCACTTCCTAGTAATAATGATATGAGGATGAAGAGAATTGGTGGGGCCTTTGGTGCTCTGGATTTTCTAACTGACATGTATTATAGCACAATACAATGTCAACAACATCCCCCTTCATACATGGAAACTAGAACTGCTAACTCATATAATATCATATTTTGGTGGACCATGATGTGACCACAAAAGGAAAAAATATCCATCTTTGGACAATGAGTTTTTTCAATTCACATCCCCACCATTTAGGAACCTTATAGAATGCTAACATGAATAATCACTAGGTTGATCTTTCTGAACAAACTCTAGAAGGGACGGTGTTAACTGAACAGTGGATAAGAACCCACCTCCACCATGATCATTGGTATCTACATTCATCGGGGTATATGCCCCATTTTTGTTGACTCGTTGGTATATAATTTCATTACAAGAAATGGAACATTCATGATTAGTGAATCTTTCACCAAAATACATTATCTTGGGGTGTAGATGATAACAAATCAATCCCTCGAAGATACTCAACCAAAAAAAGACACCTAACATTCATGTACTGGAGGGAGAATATGTATACTTGATCTTATTTTTAACATAACCTATAAATTTCTACCCAAAATGATAATGACATCATGTTTTTAAGACATGAATAACTATAACTAGATCCATTTCATGGGTTGGGTAATTCCTTTCATGTTTCCAGAGTTAGTATAACCATATGCCACCACATGGTCATCATGAATAACCATACACCCATGTTCCATACATGAATCACTAAGGTAGATGAAACATCACGGTCTATATTATAGAAAGATGAAACCAATGGTTATGTTCAACCATTTCTTAAGATCCTCAGAGGAAACATAACAATCTAATCTCAACTCAAACATTACAACGATCAAAATAAGTTTCATCATGGATGAATTAAGATGAGATAAATCATTGAAAACTCACATATAAAACCCTTCCAAGCCCAATAATCTCATAATTAAAAAAACATTCTTTGGATGTTCCCCTGAAATCACTACACTGATCTTCTTATGGTCCCCTAAAATCCTTCATTCTGAGATCACATGACCTAGAATCTTCACTTCCCTGATCTATATGTATCACATGTAAAACATTTCATAGAGATAATGATCTTAAATGACTCCCATCTCAATCCTCAAATATCCCTTGAGCTCCTCCTCAGTCTCAGAATACAGCAGGATATCATCCAAAAAACCTTGATAAATGAATTGCGATATAGTTGTAACCCCATATTAAAAAGGGCCATAAATACTTATGGATAATTCATAACCCAAAAGGACTGAACAAATACATAAAATTTTCATATCTATATCAATAATCTATTTTTGGAACATACTCCTCTGTTACTCTGAATTAGGGATACTCAGAATGATTTTAGATCATGGAGATCCATGTTGACTATATTAGATGATAAAAATTTCCAACAATATGGAGAATATGTCACTTGATTCTAATATTAATCTTATTCAGCTTCTGGTATTCGATACACAAATAGAGAGTTCATTTGGTATTTTTTTTAAAATAGAATTTTGGCCACCCAAGGTGGTGTGATCTGGAAAATGAATCATTCATATTCTAAAATATCTTACTATACATTTAATTATATCAACTAATTATGGGAAAATAGGTATGAGGGAAGAGTTATGGGATGTGTTCCTAGAACCAAATCAATGGTGAACTCCACATCCCACTCTAGAGGAAATCCTGGTAAATCCAATGGAATAAACTATGGGATCAAATTAACCACAAGAGGTTATAAATATTCCTAACCACTATCACCAACCTCCAACCTGACTGATGAGATATTGTAAAAATTATTTCCCAACTCTAGAAGTGGAGGTTCAGTAATTCCCGACTTAGGATCCCATTCAATAAGAAAAATATGGGTACTTCCTTTAGGTTCTAAAAAACATCCTCACTATTGATAATAGTCTATGTGAGCCTAAAAACAAACCATACAAAAAAAAACAGTAATCACATCAGATAATTCCATTTTCAATACTTGAAAATTCAATTCTAGCATGACCCCTGATTTAGTAATTGTAAAAGATTTTCACCTAAAACCCACCTCCTACTTCTTACAAAATTGAGTCACAAAATATATTTCATATAGAATAATCTCAGGAAATAACTTTATTAAATCCATAATGTGGGTAGAAATAAATTAAACAGAGGAACCAATATAAAACAAGAAAATAATTAAATATGATACAATAAGAATAGTTCCTCAAATTGTCATATTCCCTACATCTGATTCCACAATCTCTAGATCCACAAATTGATGCGATGTCATCTCTACCCTAGCCATAGAACAACCACTAATGTTCTACTCTAACCATAGTCGACTCTTCTCCATAGAAAATATATATATTATTATATTTTTTCCAAATAGATATCCCTCAATCATGGATGGTTCTGGTTGGGTTGAAATCTATTTTAAAGCTATAAATCCTGTACCACTATGATACGAGTTCTGCAACATGAAAATTTTCAATAAGTATCCCATTGAGTTGAACTGGTGTTAAAGTCTACATGGTGATGAACACACAGATGTAATGTTCCCTACCTTACCATACTAATGGAACATGAATGACCCAACACCTAAATTCAGAGATGAATAATGTCTAGGAAAATTTCTTAAACTACCACCACCCCTCTTTTCCTATTCATATTGCTTCCCCTTCTTATTAGAGGTACTAAAACTAGCCACTTATGACACTACTCCAATTAAACTACACATTCCTCTTTGATAAATTTCTACCATCATTGCCCGATTGACTATATAATCATGGATTCCTAGCTATCAAAAGAAGACCTAATATCAAATTTATAGTAGTAACCCAATTTCAAACATCTTATCCTTTAGGTTCCCATTAGAGATAACCTCTGGAGCATACTAAACTAACACAGTGATGTTATTTTTATACATCATAATGAACTATTCTACCTTGTGGAGATCCAAGATCTACTCAATCATGGAAATGAACAAAATATCTATAAAATATTTCTCATTGAAGAAAACATTAAAATATCTCCATACTGTCTACCCATTTTCCCATATTGCACCATAGAGTTCCACCAAATCTGACATGAACATTCTAACATGAATTATTCACATTTCAACCTAACAACCTCATAAGTAAAAATAAATCAAATATCCAATCTATTTTCAAAATCCAATCCTCAACTTCTGTGGGTTCCTTGCTTCCCCATAAAGACAGAGGATTTTTCTTAAGGAACACTAAAGCCATATCCATTCAAGGACATGTTTCAGCTTCTCTAACACGAGTAGGACCATATCCTCTTCCATGTTCCAAATATTTGATTTACCAAACCAATAATTATAGTAGTCTCATATTAATTAGTGAGGGATAACACTCTCTTTCATCATCCCATGGTTTAATAGGATTTCTCTGGGGAGGAATCCTACTACAGATGACCACAAGGAAAAACCATCAATATAGTCGTCAACATAATTATCTGAAAATTTCCAACAACAAAAAATTAAACAAACACGTCCATAGATAAAGAAAGACTAAATCCTTCACAATAATGAGGAAAACCAACCCAGTCAACCCCGCCCAATGTGCACACATAGTCTATAGCCTGTAAATATCTCCTTTAATATAAGTCAAACCAAATCCCATCATCCCTTGGTGACTTGAGTCCTATCATATGGTGTGATTTCCAAAAACACCACTCACAACCATAACATCAATCCCAGTAAGTCCCAACATGGGTATATTCAGACTCTTCACAAATAACATGAACAAAAAATATTGAAACTTATTCTAATAACATTTTTAATGAACTAGGATATGGTGTTATCCATCCTAACACCTGACCTATCTATTGGCATGGCTCAAAGAGTTTCTAATCCAAAATATGCTTGAAATTAACTTTTTGAAATCATCAATAAAATTTTTGGAATGATATCACCAATTTATATAACCATAAACAACAAAAAAGTATAAAAATCACATAACTAATAATATTTACAAAAGGGGATATAATAATTTTCAGATTCAACATTAATGAACATTATCCAATACATAAATTCCCTAATATAATGGGAAGAAATTAGATAAAAACCTAAAACCTCATGAAATGAGTGGTCCATAACCTACATGCCACCTCCTCCAACTCCTATAAGATGTAGAACACTACCAAAAGGATCCACCATAACCACCATCACCACCACGATACATCTTACATTTACATGGGTCATACAAAATAATGTCTACATACACCCAGGGGCATATGTAGGGTGTGATCAAAAGGCCAATATTATTACACCCAAAACTAGGATTCCTTTATATACCATTAGAAGATAAATCAACATTCATATTTTTATAAAAAATGCATGAAATGTTTCTGATATTTAATTTTTTAGAAAATACTTTTAAGGGAACCATTTCTCAAATAAGTAATTTTAATTAAAACAATTTTATTAAAAGATACATGCTTTAATACAACTTGTTCACATGGTCTCTCATTTACTACTGGATAGCACCACATCACATAATCGTAATTTCACAATAGTTCACCATTGGGATCAAAATATGTTACTTGAAGAAGTGAGACCTATTAACCTAGAACATCGGTAATCAAAATCCTTTATCCAAAACCAATATTGTTCTTCTATAAGAGCGACCCGAGGGTATCTCATCCCATGTTCTAGTTGTATCAAATAATAGGTCATTACCTATAGAGTTACCATTTCAATGATTCTCTAGGGGAATGTATCCCATGGTCAAGTTGTCTCAGATCATATCATATGTCTATTCAGTGTTTTAGAATCAATCTATATAAGATAAATAGGTCATTAAAACCTAAATAATCAACTAGAATACTAGTTCTTATTCTCCCACCCATATTACAAGGATTACCTTTATTGTTGAATTCATTTTACATGTCAATAAATCATCACATTTGAATACACATTCCATAAATCATGAACACATAAGTAAAATAAAATTTTCAATAAAAAATAATTCTTTCAAAACCATACATATATCAAAATAATTTTCTATCACATTTATCATAATTCTCACAATTAAAAAACTACAATTTTTTCTGCAAATTTTTTTTTCAATTAAATCCTAAAAAATCCATTTTTAAAAATATTTTTCATCACAAACGAATCTGAAATACTTAAAAAAATGGGATCCTTCCAAAAGATCTATTGATCACATGTATAAGGAACTACATAGAGGTACACAAGAAACGCAATAAACTCCTTTTACAAAATAGTCATCCAACACCTAAAAAATTCAAATTTCTTTCAAAAATATTCACCACACAAATAAACCATAAAATACATGAATGAAAAAAAGATGGCATATCAGAATCATATAATAATGTAAAATGATGGAACCTCCAACCTCATGCATGAATACGACTGAAAACCAGTGTGAAGTAAAAAACCACACCTCATCAGGACCCTATAAATGAAATATCAAATGTCAACCATCAATACTTCAACCAAAAACAAAATATTGAATGATATTTAGGTCATCCAACATGCTAGGAAAGAAGAACCCCTGATAGTGGGATGATAAACTCTATAAGAAAGATGATACTTATGTAAAAGTGATTTAATTGATTTTTCCATGACTAATAAACACCAAAAAACCCATAACTATAGATTCTCAAATGATCTAATAATGTTTCGAGGATGCACCCATGGAAAAAATCCCATAGGGTTCATTTTAGAGGATATTTAAGGTTAAATACAAAGATGGAAAATAGTAATTTTCCAATTTTCAATGACCTGATCAGGTTACACGGTTATCCCACATGGTTTTCCAAACTGTGTGGAAACCACACATTTTACACAATCCAATAGTATAATATTACATGGTTATCCTACACGTTTTACCAATCCATGTTGAGACCATGTTTCCCTAACTATCCAGTATGAATGAGAATACATTGTTTTATAGTGAATGGTTCTTTTTTCCAAAAAATGTTCATCCATGCGTCACCTGTCATCAAGCCCAAAATATTCACGTTTCACCAAGAACTCTATGAAAACCAATGATTGTAAATGGGATACAAAATTATCCGTGTAATATCGCAAAATAAAATCACAGATGAATCATTTAAAAAATATATACCTTTTACCTTATTTTATATTAGTGAATATTATAATCAGAACATTTTATGTAGCTATCACAGGTCCAATGTGAATCAAATAGTTATTAAAATTTTATTCATAAATGGAATTATTTTGGAGAATTAATTTGTTATAGAACATCCCAAAATTAAGATTTAGAAGATTCTTCAACAAGTATTTCATATTAATAATTCCATATATTGACTAGTGTAATTACCCTAGAAATCGAGTTAGAGATTATAATATTTATCATAATTTTATTCCGAAATTTTGAGTATATTTTTAAATTTTTACTTATTTTTTCTATTAATATCTTGATATTAAAAACCTATGATGAGACTACATTATTTGGAATCCACAAGAAAATTATTCAATAATTAATGTCCAAAATATATGAGACATTAATCATGATTCATAATTACTTGTAAAATCAAGTTATCACATAGATATTACATATTTAAATTTAGCTTTTTTTTGAAATGATGTATTTATTTAAAGAAGATATTTTAGAGATTTATATTTCACATCAAATCATCATCAAAATAATTTGAATATTTCTCGGTGAAGTCATTTTGATATTTTCTCTATGAAATATTAATATACTTAACAATATTATATTTATTAGAAATATGGATTTAAACTAAACGAGTTCATTTTAGTCATTGTATTTTCACATTATATAGGTTTTATTTTTATTCTAAAAAAGATTTCATTTTACATGATTAATTTATATTTCTCTAGTTTTTTTGTAAATCTATATATAGGGTCATATTTATTTTTTACCTTGTAGAGTATTCTAATAACTAATATTCTTCTACACCCCATGGTAATTGAAAGGATAAATATGTGATTAATTATTATATGATGATGGTTACAATGGAATCAATATATTATATAATATCAATTTAAATCATATAATCATTAATTGTAGATTCATAAGTTGATAACAAGGATAAATAGAAGACAATGTATGGTAGTATGTTATATATATATATTGAACTAGAGAATATAATATTTGTTTTGATGAATATTTTTATATATTAAAAATTGTAAAAAAAATATTTTCATGTAATAAAATTAGGTTTCTAAGGACAAAATTGATAACATATAATGATATTTTATAAATTATATATTTAGAGATCATCGTACTCTTCCTAACACTTAAGAATGTACATAATTATATTCATGGTACACTCAATGGACTGTGTCCATTTATTATCCTAAACCTCAGAAGAATGATTGTGTCAAAATGAAAATCAAGCCTCATAATGTTCTGATGAATTCATATCGAAGGAATATTTTGAAAAAAATCATCAATATTTCATGGATTTATATAAGATAGAGTTTTAATAGACCAAGGATAGATTTTATTTTACTACAGGAATGTTTGAAGTGTTTGTCCCTTTTATGAAGGGAACTATCACTATAATAATGAATCATATTGGGTACAAAACTGATTCACATTTGATGAAATATTATCAAATAGTCATTTTATTAGTTTATATAATTTTAAAATAATTCTTTGAGAAGTTCTATGAAGTAAAAAATGTGGGAGGAATAACATTCTATGGGGTTTTAAGATATTTTTATTATGTTCAATATATTTAAACCATTCCCCCTAGATTGGTTTTCATTTTTAATTTTTTATATTATTTAATTTTTTATATATTAGTTATATTATTGAATTGTATAATACCTATTAAAAATGGGATATTCCTTGGTTCATGATCCAATAAATCAATTTTTCATAATTTTAAAAATCCTTATTTTACACATTTGAATTTTAGTAGTTTTTGAGTTTCTGTTATTTTTTTAATTATACAATATAATTACAAAACACTATATAATTACCCTCTATGAATAATAATATTTATTACTATATACTAAAAGCTATATTATTCAAATGTTCCACGGAGTAGTAACCATGATTGGTGTTATTATAGTTCCATAGATTGAACTATTTATAATTATTTTTTGTTATAAGATGGATTTTATCACTTACCCTACTGAAGATTATGATAAAAATTTGACAGAGGATACAAAATCATTGTAATTATTTTCCAATAGAGATAATGAATGAACATATATAAAAAATAACTATGTATAAATATAGACTAAAAAAATTATATAGTTACATGAACTAGTTCAAGATAATGTATTTAGATATAGTTAATCATTAAATAATCCTATGGGAGATATCAATATTTAACTACTTTTTTTGGATTTTAATATCTATGTAGTGTGGGATAATTTATATACTAATCAAGGGAAAAATATAAAAACATGACCTCACGAAACAAAAAGAAAAAACATATATTGAAACCATAAAAATATTATATATATGATCAAAATCAAACAACTAGTATTAGTGTATCCTAATGAAAACATTTAAAAACTAATGTTTCAAAATTAGCAATAAAATGAAGGATAACTTGAGATGGTTATATTCTAATTTTTGGGACTATTCAAGTAATTCATTGATGGTATGTAAATAATTGTAATGTAAAATTACAATATGAAATATGGTGATATTTTATGGTACACTATGTTTTCATTTTTTTCTCTATGTACTTTATTTTTAAACTTTTCTATTATTGTAATATTGTTTTATGAATTCCCATTACCAAATTAGTGTTTTATAATTGGGTATAAACTCTTTTAGAGGAATGAAATATATGGGTTATTTTATCTAATAATAAATCCTTGTATTATCCTTTCATTATAAAAGGGATTTCGATAAGGTTTGTGTTCCCTATAAAAAATAATGAAAACTTATATTAATCCACACAATTCAAATAGTGATTGTGGTTGGTATTATGTTATGTGTTTTTTCAAAATTATTAAAAAACAAAAGATTCTTTACTTTAATGTATAATTAAATTATATTTCATTAACATTATTTCACCATAATCTTGAAAATATTAATTATATTATCTAATAAAACAACCCTATAATCAATTGAAAAATAGTCCATTAATTCAGGTAGACAAACTACTCATTAAAATTCAATAGGATTACAACAATGTTTGAACAACAATTTAATTATTTTATTGAGAATCAAATAAAACCCCAATAATTTATTCTGCATTAGTAATTAATAGATGTTTAATTAAGTGATAAAAAATCAATTTCATATATAAATGAAACAAAAATAAATTGATAATGATTGATAGTATATAAATGAAATTTAAATTTATTCCATTTACACAAATATATATTAAAAAAATTTAAGATCCAAATGATGATGATTTATAATATATAATACATAGTCACTACATCTATTTTTCAGTAAATAAATAAATAGTTCCAATTAAAATTAAATTTTGGTGATGATTGACTATTTTAGAAATATACAATTAATCATCGACTATACTAAGAATTATCTTTTCTAGATTATGTAAAAAACAGTCATGATTAATATCATGTAAAAACTCATAATTCTTGAGTGTACCACAATGAATAATAATGCATTTTTTATTTTTACCTTATTGAGATTAATAGGATAAAATAATTATATAAAATATTATCACTTTAAGAGAGTAATTTATAATCAATGTATGTCATGTCTTCCTATACTAGACATATGAATTTACAAAAACATCCTCAACTTATTAAAAATCTATTAATACTACATAGTTAATTCCCATTATATAAACCACAACCTCAAATTCCCTATGTACAACTAGAAACTCATTAATTGATGATCCCAATACATACAAAATGTCCCAAAATATTAATTCCATGAGTATAGTTCTCATCATAAA
Source organism: Viscum album (assembly GCA_963277665.1). Classification (NCBI taxonomy): domain Eukaryota; kingdom Viridiplantae; phylum Streptophyta; class Magnoliopsida; order Santalales; family Viscaceae; genus Viscum; species Viscum album. The sequence goes on from OY728127.1 coordinate 1,575,814,166, forward strand.
TCAGAGACACATAACTGACTATACAACCTTGGATAGTTCAGGGTTTGATGTTCTCTTATATCATGAGTAACACATAGGGTATGGGTGAATTTCAATTAATCATTATAAAATAGTTATAAATCCCCCATAATTGTCATTAATTTTTTATAATATTGTCAAATTATTTCCATGGAAAACAAAACTGGGAAATAGAATTCAAAATTAGAAAATGTTATGGATGAGTGGTGGTTGGAAAGATTTACATGAATATAAATGGTATAATTGTATGATTAGAATTTCCTATTATATCAAATCACACTTATTGGGATATTTTTTGATACATGTGCCAGGTACTCTCCCTAAAATTTTCACTTGAAACTAATATCATAATGGAGATATAATTTACATAACAGATATATAAAATGTTTGTAAGATATATCTTATTATAAATTTTTTATATACAATATGGTATGACAAAGAAGTTGAAAAAGGAATATTTCTTGTCTTTGGGTATATCACTACACAAAATTTCCAAATATATTAATGTCACTAAATTGGATTATCTTATTGTGTGACACATGCCAACAATAATAATATAAATTATAAATTATGATTAGTATCCCTAATGATGAATGAGATTCCTACTAATGAATAATTTATAATGTTTCTGAAAATTTGACATTTTCTATCACCAAATATATCTTTTCATGTGACTAAATATTTTTCTGTTGTATTTATTAATGGTATTAAGGATTTTAACTAGAAATAAACTAATATATTTGTTATATAAAAATATTAAATTAATAAATACTAAACAAACAAGCCCTTGGGGTATATAATGGATAATTATACATTAAGATGGTGAATGTACAATTTTTCCTCTACATGAGTTGAGTATACCATATAAATTCACATCATTCATTCATTTTTCAATTGAGATACAAGAATATTATGGTTTGAGGATGCCCAAAAAAATTATGGGTGGTTAAATAAATCCATGAATATACCCCTAATGGAAGATTCAATTTGTTTTTCCTTGATAACTTTATGATTAACATGATTGAGGAAAGAGCTTCATCCATTAATAATGAATGCTATATGTTCTTTGTTTATATTTTAATAGTCATGGTTTTTCAACACATGATGATATTTTGTTTATGGTATCTATTTTATTCAAATGAACTACATATATATTATTTGACCATTATAATCACTTCAATTGTTTCATAGTCATTAAATATTTCTCATTGTCTAAATTATATTTGAAAATAATGAAATGTTTTCTCATAATGATGACATATTTGACATTATAAAAAACAATAAATTTTATATTCTATTAAATAATTTGTAATAGTAGATATCATAAAAATCCATATATGATAAATATTTTTTATATTATAACAATATATTTTCTTAGAATAAGTTTTAAAATAATCAAATATTACGTTTGATTTCATCGAAATAAATATAGTGTGATTCCATTAGTTTTTACTATTCCATTTCATGTAATATAGTGAATAATATATTAAAATAATGGTGTTTATATATTTAAAAAAATTTCATTTCATATAAACTGCCACATATGATCTGTTATAAAATAAAACTCAATACAGTCTAAATGAGATATTATTTGTTTCCATTATCTATCATAAATTATTATTTGTAATTCCCCACATATAATCATTCATTATTTTTCCTTATTCTAAAAAATTATATAATATCAATTATTTGGATAACTCTTATACAAAAAAATGATAGATAAAATGAAATTATCAGTCAAAGGATATGGATTTCCATTCATAATACATAATATAATTTCTGAACATAATCATTTCCTTTGATATGTTCATGTCACAAAATATGAGAAACAAAATAATTTAATTCTTCCATGTTTCAATTATTAATTGAATTATATATTCTATAATAAAATTATAGGAAAGTGTTTTGTATATTTATTTATCTTATATAATTTTTATCAATTAGTTAATTAATTTGTGTATATATAAAAAAAGTTTTATTGTGATAAATTTAATTAATAAATAATAATTTATATTGATTATTAATGGTAATAATTTTTTATTTTATTGTGGTCGAAATTATATTTTTTTATAAAGTGTTTTTTATAGTAATTATATATTTAATTTTGATGTTTATTGTTTGAAAAATAAGGTTAAATATAGTAAAATTTATATTATATTTGTAATTATTCAGAAATATTATAATGAAATACTCAAATAAACAAGGATTATTAAAAAAACTTATAAATTAGTTTTCATTTAAGATGTGGTAATTGTTAAAAAACGTTAAATGTATATTACTAGGATTATGTAAATTATTTTTTTTATAAAAATTCAAATCATTTATTATGTATTATAAGAATGTTCAAGGGACCAATAAAAAATATAATTATTAGGATAGGATCTCATTCATTCAATGTCACAATCCAGCCCAGTAGAGCCTAAAATGTGGTTAATTTTTAAACAGATGGTATTAGAGGAGGTTTCAAATTTTTATTTGGGTTTTTCAAGTAGTTTTTATATTGGATTATAATAATTTATGTGAAATGTCAGAGGTAGGTTATAGGTAACACTCAATTTAGAAGGACTCAATAATTTTTACGGTGGTTGGGGTTATTTTTGTCTTTAATTTGAGCTTGGTACAATGATTTTCTTACAGTTTTTTTCTATATATGTGTTATTATAAAAGTTGTTGTGATATTAAATGTTTTTTAACAATATAAAATTATAATTTGGAATTTTTTTAATTTATAGGATTCAGTTTTATGGTGATTATTATTGAAGACTATTATTGGACCATGAAACCATTTCTACTAACCCATGTGATCTTTGAACTATTGAAGCATTGTCATCCAATCTTTGTTGATGGAAGACAATCAATATGTATTTCTTCCTAATTTATCTAATTTCTATTATTTGGGTGTTGGTTTGTTTTCATATAATTGTGTTAACTATTTAAATGGATTTTGGGGTGTTTCCATTGAGTTTTGTAAATTTTTTGGGTTTAAAAAAGTTATATTTCAATGTTTAAAATTGATTTTTTAGGAATTTCATAATTTTTGATAATTTTGGATGGATAGTAATATAATAATTTATAAATGTTTAGTTTTTATTACAAATCCTTCTCTTAAAATTTTTAGGTAATTTTAAAGTCAAAAAAATTATTACCCCTAAATTTTCTATTTAACACATGGTATTCTATAGGAATGTTAACATATAATTATATGGGTGTAGTAACTTCACACTAATATTTATACATATGTGTTTGTATATGTGTGTATTTATATATATATCTGTTATAAATTTCCATGAATTCTATTTTTAATAAAAAAATACTATAAGTTTCATTTGAAATTCGATTTTTTTAATAAACACAATATAAATATTTTGATGATAGAGTATTATTTTTTTTATTACTTGTTTTGGGGTTTCAATTTTTAAATTTTTTGTTTCTTTATGTTGGATTCGAGGTTTAGACTATATTATGTGTTCTTGTAATTGATTTTTAACTGGGATTTTGAGTTTCAATTAATGATATTTATTGATTCATTTTTAAGCCACTTGTTTTTAGAGTAACATGCCATTAATGTTAAAGTAATATTTAAGGGAATTGGTAGGTGGACCATCCATTATATTATTTTTGGTTGATCATGTATCATTCTAGATTATTAATTAATTAATTCTGAATATGGATCATAGTTTTTCTCATTCAATGAATCAGTAACATTAATTTATCTATATTTTCAATGATTTGAAACCTTATACATTCATTGGAATCTTTGAAATGGGAAAATCTAAGGAATAAAATTGAATTATTGAGGTAAAAGTACTCAATTATAGCTTCTTGGGAACCTTATGCTCATTATCACAAATTGAAGTTATAATATATATGTTTGATTCGACGAAAGTCAATTATTCTATCCAATCTAAAAAATAATACGCAAGAGAAAGCATCAAAAATGTTTGTTCACCATTATGTACTTCTTCCATGAATTAAGGTTTCCAAATTTCATGGAATTGTATGTTCTACAAAAACTTTATTCAATGGTGTTGTATTAATACAATAGTTTCATCTAGTGGGTACTATATCATCCATTTTTTGTAGATGAATCTATGTTGGCTCAGTACATTGTAAAGGTCCTCTAACCAGAACATCCTCAACTCATGTATTCATTCAACTATGAAACATACGAATGTATGATGAGTTAGTTTATTCAAAATAACTGTTTCTGAAGATAGAGATCCATATAGAGTTTTTTTAATTACCTAACATAGTATATGTGGTCATAGCTCAAGAAAAAGTAAAATATACCCATAATAACCGATTAATATAGACTAAAAATTGAATTAATTTAAATTTTTAATAACTTATTTTGAGGGAGATCAATAGAAATTTTTCAATCAATTTGAAATATTGTAATTTTTCTACTGATAAGACATGAATATTGATACATAAATGAATGCCTTAACATCAATTTGTGATATTGTATTACAACACATATTAAAATGAGGAATCAAGGGAATCTCATTAAAATATATATATTGCGTAGACAATATTCTTACTTGTGAAACATTGGAGGATCATTGAAATATTACACCATTAGACCCACTCCATTTTTAGTGGGTGGGGGTATTCATCATCAAGCCCTCATCTAGAATTCACATCAGCGGATCATATCATTTCATATTATTTTAGACCAATATATGTATATTTTTAATATAATAGAATTAAAATATAAATGTATTATAATTCATTAATTGTATAATATTTTTTAAAATTTTAGAATAACGATAATATGAATGAGTTCATATTATAAATATATATAACTTTATTCAATTTTTTTCAATAATAGTATTAACAATGAACATATAATTTATAGAGTGTTTATGAAAAATAATTAATTATTTTTTCATATATGTGTATCTAATGTTTAAATATATTTATTATACACTTATTTATTATTCTTCCCAAATATATTTTTCATAAATTTTTTTTTCATGTAATGAATTGGGTTTCATAATTTTCTTTAATGTTTTAAATTGTGTCATTATATTATTATACATGAGTTTATGGAGTGGAATCACTGGTATGATAAAATTTCTACTTTTATTCATTCCTAAATCACATCTTCATGAGAACTATAAAGAGTTACACATAATTATAATTTTAATATGATTATTTGGAGGGGGGTTACATTTAATGATTAAACATTATAATAACAAATACATTAAAGGAATTAACTAGATAAAATATGGTGAAATTAAATATCCATTAAAAAATTATGTTTCGGATTCATTGAAGATAATAAAATTATCAATACCTCAGTCATTCAAATATGCAGTTTACTTCCATCTCTATATTCCACTAGATTATCTATTGTATGAAATGCATGTATTTAATGAAACATACACAATTAGGATACAATTTTTTCATTTTTGGGCCTTGTTTCCAAAATAATTAATTTGAAAGGATATAATGAGGATAGTGTTGAGTTTATCCATTTTATGTATTCTACAATAAATTATTTAGTCAATCATCTAGGAGTAACATATGATATGATTTTTCATGTTATCGAACTTGAATATTTATGTGGTGATATAGAAATGAATGTAAACTAATTACATATTGAAATATAGATCATATCCCACAAATGTATATATTTTAAATATAAAAAAATAATAATTTAGATGGAAAATATTTAATTAATTTCCATATTTCAATAATGTAATTTATGTGTCTAGTACAGAAAATATTCTGTTATAGATAAATACAATCATTATCATCTTCTATGACATTTATATTTATCATTATAAAAAATAAAAATTTATGTAACTTAATATACTAGTAAAAATACCTAATAATAGTTCTCACACATGAATAATAATCCCTTGTGATTGAGAAATTAATTTCCTAGGAATCACCATATTGTGAAGCAATTTTGGAAGGAATTTTTTTATTACAAATAATATAGGGGATATCATGATATGTCTCTGTTGGTTACTCTATATATGGACCCTATACTCAAATAGACTTTGGAATACATATATATTTATGGGATTATAGAAAATATTACATGGTAATATAGAAATCACACTATACATAGATGATACATGATTCTAAAACACTGCTTTTATGTAAGCAGAAAAATGTACTCCAATATCTACTAATCTAATAAATGTGATTTGGTTTATAAATGACATGGAGCGGCTGAGTTCACCTTTATTTCATGATCAATACATCTATTTATTTTTAATTTCATTTTTAAAAAGATTTTTTTAGTTTATTATAAAAAATAAAAATGAAGTTTTTTGAGGTACCCTTGATATCTTTTTTTGATCATATAATCACTTATCTGATTATAGATCCTCAAATTAATTTATATTGATATTTGTTTTGAAGAATATTTAACAAAAACATCTAATAATCAATATTCATCTATATTTGAAAACAAATTTTGGAACCTTAATCATGTATAAAATTTATAAAACATATTTAATTAAAATTTCATTGATAATGCTTCTTTTGAATTTAATTATTCTTCATTTGACTAAATTTGAAATATTTTTGTTTAAGAATTTTCATTCCATAAATGAATCCCATTAAATATTTTGGGGAAAGTGATATCATTTCAAAATCCCAACAATCTAGTAATAATGTATCCAGAAAATAAAGATCATGAAATCCCCTTAGAATAAAATTCAATAAAATGGGTCTTGATACACAGATAAAATAGAATTCTAGTTCAAATGTTTATGGAAGATGTCCTCATTTATTGAATAAATATTTAATGAGAATATATTGATGTATTTTCATATATACTAACTATTATTAACCTATATAAAGTGGGTTTTTTATTCACTCTTAACTAGATAATTTTTTATCTAAATGAATCAATATGAAATCTCCCCCAATGAATTTGTGTAATTCAAGAAGTATTTACACACTAAGTTGGAAAAGGTGTTTTTATTCCCCATTACTTATTCACTAGGTGTAATATTACTCCTTTTCAATAATAAGGATGGATCAATGTGAAATATTATATTACATAGTGAGATTAATAAAATAATGATCAAGAAAAAGTAATATATATATATATATATATATATATTTATGAATCCTTGTTTTTCTGAACTACAGTTTTGAGTTGAAATTTTAATTTTCTTCATTAGATACACAAAAGGTGTTATGGGAGTCTATTGGATGTATATTTTTAATGGCCATCCTAGGATACTTTTTTATTTCCATTCATTCTTTCCTTCTTTTATTTTTTCTTTTCTATCCTCACTTCTTTTTTCTCGTGAATGTGTCTCCTGTGGATCCCCATATTCATGAAATTAAGGAGAAAGAGAGAGATATATAGGGATATAGGGTGGGATGGTAATATTAGTATTGTTTTGAATCCCTCGATGAGATGAATCGACATGCAGTTATTGTGGACCATGAAATCAACTGAAGCCTCATATGTTTCCACCAATCTGTAGGTTTGTTTACATTTTTATGAGAAATCCCCATTAAATTCATCGATTAAATTATGTTAAGCCTTATAAATATAGTATTTGTCCCTTAGTGGACAGATCAGTAGATTTTGTGGTTTTAAACATTGGTTTTAGGTGATATAGAGGGCGTGTGTTCAGGATAACCCGATAACATGTTGTGTTGATTAGGTTAACACACCATTTTTTCTTCCCATTTGAGGAAGATAATATTTTAAGGAGTAAACATCATGCATAGTGTATACATTCCAAATAATAATACCCATACATGTCTTCAAGTACCTGGGAATGGATACCCATGTAGGGTTACATGTCTTTGTGGATAACTCCCTTGTGTGGGTGGCACGCTATCTGAAAGTACACAGCCTGACCAAGTAGATGGACATGCAGGTTGAGGGACACAATCATGTAACCCAAGTTTGGTACACATCTTGTTCCTATTTCACATTCCATGTAACTACAATTTTTACAAGCCTATATCGGTGAGAGTACACACCCATGTGGCATGTTGGGAGTACATGTCGTGTACTAAGGGTTACACATTGTGCACTATCCCCTTATGACCCTTCGTTTTTTTTCATGCTTCATGCCCCAGAGTCAGAATTGGACCTCAAGAGATGTCCATTATGAGTAGTTTTCAGTATTTATCATGATAATGAAAACACATGGAATGTTCTGGGGATTCCGAGTTAGTGTTTTGTGGCTTTACCTAAATAGAAAAGTTCTTCCTCTAGTTATTTATATAAATCATCACTAGAGGTAGAGACATGGCATGAATAATATGTTGGATTTTAGAAAAATCCATGTTGAGATCATGATTTGAGATGAGAAATAAGATATATCCCATGATCTATGATTTTGAGGATGTTACCCTTGGTGTTTTAAAGAAATACATTTTTTTTTGAAAATTTTGGTTTCAGTTGTCAGGGAATGCCATTGTTTTTTTTTCAATTCTCAAAGACATTAGATTCTTGATGATCTGCAAATATTCATTTATTAGAAAATTATTGTTTTATTAAATTCAAGGTACTATGGGTTAACCAAAATTGAAAGATCTTATTAGTAATATGGACTCCAAACCATGATGATCCTCTCCCTAGGAATTTTGTATTCCAATTTTTCGGGATATATCCTATCCTCATCCCTCTCAAAACTATTTTTAGTTATTTTATAATAATGACTAGTATTTTATGTGATATATTTTCATGGATTCCGAAAATATACAAAGATGATATTCTCTAATTATTTCAATTTCATGGACCATTAAATTCCCTGTATTTTTTGATATTTAGAAATATGATTCTTTTTCTTTTTATTATATCATTTGATTGATTATGTAAATAGGTATTCCTGGCAACCTCCACGGATGGTTGGATTGATTTTTTTATTGATTTATTTTTCCACTTATAGATTTATATTTTTTAGGTTTCGGAAGGAATTGGAGAGTTAGATATTTAGCCTTTAATTTTATTATGGCTTATATTGATTATTAGTTTACCATTAATTTTTATTAATCAATCGAATATCTTTGATATTTTTAGGAGATGAAAGTGTCATGGTTGGTATAATCATCAAATCTTGAAAAAAACACTAACCTATTAATTTATTAATTTTTTCCCAATTAATTTCCCTATCAATCAGGGTGATGATATGGTTGAAATTTTTTGTTTTTGGGCATGCTTAGCTTGTTGTGCAGTTAGGGTGCATAGTTTTCCAAACAACTGTGACAACCATATGATAGAATCACTAATTTTTTGGAGCCAAATAGAATAGTTGGATCATAGTCTTCTATATTATGGGCCAATAACATGTGAGGTACTCTATAATCCCATTAAAGGGTGCATGGTTGGCACACATTTTTTCATTCCATGTGATAAAACTATTTACAGTGTCTGAAATTAAGTTAAATGTGAAATATATCATTTTCCCTTGCTCTTTTTTACACAAATTCAACCTATCCCTTATAATTTTTATCATGTGAATTGACGGCTATCCCACATCACATATCCTTTTATCCCATGGTGGATTATGGGTATTACATCATGTTTGAGGCTAGATTCATCAAGGTATTATTATTCTATGAATATATTCAATTTTTTCTAATTTTTTCTCTTTTTTTCATCCAGTATAATGGTCATGGTGATTTGGGGTTCATTTTAATTTTTTTAGTTTTTTGAGATTTGGTTTGTTAGTGTGTATTTCAGGGTCTCTTGCCTCTTTAGATAGATTTGAACTTGATTTGATCCACCGTTGATAAAGGATACAATATTTAAAGTAGTTTAACAAATTTTGTATTTTTCATACTTATATATATAATTTTAGTATTAAATTATTCTATGTTTTCATCATATTATTATGTAAATATGTAATGGAAAATATATTTTGTTATCGTAATTTTTTATTTCATGTTTTCTATATTTTCCCATTGTAGGAAACATGGGTTCTTTACATTAAATTTTATTTTCTAAATTTTAAGAATTTTTCAAGCCCCCGATGTGATTAATTGATTTTCCAAATGGTCTTTAAGAAGAATATTTGGTAATGTCAAGGATAGTTAGGTCTTTTGACCAGATTCATTAAATTTTTAATGTCATGATTTATTTTTTAAAAATCTTTGAGTATATTTATACTCATTTAATATATAAAATTTATTTCATAAACATATAAAAATATATATTTGTGTATCATATTTTTATATATTCCCACATGATTGTTTAAATATGTGCATTGGGATAAAGGGTATCTATATTTATTTTATTTTTTGTTATTTATAAGAGTAAATTAATTTTTATGAATTCAAAAAAATTGGATTAAAATTTTCATTAACAAAATAATGATGCCATTTTAAATGAATGATCACAGGATTGATCATTGATGTGTTCCTTGGTTAATGAAAACACTTCTTAAAATTGGCACTTATTTTTGATGATTGAATGTTTGTTGAACATTAGAAATGTGATCTTTTCTTGGTAAGGGGAATTGACATTTCGTAAGTTCATAGAAAAGGATATTTTGAATATTTAAAAATATTGGTTCAGTTTTTAGAAAGTAAAGTGTTTTTTATTGAAAATTTTATTATATATTTTAATGTAATATAGTTTTGTATAAATTCCCTACCTTTGTACTATATGGTAAGTCTTTTTTAGTAAACTGGGAGATCTAGGTACACATGCTGCTATGATGTAGTATTTATATATAACTAGTGTCCTTGAGATTGATCACTAATATCTTATTGTATATTATCCTCATTCATATCAATGAGGTTAGCATATTGTGTTAGGGTGGGTAGATTTTTTATATCTAGTTTAGTGGTATATTCTTTCTAAGAATGTGGATTGATTTTTCTAAGTCCTACATGACCATATCGTAGATTCCCATTATAACTATTTCATATATGTTATACATTACTCTATTTTTTGGGAACATTAAAAAATAATTTCTACTTTTTTACAATCATTATGGAACTCAATCCATTTTACATGTCTATTCTATTGAATGGAATACTATAAAATATATCATTAAATAAAATATATGATGAAAATATAAATGGAATTTCTTATTTTGATATATCATATACATATATATATATATATATATTTATATATATATTTCTGTTTAAAAGGAAGGATAGAAATATTTTTTATCAATTTATATTTTCTAAATATCTATATGGGGTTTTATAAATAATAGTCAATAATAGGGAATGATTTTTCTCAGGGAATCCTTAAGGGTATTTCTGGGATTACACATATTTCATCCTTTTATATTCATGTTTTGATTAGATTTGGGGATTTAAAAGGGTGAATCTATTATGATTTTTGTGGTTACCATTGGGGTCATTTGGATGTGGGATTAGTTCCTTTTCGTTCTTACATAGTAAATTTTCATGTTATTTAATCTAATTTTATTTTTTACTATATTGTTTTCATATGTTAAATTATTTCTTATTTTGTCATCTTTAATGTGTGGCACTGGTTTCAAGACTAAGAGGATATAGAATTCTTGTTGACAATTATTATGGGATAGCTTAGTTGTCTTGGTCATCGTTGAATAGTTTATCTTTACTAAAATCAAAACAACAACCCCTCCACTACTTAATTCACCACCATGACATGGTAAATGGGTTACCAAAACATATAAATATCTATATTGTCAATGTTTTCTTAATATATAGTAAAACACATTATATTATATACCTCATATCTTCTCCACAGAAGAAGAATATTTTACACTATGTTGCGGAATCCATATTTAATGTTATGTCTTCAACATCTTATATAATGTTCTAAACCTTAGATACATGTCTTGAAAAATAATACACAATAATTTTATCTGATATACTGATAATTTAAACATAATAATTGTTGTCTAAAATTATCGTTAAGTGATAACATAAAATAAAATTCCTCACAGAATAACCAATTAATGAATAATATTAATCGAATACATAATAAAAAAATTAAAAAAGAAGAGAAGTTAAACTTATAATATATCCATGGATAATATAAAAATGTAAATATAAACATAGAAGAAAAGCATATTTTATATATATGGAATTGTTTTTCATGATATCACAATGTTACCTAAAAGGCCTAATGCTAAGATATCAAATATACATGGTTAAGGATTAAACCAAGTACTAAATAATTTTATAATAATACCAATCAATTCATCAAGGGGATATATAATTCTGGGCCCAATATATCAGAAATTAGGTTATTGGAATTCATAAAATAATTATATAATTAAATTTATTAATACATAACTAATATGAAGTACTAATACAAAACATCCATATTGGAATACATATAATATGAAATAAAAATACTTATAAAATAAAAAAATTGAATAGAATTTTAGGAAATAATAATGAAATATAATACCATATTTGGTAATGTTTATTGGTTTATAAAAATAATAAAACACACAAAATGTAAATAAAGTAAATGATTAAGAATATATAAATGTAATAGAAAAACATGGATATAATGGTGAAAAATAATTTCAAGAGGGAGATAAAGAGTGAGAGAGAACAAAACCCTTATAAACAAGGTGGGGTATTAAAAATAACTTCTTGATATAATTTAGAGAATAATATATAATGTTTAACTAAATATATGATTAATATTATAGTTTATTAGATTAAAATGGATGAAAATTTATAAAAAAATTATTTTCCATAAATCCTTTTTAATACATTTTATAAACTAACTTTATAATTCACATCAAAAATACACTTTATTAGGTGAATAGATTCTATTAAAACCATTATTTTAAAATAATTTCAAATATTAATAAATTTAATTACTATTAAAATAGTCATATTAACTATGTAGTGGAATCTTATCATATATATAATTGGAGTGAGATCCAATTATTAAATGTTTAAAGAAATTGTAATTTATTTTAGAAACAAAATATTGATAGAAAATTTGTATTATTAATTACATTAGAATATTATAAGAAACTAGAGGGGATTACACATAAAGTATACTATTTATAATTTTAGGAAAACAATATTACTTATTAAATAATAAAAAATATATTATTTTTTAATATAATAAAGAAAATCCAAAATTATTCATGTAGAAAAATCCATTAAGATTATTTTCAAATTTTTTGAAATGAAATTAAAAAAACATCCAATAGAAATACCTAATATAGAGAGATTAGTTTTATTTTAACATGATATATAATATATTCATGGCAGAAAAATAATCCTAAGTACAAATTATACATTATGACAAGTGAAAATAAAATAAACTATTTGATTAAATTGTAATACAAAGAGTGACGAAATTTCAAAATAACATGAAAACACATAATAATAAATGTTCATAGAATTGTAAAAAATTAATGTGGTGTGAGGAACCATTCCTATAATCATAATGTTCAAAAATAGTCACCATAAAGTAAATAAAGTAATCTAATATATAAAAAATCCTAAGGACATAAGAAATGTCTGAATCAATGGATACAGATATGGGGTGATCAATTTAATGTCAAACATCAAATAAAAATTCAATATTTATGATATATGAAGTGTAATTGTATGTATATACACCATATAAATGTATATTTCTATATAATAAGAATAATGTATTGTAGAATTAATATATGGACCACAAACCCCTACATCAATTCCTCACTCACTGTGAACGTGCATCTAACATCCTCAATAAAAAAATAATGTTCATTTGGTACTTTATTTATAATGATATTCCTGAATAATTTTTACAGACCATAATTTAACATATGTCACTCATTTATATTAATATTTTTACTCCCCTCATTAATTTGGTTTTTGGGCCAATTATTTCCATAAATAAATCTATACAATTAATGTGTTTAATGGAAACATCAGATCCATAATTTAATAAATATATTTTCATTGTCATTATAGAAGCATAATTTTTTTAATAATTAATAAGTTATCAAAATAGATTCAATATCATAAAACTATCCTTGTTTTCTTGTTTTGGGTGGAAAATTTTTAATGACCATTCATTGTTCTTTTTAATATTATAATTCCAAAAATAATAATAATTTATTTTCGGGCCATAAATTTAGTATTTATATATTATAAAGACTTTTATTACCATCCATGAATTATTGGGATATAAAATGAAATATTTTTTCATAGGGGTGGTTTCCAGACCACAACATAGGAAATGTTTTCAATTTCCATTGGATTTGAGGAGGTAAATAATATCTTTTCAATAATTTTAAAATAATTAGTATTATAATTGAGATAATTTTATTATATCAGTATTTTAATTATCATTTTGGAGGATGTGAAATAGGAATTAAACATGAAAAAACATGTTTAATACAATTACAACTTCCATTGACACCCTCATTTAAAACATTATCTAAGACCTCTTAGATTTGTTTTATAGTGTGACTAGAACATCTAGGAAATGAGAGGTATTGTTGGTGTCTGGTGTATTTTGTGGTATTGTTTTTACATGATAGTAATACTTATGTGTTACAATAATTGGGTTAGATAATGAGACCTTTTTGTGTTGAGAGGGGTGTCATTTTTAAAAAAATTAATTTCTCAATATAAAAAGAGATATCTTATTCAATCAATGCTAATAAATAATTTTTATTTAGAGTGTAAAAGAGTGGATAAAATCAATTAATCCATCATCCTCTCAATTAAAAATATGAGTTTTTATATTATTTAGATATTATATCATTATTTAAAATTTTTACCACATTTAATTCTTTACCATAATGAATAGTTTTTTTGAAATATTTTTATAAAAAAATGAAATGGAACATATTACATGATTTTGTAATTTAATTTCATAACATAAAATCCATTTTACATGAGTGATTTTCAATTATTTATGAAAATAAAATTTAATACTATTATTCAAATTGTTTAATTTTTTTAACAGATTCTTTAAGAAAAACATGAATTATTTCAAATTTCATGATAAATAAAAAAATCAATAATTGTGTTTAAATATGATATATAGATATATGCATTCCATAAATTTCAAAAAAAAATATTATTCAAAAGGTATTAAATTAATTTATTATTTTAAGAATGAGTAATAAATAATAAAAAAAAATCATTGAGAAATAAGGATTTTAAACATCATGTGATTTAACCCTTAGTCTTATAAATAATATTAATAAATCGTTTTCATTATTAAACACGTTTTTGATAAATTAATGATATAAAAAATTGTATTTAAAATATATTTTATAAAAACATTAAAGGAATAATAATATACAATAACATAAAAATTACATGATTGTGTCACCCAAAAATATAATTATAGAACAGTTCAAGATTAACAAAAAATAGTTGTGATTAATATATGAAATGGTGGATATTGGGTTGGTCGATCCACAAAAATAGCTATTATAGTTTTTTCATTGAGTATATACTTTTCCTATAAAAGTTTTTTTTAAGCCATACATATTGAAGATTATATTTTTCTTGTCCTATGGAGTATTTTAGTGATAATACTTAATTAATAGGATTAGAACAAAAGTCAATATAATGGAGCCTCATAATACATGATACTATTAAATCTAATTTAATTTTAGACATGAAAATGAGGTTAATTTTATTTACAGAGACCAATTGAAATGACATTTTATAATGTAGATATTCAATTTTTATAATATTATATTATTTTTATTATGATTTTTTTGTGGGGTACTGTGTTTAGTACCTCCTTTTAAACATCATATCTATTTAAAAGTTTAATGTTTTTTAAAATATCAAGGGCTAACCAATATATTCCTCTAATGAAAATTTACTTTCCAATAGTCATTAATAATTTTTTGACTATCATCTAGAATCATACTTTTAATATTATACCTAAAATTACCATTTCACTTGTATCCACATAATTAAGTTGACATCATACCTTAATTGATTTCAATAATTTCTAAAAAATTACCAAAACTAATATTTTAATCTTATTTTAACCTCCAAGCATTTTTGGAATATCATATTCACTATTTTTAGTGGAATTAAAAATTCCATATATTGAAAATAATAATGAAGTTGTGTCCTTAACCTATACCACAATCTCAGTTATCTATGATTGATCAACAAGATCCCCCCCCTTATCCCTCATGAAATATATTTCATGAAAATATAAGGGTTCATAAGAATATCATACCAAACTATTGAAGGGTCCTTACCTAGTCCTAAGACTTTAACATCGTGATTTCGATGCCCCCCTAATATAATTTTCCTCATATATATTATAAATAATAATTTTAATTGATGAATTGGGTTTATAAAAATTGATTAGTTTCAAATTACATTTGGACCAATGATGTTGACCTTGGTAAAATTATTTCCCCTCAGAGAAAACCAAATTATATACAACATCAGTCATATTTCAGTTATCCCCAAAACTTTTACAAGTCAAGGTATACTTTCATATCATTCGTGAATCACACATAACAGTTTTATAGAATATCATCATCATGATTTTTTTCTATATCATAGTTGAATGAAACTAATGATAACATCCAAAGAATAAATCAGACATTATGTTATACTGACTATTTTTCTATACCCCTTATTTTATGTGAATTTATATTATATCCTCATATGTGTGGATATTGATTAAAATTACTCAACCAAAATACATAGTTTAGTTGGATTCATCATATAAGGATTGAGTCTATGTTCCTAAACAATATACCCCTACAAGTTACAAATATCATTGAGAATTATTCATTGTTGAAGTTAAATCATAATGCATGAGAGACATAACCAAACTATGAAGACTATAGATTCATGAAATATATTTAACTCCTTCCCCAACCTGTAATATCTAAAATCATAATATTGAATAACTATATGTTCTCTTGACTATGAAAAATAAAATTTTCATCCCATTAGTGATAAATCAATATGATTCATTGATTTAGGAAATCCATAAGTACCAATTTATAAATACTTAAAATTGAAATAATTTATATTTTTAATAATTTAATTAGAGGTTGATCAAAAGAAAAATTTTCAATCAATGGGATTTATTTAAATCTCGTTACCAGATTAAATTCATATATGGATACAAAAATGAATGTGATACCATCAATTTGTGATATTGGATTTGGCCCTATATTAAAATGATCAATCAGTTAAATCTCATAAATAATGATATATTGTGTTGAAAATATTCTTCATAGTGAAACATTGCAAGATCATTACAATCCTACACCATCAACCCCACTATGCTCTGATTGGGTGGGGGGTGTTCAACATCAATCCCTCATATAGGTTTCACTTCTGTGGATCATATAACCGTTGAGAGTTTTAAAACAATATATGTATATTGGTTATATATTGTATTTATAATATATAAGGTTTATAACTCCTTAAATGTATTATATTTATGTAAATTTCCAAATAATGATAACATGAATGAGTTCATATCATATATATATATAAGGTTATTCCATTTTTTAAAAAAATTAGTTATAATAATGAAGAAAAAAATAGGGAGTGTTTTTAAAAAATAATTAATGAATAGTTAATATATGTATATCAAATGATTAAATATATTAATTTTAAACTTTTTTAGTATTATTTCATAATATGTTTTTCCTCAATTCATTTTTCATGTAATGAATTATGTTTCATAAATTTCATTAATTATTCAAATTGTGTCACTATTTTATTATACATGAATTTAAGTATTGGAATGATAAGATGACAACTGATTTACTTTTCTTCATTCATAAATTACAACATCATGAGTTCAATAAGGAGTTACATATCAATATAATTTTAATATATTTATTCAGTGTATGATTTGAGATGTAAATCTAAAACATTAAAATAATTTATACATTAATGGAATTCAATTGAGAAATTGTGGTGAGTTTAAATTCATATTAAACAAATATTTTTTAGATTAAAAAAAACTAAAATGATTATCAATACCTCCATCCTTAAATTAAATACTTTAATTATATCACTGGATTCTTATATATTATCTATTGTATAAAATGCTTGTACTAGTTGACACATAAACAATTAGGTTTCAATTTTGTTGTCTTTTTAGGCTAGGGTTTTCTATGAATTAAGTTGTAATCATGCAAGGGGAATGGAGTTGAGTTTCTCCATCTTATGTATTCGACATTAAATAATTTATTAAATCATCCAATGGAAATATATGATATGATTTTCCATGAGGTTGAACCTAATTATTTAAGTGGTTGGATAACGTTGAATATGAACTAATTACATAGTGAAATTTACATCATATCCCACTAATGGATATGTTTTAATTATAAACCAATCCTAACTTTAGGGGAAAAATATTTTATAAAAGTCCATGTTTCAATAATGAATATTATGTGACTAATCAAAGAAAATATTCAAGTGTAGTTAAATAAAATCATTATAATCTTGCAGTACATTAATGGTGATCATTATAAAATATATAAATATATGTACCATCATACAGTGGTACAAATAATTATGAATAGTTTTTATAAAAGGAGAATAACTTGTTGTGAATGAGAAATCAACTCCCAAGGAATCAATATATTATGATGATTCTAATGAAGGAATTTTTTTTATTATAAACAAAAAGGGTTTTTTCATGATGTCTCTATGTTGATTACTCTATATATGGAACCTCTAATATAATAGACTCATGAATACAGGTGTACTTATGGGATTAGAGATAAGATTACAAAGTAATATACAAATAAAGCTATATATGGTTGATACAAGATTCTAAAACACTCCTTTTATGTATTCTGATAAAATTTGCTCCATTATATACTAATATAATAAATGTTATTTGTTATATAAATGACATGAAGAAGATGAGTTCACCATTATGTCTTGATCAATCCATTGAATTCATTCTAATATAATTATTAGAATGACTATTTAGCTTCATATAAAAAAATATTGGAGTTATTGGATGTACCCTTCATCTATTTTTTAGACCGTATGATAACTTATTTGATTATAGATAATCACATTCTTTTATATCAAAATATTTATCTAAAAATATATAACCAACACCTCCAGTAATGAGTTTTTAGATATATTTGAAAACATGTTCTGGAATATTTATCATTTATAAAATATATAAACCATATTCAATTGATATTTCTAGGAGGATACTGCATAAATATCTAATTCATCATCATTTAGTTGATCTTGAAGTAATTTTTGTTAGGAATTATATTTCCCTAAATAAATCCCATTTAATGTTTTATGTTAAGTAATATCATTTAAAATTATAAACTCTATAGTTTTCATATATCAATATATGAATAATCATTTACTTCTCTTAGAAGAAAATTCAATAAAATGGGTCATCGTACATATATAAAAGTGATCACTAGTTAAAATGTTTAAGGAATTTGTCCACATTTAAGGACTAACTATTAAATGAGAATATATTGATGTATTTTAATAAAAAAATAATTTTAATTAACCTTTAGAAATTTATTTTTTATAAAAATCAATCATATATCATTTTGTTTCTCAAATAATCAATATAGAATCTCCCCAAATGAATTAGTGGAAATCAAGAAGTATTTATATGATAATTTGGAAAATAGTTTTATATGAACCATTACTTATTCACACAGTGAACTTGTATTTTTTTCGCAACAATAAAGATAGTTCAATGTGCCTTATTTTTTAATATGGTTAAAATAATACATCCCTGATCTTGAAAATTTATTCTATACATATATAAGAACCCATGTTTTTCCAAACTGCAGTTTCGAGCAGAAATTGGAATTTTTTTCGTCGAATAAACCAAAGGGGTAAATGGACTTTTGGGAGTATCTTTTGAATAGAATTTCTTATTGATATTTTTTCTCCACCATTCAGTCTATAATAGGTAGTTCTTCCTATTAGAAACATAGACATGTTCTGGGTGTTTAGTTCATCCATGACTCCTTTTTATTTTTATTTTCCTTAATTTTTATTATTCCATTTATTTTTCCATTATATTATCACCTCCTCCTTCACATGAACTCCTCTCTTGAGGATCCTCCTTCATGCTAACTAAGGGGGAAAGTGTGATAGGAAGAGGGAGAGATGGAAATAAGGTAAGAGTAGTATATTTGTGATTCCCTCGATGCACTAGATCAACATGTAGTGACTGTGGAGCATTGGAATCAAAAGAATACTCATTGGTTTCCATTGAAAGATACACTAGTTTATGTTTTTTATGAAAACAACATTTAAATTCATATTTTAATGTTTTTAAAGACTAATAATTTTTCATTTATCCCATGGTGGCCTTAGTACTTGATTTGTGGGTCTAAAAAAGGGTTTTGGATGATCCGAAGGGTTTCCGTTTAGGAATACCAGATAACATGACTTGTAGTTTAAGGGAATACAACATGTCTTCTTCCCATTTAGTGAACATGATGTTTTAATTGGTACACATTATTTTGGGCGTATACATTCTGTGTACTAATACTCATTCATGTAGTTTAGTACACTGTCATGGCTACCTATTTAGGGGTACATGGACATGTATAGTACACTACCAGACCTAGTGGGGTGGTATTCCACGTAGAAGTACATTGTATGACCATGTAGATTGGAATGCAGTTTGAGGGAAAATTGCATATACCCTATCATTGGTACAAATTGTATAATGGTTTCGTAAATCATGTATCTGGTATATTTACAAGATCAGGCATGTGAGAGTGCATGCCCATGTGGCATGTTGGTTGTATAGATCATTTACCAAGGGTTACATGTTGTGTAATATCCACCTATAAACCTTTACATGTATTTCAAGCTTCTTTCCATGGAATCAAGATTGTACCCTGAGATTAGTCCATTAATAGTAGTTTTATGTATTTATCTTGATGGTGAAATACCATGGAGAATTTTCATGACTCATAGTGGGTGTTTTTGGGATTCATTCAGATTGGAGTGGTTCTTTCGCCATTTATTTAATTCACTTATCTTTGTAAGGAGATACATGGAAGGAATAACAGTTTGGATGTTCGGACCAACCTAGTTGAGATATTGATCTATGATGAGATATAATATATCTCCCATAACCTATGATTTGGAGGATTTTCTCCTTGTGAGATGTTCCCTTCTGGCCTATGAGGTTTTGAGACCAAATGCTACTAAAAATCCCATAAGGAACTCCTTTCCAAATATAGAAATATAGTAATTCCCTTGTTTTATCTCCATACTTGTGTACCATTTGAGTATCCCGAGTAGGATTCCTCTATTACATTATTTGAGGATTCCTTGTAGGATTCCATCATTCCTTATAGATAATGATCGGGAGTAGGATTACTTCACTTGTTCTTACCTAAAGAATCCCAAGTAGGATTACATATAGTACTCAGCTTGCGGGACATAACGGGTGCCTGTTTTTTGATCGATGTCGAGCTATATATTGGGTTTGGGTAGAGATGGCGTCCACGTGTCACCATAGAACCTACTCCAAACTGGAAAGACTAACGGGATTTGGATGGAGTGTTAATTTGGGTTTTTGGACCTCCCTCAATTGTTTTTTTATTTATGAAATAGTTTTTTCTAATGTCGTGATGTTCTCCAGAGGTCCATACTAGTTGGAGTCTTTTGAGCCTGAAGTGAGGCATATTTATTGCTTTTTGTGATGACCGAACATGCTCTATAGGAATTCAGCTTTTGATATATGTTTTTCTGATATTTTACTGGTATACCAAGAGGTATTATATAGTACATGGATGTTTATTTGTTCCTATTTTCTCTATTTCTGTAGTGATACTTGGATTCCAGGTGTAAGAATTTCTTGGACATGCTCAGTGGGCTGGTGATATTTTCTGCTTGAGTGAAACTTGGATTCAAGGTATATGAATTCCTTGTATAGACTCATTGGATAGTGATATATGGTGGGGATGATTACACTCACCTAAACCTTTGAGGATTGGGTTGGTATACCTATGTCTTATTATATAATGTGAATGGTTTACTTGAGTGGGTATACTCATGTGTAGTTAATGAATGGTATGAATTCATGATTGTTTTATATATTCCATGGACATATCTCTATGAATATAGATAGTCTTAGTGGATGCCTTGGGTTGATTGATCCTCTTGGGTCTTAAATTTGTGGTATTCCGTATGCCTTTCTACCCAGTGGATCTAGATTATAGTTTCTCGAGCAATTCATGTGTTGTTGAAATTCTCCAAGGACCCCCTCCAAATCCTTTACTTAGTATCCACTGGGACACCCATGGGATTTGATGAGGATGCCTTTTTTTACTTTAGACCATTGATACAACCATCCATGGTCTACACTTATCATGAGGATTCCTTGGATGAGCTATTTGGATCTATCCCTTTAGGTTCTGAAACATGATTTGACGACATGGTTGTGATGTTTGTTTCTTTGGATGAGACAGTGTATGCTGATGTGGATACCTTGGATGAGTTTCAAGGACTTTTCCCATTGTGGTTTACACATCTTATTAGGATGACATGGATGTGATACTTGGATTCAAACCTTGATTTATGAATCATGTTTATCCATCATATGATGGAGATGGCTGCAGTGATCTTTACAATATTGAATGTTGGTATATGGTGTCCTTGTCTTAGTGATTATAATTAAGTACTGTTGAGCCCATGAGTAAGAAGAGTATCCCCATTTGGTGACTACCATGCTCAGAGACTTTTCTGACAATGGATGAACATGATATATGTCTATTGGGGTTATGAAACTAGAGATAAATTTTTGATACACGACATGAGTTGGAATACTTTAAGCTCAATGAATTTTCACATGATATCCAGTTGATCAAGATTAAAGACCCAAGAATTGATTTATGTTGGGTTTCATATTATTGGTTTCATATACCAATGAATATTAAATTTTTTTATATGTTTAGGTAAGGGACTATAGATATATATGTATATAGATATGGACCTCCATAGCGCCACATTCCCAATTTTCTAGGATTGCATTCCCTATGTTAAATTGTGGTTTCATGTTTTGGTTTTCTTACCATTTTTAGTGCATTGACTCGAAAATGCACTTGGTTTTTGCATACCCATATAGCATAATCGTTATTGGTTTCTTTGTGGGTTGTCATACTGAGATTAATTCTCACCCTGAACATTCTCCTGGGTATATGTGTAGACCTTATTTATTATTTTCATGTAGAGCATGAGTTTCATGGTGGATAGGGTGGAGTCATTTTGTTTCATGTTCAACTGGAGTTGCTCGTGTTGTTCTTATGATCGGGCTGCAACAATTCAACAGTTCTTGGAGACATGGTACATGGTCTGGTAAGATGTTAGTATTATAGATTGTTTCTTTTACTTTTTTGATTCCTTTATAATAATGGATTTATACGTTTGTCCTAGTGGGTGATCAGTGTTGTGTTGTATGGATAATTGTTAGTCTTTTAAAACAATTCATTTACAATTACAGCATATTCTATTTCAGTTATATGATTCTTTGGAACTATATTTTTTTATTTAAATGTGCACTATTTTCTTACTCTAACATGAGGTAATAGTCTCCCCACTATCTCTCCATAGGCCATCACTACAAGTCTGCAACCTCTAGCATATGGGGAGGTGATCTTCATGCCTTTTAACTGACTGGCTCAGAGAACTAGTTTAGTGTAATCCTGATCGGGATATTAAAAAGTGTTATCATAGTTATTCATTTTCTAGTCTTTAATAATTATTATATTGTATACAGGAGTATTAAGAATGTGACTGAACCTATGATGGATATCCAACCAGTGCATCGAGAATAATAGTTCAAGTAAAATTATCATATCCTAGGGATTGGGATTGTTGTTCAAATTGGAAATTTCACAGTTGTATATGATTTTTTCCTTGTGTTATGAATATGTTACTTGGATGTTATAAATTATAATGGAACTCTGGAAATTGGACAATAGTAATAGGCCATGGATGGAATTTAACTCATGGTCGGTAAAGGAAAGAGTGGTCTACCACATCATATTTAGAAAATCGGATTCATATTGTATAATCCCTAGAGTGTGTGACTTTACTAAAGAATGAGGACTTTAGGCCTTATTAAACATATATTTCACATTTATGGAGGGTTATATATATCTACACTGATGTGTTTCAGTTTGAGGATAATTACTCAATCCTTAGGAACATGAATTGTAGTGATAGGGTAGGTCAATATGGCACGTGATGGATTTTGTTTAATCCTTTTAGGTTGTATTTTCATAGGTCTATCATTATCTAATAGGATCTCTAAGTATGATACTGAAATATACCAAGAATTTTCTTATGAGCTGGACCTCCTTGGGGTATTTCTGTGTATGGATATACGATGAGTGTCAGTTTAGTTCTCTTCTATGTTGATTTTGTGACCTCCATGGATCAGTTCCCTACCAGGATGCTCGTTGAGAATCATATCCCTTAGAGTCCATGTTTTCAGCATTAACCCCGGTTGGTTATAGTGACATTTACATGCTTTTGATATGTTTGATCATTTGGGTGAGTTGGATAGAGATGGTGATCTATTTGGGAGGCTTGTTATATATTTCTAGGTGGGATACCAAGAGACCCTTGTTTGACGTGAACCCTTGTTGGTCGACATCTGTAGAGTTCAAGTGTATCCACCATAAGAGGTTAGAGCGTGTTTTTAGATTACTTTTTTAGAAATGAGCTTTTTTATGCTCATTTTGATATAGAGTTACAATCTATCCTCGGAGAAGAATTTATATGCATGTTGATTCCTTAATCATTTGATGAAAAACATTGGGTTTTAGTTTTTCACGACTATCTCTAGTGGGAAGGACTATTTGGGTACCTGGCATAGTCTACCCATGATTCCACTATTCTAATAAATATAGAACATGGTTTGATAGCCAAAAATAATTTTAGATGTTTTTAAATTTTTATAGAGTATATCATATTTTTTTACTCAAAATGGATTCATTTAAAGACCCAATGATTTTTTTTGAAATATAAAACCATGGGTGAGTGTAGATAAGATTTTGGAATAATGGATATTGTAAAATAGGAATCATGGGAGATGAGATTTTTAGGAGAAAATAGATGAAATTATATGAGATTGATAAATTTTTTAACATTTCCAGATAATTTTATTGTGTAATTATATTTAGAATGGATTATGAAAATTTATCAATGGGGAAAAAATATTTTATTTTCTAATAGGATAATCAAATTAACCAAATTTGATAAATTAATAAGATGTGTTATAGTTCGATGAGGCTACCTTGTATGAGTCACTCTATAGAAGGTATTAGAATAATAATAATAATGTAATATAATGTATAAAATTAATCACTCTATAATTTAAAGGTAATTTAATAATATTTTATAGTACTTGGGTTGATATTATTGTGTAACTCTATACCTTGAGTGATTTTTTTAGAGAAAATTCCATTATGAAATAAGAATAAATTGGAAAAATTTAGGGAACTCCGGAAGAACTGATGAAGAGGGAAATTTGGAAAAGTGATTCATAAGCTTACAGGGATGTGATCCGTAAGATTCTTCACTGTATATATACGAGAGAAAATAAACAAACAAGATTCCTTTCATTGTACTCATGGATAAATTATATGAAACATAAGGTTCAATTAGTTGGTGTATAAGAGTAACTTATAAAATCACTAAAATTATGTATTGTTTTGTCAAAAACTAATGTGATAATTCAATGTATTTAATTTCTAATAGGATAGGAAAAATTAAAATATGTGTACGTATCTTGAAAAAAAGTGGTACAGAACATTTTTATCATTTTTTAAATCCTCATAGTTCCTTGTCACATGGGTATAAATTGTATGAAAATACTTAGAATGAATTATGATAGTTGGGATAAACATGAATCTACACTGTATTAAAATAGATATTCTCATAAAAAGGGATTATTTCAAATAATCTATTTTAAACATTCAAATATTTTGAATATAATATATAAATAACAATGATAATGGGAACAAATTGAATAATAATAAAATATAATATTCATCTTGAAAAATCCATTTCACAAAAATTGTAATAGTGGTATCCATCATAATGAATTCAGTAATGATTACTGAATCCACAACTTCATATCTTAAATTTTATTATAACCACATTTAAATTTGATTTGACTCGATGTCCTCTAATATTAGAAATAAAGATATTTTATATTCACTGGTTCATTGAATTGATTCATTAATTAACTTTTCATTCCTTTCAATATGACCACAGTTATTTTATTTTATCTCTCATATATTCATGGTTTCATCCATCACAATTATATTAATTAATTTATAGATATATATATTTTCATTCCATTCATGGAGAAATAAACAATGATTTATTTTCATATTTTTTTGTTATTATATGTTATTCCTATATTTTGCAGTAGTGTGTAGTTAAACTAATGAACTTTAATATAGATCAACTATTCCTTGAACATTAATATTCTTATAACATTTCATGATTCTATCATTATTCCATACATTGTATCTCCCATGATACAAAAGAAATGTAATGTATAGTAGAGAATAGAGTTCAAATCATAATCTATGTATAATGGGGATCATTGAATTGTTTAAAGATTTTTATCGAATATTTATATGAAATAAAAAACATGACTATTCATTATTAAATCTCACTAGACATAGGAATAGCACTGAACCTAGAATTTGAGATCATTTTGTGGGGTTGATCAAATTTTATTCATATATTATGATGCGTGATTAATTATATTGGTCACTAATTTGAGGATTGAATGAATACCAAATAACTCGAAATTTAGTTTTCATACAATTTAAATTTTTCATAAAACATACTTCAAAAAAAAAATTAAAATTTTACTTTTTTTCATAAAAATAGAGAAGAATAAAAAATTAATAATTGTACTAGATTCATTATTTATTGAAAAATATTCTCAATAATGGAAACCCTAGTCACTCAATATGATACACTTGGAAAAATATAAATATTACCCTACACCACCAACTTATATTTGTGTCGAAATATTGAAATGATCACATGGGGTTATTTTGTATCTCATTATTCCTTTTTATAATTAGTAAGAGTATTTTATCTTTGAATCATAAATATAAAAATCTATAAAAGGGAATCATTGTATGACTCACCCTCAACAATTTATGAAGTAGATTTTAGCTAAATAAATGAGCATATTTTTTTAGTAAAGTATTAAAGGGAATATTTATTAATATCTCAATAAAGATCCTAATACCCACCTTTAATACTAATTTCAATAAGTCTTACATATATATCTAACCATGTTCTCATCCACTAGATCATGGGAAAAATAGTAACTCATATTACATAACATCTTATAAAAATACATTTAATTTGTTTAAACTATAATACATAATCCTCATTCACCTCATCATCATTACAAATTTTTTAATGAATGTAAGTAATAACATGATCTCTAAACCAGTACAATAATGGTAATATAACAATCCTTTTGTAAAATATCATTTAATTATTCATTTCAAGAATCATTTCATATCTCCCATGGTTTCAAATATCAAAAACTATTCAATACATTCATTTTAATTGATAGGTATTATGATATGGATAATTTGATCAATAAAGTTGAGATGATTGAGGTGGAATTAAAAACTGAAAAGTAGGGTTTTGTATGAAAAAATTTACATTGAGGATAATATAAATGAGCTGGATATGAAAAAATAAATAAATACTCTTGTGGAAGCATTCTAAAGTAATCGAAAACATCGGCAAAAATAAAATTAAAAATCATTTTTAATAAATAAAAAATAATTCATAAATTTTTTATTTGAAAATTTGGTTTTGGGTGATAAGGGGCTTTCCACCAAAGACATAAATACAATGGATTTGTATACTAAAAAATTTAAATCCTGAGTTCATAGAGAAATGAATATTAAAAAAAATGAATAATAATTATATAATAATAGTAAAATTAAAATCAATGGTTTAATGAGATATGGATAATAACAATTCATCATCATAACCATAATCACAAATAATCCTCATAAATGATGAGATTGTAACCTAAATTATTCAGCACATTATTACAATTTAATGGTATTCTGCATTATTGAATATAATTTAATGAAACTAAAAATATCATTAGAAAAATCTAATAATGATATTACTCTTCTTATGTTCTTTATTTTTCACCAAATAATAGAATATCGTTGTATATGATAAGGTATGTCTGAAAAAAATTGAGAAAAAAACTCATTTACCGCATTAGTAAAACTGATACTGAAACTCCCATGAAAGATATATCTTAATAGGGATAGGCCAATTAAAATAATTTTTATTATAATAGTCATAAAATATAATCATTGGAATTATATACACCACATATAAGAAAAACTTGATGAATATGGAATTTCCATCAGAAAATAAAAGTAATACATAAATTCCCTACGTCATGTCTCGACTTCCTTTGTACAGGTTCAAGCAACCTATATAATAAAATATTTTTATTATGAATCTATTAGATAAAAATTAATTTAAATATAATACAATATAATATATACTTCTTACTTTATACTAATTATTTCTTAATAATTCTTAGATAAAGTTATGTTTAGGACAATAAAAATGTTGTTTTTATCTATATTTTGAATTGTTATTTTTTAGTCCTGATACATTGATAATTTTTAAATAATATAAAAAATTACAACTACAAAATAAATAAAATATATATTCAGTATATATTTATTTTGATAAATCCATAAAATATAGATATATAAAATTAAATAAACCATTCATGGGTAGGGTATGTCGTATAAACGCAAGTACATTGTTACCATATTCACAGAGGATTAATTAAAAATGGTTAAATAATATTTTAACATTTAAAAATAATATTTATGTCATATATATATTATATTATTAATAAATACATCCTCATCACATTCCATGTAATGTGTAAATGATTCACATCGCGTCCCAAGGTGGTAGTCCATCATACCCATAAACAATGTTATCATATTCCAAAAGATTTGAATGTATAACGATACAATTTATATAATAGTTACCAAAGAATTATAATATCATAACTATCATATATTAAAATTTAATACATTTTTTACTCATTAATAAGATTTGGTAGTGCAAAATAATAACAGTGGTTCATGAGCTTTTAGTCCACCGAACTCATCAGCAACGGTTTTGTTTTCCATTTAATGAAAATAGAGATGGATATAGTATATTACATTGATATAATAACATATCAGTATATATAAGATATTATTTTTTATATTTTTTTAGATAAATTATAGATTATGTAGTAAATATAAGAAATGAATTAATTTATCATAGTTGATACAATCACCTTCTCTTAAAAACACCTTTATTGGATCCCTTATTAAGGACCATAGTGTTAGAATTTTTGGAGGACTATGAGAAATAGATAATTTATATAGATTGTGTGGAGATATTTTTGATGGGGATGGTTGAAAAAAATTCCTTAGATATTTTAATAGTTGAAGGGGTGGGGGAATGGAACCAACATTGAAACAACTTGTAAATTTTACAAATGATTCCAAAATAATAACCATTCAAATGAAAAAAGAATACAAATGAACATATATTAGATCTTCTGAAGGATAATATTGAAATATGGCCTTAAAATTGTAATTTCACAATTTTTATACTCATTTTAACACTTATATTCTTAGGTAAACACATGATTAACCCATTTTTACCTTAACCATGGTAATTAATTTTTTTATGTTTTCACTATTCATTATAGTAAAAAATTAAGTTAAAATAATTTTGTCATACATATTAAAATAATTCAATATATAGAATCCATTTTTCCAAATTGTAGTCATATAAATTGAAAATTTTCAATTTAATTTCAATCTCATATACTTTATCAGAATGAAAATTTTCAAATAGAGAATTATTCAAAAGACTAAAAATATTTAACATCCTAATTCAATACGAATGTGATTCCAAAAACAATAATTCGGATTAATAGATACAAAATAAAACTAGTTTATTTTTTAAAATAATCATAAAAAATTTTATTTTATCAAAATCATTAAATGAATTTGATATTCTCTATAAAAAATACAATTGTCACTATTCATCGAAAAATTAATCTTCTCAAAAAATTATAAAAAATCAAAATATGAAAATATTTATATTTTTATTTAAAAAAATAACATTATATTTTTTTATAATCATAAATTATTAAAATCATGTTTTGAAAAAAGTTCACAAAATGATTAAAAACTTTTTTTAGTAATTGTTTTTACAAAAACATTATAATTTATCTTATATGTTTTATAAAAAACATATATGGTGAATGATAAATAAATTTATTGAATATTCATTATAATAATTTTGGTAGAATAATTCCACAATAGTTATTTATAAAAATTATTTACATAAATCACTTTTTTTTTACATAATAATTGTTTTTCCAAAAAAAAATCCGTTATTTTTAAATGGTATTTACTTTCATTGATAATTAATTTTTCACCAGGAAATTGAAGTGTAAATGATATATTTTTAAAATTTAGTTAGTCATATTTATACATTCCATTCAAAATATATGTTGATAACTATCATATTAATATTATTATTTTATAAAAATTTCATGTTTCAATTAAATGTGGTGTTTCAAGTGACACAAGTTACACATAATATTACATGTAACCCATATAATAAAAATTATTAAATTTAATTGAAAATAATATTTCCAAAAATATCTAGTTTTTTCAATAATGATGGTTTGGGAAGGATATGCATGTTTATAATAAGTATGTAGGGTAATATTATGGTATTTTAATCCCCAAATTAATTAAACGAATGACCCATTAATTAGGCATAATTGGGGATTGAAACCAGAGAAGGAATTATATCTCACCTCGGAAAAGATCATCATGTTATATTTTAAACATTGTATTCAGAATTCTAATATAGATATTCATTAGGTATATATCGATTATTGAAATTATGAAATTAAATAATATTTATTTTATTAAATATTAAATATGTAGAATAAAATATCAACCTCGTAATGTTTCCAATTTTTGTTCAAAAGAAAAACACCATATTCTGTATTCAATATAACAATTAGAAATACAATTTGAGGAAATTTGTAGACAATAGTTTAAATTATTTTTGTTCGAGAATGTTGATTGATCATTAAATACAAAATTTGAAAATGTATCACAAAGGAAACACCATATCACTAAATTCTCCCAACAATAAGTTATTTTTCCGATAAAATGAGCAACCATGACAAATCAATTTAGAATCCACAATGTTAACCTCATTCAAGGGAGAAGCACACTATTATATGATCTTCTATATATTTATATGTTTATCACACACAGGCATCCCTAAATATCACCCACATAGAAATGCATCAATTCCAAAAAATACTTATTAGTGGTTCTATATTGAATATTCTCATTCTTCCATTACAATCCAACCATAACCCATTTTAGGGGTTGTTTTATACCAAAGATCAACATTCCTTCATGAAAATCACCATAGTTTCCCAATTAATAATCTATATCAACATTCAGTGAGACATTATGAGAAAAACATGAATCAATCCAACAAACCATAATTATCTATAATATATGGTTAATTCCCTGAAGTATTTACCAGAGGCCTGAAACTACATTCCTTTAAGTGTAAAACCCAAATTATTTCATTCAGATGAAATAAAAAAATATAACCTCCACAATCGAGGGTCTTGTCAAATGTAACACCCAATATCTTGGGATTCTTTTTCCACCATTTCTAAATAGTTTCAACATGTATACAGGACATATTACTTGTTTTGGGTACCGTGGTATCTCCATTATCTCATCGTACCTGAAATTATACTTATTGGGATGGAGTATCAGCACTATTGTCCACATTTAAGTATTTATCCATCATAGATGAAATTATTATTCCTATGAAAAACAAAGACAATTCCATCCAAATTTATATCACCCACAAAAGATCCCATTATAATTATAGCTACACTAACATCCAAAGAAATACCACTAATATACTATAATAAAATTCAACAAAAAAAAATTGTAAGAAAATATAAACAGTAGTTAGATCTAAAAAAAATCAGGAAGCTAATAAACATACATGATTCAAAAATACTTTTTCCCATAAACATATCTAATCCTAATGATAATGTAATCTCAATTAACTATTGGTGCAGCATAATTTAAAAAAAAACCTAAAACAGAAGAATAAATTAACCCCTAACTCAGCTCCTTTAGAACCCTAAGTGTAGGAAATTTCTATGGATTCAGTAATTGGATTCTTTTTCACAATAATTACTCTAATAATGTATAATGGAAATTACGTTTTCTGAAATTTTTAGTAATAAACCTTCAAGAAAAGAACAATACAAAACCATGCTCCCATACCCAGAAGGAACATGCTATATATTTATAGGGTGGTACTATTTATTGGCTAGAACCCACCCAAAGGATGTAGACTTTGATAAATCCATCAAATTGAAAAACTACTCATCAATATATTAACACACCGTAACTAGGTCCTATGGTGGATTCCCATCTCTAAGATAACACCACATGGTCTTAGTCAGCTATAGTAGAATACCTAGGGCGTGCATCTCTAAATACATCTATCACCACTTATAGTAATGATGATATACAAAACCACTAATGAAAAATCCCAGGAACTAAATCTAGGATCTCAAACATAATAATAAATAATTCTACATGGATTAAAATTTAAATTTGGGTTTTAAAAAATACTTATATGCTACCAAAATTTCATTGGCCACACTTGACCCTCATTAATCACAAACTAGCCCATACATCCATATAACATTCCTATGGTGAATATGTTATTCTTATCATCATTTGAAATATAACTATATCATTTATATATGAAAAATACATCAATAAATACTAATACATATGAGGAGATAACCCACCTAGATGTATTTTCCAGTTATGGCATCCAAATTATCGTACCCCTAACTTGTTGATTGATAGAGCACATCGAGAATCATAAATTTAGACAATGAATCATCCTATAAAATTATTTTAGTTGATAGATAGAATGTAACCATCTCACTAATCCTAAATTTCTTCACTCACTAATCTATTGGGAACATCCCACATTATAACATGTGTCTATATAAGGTCATGTAATAAACCCAAAATTTTAAAATGTACATCCCTTTTAAATGAATACATTGATTATTAAGCAATGTAGATATATAAAACATAAGAACTATTTTGGTTAACTTAGAACATTATATTTTATATCCTGAAGGATATAAAAGAAATTAAAAGAAAATTACCATTTATAATATAGTTTTATAATATTATTGTGTTAAGGGTAATGATAAATGAAATTGATATAGAATAAAAGAGTGAAATGCACTGTTATTAGGATAATACCCAATGAATATCTTTGTAAAAATATTTTAAGGGATATAGTTTAGAGAAACAACCCCCAAAATCCATGTCCCGGTGTTATGCTACCATTACATTGTCATAATATACATGTATTTCACATCCCAAAGGAATAAATCATTTTGTTTCCCTGGTAAAATAGGAATGTACATTAGTTTTATATTACAAAATAATACAACATTATTCTCTCATGTGTATCCTTTCAGATCATTTTTAGCACAATCTAGTGAATCATAGGGAAGGTAATCAAAATAATGGTGAGCTCAAATGATCAGTATTGGTTAATTATTGTGGAAAAAAAATAAAAATAAATGAAAACAATAATTACATAAAGGAAATAACATAACACATATTTCATATAGTCATTAATGAGGGATGGAAGTTCATAAAAATATGGTAAGGTAGATATAATAAAACACATTTCATTTAAATAACATGATAAGGCATAATCAATATTGCAAGGTGAGAAACTGAAAAAATCCATTTAAATAAATTAAAAAGGAATAATCAATATGGAAAGGTTTGAAAATGAAAACACAGGAAATTAAATAATTGAAATGAGAATTAAATTTATCCATGGATATATTCATAGTAGAAATCATTAGGATAAAAATTAATAAATCTAAATAAATGAAATTCTTAATTATTGGACATCTTGTCTTAATATCATGATAACCTATAATGTCAAGACCTTTCACATAATGGTGTAAAAATAAATGTTGAAACAAATTTAATTTAAATAACTAATTTGACTTTTTAGAAACTATTAATTCATCTAGTGTCTATATATTGTTCAATCACAACCCATCATTACTTGTCCACGCATTACTTATATATCGAGTAATATATTTTATTAATAAATAATATTCAATATCAAATATCTGTATTGAATAAAGGATACAGATTTATCAATATTTCCCCATAAAAAATATCCACATTAACACCATATGTGAAAATGGTATACATCATAATTAATAAACATATGTATGATAATTAATATGGTATTTTAGGGTAAATTTAATGCATACTGATCGTGGGAATTTATATATTTCAAGGGGTAAATGAATATAGAAAGTTAATGTAAATACTATCCTTGGTAAAAGAAATGATAAACCATCCATAGGATGAAAAATAATGGTATTAATTAAAAATATTCAATACGGATTAAAAATAAAGGGTTTTTGTCATTGATGAATATAATTATTATAAAAATATATTTTGAAAATATTATTTATGAATATATCCTTTTCATTTTGAAAACAATTTTGAAAAATAATTTCATTAAAAATACATTTTAAAAACATTAAGATTATTTAAATGCATAAAATAAATTTTATAAATGATTTATAAAAGGTTAAAAACATTTTTATAAAACATGGTTTTGAGAGAAAATGTAACTCCTTCTAAAGATTCAAATGTAGATGATATTTCATGAAAACAATTTATAAATAATGTTAAGTTCCAAAGAGTTGAAAAATGGAAATATTACATGAAAAATATTAGGAATGGCCATATGAGAATAAAAATAATGGGTTAATTGAAAAATAATAATATAATTTCCTTTATATAAAACTCTAGTGTAAACAATCATGCATAAGATGAGATTTCAATGTAAACACATAAAAAGACCATGATAGTGAAATGAGAATAAATCAAGGAAAATTTTACATATTTCAAATATGAATAAGCATTAATGAATTTGAAATACATCAATATTTTTTCAAATTATTAATACACATAATAATAGAATATTAAAGACACTGAGGAAGTAATTTAATCCATTAAAAAGGGAAGTGAGTTATGAATATTTTTATAACATTGTATTTTTATGTTCAAATCCTATTAAAAGAAAAAAAAATTAAAATTTAGGCTAGAAATACCATGAAGAATGAATTATTAATTGTAACACCACAAGATTTTATGGGATAGATTCTTTTTATTTTCTTTCAGGTCATGTGTTGTACAATACAACAAGATTATCTTGTGGTATAAAAAACATTATATTACCTAGAAGTATAAGAACCAAAACTCTTGGCTTT
This sequence comes from Viscum album, assembly GCA_963277665.1. Taxonomy (NCBI): domain Eukaryota; kingdom Viridiplantae; phylum Streptophyta; class Magnoliopsida; order Santalales; family Viscaceae; genus Viscum; species Viscum album. The sequence continues at coordinate 1,575,849,585 of OY728127.1, forward strand.
TTTTATACACAATTTCATGTTATTTTGATAGAATTAATTTCATGCGACTCTGAGTAAAAGGTTTATTCAATGTATAAAATAACTATGTATAGATTATGTTATAAAAACAACGTAGAAGTCATTCATTAAATGTAATAGTGAATTGGATTGCACTACACGCAAGAGCGACCTTCCTCGACAGCATTCATTGTACACAATACCGAGTATCACTAACCAACGTTATATTATTAAAATATAATTTAATGGGATATAATCTAGCTTTTATGAATAGTATTAACCATATTTTGAATTTTGTAAAATTAAAATTCATCTTATATATTTTCTAGATCATGATATAAGATAAAATAAAAGTTTTCGGATAAAAGAATTAATTTATTAAAAAAAGTTAGTTTTAACTCCTTTTTATAGAGAACCCATTTGAAATATACTTTTTAACACTTTTTAATATTATATTTGAAAATGTAAACTTCATTGTTTAATAGGGACATAAAAATTTACTTATGTCAAATTTTTCTTATTTTTTGGAGTTGGGAAAAATACTGTATTTTAATTCAAAAATGCCTTTACATTTAATTTATTAACATAAATAGATTATCTTTTTAATTGGTTTTTAAGTGTATTTGGATTAATTTTTTATTATTTAATCCAATTTTTGTCGTTAGAAGTAATTTCCAAATGAAATTATACCTAAACACAGGTCAATCATTTGATAGTTATTGTTTTTTTTAAACCAACTTTCTCGTTTTAACAAAGAGAATTAATTTTAAATTAATTAATATAAATTATGTGTTTTGAATTTGAAAAATAGATTCCATATTTGGAATCAAAAGTTCTAAATAGTGTGAATAGGTACCTTTTATTTTTTGACATTATGAATAGTAACTTCAGTTATTATTATTATTTACAATGGTTAAAGGGTAAATATGGTAAATAAGGGTAGAAATAAAAATTTAATAATATAAAACTACCATAAAACGTGTATTATTCCTATTAGATGATATATTTCTGACCATGGGTATACTTGGGACGATTTTAGAACCTCATGGAACTACTTGGAAGTGAGAATGAAATTTTATAAGAATTAATTTAAAGTGAAGATAATATTGACATAAACATGTATACTATTAATAAAATAATTTTAATACAGTGTTACAAATAAGATTATTTAGACTACAAATAGTTATTGGAAATATAAAAATATTTCCTACATCATTGTATTTTATATATAATTATTATACACCAAATAAATAAATTTATTTATGACACAATGATGTTGTAGTGATTACCTTATTAATGAATGATTTCAATAAATGAGATTATAAATATTAAAACATTTAATTCCATCCATGAATTTTATGGATGCGTTTGACTTTTTATTTTGGAATTAATTATGTTTTTCGAAAATAATAAAGTAGTTATAAATTTTTAAAAATTCATGATATGAATAGTATAAAATTGACATAAATGTGTTTTTAAAACAAATAATATTTTTTAAAATGATATAAAAGTCTTAAAAGTCAATGATTCATCCTATTGACTTGGATAATGTTGAAAATATAATTAATGAACCACATTATGTTTGATTGGAATTTTATATTAACTATATTTACCATATAATATGAATATAAAAGATGACATCGTAAGAGTAAAGTAGTTAACTAATGGTTAATGCTAAAAGAAAAAGTTAAATTTGAGATCTAAATTTGTCTGAAACCTATTGGGTTAGAGGATTTCTAAAAATACTCATTTTATCAAAGAATTAAATGTGTTTTTGATCATTTGGAATAAAAATAATTTTATAATAAAATAATATTTCAATACCTTCTTAAAGATCCCCTACTCTTCTCTTATAAAAATTATATCCTCCCATATTTTCTCACACCACCTTGAGACTTCTAGATTGACCAAATCCTACCCTATTGTCTTACCAACATTCTAAGTTAACATATGGGTTTCTACGTTTTCCAAAATATTCATCCCTAGTGTTCCAAATAAGATAACAAATTTAATCCCAATGATAAAGAGGAGGTGACCACACCCTCGACTAACAAAAAGTATAAGGTAATGTATACTTCTGAAAATATAATCTTTATTCAAGATTTTTTATACGTAAGTATTTACAGGGTGTATATTTATCACTCATTTCTATGTTTTATAAGGATATTATACAAATTTTTTTTACTATTATTATATGTATTTTTAAAATCATTTTACCCATTTTAACATTTACTACATGGTTTTGAAGTAATCTTTCTTATGTTCACTGTATAAGGTACTTTTTGTGTTTTCGAGAAAAAGTGTGAGAATAATGTTTTTCTGACATATAAAGAAATATATATTTACTATTTCATAACACATTATTTTCATGAAGCATCCAATACAATATTTCATGTTTTTTTCAATTAAATTATTTTCTTTTATAATTTAATGAAATTTTGAGAAAATAAAATGTTTTTAAAGATAAAAGAAAATTTTCCTCAGGAATTAAGTTCAAGTGTTTTATCAAAAAAAAATTTCAATTTATGATGACATAGGTTTATGTTTCTATTTCTATTATTATGTTTATTTTATTGATTTTATGATTTTATGATTATGATGAAATCCATTTATCTTATAAATATTATATTTTAATTAAAGGATATTTAAGAATCCCATTTTTTCATGGGTTTTGCTATGATGAATGATTTGTGTTTTTTGAGGCAAGTGTAATAATTTTTTAACTAGGATATGAGTGGGACCCAAATCTCATTCCAATGAATTGGGTAAAGATTTATATCTCATGAAATAGACATGAAATAAATAACAAGTAAATCTGGTTTAGTAATACATGGATTGAACGATAAGTAAACCTGGTTCAGTAATAAACTTTTTCCACAATCATGGTCATGGAAGCAATTCCTTGGCTACTATATAAAACATATTATTTTATTATTAGTTTGATAAAATTACATATTTTAGAAAAAAATTTATTCTATATTAGTTAATCTTTTTTTATGTTATCTGCCTCATATTCATCCAATATTTATTTCATGTCTCATTATTTTGATGTTTTACGTTAAAATGTTTGTGGATTGTTTAATGTTCTCAATGTTTACCCTAGGTGAGAATTTGACCTCACACATTTTTATGTTTTCTTTTCACTTTGATATAAAAAAAAGTTTTAGGTAGGAAAAAAAGGGGAATATATTTACTGGGATGTTGAATTTATATCACTATGTCAGAAGATGAGGTTTCGAGTTTTCAAAGACAGTAAACAAATACAGTCTTTAGGAATCAATTTGTGTAATTTATTATGTGTTCTATAAAAGAAATGTAATTTCCATGTACCTCATGCTTGGGTTTTAAGAGTTGGTATCAGAGAAAAGGATTAGTAAATATTATGAATCTATGATGTGGAAACATTAGTGACATCCCTATAGATATTTCTAAAGATATGTCTAGGGATGTCCTAAAGATAAGTCAATTACAGGTTACAATCCTAGTGTTCTTTTGATAATCATGAATAACCTAGGATTAATCCTATTTTATCATATATTAAAATATTATAAGTGAATTACCTTACTTATGTGTTTTTAATATCTGATATGTAGTTCGAACACATTACTTTCTGGTCATATTCAATAACCAAAACAACCTAGAACATAGTTTCCTAAGTGAAAATTATGGGAATAATGTATACCTATTTCCTAAGTAAAAATATCATGAAGAGAGTAATGATAATGATATGAGTATTTGTCATTATGTTGAAGATAAAGTGATTATAAATGACATGTGATAGGTATGTGATGTTCTCCATTTACATGTTACATTATGCCTAAGAAGCTTGAGATTGAGAAACCTTAATACCAAATTTATTTTTAATAAAGATGAAGATGATGGATATTTAATAATGGTTTGATAATAATGTTAGATTATTGAGGTGTCTATGTTCTAGATTTCAAAGATTATGTTACAAAAATCTTGAAATATATATCTTTTTTCATAATAAGTATTAAATTAATGATTGGAAATGAAATGTTGAATAGTTTTATGGGGACAAAAATGTTATTTAAGGGTAAGATGATATATTTAGAGAACACAATAATAAGGGGAAGATAACCCTTAAAACAAATCTTATTTTTAGATAATGGGTTTTTATAAAGATATGATGGATTTGAATATGTAAATTTTATGTTTCTAGTTTCTTGAGATCTAGTTTTAGATTATTCAACAAGAGTGTTATGCTATCATGAATGATGTATACATCTTTTTGGGACTTAAGGAATATATCTAATAAATTTTGGAAGAAGGAAAAATTTATATTTTCAATAATGATAAATAGTAATTTATGTTATTACCATGATTGAATAGAATACATGATGATGTCATTCAAATGATTGGAATGTGACCAAAAAAATATATCGTCACATATATGGGGGATAAATGAAGGTATTCACATGCTTGTCATATGATCATTCTTGTAATTTTTTTCTAGTAATGTGTGTTTGGATAGAAGTATTTTAGTTAATCATAAAGGATGGAATAGATTAAGTTGGAAATGAGATAGTATTTTTTTAATATTTTTTCAATAATTTTATAATAGTTTTGTTTTAGAGAAAGGGCAACCAACATGACAGGTGACAACCCATCGCATTGGACAAGGCAGCGGGAATCGATCCTAAAACCGAAGTGTGACATGACTTTATTGCCTACCATTGGGAAAAAGAACTACCTGGTTAGTATAAATTAGTTTTCTTTTATTTTATTAGTATGATTGATGATGTATATGTCCAATTTTGGAACCATATAGGATAAATCTCACTATCGTTGTACTTATGAATATTCGATTACATGTGATAGATAAAATGACCTACCATTCTATCACATGATCCTATAACACTTCACGAATGAAAAATTCTAAATCATTTCATTAAATTCTATCTGATTTGGAAATTATTCAAGGAATGAACAATAGTGAAATTGTATCAAAATCAAATAAGAATTTATTCTAATACAAAATTCACCAACATTAGTAACTGGATATTGAATACCAAAAATGTTATCCTAGTACATTATTATCCTATGATTCATATGGTCCCTTAATCATTGTAGATTTTTGGATTTCTTGTAGTTAACATTCTCCAAACCTTATTCTCTGTCACTACCCATAAGAATGTTATGGTCAGATTTCTCTTTCATATCCATGTTTTCACTACTCACATATGTTATCTTATTTGGAATCCTAGTGATGAGTTACTTTATGAAACCTTCATGTTTCTAACATTACTTTTTAATATGAAGATAGTGTATTCCTTTTTACAATGTCAGTTTTTATGAAGAAACCTTTAAGTAGAAAACTATTTCTATCCGCGAATAATTTCGATGGAGAAATTCATTTTAAGGTGGGTAGAATGTAACACCCTAAGATTTTATGGGATAAATTATTTTTATTTTATTTTATATCTTTTGTTTCACGTTATAGAAAAATTATCTGGTGCTATACCAAAAACCATACTAGATTGTAGTATATGCATCACAATTCTTGGTTTTTGTTACACACTATTGCATGTTGTTTTGATAGAATTCATTTCACGCAACACTATGTATGTATTTCGTTCAATGTATAAAATAAATATGTTTGTATTTTGTTTTATACAACACAAAATGATGCATGAAATAAATGTAACACTGACTTGTATTTCATTAGACACAAGAGTGACCTTCCCCGAAAGCTCGTGTTGTACGCAATACCTATTTCACTAAACAATAATATATTATTAAAATATTATTTAATGTGATATAAAATAGTTTCTATGAATAGTATTATCCACATTTTAAATTTTATAAAATTAGAATTTATCTTATATATTTTCTAGAACGTGGTATAATACCAAAATCAAATTTTTAGATAAATGAAGTATTTTTAAAAAATATCAATTTTATCACATTTCTATGTAGAAACCATTTAAAATATAGTTTTAAACACTTTAATAGATTCTATTTGACAAAATAATCATCTTATTTGGATGTGGGACATAAAAAATTACTTCTGTTTAATTTTTTGTATTTTTCATGAATAGTGAACAATCATGCATTTCAATTAAAAACATCCCTTTCATCTAATTTATTTATAAAGTAAATTTATATTTTTAATAGTTTTTATAATGTATTGAGTTTATTTTTTTATAATTTAACCGATATTTTTTTCATTGGATGTAATTTACCATTAAAATTAGACATTAACACATGTGTCTTTTAATAGTTGTTACTTCTTAAAAATTCACTTTTTGGTTTTAAAAACGATAATTATTTTTAAATTAACTACTGTAACATATCTATATTGAATTTGGAAAACTGGATTCTATATTTGGAATTAGATGGTCAAAATTTTCTGAATAGTTAACTTTTATTTTATTTATATTATGAATAATAACATCACAAGTTATTTCAATTTACCAAGCTCAAAGGCTAAATCTTAAAAGTAATGGAAAAAAATAATAATTTAAAAATATAAACTACCCTAAAACAGGTCCTAATACAATTAGATGAGATATTTCTAACCATATTAATCCCTGGGTTGATTCCCCCCCCATTGAACCACATAAATGTGAAATTACATTTTATAAAAAATAATTTAATGTAATGAGAATTATGACATAAACATCTATATTCTAAATTAAACAATTTTAATATGGGGTTATACATAAGAAACATTAGACTATAAATTTTCATTGGAATGATGAATATATTTCCAACATCATGGTATTTTATTTATAATTTTTGTACACAATATAAATAAATCTATTTATGACACAATGATGATGTGGTGATTACCTTATTAATGAATGATTTATATAAATGAGATTATAAATATTAAAACTTGTAATGCCATCCTAGAATTTTATGGATGAGTGTTACATTTTATATTATAATTAATGATGTTTTTTCAAAATAATGATATCCTTATGGATTTTTAAAATTCATGATATAACTATTATAAAAATTGACATAAATGAGATTTTAAATCAAATACTATTTTATTAAATGATATAATTGTGCTTAAAATATAATATTCGGCCAAATGAATTAAATAATGTTAAAAATATCATTAATTAATAACTTGAGGTTTGATTTTATTTTTATCAAAAATAAATAAACCATGTAGTATAAATATACAAGAATACATGGTAAGAGTTAAATTAGTTAACTAAGTGTTAACGCTAAAACATAAGATTAAATTTTTGACCAAAACATGTCTAAAACATATTTTTTTTGATGATTTAAACAATAATTATATTATCTTCGAAATAAATGAGTTTTGGATCTTTTGAAACATAAAATTAGTCTATAATAAAATAATATTTCAATACCTTCCTAATGTACTCCTCCTCCTCTCTTATAAAAATACATCTCCTCCACATTTCCTCAAACCACCTTATGCCTTCTAGCTCGACCTGCCCCTACCAATACACCTATTCACATTCATACCAAACTTATAGAGGACCTAGTTTTATAAAATTTCTATCCTTAGTGACCATAAGATGAGATCCGGATGAAGTTAAACAAAGAAGAGGAGGTGACCCCACCCTCGACTAAGGAAAAGTGAAAGGTAAAGGATAACATTGACAATATTATCTTATGAAAGATTGATTATACATCAGAATATACAAGGGGTATATTTACCATCTATTTCCATGTTTTATAAGAATATTCTCATAAAATTTTAAATAAAATTCTATGTATGTATAATGTAATTTTTCCTATTTTGACTTTTACCACATGGTTTGGAAGGAATCTTTCTTAAGTTTACAATATAAGGTACTTTTTAACTTTTCTAGAAAATTTATGAGGATAATCATTTATTAACTTATACGACATGAATGGATTTTTACACTTTCAAAACACAATATTTTCACGAAGCTTACATTACAATATATAATGTTAATTTTCAAGTAAACACTTTTCATTTAAAATTGAATGACATTTTGAAAAAAGAAAACATTTTTTTAAGAAGAAAGGATATTTTCCTTAGAAATTTAGTTCATATGTTTTATTCAAATTATTTTCCATATAATATGACATAGGGTTATGTTTATATCCCTATTATTACTTTAATTTGATTGATTTTATGATGAGATTATTTTTATGAAGTCCATTTATCTTATACGGATTACTTTATGATGAAATGATGTTTAAGAATCCCATTTTATTACATGGGTTATTATTTGATGAATGATTGATGTTTTTTGAAGCAATTTTAAGAATGATATCACTATGGGATTGGTTGGACCTATATCTCTTTCTTATGAATTTTGTAATGATTTATATCTCATGAGATATATATGAATGGAATGGAAAGTAAATATGGTTTAGTAATACAAGGCTGGAACAGAATGTATACCTAGTTCAGTAATGGACTCTATCAACTATGATGGTCTTGAAAGCAACTCCTTAGATACTATAAAAATCATATTATGTGCTTATTAGTTTTTAAAAATTACATATTTTATTCCAATTCAATTCTATCATTGTTATTGTTCCTTTATGATCCATTCCTTATGTACTACCATGATTTATTTCATGTCCTTGTATTTTGATATTTGTACGTTTAAATGTTTAGGGTTTTTTATGTTCAGTTTGTTTACCCTTATTGAGCATTTGAGGTCACCCTTTTTTATGATTTATTTTCGATAGGAAATAAAGAAATTTTTTAGGATTGAAAATATACGGGTACGATCATTGAGGGAGAATTTTACGATCATTATCCATGTTAGAAGATGATGTTCTGAGTTTCCAAAGACACTATACAAATATAGTCTTTGGGTTTCTATTTGTGTGATGAATTAGGTATTCCACATAAGAAATAAAATGTCCATGGGAATTAATAATGGGTCATTATAATCATGATATCACATGACAAAGTGGATATATATACACCAAATATACCAAATTGTTTCCTCAACAATAATGTATGCCACATAGAATAAAAAATTTAGATGAAGTCCCTTTCTAAATAGTAATTTATGAATCATAATACCGATGAAATAAATGACAGCAAATGAACTCCAATTAACATGATAATAAATATATTCATGATATAAAATAAAATAGGGTCACCATATATACGACACAATAAATAATTATTGAAAATGTTTTATGCGTCTTGGATGAAAAAGTGACACAAGAATCCTTTACCTTTTGTTTTACTTTTTGGTTAACATCAATTAACATCATGTATAATGGTTCCAACCATGTTAGTAAAATATAACAGAAACATATTTATATTTTTAATATCATATATTATCTTCTTATTATATGTTTTTACCATTTTTTTAATAACCTTACATTACCATCAGTATTTCAAATGTCAATTGACTAGCTTTTCAAGAAGTGTTTCCTTATTATTATTTTTCTCCTTATGTTGATCATGATTACATAATCTATTAAATTTAAAAAATTATTTAATTAATATATATGTTCATTATATATTTTTTCTAACAATCCTTAATATGTGTAGATTTGAAATGAAATGAACCTTTCATGGGTATGGAAGTTCAAACGTATGTATGAACACTACATTCATTTTTTATCACGTTTAATTGAAAAAAATGTAAATTGTATATTTTAATATTATAATTAAATTATTTATTTTATTTATTTTATTTCAAAAAATTTTATAAAAACCATCCTATACACATTACCTGTATAGCATGAACGAGTCACACCGCTTTGAGTGGGAAGTAGTCCACACGTCCACAAAAGATGTTATTGTATTCCCATAAAATGGGAAGCTTGATTGTATGTGCTTTATCAAAAATTCAGAAGACTAAATACACTATACATATCAACTATATCATATATAAACTATATATATATATCATTATTTCCATATTTTAATGTTGGTAATGAATGAATTAATGATATCAATTCATGAGGTGATAGTCCACTGCACACATGACGGATGATTGGGTATCCCATTTGATGGATGTTTTTGAAAGTTTATAAATAAATATTATCATATGAAAACTAATTATACAGGAGGAACTTATATTATTATATAACATTTATATTAAAATAATTAAAGTCATGAAGGAGTAAATTAAATAAAATTGATCATTGAATAATGTTACTTCTTATTTGGTTTTTTCATTTTGGTTTATACCAAAATCAATCCTTGTGTTTGTTTATTCAGAAATTGAGGATTCAATGAATAATTCTTGGATTTTTGGAGATTATTTTGGTATATTTTGGAATATAGAAAGGGCTTTAGAGGTGTAAATAAGTTGGAGGGTTGAGTGCCTTTTTATAGAGGATGAGGATTTTCATTCTTGTCAATATTAAAATGTAAACTCTATTGAGATGTATCACACACATCACAGGGCTCCAATAATGGAAGATATTTGTTAAAATAGATTATATGGTCGAAATGGGGATATAAAATGTCTTTTCAATTTGTATATATTCCATTTTATTACTTGTGATTAACGTTCAGTCCCTTATTGAGATTAATTTTATCTTAATCACTGTATTTAATTTTAATTACCATTACTACAAAATTTTGTAAAAAATTTAAAACACTACATGACATTAAAAAATTATGATGATTTCAAAATTTTAAACCATTTTATCATTTCCAATCATTTTAGTGGCATAAATTAATTTAAATTTAATCTCATGGATGTGATGATGGAGTGAGTTTTAAAATTAAAAAGTCAAAAGTATGGTATATTTTTATATCTAATTTAAATGATAGTATTATTCCAATAATATAAATTTTATTAATTGATAGAAAAGAAGTCTAATTATTTTTTTAATCCAAATAGAGACATAATTTAACTATATAATTAAACTGGTTGAGAAATTTTTTTTAAATAAAATCCTATATATTTAAATATTACACAAAAAATGAAACTACTATGAAAAATAAAAAATTCACTATAAAATAATTTTTAAATTAATAAATCAAAACAATTTCTTAATTAGACACATAAAATTAATGAAGGTGAAAAAATTGGATTTAATATATGTTATCCACTAAAAGGTGGAAAACATCCTTCAAAAAAATATTTCATTTTAATTCATAATATTGAGTTATTTATTACATTAAGACAATAAAATATTTTATATTAAATGAAAAACATTTGATTGGATATATAATATATATATTCTCACACATTATTTAATCCTATTCATAACTGCCAATTTGATGGTGTAGCAACCCTAATAGTTATGAATAATATTCTCATTTTGATTTAATTAAAGGTATTATGGTTATTTAAATATCATAAACCTAATTTATAATATCCAATTGGTTTTTAAATGACAGTAATGTATCATTAAAATTGATAATATAATCATCAAGGAATGATCACATGACTAGTATAAACATGCAATTTTAACGAATCCATTTGGTACAGACAAAGGAAGTGATGTCCTCAACTAGTAGGATCATACCCTATGAAAACCATTTATGAGATATTTAGAGGGAGATATAATTTCATGTATTTTTTAAAGACCAATCCCAATCTGATATCCAACAACTTAAGCATGAGATTAATTATTTATTGGGGAAGTTCAAGATCATCGAGATCACGACACAAACCATATGCACCGAACGGGCCCAGGAAAGCCCTTCCATCACACACCTTACTCTTTTGTAATATTATGGAGTGATAATGTGATAGGTATCAATACTCTAGAAATAATAATATGTACATTGTTTTGTGTATATAATAATGAATATATTTTCTTCCTATTAGTATTAATTTGTAAATAATTTTTTCATCCCAAATATAATTTTTAAACAATTAAAAAATCTATTTTTTATAATAGATGAATTATTTGAAATAAATATTATATTAATAAAATACCATTTTTAAATTACTTTTATTTTAAAATAAATATACAATATACTTTTCACGTTGTCAAATGTAGTTTTTTACTATACTATAAAACTATTTTTTTTCAAAACATATTAATTTTTAATAAAAGTTGGTCTTTATTTTTAAAAGAAAAATTCATATATAAAAAACATAATCTAGAGAAAATGAATATAATTTTTAGAATTAGGATGTTGAAAATTTTCATTGGTGAATTTTACAAAATTTTCTAAGACGACTGTATTTTTTGGTAATAATGAAATACAGTATAAATAAAAGGTGTGTTTCATGACATCATAATGACCCAATAATGATCTTACAAATAAATTAAATGTTATATTAAAAAAATATATGTTTTCCTTTAAAATTATGTAAATTTATGTTTCTTGTATTTATTTTATAAAGAATTAGAGAATCCTCCAAAACATATAATATTTTTTAAAACATTAAATTCATTTCATTAAAAGAGTGACTCACATCCATGTATGAAATGGAATTATTTAAGTAATTATATAACATTTCATTATAATATAATATAAAACACTTTCATTTGATAGAATAAATGGTAAAATACCATCGTATGGTTTGTGATTCTGAATATTTTATTATGTGGTGTACTAAATAAAATAACAATGAAATCTGCCTCCATTCCTATATAAACCCACCCTAGGTCAAATTACACTTCACTGAAACTCTTTTAATCTAGACAAACCTCTCCCTTTTTCTCTCTAGAGTCTTCCTAATGTTCCCCCAAGGTCCTAATACGATCCTATAAGGCCTTTGGAGTCACAAATCCAAGAAAGGGTTCCTCACCTCCACTCTTCCTTCCAATTCAAAAAACATGTTTCAAATTTGTATTTTTAAGGTCAATTGTTTATATATTAATCAATTTAAAATAAATTACGTATTTTCCATTTATTTTTATTTTACTGTGGGGTCATTTATTACCCCTCATTTGACCCTTACCTAAGATGTTACAATGCCAAAATTTCTTAAGGTTTTACACTTTTCTCAATTCCATTCAAGAACATATTTTATATAACGCATCATAAAATCTATTAAATATGTTGGGATATTATGTTCCATTATCCCCCTAATATCATCTTCATATGTAAATGATGAGATACCCCTTCATATGTAATAAAACCATTTTATGAATCACTATATGGAGTCATTATGCTACATAAATTTTACTATAATTTTCCATGCCAAAATAATTGGGTAGTGAATACCATAACAATTAATCTATCAAGGGAATTCAACTTTATGAAAATATAATTATTTATTAATGAATAATATTTTTTATTACACATTACATGATCATGGAATACATAATTATGATGAATGAATCCATGTTATATGATTTATGTTTCACACTTCAGAATGATATTGAAGTGGTTATGAAGGGTGTAACCTGATAAAACTCTAATGAATTAGATTATTTTTAGCATAAATCTACATCATTTTAGGATATGGTTTTACATAATTCATTTATGAGACATTTTTTTACTATTAATTCCTAGTTTTTTATATTTGAATTATTTTTTTGATGTAGTGTTTTATGTATTTTCCACATTTCGGTGTTATGATTACCATACTATATCATGCCATTATATTGTTATTCATTTATGAATAATTGATATGAATTTTCTAACATGTATTATTACCATCATTTTATTACATATTTATTCTCTTATGATAATTTATATCTCACCCATTTCTTATGCATGTCCTCAGGTTATCCCACATAGTGTTGAGTATGAAGGAATGATGTGGTCAGGTAAAAGATGTTGCATTTCATGTTTTATGATGTTATGTAATGATACTAATATCCCATGACACTAGACCTCTCGATATTCTAAGATGTAATAAGTGAAAATACTTTTAATAAATCATTATTATATTTGAAATATAGTGAAAGGTCTCTACAGTTGGTATTATAGGATATGTTTAGTTATTTTTTAGAATAGGTTTTCAAACCTCTAGTAAAAACCATTAGTGATAACACATTGTGTATGAAAATATCTCTAAAATTTCATAAGTATTGAGTATGTGGGTTATCAAGAATATAGATACCTATTTAGATACTAAAAGTTGGTGTGGTTCTGGAATATATATATCAAGGAGTAACTACATTGAAAAGGTGATCTGAGATTGACTCAGGGAAACCTAGTGCCCAACAATGTGCCCTACCTCACACCTAGTAGACACTCCTAGGGGATATTATTTGTAAAATCCATAAACTCATTACAAACCAATATTATGTGAAGAAATATAAAAATCCCATAGGAATATATATATGGAAGAAGATCATGGATAACATAGATTAATGTCTAAAAACACATAAGATAAAGGAAAAAATGTAATTTATAAGTTATGAAATTGTGTTCATTTGATTTCCCATTATGTGTTTAACTAATCAAACTACCCATCCCTAAATTTCCTATTATTCTATTAAATGGCCAGAAATAGAATGGATCATACTAACAGCCGATGTGGCTTACAGTGTGTGGATTTCCCCAAGGAGATTCCCAACCCAATGAGAGAAGGAATAAAAAAATATTCTTGATCATATTTAGTTAAATAATTTTCTAAATCAAAAACCACACCAAGGATAGTTCCACCCCCACCCACAAGACAGAGAGACCCATATTTGAGAGCTTAATGTGACAGAGGCCTCCTTCTTTTTGAGGATCATCTGATCGATTAATCATGGATCAATAGATCATTCCATCTAAAATATATTCTCTATATTAAAATGTTCTGAATAGGGGATGTTTCTTCAAGATGTTTATTGTGTATACTTTTAAGAATATCAGTGGTGGATGTTGATCAGGAATATAAATCCACAGAAAGATATCTAGGAAATGTAGTGGAATGAATTTAAGAAAATTTATTTTGATAATTATATCCTCCACATCCTCTATCAAAAGAAGGAATGGAATTTCCTTGCACTAAAGAAGATGTATGAAAATCTATTAAGGAATTTGAATAAAACTTCACAAGCCATGAATTATATGCCCATGGTTTTGTTATTACCCTAGAATTAAAAGTTGATTTCTTCTTTTGTGGGACAAATCCTAACCAAATAAAATCCTTCGTAATCCATGACATTTATATCTATGAAGAAATTTTAAGATGTTCCCTCTATGTTGATATAGAGATCAATGGATATTAGGGGTATCATGGGGATAAGAAGTGTAATGAGGAATTTAATTTAGAAGGTTTTATGGATAAATAAAAAGGTTCTATGAATTCCAACACCCCACTTGTCAATGGTGTAGAAAGAAGAACCACATTAATTAACTAAGGGGAACAAGGAAATTATTTAGGTGTTGAAGAGATGAGAACCTGACCAATGATTACCTGTAAGAGAATTCTTCCAATGTGTCAAAGGGAAGGAATTCTATAGTTAATCCTCATGGTGTTGTTCATTGATACAACTTCATGGAACCAATGAAATTTTCAAACCAGTTCTATGTGAATAGTGTTTTTTGAGGCAACCAATAACCTCCAAGGTAGAAAGGATGAGCTTCATCCATCACCATTACCACAATGATTCCTGGGAACAAAGTTGTGATAGGTATGCTCGTTATTTATTCAAGAATAGTGAATGTAGTTTTTGATTCTTGTTCTATAAATTATTTTATATCATGAAGGTTTAGTACAACTATTCATATATAAGCAAAAATAATGGAATTTTATATTTTGGTGAGTATGGAAAATGGGGAAATTATTACATACCATGAATATTACTAATATCCTATCACCATTTTGTGGATTAAACTTCCTACAGAACCTTGTTATACATCCCTTGTTAGAATTTGTTACAATTATAGGTATGAATTAGATTTCCCAATATAAACCCAACATAAATTTCTATGAGAGAGAAATCACTCTCCATATTGATTATTGACCCCTGATTAATTAAAAGTAAAAGGAGGAGGATGAATCTTCTTAAATATATAATCTCAATAATGGATATTATTTCCCAACGAGAAACTGTATCTATCTCAAATGAACAATTTTCAAATAAATGTATATTTCTGGGAGTTCACTGATGTGGTTCCCATGGAATTTCCTTGTCTTACACTTAGTAGAGAGGTTAAATTAACAATAAAACATATGCCTTGTTAATTTCTAATATCCAAGACCCAATATCAATTGGATGTTCCAGAACATAAAGAGTTAAAGAAACAACTACATAAGAATCTGGATAAGGGGGATATACTCCCATGTTTTTCACCATGGAGTTAACCAATCCTCTTTTTATGAATAACGATGGGTTAATTCAACTTTTCATTGATTAATGTGATCTCAACAAAATCATGATAAAGAAAAATTATATAATTCTAATAATTGATGACGTGTTCAATTAGCAACGTGGATCACAATACGTTTCCATGGTGTAACTGTGGGTTTGATATTACCATGCCTAGATGAAGGAGGATATCCCCAATACTTCTTTTCATTCAAGGTATTGGGCATTATGTGTTCATATTTATGCCATTCAGTCTCAATAATGTTCAAAAAATATTTATGAACACGATGAATAAAGTATTTTGAGATTACCTTGACAACGTTTTTGTATAAATTATGGAAAATATTATATTATAATCCAAAACCAATGAAAAGAATTTAAGCGCTATGGTGAAGACCATGTAAAAGTAGAAGATCAAGGTATAGTAAAAAAATTTTGAATTAAGGTTGATGGAAGTCTAATTATTGGGGTATATCATCACAAATAATGGGATATATGTGGATCCTTCCAGGAAAAATTTAATTGGGTGATGGATTAGTCTCACATATATGGAGAATATCCATGGCTTCCTTAGGTTATCTAGATATTATGGATGATTTGTAATAAATTTATCATGATTTTAAAACCCTCATTCAAATCTAACACAAAAGGAATTCAAATTTCCTTAGAATGATTTATGTGAAGATTGATTTATGGAGTTAAAAAAGAGGAATTTCACTACTTCTATTACCATCCTATAAAAATGTTTGAAGCTTATCATAATTTTCAGCGATGCTTCAAAGAATGGATTGGGATGTTTGTTGATGAAGAATGAAAAATCCATTTCCTACACTTCAAGGAAGTTGAAATTTCATTAGAAAAACTACCCCACACAATATATGGAATTATTAGTTATAATAGTTTTATTGAAAATATAGAAGAATTATCTCCTTCAGGTGAAGTGTGAAATATATATGGATCAAAAAAGTCTCAAATATATTTTCTTATAGAATGAGAAAAATATTCGTCAATTAAAATGAATATATATTATCAAGGATTATGACTACTCAATCCACTAACATCCTAGGAAATCAAAAAATGTATCGAATGCTCTAAGTAGAAAGTGCCTGAAAATTATATCATTGATGATTATTGATAAGGATATGATCTTATTAGGTTTTAATAGGATGATCAAGGGAATAATAATTAATTTAACATCATCAATCATTCACAAATGATTCTTAACCATCGTTTTTTGGAAAGGAAAATGGATGCTCAAAAAAATGATGTGGGAATTTTCATGAAAGTGGAAACTATCAAAAAGGGAAATCCCCATATTTTAATGTTAATACAGAATGAATTGTGAGATTTGCATTAATAATAGGTGTTCAATTAAATCCTAGTTTAAATAATTTAATTTTAGGAGATGCACATAGTTTTACATTCTTCATTCACTAAGGAAACATAAAGATGTATTGAGATCTATTAGAGCACTATTGGTGGGATTATAAGAAGAAAGCGATAACACAATTTATGTCAATGTGTCTGGTATGTTTGAATGTGAAATCTGAAACATATAAGTCTAAGGGGATGATTTAATCATTACCCATACCATTATAGAACTGTTAAAACATCACCATATACTTTTTCATCAGACATACAAGGATATCTAGAGGAAACAATTCTATTTGGGTTGTTATGGATCATCATTCAATAAATGAACACATAATTTAAATTAAAGAGGATTTATCAATATTAAAACTAGAATGGATATATCAAATGTGTGGTAAGTTTTCATGGGGTAACATTGTTGATTGTGTCTGATCCAGATCTATGATTCAGCATTATGTTTTGTAAAAGTCTCCAGCAAGATCAAATCAATGAGTTGAATTTCAGTACATCATATCACCCTCAAACTGTTTTCCAATCTGAGTGTTATATCCAAACACATGAGTACATGCTGAGATATTTCTAAATGGACTTCAAAGGTGGATGTGACAAACATATTCTTTTTTTGGAGTTCTCTTATAAAAACACGTTCCATTCGAGCATCCAAAATGTCCCCATATGAATCCTTTTATGGGAAGAGGTGTAGAACATCGACATGTTGGGATAAATGGGGGAACAAAAACTTCTAGGTAATAAAATGGTCAACGAAATGGTGGGATTGATAATACCATATAACTGCACCTCCGTGCTCTTCATAGTAAAAAAAGGGCTTTGTTTACAATCATTGATGTGACCTATAATTCAATGTTGGAGTAATGGTATTCCTCCAGATAACTCAATGGAAGAGAGTCGTTATATTTTGGAATAAGGAAAAATTTTGTCTGAGGTACCACGTCCCTTTTCAGAACCTTGAACAGAATGGAGTTGTAGCCTTTTGAATTTCCCTCCCACCAAACATCTCTCAAGAACACGATGTATATCATGTTTCACTGTTAAGAAAGTATATACCAGACCCATCACCTATACTCAATACAAAGGTGGTACCACTGTGAAACCACATGTCTAAAGAAGAAACGTGGGAACCAGAGGGGGTGATGAAGCATAGTTACCCTGATCTATTTAGTGTCAGTAAAATAAATTTAGAGGGAGAAATTTCTTAATGGTGGACGTTTGTAATGACCCAAAATAATAGGAATAAAATTCCAACTTCTATTTTATTAAATGTCTTATGGTTATAGAAAACACATAAACTTCATTTATTATATTCACTTGTATTTTAAATAATTTTTATGTATCTTTTCCAATGATAATATAGTCATTGGATATTGATCACATGACTATCATAAATATGGGTTTTAAAAAAATCTCTTTGGGACAGACAATGATATTAATTGCCTCATCTAGTAAGATTGTACCTAATAAATACCATTTATCGGAGCTTCCAAGGGAGATATCATTTACGAGAATTTCTATAGACTATTCCCAAGATGAGTTCCTACAACTTAGTCATGAAAGAAAATGTTTACAGAAGAAGGTCAAGTTGATCGAGATCACAACCCAACCCATGTCCCCCAAATGGTAATTTAGAGGCCACACCATTGTGCACCTTACTTTTAGAAAATATGCTGATTTGTTAAATGTATAGGAATAATGTCCCTAAAAATTGTAACAGTTAAATTATATTTTTAATATAATAAGGAAAATATTTTCCTCCTATTATTGTTACATTGTAAAATAAATTAAAGAAAGAAATAGTATTTTGGGTTAATTAACTATTATCATTTCATGAATTAATGATTTTTTTAAAATAAATAATAATTTAATAATATAATATTTTTAAATTAGATTTATTAAAAAAATTTAAATATATAATTTTTATTAATTCAAGTGTAATTTTTTGTTAATCCATTAAAAATGTTTCTGTCAAAACCCATCAATTTTCAATAAAAATAAGATATTATATTAAAATTGAAAATTCATATATATAGAAAAATACTAGGATAAAATAAATATTATTTTGGGAAATAGTATGTTTAAATTATCTAAAGTTGAGTTTTTCATAATTTTCTGATACAAAAAAATGTTTTGGTAAAAATTAAATACTATATAAATAAACTGTGTGTTTTATGAAATTTTAATGGCCTAATAATGATGTAATAAATACTATAAAATGTATCTTCAAAAAAAATATTTTTCCCTATTATATAATGTATTCTTATGTTTATTTGATTTATTTTATAATGCCTTAGCGAAGCCTCTAAAAATAAAATATATCTTAAAATATTAAATTTCATTTTATTAATATTGTGACTCACCTACGCATTAGCAAGGTATATTTTCTAATAAGTTCGTTCCTTTAATTTATAAAATAATTTAAAATAATCTCCATTGACTAAAACCACATGAAAAAGAAACATGTAATTGTTTGTGGTTTTGAATGATTTATTGTGTAGTGACTAATCCAAAAATAATAAAGAGATACCCCTCCTTGATAATATAAACCCACCCATGATCCCATTTCTCTTCACTCAAACTAATTGAGTCCCTAGTACCCTCTACCATGTACTCTAACATGTCCTCACAAGATGCATCCATGCCCCAATTAATCCCCACCCAAGCCTTTGGATTCACACATCCAGGTAAAGGATATTCACCTCATCTCTTCCGTTCAATTCTAGATCCTTTTGGGAAATTTGAATTTATAATTACAATTGGTTATATTTAAATCATTTTGTAATAAATTACCTAAATTACATTTCTTACTATGTGAATGAGGGGTCATTTATTCCCCCCCATTTGGACCCTTACCAAAGCTGTTACTATATGAAAATTTTCTAAGGGATTTCTCTTTTCTCATTTCCATTCAAGAACTTATTTTATTTTATTCATCTTAAATAACATTAAGTATTTTGTGATAATATGTTCCATGATAATCATAATATCAATTTCATGATTACATTATGATGTACCCCTTTTTATCTTATCCACACATTTTATGAATTTACATATGGCGATTTTATGCTTCTGAAATTGCACTGTGAGTTCCCAGGATGAAATCATCCTGTAGTGAATACCCTACACATTCATCTGTCAGGGGTATTCAACATTATGAATGTATACTTATTGATTTAGCACCAAAATTTATGTGCTAAAAATTCCATAATCATTGATTAAATGACTATGTTGAATTAATCCATGTTATTTGATCTATGTGGGACACTTAAGAATGATATTAAAATGATTATGAAGGGTTCCCCCCGATAGTGATCCAATGCATTGGGTATTGTTTAAAATAATGATACATCAATATGGGATAGTGGTTTAACTAATTCCATTATGGTATATTTTTATAGTATTAATTCATTTTGGTTTATCCTTGACTTATGTTTTTGTTTGAGTGTTTTATATTGTTTCTACATTTCCATGTTATGTTTATCATGTTGTGTCATGCCATTAAATTCAAGTTCCTTTATTCATAATTGATATGCCTTGCCTAACATGTTTATTATCATCATTTAATTCCATGTTTATTCTTGTACTATTATTTATATATCACCCCTTTCTTATATTTTTTCCCAGGTTATCCTATGCAGTCTTAAGTACGAATGAATGTTCAGGTCATGTAAAACAAAATTTCCATAAATATGTGGTATTTCATGTTTTATGTAGTTATGTAAGGTTCATAATTTCCCAAGACACTAGACCAATATATGTTATATTTTTTATATGTTCAAATATATGTAATAAATCATGCTTAAATATGATATAAATATAAGTGATTTTATAGATGGCTAAATTATATATTATTATATTAAATAAAACAATTTTGATATTATATTATTGTTTTGTAAAACATGGTCATTTGTGTAAACCATGTTATCAAAGAAAATCATTTTCCCATGATATTTAATATGTATTAGTATTTCTTGAATATCCATATAAATGATATATTAAATTTATTTAAAAAAATTAAATATACAATAATGTATCAATAGGTTATATGTTATAAGATAAAATTTAATCTTTATGATTTTTTAGGGTGTCAAATTCACCACAACTTCCATTAATTAAATCCACATAATTCAAAATCGATCATGGTAATATATTTTTTTATATTTCTCTTGTGAAAATACCATATAGATATAAGGGTAAATAAGACAACATCTAGAAACAAGTGAATGGTAAGAAACAAGTTCCTATACACAAACACATAACTAGGTCACTAAGTAGGAGAACATTAGTTGCAAGTTGAGATAGGGACATGGATGAAAAATGTAAATAGTTATAGTTACTGATTGAGGATATAAATCAGTAAAAACTGAATTATTAATGGAAATTTGATGGTCACAAATTCCAAAAAACACGATGATTTGAAAGACCATTGGTTAAAAAAATTAATGAATTAAGACAATTTGATTATCATTTTCCAAATTTTTAGTAATTAGTATACTTGTTAAGAATATATGATAATATAAATAAACGAAAAACATCTATATACTTACTTTTATTTTTTTCTTTAATAAATTTCCAATTTAAACAATACATTATGAAATGGATATCAAACAATTAACTTTGATTCATATAGCACTAAAAAATTTTGTTTAATAGATCGTATAGCCAAAAAAGGGGTGACATGTGTATCCATTTCACTTACTATTCTCAAAATAGAAAAATGTTTACAAATTAATCACTAAAACTTTCATTTAATAGTACTCATTCATCATTATCATATATTCATAAAATTATTTTATCCAATGATTTGTAAATTTTAACCCGGACTTTTCATAGGTATGTGGTTGTCATTAAACGACCACAGTCCTTCAATGATGGGTTTATGATTCACAATCTTCCTGGAATTGATGGGTTCTCACCTGGCATACATGTTTTCAATTTTTAAAATAATATTCATATAATATCTTAAATAAATGTGATCGACATACAGGATTTTTAATCATTTTACATCCTTTTAACTAAATATTTCAATAAAACTACAATACATAACTACATTTTCCACTTATTTCCATATAGGTCCATCATTGGTCTGGATCATATCATATAGAATATGGAATTGATTAGGTTAATTCCTAAGTTCCCAAATGTTAAGGAAATTAATTATAAATGGATACACATGGTGAGAATTATTTCCTTCCATAATATTAATCATTTTTTCTATGATATTTTTTTCATTATGTACTTCAATCCCACACATAAATAATTTCCCTATTCTATTTAGATACATTCCTAGGTGACTCCTACAACATTTCATGAATAATGGAAATCAATCTTTCTTTTCACTATGGTATCCACCACTTGAGGTCTTGGAAAACTCTATCCATATCTCTTTTAGTGAGTTCGGGTGTTGGTCAAGGTATTTGATTTTAATCATATTTTGGGGGAAATTATTAGCAAAAAACATGATATCTTTCACACTTATCTATATCTCATTTTATTTTTCATTATCTCCACCTTTTCCTTCATGTTCAAAGTTAACTTGACTACATTGGGTTACAACCATCGTAAAAAACTATAATTCATAGTGTATATGAAATTAGTCATAGTGATAAAAATATATATTCATTCATAGGATTTCTAAATCATGACACATTATTTTCAATTTAAAATCCATAGGTTTAAACTAGATCATTAACCTTCGTTATCTATTCAAATCCTTCATAATGGTTTCTTAACTTAATGTTATTTTCTAGATACTATCACCTAAATGTAAAGAACCAAGTGCGTTGTAAGGCTCGCAGCCATGTGCCAGGTTATGCTGAAGTCATACCTAACACACCTTTTCAGGTTTTGTACCCATATGTACATTTAATCTTAAACCACATGCTCATATTGTTTCCAAAAAGAGATTTTTTAAAGGATAACCACATGAAATTTATCTAACCTATCCGTTAGGATGTTATTATAAACATAATTATAAATTATTTTTTTTATGTACTATAATCAATGTTTCCCAAAATATAGTTGCAGGTTTTTATACTACAATTTCTATGATCCCAACTATAGTGACCAAACACTTGATTTCCCAGTACCAGTGGTGTTATACCATTACAATGGCATAAGAAACATGGACATCACATCAAAAAGAACCAAACATTTTAGTAGTATTGTTAGTATAAATACATATGTGTTTCTATTAATATAATATAATTCAAAAAATACAACATAAATCTCTTCAAGTATAAATTTATTTTTTGTGGGGTATCCTTTTGTATCATTCTTAACACACGTCAAGAAATCTTGGTAAAATGAATCCTAATAAGGGTGAGTTAAAATGCATATAAAGGGTTAATAATAGATGAATCAACAATGAATCAATGAGAAATTTTATTAAGGAGTGGTAAATAATTGAACACACATTCCATGTAATCAATAAATAGAGAAGAAATTTTTAAAAAATATAGAAATGTAAATAATTTTAAAAAAATCCATTTAAATAACGATACGAGTAATAGTAAATATATAAGGTTCGAAATTGAAAAGGTATAATATTTAAATATAATGATAAGGAATAGTCAGTATGGAAATGTTAGAAAATAGAAACATGATTCAATTAATCAATAAACATACAATGAAATGCATCCATAGATGATTCCAAAGTGGAAATCTCATAGATAATTAATACTAAATCAAAATGATGGAAATGCTTTATTATTTGATGTAATTTTTGTGGCACATGAAAACCTATACCTTCAACACATTTAAAAAAACATTTAAAAATTATAGATAAAACCTATTTATTTTTTACATATAATTTTATCATTAGAACCTATCGATCCATAATAGGGGTATATAGTTTCTCGTTCCCTCCTTTCAATTCATGTCCACGCCTTCATCATATATTGAGTAATTGATTCAATAAATAAAAAATATTACTTATCAAATATCCATATTGAATAAATATTATAGATTCACCATTATTTTACAATTAAATAAATGAACTGTCAAATTAAACACAAAATATGGAAACTGTATATGGTTTAGTCAATAAAATTATCCATGATATATAATATGTATATTTAGGTAAAATTTATTGTCTAATGATCATATGAAATTCAATATTTCAAGGTGACTAAAGAGAATCATGGTAGTGAATGTCAATAATATACATTTTCAATTAAATCATAAACCCTCTAGTGGAAGAATAAGGATGGTATCATTATATAATATCTCAAGTGGAGTAAATGTTTTTTGTTGATGAGTAAAATTACTATAAAAAAGATCTATTAAAAACCTTCTTGTGCATAAAATACTTTTAATTTCGAAAAACATTTTGAAAATTCATGTTTTTAATATAAATTTTAACAAAATAAAAGATTATATAAATTGTAAAAATTCATCAAATAAATCATTTATAAAAGGTCAATTACATTATTTATTTTTATTTTTTATAAAACATGGTTTTAATAGAAAACAGATCTCAATCATAAGGGAGAAATAAAGATGGGTTTTCATAAAAACATTTTCGAATACATTTTAAGTGCCAAACTCTAGAAAATGTTACAATTATATGGAAAACATCATGAATAACTATAGTTTAATAACATGAAATATATTATTGATCAACAAAAAAATAATTTCCATCAAATGAAATTTAATTTTAATCAATCATAATTAAGATTAAATTGTGATGTAAATACATGAAATGGACATATTGTTGAAGTGAGAATTAGTCAATGAATATATAATATATTTCAAAGGTAAATATACACAAAATAATTTCAAATACATCAATATATGTTCAAGGTAATTATAAAAGTAATCAACAAATATTAAGGATAATGAGGATGTAATATAACCAAATAAAAAGGGAATTGAGTTATGAAATTTATTTATCACATGAATATTTTATGTTGAAATCTCATTACATAAAATAATTCATATTGAATCTCAAAAAAAAAACATTATTCATAATATTACATATAAAATTGGAAGTATTTACACAATATAAACGAAATTAGGTTCACAACAATAAGGTATTCCCTAATGAATGGAAATTGAGGTGAAATCCCATATTACTTAGTGTCTTTTAAACTCTAATCCTTATAAATGAAATAAAATAATATTATATAGAAAATAACTAGAAGATAATATTATTCATGAAATAAATTAGAATATTGAGAGTATATACACCCCAACAAATAAAAATGTGTTGAAAATCGTGTATACCTCATGGATGAAAACGTGAGACAAGGATCCCTAACCTTGTGTTTTATTTTGGGAGAACATCCATTAACCTCATTAATAAGGGTTTCTTTATTTTTTATAACTTATAAATGAACCATAATAATATTTATAATGTCAAATATTATATTTTTAAAATATCTTATTAACCATTTTTTAATAATCATTCATTATTTTTAATATTCCTGTTGTTAATTTCCTAGTGTTTTCGAGTATGTTTTGACATTTTATTTTTTTCATCATAAATATTCCATTTCTTCATCATCTAAAAGTGTAAAAATTGATTTAATTATGTTATATATTCATTTTATATGTATATATAATAATACATAATATTTTTATATTGGAAATGAAATGTACTATTCCTGGAGGCAGTTGATCATATGTACACCTGAGTGGTACTTTTATTTTTTTTATTATATCAAAGAATAAATATTATATAATATATATGTATATAATGTTAAATTATTACTTTTTTTATATATGTTACATATTTTTTTAAACCATCCTTTATAAATTCCATGTATAGCGTGAATGAGTCATTTTGCATTGTGGAGGTGATAGTCCACACGCCGACAAACAATGTTATCGTATTCCCACAAGATGGAATGAAAGACTATATTAGTAATATAAGAATTAATGATTCATAATAATATAAAAATATCTTATATATCATATAAAAACTATAATTCCATCATAATTTCCAAAACGTGGTAATGGAAGAACGAATGACATCGGTATGTTAGTCGATAGTTCACAGTACACCCGAACGATGATTGTGTATCCCATTTTAAGTATATTTGTGAAGGTGTAGTTTGAAATATAATCATTACAACCTATAATTATATTTGATATATATATTTTATTTTTTAATCATTATTTAAAAATAAAATTTTTGGTGGAGTGTAAATGAAACAAGTGTGTTCTTTAACGAATGTTGCCAATTATTTTGGTATGTCATTTCTATTTTTACAGAGACCCTTAGTTTTTTTTGTTTTTATCGTAATTTTTGATTAAAGTATTAATGAAGTCTGTTTGGGAGATTTTTTGGGTATATTTTTTATGATTCAAATGGATTGAGTTGCGTGAATAAGTGTGTGGAGTGATTACCTTTTTATAGTGGATAAGGATCACCATTATTATAAATATAAAAAATAAAACAATATTGAGAGGTCTCCATTACAAAAATTGTCTCCAATAATTGAAAAAATTAATTAAAATGAGAATGTGATCTAAATATTCACATAAATTGGCTTTTGAGAATGTTTCTATCTCATTTTGGTCTCTATGAATATGTATTAGTCAATTATTAAGATTAATTATTCCTTAAATGTTGTAATTAATTTTCATTACATTCACTAATTATTTTGGTAAAATATAAGATAACATTATTAGAGATTATAAATTACATTGATTCCAAATTTAGAATCAATTTTTCCAAATTATAAAAAAATATTTTTTAAAAATTAACTTAATATTGATCCTATAGAAGAGAAAACAAAGCGTATTTTTAATGTAAACATTGAAAAATTTGTGAGAGATTTTTATACCCAATTTTAATGTGAAACTAATGTAGAGGGAATAAATTTTATTAAACAATATAAAATTATACTATTTATACATTAAAAAATGAATACATAATTTAACAATATAAATAAATTGTACGAAAATACAGTTTTCCATTAGAATACTATATTTTACACTATTTATAAAAAATAATGAAACGTCACAAATAAATACAAAAAAATAATTAATAACCTAATTTTTATGTTACACATTAAATATTTTTATTATTACTTATTTAATTTATAAAACTTCAAAACACAAAATTTCAATATGTTCTCCATTATAATGTAACAAAACTACCGAAATAAAAATATAACATTTTTATTCTTGAAATTAGATTTGTTCTTATCTTTTGACAATTAAATATATTGGATTAATTTAAGGGAATTTTATTGGACATGTAAAATATATTATCATAATTTAGTTAATCATTTTCATAACTAACAATTTAGAAGCTAGGATATATCTTATTATATTAATTAATAATATTTTAATAATAAATTTTTGGTCTATAAAACTTGGTCATATCTGTAACACAAGTCATCGAAGAAAATTATTGTTTCATGAGATTAAGATAATTCAGTATTACATAAAGTTAATGGTAATTTATGTATTAAAATTATAAAAATATTAAATATACCACAATTGTCACAAACCAAATCTGATCGCCACTGAAACTGGCACCAAACCCACCCCGTGACAAGGCCCAAAGTGCTTACCAGATCCCCACGGCCTGGAACAAGATCCTGGGTTATCATAAAATGAGAATTGGGAATAATTTAATCATGTTTATAAACATAAAACAATAAATGAATCTCATAAAACGAATCTGGATTTTCCAAACCAAAAAATGTTTTCCCAAAATTCAGAACTGAATTATGTAGTCTAAAACAACTCAGCAGGACTAAAACAATGGCACAAAACCATAAAAATCCCAAGAACCTCAACATGTCAAGAGGCATCACCCTCATGCCATCTCCAAAACAACACATCATGAATGACCGGTGAAAACTAAAACTATTGGCACAAAAGATGTACCCAAACCTGTGACAAGAAAAATAACCAAGTATACTTACTCATAAGGGTGTAAGTAGGGTGTGAGACAATTCCTAGTAGGATACCACCACTAAGATATTCCATGTGATAAACATTGAAAGACGAAAAGCATGCAAGTTTTCAAAAACATGTAACTTCTACTTACAATTTCTAAAAGATGCAACTTAAAAAACAGTTTTCAAGTGGAATAATTTAAAGAAACATCAATTTTAAAATAAATTTAAAAGATACTTAATTTTTTCAGCAAAATATACTGTATACCGACGGTAAGTATAAAGGATCTAATGAGCATAGACAATAGGAAATAACCCCTAGGCACTAGCTAGTTATGGGTCCCAGGTACCTCGTATCTTGGTGAGAGTACAACAAAAAAATATTCATTCTCATGCACGAGCCACTAGTAGGGAACATACCCATAACCTAGTTGTATCCAATCATCATCATCATAGATTAGTTAGAGTTGTAAGCATCAATCTTGCTAAGTGAAACTGAGGTCACACCCCATGGTTTCACTAGCATACTTGTACACATCCACCCACCTAGATACCCAGGATTTCAATTTGTGCTCAAACAAGTTCAACAAGCCAATTAATATTGTTTTCACATGAAAATATCACTTACACATCACACATTTATTAAACATCCCCATGTAATTTATACACGTCACAAATTCCACTATTCATTCAAATGCATTTTGAAATCAAACTCACACAAAAATAGCCCACAACACATTGTGCATAACTTTCAAAATCCTACACATCCTTTATCAATTTTATAAAGTCCATCCAATTATGATAAACATCACATAACAACCCATTCACATGTTTCATAAAACCTTTTTTGTAAACAAAATCCATTTTTCACATCACACTCACAAAAACAGCCCACATCACATTCACACCTCTTTCACATTTCATTAAACCCATTAAACATTTTTATAAAACATTTCCAAGAGGATACACATCACATTACATACCTATTCACATTTAAAATGTTCCATTTTAAAGTATAAACAATCCAAAAATATTTTCAAATATGGTTTCACCTCTTACATAAATCATTAAACCATTCAAATCATTCATAAAACAATTTGAAAGAGTGTACCAAAGCTTTTCACATAAAACCCATTTCGAAACCGTATTTCAAGGACAAAATCACCCCTATACAAATTCAAAACAGAATTGGAAGCCCCAAAAACATTTATTAAACTACCCCCAAGTGTTATACAAACACCTCAAACAATACCACAAAATATACACATGAAAAGAACACGTTTTCAAAATCACTTTCAAGAAGTACAATAAGGTTTTACACCATAAACCCATTAAAAAACTCTTTAAGACCTATTTTCACACCAATACCCTACCAAATCAGAATTTTCATCCAAAAAAAGATTTGTTAAACCAATTTCATATGTTATTAAACACACCCAAACAATTCCCAAAGGGTTGCACATGAAAAACACCCAATTTTAAGCTAAAATGAAACTATAATAATAAATTCTTTATCAAATCCAACCTAAACAGTTTTTGCGCCACACACAGAAAATTAGGAACATGCATAATAAGTAATTAAAGCAAAATAACTCATATATAAATCATTACACATGAAATCACATGCCTTTTATGTTGAAACCCTCAAAACATGGTGTGAAACATCAACCGCACCACCGCCGCACCTCAAGGAAGATAAATCCAGACCTAGACCACAATATATGACAAACAAGACACCAAATGAAACCCTAAGTTCGAACCTCAACTTCTATACATGAGGAACTTCATGAAAGGGTGGAAGAAACCTTAAATAAGGGGAAGAAATCAAGGAAAGAAACACTTTAATCATCTTGAATCAAACGAACCAAATACACCAAAATGTTAATATCCAAGAAACCAATCCTGATATTGAGTCTCTAATGGGGATGAGAAGGTCATGCATGGACTGAATTGGGGGAAAAGAGTGTAAATTAAAATATTTATGAAATAATCAACTTACCTTCTCAAATCTGGATGATTTGAGGATCCCTAAGAAGTTCGTCCCTAAATCACGATTCTTAAGATCTCCAATGAGGGGGGGGGGGGAAATAGGCTGGCAGTGCGGCTGGGTGTAATGAGATGATGAAAAATAACTAATATTGAATAATTTATTAAATAAATAAAATTCATTTTTAAAACAGGTTATGGGCTTTCGGGCAGGCCCAATCCCTTAATTAAAAATTGAAATATACCTTGGTTATGGAATTTTAAAGGCTCAAATTTTAATTTTGGTGTTAATATATCAGGGTAGGACATTTTGGAGTTGGAATGAGTGAAAAATATTAAAAAATTAAAATTTTATAAAAGAATAAAAATTTCTTTTTAAATATTGAATTTGGCTCGCAGTTTGGACCAATTCATTAAAACTCACCTATTCTCTCTAAAACCTTTGGAAACCCCAAAAAAACAATTAATGGAAATTAAAATAAAAATACATTTAAAATAAGCTACGTATGTGACAATTTTCCCCACCATGAAAAAATTCTGCCCGAGAAATTCACAACAAGGCCAGAGAAACAACCAAACCCATCTGAGAAATGAAGAGGTACTCCCTTGCCAGGTTTCTCCCCCAATGGCCAAAACACCTCCAGTGATCCATGAAGGATGGAATAATCTCACAAACCAAACATACACCACTTTCCTGAAATAATCAAGCACATTCAGGCTTTATCCCAAATGAAAACTCCTCAAACACAATCTGAACAATACTCAATCAATTTACCCAAAAAAACAACAACATCGAACAAGGATACACATACCCTACAATAACAAAACTATTGGGAAATCTCCAATATCAATGTTCACCCAAGGAATATGTAGGTAGTTAGATATATCCAAATGATAATACCTACTTCCTATACCAGACCAAGGAAAGATCTGAGTTACTCATATGAAGAGACACAAATGTTTTCCCGATACCGAATCAAGACACTAACTGGGGAGGCCCAAATAGACTCCATAGTACAAGGGGTATACATACATTATAAATTTAAAAAATAACATGAATTATACCCATAGTGGGTCTCCCCACCACAAGAACCAACCATATTAACTGACCAGCATGGGACGACATGAAAAGACCCCAAAATTAAGGAGATGGGACGGCCGCAAGGTAAGTCTGCACAGTTTGGGAAACTGTGCTATAACTGTGTGGATCCTTATATCTGCATGGTTATTTTTTTGTTCATCGTTAGAACTAACCATGTGAAAACCCTGTCCTCAACTTGTCTAGCCAAATATCCAACCATTCTCCAAAGACTCAATGGAAACCAAAGGGGGAGGGAATAACACTATGTGATGACATGGGTACAAGACCCTCCACCTCTTTCCACTGAACGAGAACAACATAAGAAATATGATGAAACCATAGGTTTAAAATCTTCCTATATTTCATACTTAGGATAGAACGTTGTACAAGGGTTTAAATGACAATGGGGTTTCACCTAACTACGCGACGGCTTCTCTCTGGGACCTATGGCTGGAGCTCAATATATGGAAGCATCATTGGCCTCACAGTTTAGCTGTGGAAACACCTATGTGGAACTTCTTCTTTTGGTGCCATAAACAACTACACCGCATACCCCGATGGGTTCATCAAGACATAACACACTCCATAACACACTTTTCCAAAACCAGACATTTCACTAAAACAAGGGATCAGAAGATGCACACACATCGCACCTTGTTTCTTTGGGTGAGGAAAAACAGAAGGGCAGGACACATATAAACACTTTCCTATAAGATAGAGGATTTGATGTTTTTTCCAAGGGACACATACTCCCATCATAACATAGAACCTAAGAGGATTGTGTGACCTTCACCTTTACAGTCAAATGAGCACACAACATCACAACTCTTCACCGAACATGACCATTGCGATTGATAGAAACAATACATGGAATGAGAGCTTATTCCAAGTCCCTAAACAACAGGAAATTCCAAAAAGTGGACACAATAGACTCTCATGACTAAAATCCCAAAATTGGGGGTTTAACAATAACTCTTGCATCATAGAAACTATGGAGAACCCAGAGGCCCTCTTATATACCATCAAGACACTCATCCACACTAACAACCACATAACACTTCCACCTTCGATGAATCAGTAAACTTAAGAAACTAAGGTCTCTTTCAACATTCCACAAGAATTATCCCACTACAAAAGGATCCAAAAATCAACTAAATTAATGGCTGTAGACTCAATCAAAAATTATTGATAAAATATTCCTTATATAGATCAACTGGAGGATTTTCCAATGGTGAAAAAATACGGGTTGCACTTCAGTTGTGCATTAACCCTTAATGGGGGCATACCTTATCCAATGAGAGAACCCAAGGACCCAACCAAGCTGGTCCATTAGACAAAACATTCCAAAAACAAGATCCAAACACATGAAGGGAACCACCATAAAGTCATCCCAAGACATTTTTCAAAAGAGACCACTAATTATCCCTACAAAATAGCTTACCGACCAAACACGAACCCAAAACACTGCTCAAACAGGAGGGGTTCTTGGACTCAAAACATCCCAAACATCAACATTTTCAAAAACACATAATACAAACCATGCCAAACTATTCATTAAGACGTCATGTTTTTCTTTAAAACCATTTCATTGAAAGATAACGGTTTAGAAATAAGAGTATCCACCAATGGTACCCCATGGGCCTCACACATGCATGTTTTTGTGCCACACCAGGAACCCTCATCATATACGTCCCGACACTCATACATTCATGCCATCAACCATCCATCAACCCATATAACCCCATGCATGTGGTCACACATGGAAATACTAAAAGTTAAAACAACGATTCTTTCCACATTTCAAAACCAAAACGGTCAACCAACATATCCTTTTTCTCAAAACTGCTAACCCGGAGATCCAAATCCAAATTCAAATATTACTAAATTTTTCATAAAGTCACAACCATTTATAAAAGAACTCAATTTAATGTTATTTACATCAATTTCATAACATCTCATCCCAACAAAACACACTATGGTAGTTTTGAAAACTCTATTGGAAGCACTTTTTCAAAACCAACTTCAGTATAGTTTCTGCATTCAAAAGAGGTGTAAGATCACCATTTTACATTTCAAAATAATTATGAATATTCAGTTCCACTATTTCATAAATCACTTCATTCCATATTTATTTGAAAATCATTTCACAAAAACATTACACTTCTTAAAGCCATGTCACTTTAAAACCAAAGTTCCAAGATTTCAAAACTAAAGAACACAAGACAATGCTAGTGGAAACTAGTTTCAGTGCGTGACTTGGACATAAAGTTGGAGGCCATATTCTAATCACTTAACTATAACAGAGAGTGTTCTAGGGAATATTCCTAGCTCCACATGGCTTTCCAGGCCCTGTGATATTACTAAGACTATTAACCAAACTTTCTTTTCATTTACCCTAATCATTATTAGACCAAGAAAATCAAAGGAATCCAAAAGGTCCCGACTTCCCCTAGAGACTTGAATCCCGTCATGAGGTGTGGTGATCAGCCACACTACTCATTATGAAATTTTATGTCCCGAAAATTTTAACTCCATATTGTTTCGACCGTTCCCCAAATAACATGACCCAAAGAGAGCGAACCTCCTCTAATACCATTTTGTCATGAATCAAATCTGATCACCACCGAAACCGTCACCAAACCCGGCATGTGACAAGTCTTGAAGGGTGTTCCAGATCTCCACGGGAAGGAACAAGTTTCTGGTTATCATAAAATGATAATTGGGGATGATTTACCCATGTTTATAAACATAAAACAACAAATGAATCCAATAAAAAGAATCTGGGTTTTTCCAACCAAACAATGTTTTAAAAAAATTCAGAACTGAATTACAGAGTCTAAAACAACTCACCAGGCCTATAAAAAAGGCACCAAACCAAAATAACATCCCAAGAACCTCAACATGGCATGATGCATCGCCCTCAAGCCATCTCCTCAACAACACATCATGAATGACTGGTGAAAACCAGAACTGCTGGCACAAAAGTTGTACACAATCATGTGACAACATAAATAACCAAGTCTACTTAAACCTAAGTGTGTATGTAGGGTGTGATCCAATTCCTAGTAGGATACCACCACTAAGAGATTCCATGTGATAAAAATTCAAAGATGAAAATAATGCAAGTTTTCAAAAACATGTAATTTCTAGTTACAATTTCTAAAAGATGCAACTTAAAAAAAATGTTTTCAAGTGGGCTAATTTAAAGAATCAACACGTTAAAAATAAATTAAAAAGATACTGAATTTTTCTAGCCAAATATACTCTATGCCGATGGTAATTATAAAGGATCTAATGCACACAAAACATAAGAAATATCCCCTAGGAACTAGCTAGTTGTGGGTCCTAGGTACCTCGTATCTCAGTGAGAGTAACCACAAAAAAATATTCATTCTCGCGCA
Organism: Viscum album; assembly: GCA_963277665.1. NCBI lineage: Eukaryota > Viridiplantae > Streptophyta > Magnoliopsida > Santalales > Viscaceae > Viscum > Viscum album. The sequence goes on from OY728127.1 coordinate 1,575,884,411, forward strand.
TGAGCCACTATTAGGGAACATATCCATAACCTAGTGGTCTCCAATAATCATTATCATAGTTTAGTTTGAGTTGTAAGCATCAATCATGCTTAGTGAAACTGAGGTCACACCACACAGATTCACTAGCATACTAGTACACGTCCACCCACCTAGATACCCGGGTTTTCCCTTTGTGCTCAGACAAGTTCAACAAGCCAAGAAATATTGTTTTCACATGAAAATTTCACTTACACATCACACATTAATTAAACAGCCTCATGTACATTACACAAGTCACAAATTCCACTTTTCATTAAAAGGCATTTTGAATTCAAACTCACACCAAAATTGCCCATAACACATTTTTCATAACTTTCACAATCCAACACATCCATTAAAAATTTTATAAAGTCCCTCTAAATATGATAAACATCCCATAACAACCATATCACATGTTTCATACAACCCTTTTCATAAACAAAATCCATTTTTCACATCGCACTCACACAAATGGCCCACATCATGTTCACAACTCTTTCACATTTCATTAAACCCATTAAACAATTTTATAAAACATTTCCCAGAGGATACACATCACATGACCGAACTATTCACATATAAAATGGTCCATTTGAAAGTATAAACAATCCAAAACAATTTTCCAATATGGTTTCACCACTTACATAAATCATTAAACCATTCAAAACATTCATAAAAGAATTCTAAAGAGTGTACCAAATCTTTTCTCATAAAACCCATTTTGAAACCATATTTCAAGGACAAAAGCACACCAATACAAATTCAGAACAGAATTGGCAGCCCCAAAAACATTTATTAAACTACCCCTATGTGTTATAAAAACACCTCAAACAATACCAAAAATAACCACATGAAAATAACACGTCTTCAAAATGACATTCAAGAAGTAGAAAAATGTTTTACACCTTAATCCCATTAAAAACATATTTAAGACCTATTGGAACACCAACACCCTACCAAATCATAATTTTAACCCCAAACATGATTAATTAATCCGATTTCATATGTTATAAAACACACCCAAACAATACCTAATGGGCTGTACAGGAAAAACACCCAATTTTAAGCTAAAATGAAACTATAAAAATAAATGCTATACCAAATCCAACATAAATATTTTCTGCACCACAGACAACATATTAGGTACATGCATAATAATTAATTCAAAAAAACTAAATCATCTAGAAATGATTACACATGGAATCACCTACCATTTATGTTGAAACCCTCAAAACATGGTGTGAAACATCAACCGCACCATTGCCGCACCTCAAAGAAGATGAATCCAGACCTAGACCACAATAGTTGACCAAAAAGTCACAAAATAAAACCCTAGGTTTTAACCTCAACTTCTGGACAATAGGAACTTCATGAAAGGGTGAATGAAACTCTGAGGAAGGGGAAGAAATCAAGGAAAGAAACACTTCATTGAAACATCTTGAATCAATCGAACCAAATACACCAAAATTTGAATTTCCAAGCAACCAAACCTGATATGGAGTCTCTAAGGGGGATGATAATGTCATTTGGGGACTGGAATGGGGGCATATGGGTAAAAATTAAAAGATTTATGAAAGAATCAACATACCTTATCAAATCTGGACTATTTGAGGAACTCTAAGAAGTTTGTCACTAAATCACGATTCTTAAGAGCTCCAAAGTGGGGGGAAAGTGGCTGGGGACGCATCTGCGTGTAATGGTCTAGTGTGAGACTTTGAATCACCAAAAAATACTTAATATTGAATAAGTTATTAAATAAATAAAATTCATTTTTAAAACCGGATATGGGCTTCCGGGCAGGCCCAATCCCTTAAATAAAAACCACAATAAACCTTGGTTATGGATTTCAAAAGGCTCCAAATTTTAATTATGGTGTTAATATATAAGGGAAGGACATTTAGGAATGGAATGAGTGAAAAATATTAAAAATTGAAAAAGTTCTAAAAGAAACAAAACTTATTTTTAAATTTGGAATTGGGCTAATAGTTTTGCCCTATTCATGAAAACTCACCTATTCTCCCTAAAACCTTTGGAAACCCCCAAAACAAAGCATTAATGGAAATTAAAATAAAAAAAATTTAAAATAAGCTATGTATGTGACAATAATTCCGGAAGTGGTTATATGTTATCAAATAAAATCATCTCATTTAAAATTTTAAGGGTCTTATAGTTAGAATCACTAGGATTCTACTATGACCAAGCCAAATCTGAGATTGAGGAACTAAATAATGATTGAAACCATTTATAGGAGAAGTTAAAGCTCATTAAGATCTCCCGATAATAAATTTATATCATCCACCCAAATAAAATATCACCATTGTACACATTGTCCTTCGGGAAATCAATAGTGCAATACAGGGCTATATATCAGGAGTGTAACAGTATGAATATTTTAATTTTTAATATAATAATGATTATATTTTTCATTTATTTTTAATTTATAATTATTATATCAAATGTTTGGTAAAAATTAAATTTCTATGTGATGAAACAAAAATTATGATTTTGGGAAATATATAGTTTCATTCAATAAACTAATTTTGATGAATTTAGGAATTTTGAAACTATACATTTTAAGAAAATATAATCCCAAAAATATATTAAATATAATTGACAATATAATTAGTGGTGTGAAATTAAATTTTTTATGAGGTTTAGAAAATTGTTATTGTCAATGAAAATCATGTATTTTTAAATGAATTGGATCTATTATTTAAAAAATAATATTCAACTTTTAATGTAATAATATTTATAAAATAGATATTATTTTTTATATCAAAACATAAAAATTATGAAATTGTAGATTTTTCATATTTTTTCTAAAGTATCATTTTCATTATAAATTAAATACGTTATAAATATTCGATATGTATTATAACATCATAGAATTAAAAACGTTATATATTAAACTCTATAAATAGTACCACAACCAAAGCCCTGCATACCATTAAAATAATGTGTTTTGAGGTTATTAAATTAAATTTATAAATCCTTAAATGATCCTCCAAATCCAATATTTTATTTCAAAGTTTTAAAATTATTAAATTGTAACCAAGATGAAATTACACATCACCATGTGTATTATTTTAATCATTTAGGTTATTATGCTTATTAATCCATGTGATATACTACTATTTTTTTAAATCATGGGTAGAAAAAAAAGGACAATTTTGGTTTGGTCAATTATTTTATATATTCCAAAACATAATTAATAAATAAATCCTATTTATTTCTCTATAAATACCACTAATTCCCATTTCTCTCTATTATAAAACCATAATGAATTTTTTTTGATAATATTACCACCCAAAGAGTCCCTATAAGGTTTATTTATCTATTTAAGGTTTAAACCTCACGTTTTATTAAGCAACCCTTCAGGGTAATCTAATTTTACACTTCCTATTTTTTTGTTCATGTAATTATTTTATTGTATATTATCAAAATTATGGGATAAAATATTTTAAAACCCTAATTTATTATCCCATCACATAAAAACTACTAATTTTTAAAATGGACACCTCTATTGCCTCACATTATGCAATTCCCTTAATCCACATTTATACTATAATGTTATTGAATTTATTTATGGAAGTTATCTCTTTCACAATAATTTTTTTGATAATATGATTACCAAAACCATTTACATATCCTTGTGTAATCACCAAGGTATAAGTATAATTTATTTATTTGGTGATTTAAATAAGAAACCCAAAACATTTTTGTGGGTTAACGGGATTTAATGTTCAATTCCTTCATTAAAAAATATAGACAATTTTTTTATTTTATTATCATTTTTTAATTTCATTATGGTGTTAGATGAAATTATTTGTTCTTATTAATGTGGCTCATAGAAAATAATACACATTATGTTTGTTAAATGATATTAAACGAATAAATTATGAAAATAATTAATCTCAAAAGACTAGTAGTTTTACTATAACATGGAGAATAATGTTTTTAATTACAAGATATGACACCATGTTGACGAATTTTTTTATTATGCATTTAAATATCCCATTTTTGTGATGTAGCAACATTTTTTTGTTATGATTCTTGATTTTTAATTTATTATTTTTCCCATGTTCTTATAATAATTTAATTTTTATGTTCCTCATGGTCAAATACTATATCTCTCCAATAATTTTCACCTTATTAGGATTTATTCTCAACACATTATTTTGGTTTATGTCCCAACGATATAAGGAAATATAAATGTAAAATAATATGAACCTATAATGATTCCATCCACATTATTTTGAGTAATGTTTCTTTTTTTGTATTCTGTTTTTATTTTCCACGATAGTAATACATAAAAGGTCCAAAGTATTTTTAAATTCTTTACTATATAAGGACTGTATTTTCTATTAAAAAATGATTTCATATTAACATTAAAATGTATGTTCAGTTAGATGTGGAAATTTAGACTAAGAAACACATGAATGAGCCATAGGGATAAGTGTATATATATATATATATGAGTATATCATCAATTATTTTATGGAAGAAAGTGACTTGATTCGATGAAATTTAATCCATTTATGGATACTCCGATTGGATGTGGCTATAGAACCATTGTTCCATATTGAAATATCCATGAAACGGAAGTATTGAGTTGGAATTTATTGTTACCTAATGCATGGAAATATTCCTTATTTCAAGCTTGTTTGACACTCCTGGGAGAATTTATTGGCTAATCACATGATATTTACGAACCACTATAATGGATACATTGAAAATGTAATTTTTATTAGATAATATTAAATAATAATGTCTTTTACCATGTTTTAATTGTAATAAAATATCCTTTCGAAATGAATGATTTATCAATGTAACAAAATTATAACATCATGATTATTCTTTTAGAAAAAAGGAATTAAATTGGATGAATCGTGTGAATGTTGAGTGAAACAGATGATGAACTGAATGCTTTAATAATGTGGCGATGATTTTATAGAAAAATTCAGGAGTATGATGATTCAATTATATATATAATATATAATAACACAATTCATATTTAGAGGCCAGATTCACCTCAAATATAATTACATATAGTTGATTCCTTAATTTTTTAATGGCCACCATACATTACTCGGTCTATTGTTCCCTGAATTTCTGAAAAAAAATCATCTATAAAGTTGTTATTTTTTATACTCCATCGTTTCGATCTGTAGAATGTAACTTCGGTAATATACTAATTTGATGGAGAAAATGATCAATGGAAGACACTAATTGTAAAAATGAATCCTTGTGAAGAGATTAATAGATGGGAATGGGTAGAGTCCAGGAGAATATATTTATAATAAATGTTCCTAGTTCAATGAAATGAAAAAAAAGGAATTATTGGAGCTAAAGGAGAGGGAAAATTAATTAGAGGGATCCTAAGAAATATACATTAAAATACATTCTTATTAACCACCTTTATTTTCCTTCATTCCTGATTATATATTTGACACTTTCATTTTGAGAATGTATAATATTGATATTATAAATGTTTTGAGGATATTTGGGGGAGTTTTGTGAAGGGTTAAATGGAGTTAGGAAAAACACATTAGTTATATAAGGATAATTAGGAGATGATATTATTGATGGAGTATATGTAGAGGAATTGTGATTATAAATGAGAATTGAAGGAACTAATATTTCATATGTGAAAAAATATGGGATGAAAAATTCATGGAAATATATTCATGGATGTTTAATGTGTTACAAGTGTGAAATATATGGACATATATCTTGGACATATTGTAGATAGGTGAAGCCTCAAAATATAAATAAAAATTAAAAATGGAAGATAGTGCAAGGAAACAATGATGTTTGATGCTTCATGTGTAAAAGTCATGGGAACAATGAAAAAAAATGAACATATCAGAAGATAATGGATAAAACCACCATCAACATCAGAATGTACCAAAAGAGTAAGGTTAGGATTTTGAAATCATAATGGTTGAAGTGATTTCTTCAATGGATGGGGTGTCTAGTGAACTCATTATGCTCCAAAATCTATAAATTACATTATTTGACATGGTTTCAACATATTCCATTATTTGTAAAATGTTTCCAAATAATTTATAATCAATCCAAGAAATAAAATATGATGATCTATCAGTTATGACTCCCAGATGGATTATCCAAGCATCATAGGTTTATATAAACACTTTCATTAACATAACTGAGTATAATATCATCAAAAAACTATTTTCCATTCTTATGGTCTAATTTTAGACTATAATTGGGTTTAAATAGATCTCAATGTATAATGAGAAGATCTAATATAAAAAATTGAATATTTTTTGGCATTTAATTGAAAAAATATTCTCAATTTCAAATAAGTGATATCCTAGAATAATCATTTTCCTGAAGCACCTCATATAAAATTCCTTATGGAGATAATAGGTGAAGTGTGAGGAGAAAATTAAAGCATATAGATAGAAAAGTTTCCCATCATTGTAGAATACATTGATGTTTTTTCTTGATAATTACCTTGAACATCCCTTGAAATAATGGTACATTTCTCAATTGAACTCTAACATGTATCCATGAAAATATCGAAGTCCCTGTATAGAATGGAATATGTGGAGATAGTGGAATTAAATTTGAATCTACATGATAAATAATAAAAATGTTTTTTATAGAATTTGTGTCTTCTTATCGAGTAACTATTATACTTGTAAATAACACGGATGGATAAATTTAGTTATGCGTTGACTATAGTGAACTTAATGGGGGTCACAATGATAAAAAAATATGATCTTTTAAGGATTAATGATGTATTCGACCATCTTTAGTGTGATAAAGTATTTCTTATTATTTATCATAGATATAGGTATGATCAATTATTGGAGAGGAAATAATATATCATAAGGACGAATTTTGAACCAGATATAAAATTTTTGATATTTTAGTTCTACCATTCATCCTAACTAATGCCCCTATAATATTTATGGATTTAACAAATGTAATACATAAGGACTATCTTTATATGTTTTTGGAAGTATTAATTTATGAAACTATAATATATTCCAAAATTCATGAAGAACATGGGGATCATCTAGGGGTTATATTAAAAACTCTAAGGAAGTATATTTTTTTGTTAATTTCTATAAATGTTCTTTTTGATTATAATAAGATTCATTATTAGGGAACAATGTGACATGTGTATGAAAATCAATTGATACTTCCAAGGCAATGACTATGAAAAAGTAGACACATCATTGATCTATAACATATATTCATTGTTTCCTTAGTCTGGAAAGATACTACATAATTTATGTGAAATAACTTTTCAGGGTTTTCAAATCGACTAACAAATTTATAAAGAAAGGGAGTTCATTTTATCTAGACAAAGGGGTGTGAGGGAAGGTTAAATAATCAAATAAATAGGTTGGTTAGTAAACCAATCCTATCATTACACTATAATAGATAAGGATTTTTCATTTATAGTGAGGTGTCCTTACATTAAATTAAATTTTTACTCATGAAAAATAAAAAATTTATTTCATATGCATTATTATGGTTAATGGACTATATGAAGAATTATGATACTCAATACCTAGAACTAGGTTTTTATTTCATCTTTTACATGAAGATACAGAGATAACATATGAAATGAAAATCTAATATATATGTATAAACACTCACATACCCCCATAGTTTGAATTATATATTAACATAAAAGGATCTCAACATGCATCAATGATGACAGTTAGAGTTTTTCATTGATTATGATTACTCTATTCACTACCTTCCTAGAATGGAGAATAAAGTTGATGATTATTTTAGTAGAGAAAAACCTTATACTCTATCTATAATTTTTATTGACAAAAACCTATCTTATTGGATACAAAGAGAATTGATCTATAAATCAAAATGATCTCCAATACATCTTATATTTCTAAACTTTTTTCCAAATCATCTATCTAAGATAAGTTCAATGAGGCATAATTGAATGATGTGGTCTTCAAAAGAATGTTAATTCGGTAAAGGAGGATAATATTCAAAAATTACATTTCGATTAAGATTGTGTATTTTTTATTGGAACTAGAATTTTGGCACATTCATACAAGGTTATAGATATTTGATCTATTGGATAATAAAATTAGAACTTGTTATTACACCCATCATATGAAAACTAACATGTAATGTCATATTTTAGATAACATATGGTGGGAAATAATAAAGGGGGAGATCATTTAATATACATAATTTTTTTTGGTATAACTGTATATTAAAGAAGAGAAAATGTTTTTAACTTCGGGATTCAAAACATTAACATATCTATATAGAAATGGGATAACATAACCATGGATGTTATAACAAATATCCCAAATACAACTATATTAATCAATGTGATATGGGTTATAAAATATCAATTTACATAGACATACCACTACATCGCAAATGTGGAGTATTTTTCTCTTTAAAAACGTTCAATGATTAATGGTATGGATTTATGGATGATACATGGAGTGATAGTTTCAATAATGACTGATCGATAACCATGGTTCACATATAAATTGTATATAAGCCTTAAAAATGATCTGAATACTAAATTCAATTTCAATACAGCCGAGCACCCACAAACATATTTCCATTCATAAAGGAACTTTAATTCACATGAAGAAATTCTAATATATTATTAAATGTAATTTAACAGTGCATGGGATCAATATTTAAATTTATTTAGATCTCTAACACTAGTATATTACAATTGAGTATTCATACTGATCCTAATAAAACACTATATAGGAAAAATTACTCAACTCCTAATGAATGGGATGGCTTTATTTAAATGAATATAAATATAACTAATATAATAAAGATGACATAAAAGGTTATTAACATCCAAAAAATATAAATGCTACTCTGTGTCAGTAGAAGAGCTATATCAAAATCTGCATAAAGGTCATGGAGTGTGATGTTGGTGAAAATCATTCCTTTTATTTCACCATGAAATAAATTTATATAGTGTTTAAATACAGGAATGACATTCCCTATGAATAGTGATTCCTTTGAGACCCTTGATTTCCTAGAGGTAATGTCCTATAATGTAGAACATCTGCAAATAATTGATCATTTTCTGGATTTATTTCATGTATCACCCCTGATGATGTACATAACTAATCCCTCGCATGTATTGATTCCAAATGGAGTACATTTGAAAAATGATTTTTCTTACATGAAGTGTCCGATTATTATTGTGTATAGTAGAAACTACATTATATGATATAGAAAAACATTCATTTCCAATGTGTTGTAGTGTAACCACATGTCTAAGAATGAAACATAGTAAACAATAGAGGTGATGAAACAAATCTAACCTAATCTATTTTTGTGTAGGAAAAATATTATGGTGAATTTATTAAATGGTGACTAATGGGAAAAAAAATTTATAAATAAAATACAATTTTCATGGAATAAATTCATTCGTACCTAATTTATTTATAGAAAACATTTGTGAAACATTGATTATTTTGTATCGACAAATATAATATCATATTGAATTTAAAAGACAATTAAACATCATAATTGTTCATAATATAGATGTTATATAGTGATTGTTGTATTAGTATATATGGATGGTTATGGTAAATATACTTATAATAGTAGAAAGGTGTGAATTTCCCTACTAGAAGAATCATAAAATATGATGCCAATTTTTTTGAGCATCTGAGAGATATTATCACTGAAATTTTTCCCTTACCAAGGAGACGATTAGATTAGACAAATAAAACAAGATTGAAACTATTTATGGGAGAATATCATGTTCATATAAATCACAACCCAAACCAAATTTTCTAAACCACACCCATGAAGATCTAATTATTAAAAATCATACCCATTGGTCATTAAATGGTGAATAAAGTTCTTCATTTATAGACCTTAAAAAATGGTTATTTTTATTTGTAATAAAGCAATCACTATATTTTTATTTTAATATTAATTAGTAATTATTAAATAATATTTTGATTAACAATTATAAGTTTATGTGTCGTAATATAAATTGTATTTTTATAAAGTATATTGTTTTAATCCATAAATAATATTTAATTAAATTAATAATTTTTTACAATAAATATATGTTCATACATTGTTATTATTAATTAATATTAAATATATTTGTTAAAATATTTTTAAGAAACACAAATGAAACTTTTACTAGGGATAGAAAATAACTATTTGCAATGAAAACCCAGTATCTTTTTTTAGGTGTGGGCTTAGATTGAAAAGTGAAAATTCTCATATTTATTGAAATAAAAATTAAAATATATATAATTTTTTAAATAAACATCCTTAAATAATCCAATAGTAAATTCATTATAATTTTATGATATAGTTTAATTTTTTGGTAAAAATTAAACATGGTGTAAATATAAGGTATGTATTATGATATCACAAATTCCAAAAAGTGACATAATAAATAATATTAATAGAATCCAATAACAACATAATGCCTCACCTTTAAAAAATGTGCTTTTTATTTGAGTAATATTTTAAACCCTCAATGAATCATTTAAATAATTTATTTTGATTTAATATTTGAATATAAATTCTTTATTAACATGTAATATGAAAAAAATCACAGGGTTATTATATTAAGGAGGTTTATTCATGTTTAAATTAAATAATTTAATTATATCCTCTTTTTTAGAAATAATAGGAATAAAACATGTGATGGTTTCTGGATTTGATTAATTTTTAATATAAGGTCCTTACATTAATTAATAAATCATTCCCCTATCCAGTCACATTCCTCTCCACTAAAAATTCATAATCCCTTAATTTCGAGACATTTTCCCTCACGTTGGTTCCCTCCATGGCGTCATTATTCTCTCAAAGATCCATCATCTTGTTATAAAAAGAAACTTTTCAATCTAAGAGAATTCTCCACTCCCCCTTTTTTGTTCAAGTACATATTTTATTGAGTGTATTATAAATGATTGGTTACAATATATTGATACCCTATTTTATTATATCATTAAATACAATATTTTTCTTTATAAATGGTATATCTTTATTACCTAACACTATTCCATTCAATTAATCAGATTTTATATCGTTATTGTCCATAAATCATGTCATAAATTTCTTAAATTCACATCAAAATTATATTTTGAATACCCAAAACATTTAAATGTCAATGGGTTATTTGGCTATATGTTGTTATAACTTATTTATTTTGAAAATTTTATTTAATAATCCCTCATTAACATTAAATGGGTCAAAAATTATTTAATGCTCAAGTATATAAGAAATTATGTAGAAAATATTTTTATATCAAACCTATTTTATACACTAATTGGATTTTTTGTGAAATGAATTATTTTTAATGATGTGGAAAATATGGATTAATATATATTAGTGTTTTAATTTTATATATAACCAATTCATTGGAAAAATAATTAATCACAATATATGAAATGTTTTATGATACCATGGTGAATAACCTTTGTAATTATGATTTACAACACATTTGTGATAATCTTCGGTGACTTTATTATGTATGTATCATTTTTATAATGTTGAAAATTTTAAATTTTATGAGTCATAATATATATTTTATTATATAGAAGACATTATTTTGATAAATTCTTATTTATATGAGTAATGATCACATAAAATATATCTTCCTTTTTTATTTACTTTTTGACATTATGCTAACCCCTCTATTTGGATGTATATAACGACCAAGGTAATTATAGAATTATAAATTTTCATATCTATTAATATTATTAAATAAAATATTAATTTATGTTAAAGAAGATTATTTTTTTACATCTTACTCAACAAGAAACAATAGGTTTCTTTAAAATCGTATGTTTCATACAACTTTATGTTATACTAGAAAATATTATAATAGTATTATTATTTTAAATTGTTGTTAACACATAGCCATTGTATTGCTATGAATGAAAATAAATAACTAAATTATGAATTTAATTTTTTTTAAAATTTCTTTAAATTTATCGAATAAATTTTAGAGGATTTCACAAGATTGATTCCGATTTTAAGAATGAAATACTCTAATATTAATTAAAAGGTCAATTTATGGCCTTTTGACAGAGAACCCTTATTAAATCTAGTTATTTTAAATTTTATATATTCCATTTGAAAAAAATAAACTTTTTATTTCTAATTGGTACATCATATTTAAATTTTGGTAAATTTTTGAATTTTTTTTTGATAAAGTTCTTTTTTAATAAGTAGTGAAAATACTTTATTTTAAGTCCAAACTGACATTTCATTTAATTTATTTATATTATTAGATTTTACTCATAAATTCAGTTAATGTGTAATTATATTACAGTTTTATCATTTAATTACATTTTGGTCAATAGAAGTTATTTCACTTTGATATTTGACATAAACCCCTGTCAATATTTTTGTAGTTTTTACTTCGTAAAAACACACTTATTGTTTTAACCACATGAATTAATTTTACATTAATATCCACAACTTCTGTGTTTTGAATTTGGAAAAATGGATACCACAATATTAATTAGGATGTCCAAATTGTGTAAATAGGTACCTTTGGTTTTTAATCATTAGAAATAGTTACCTGAGAGAATATTTTATTAACCATGGTTAAAGGATAAATATGGTAAATAAGCATAAAAATATTATAATAATAATATTAAATTACCCAAAAACACGTCCTAAACCAATTGGATGAGATATTTTCGTCCATGATCATAATTGGGTCCATTTTAGGACCCCATGAAGCCAGTTGTGTGGGAAAATGACATTTAAGTACTTTTAATTTATTGTCAAGGAAAATATAACCTAAACATGAATGTTTTACTAAAAAAGTTTTATAGTTAGTTATATAAGTGATATCATTGAATATAAATAGTCATTAAAAATTTAAAATAATATTTCCTACATCATGGTATTTTATTTATAATTTTTAGTCATCATATAAATAAATGTATTTATAACACAGTGGTGATGTGGTGATTACCTTATTAATGAAAGATTCAAATAAATGAGATTATAATTATTTAAATAAATCTATTTTAAAAAATTACATTCCAACCAATACTTTCAGGGATAAGTGTTTCTTTTTATCTTTTGATTAATTAATTTTGTTATAAACAGTAATGTTTTTATGGATTCTTTTAAAATTCATTATAACAATACTATATAAATTGACCGAAATCAGTTTTTAAAACAATTAGTATTTTATTAAATGTTATAATAGTCTTAAAAATGTTAGATTCGACCAATTGAATTATATAAGGTTGAAAATATAATTATCGAACCACATGAGGTTGTATTAGAATTTTAGGGTAACTATATTAAACATATAGTATGATTATACAAGAAGACATTGTAAGAGTCAAATAAGATAACTATGGGTTAAATCAAAATTATAAGATTACATTTGAATCCAAAACTTGTCTAAAAAATATTGGATGTGTTTATTTAAAACAATCCTCACATTAAATTAGATTTAAATTAATTTGGGACCTTTTCAAATCAAAATTCATTTTATAAAAAAATTATTTTTCAAGAGATTTCTAAAGTACCCATCCCCCCTCTTATAAAAGGGCATCACCTCTAACCCTTACTCACACCTCTAAAAACCCATTAGAACAACCCACCACTTTCCAAGTCATCTCCCAACATCACACTATTACTCCTATAAGACATACCTTTGGAATAAGTCAATTCAAGAATTCCTTTTAGCTTAAATGAAATGGAGTTACCTGATTTGAGATAATGTATTCTCTCAAGTTCCATTCATTTATTTTCCTTTCTCAAACCCCCTAAACTCTAATTATTAAATTATTTTATAACAACACTAGTATCTTCAAGAGACAAGGTTTTTTTATTATATGTATTCAACCAACACTCACACACACCTCCACTTAATGGATTATGAATATACAATTTCTGTGGATGACGAACTACTGACTCACGAAACGATGATTGCTAAATTATATCCTACCACCTCTATGGTGGAAATTATGATTGTACTGAATTTTTATATGATGTATATGTTATTATTATATAGTTTTATTTACATAATTATTTTATTCTTTCCATAATGTATATATACGATAATTTCTTTTGAGAATGTGTGGACTACCGCCCACTCAAAGGGAGATGAGTCATTCATGCCATTCATGGAACGTATAAAGGATTTTATTAATGAACATATGTATTGTATATATGATATTATATTATACTCTAATTATTATGAACCAATGGATCATTTATTTTTGATTATATAAAAAATGAAAAAAATAAATGAAATTAGTGTTAATGTGTACATATGACATATCGTCTCCATGAACAGTGCATTTCATTTATTATATCCAAATGTTATGGAATATTATAAATAAATATATATTATATATATATGATATTTAAATCATGAATATCATTATATATATAATGTAATTTTTACCTCATAGACAAATTTTAGTTATAACATGTTAATTTTTTACTCAATTACAGAATATCGACAAAACAACCGATATTAACATAAATAATTAAGTAATTTTTATAACATTAAAATAAATGATATAAATGGAAAAATAAACATAAAAAGGTCATTATTGAAGAATAAAATAACTTAAATTTATTATTTAGTAAGAATAAAAAACATACGTGATAAATCAGATGTAAAGTAAGGGAACCATTCCCACTCCTCTTCTAGTCGAAGGCTTAGTTTATGTTATGTCCTTAAATATAAATTTCAAAATGTTGGGATATGTTCTTATATACCCTTAATTTTTTAAATTTTATTTCCATGAGATGGGATACCCTTTTATGTCCCTTCAACTCCGTTTCTAAATTTTTTCAGATGTCGTTAGGGTATCAAATTTTCATAAAGGAACATCTTAACCCAATTTCCATTCTTTAGGTAAATATTATACTTTTAATTATATCATGATATGATTATATAAGAAATAAATTTTGGCATACTATATTTTATTTATACATTAATTTTGTGTACCTATAGAAAATACACATAATCGAAATATTTTATTTACAAAATGATCAATAAAAGGGACATTGTCTCAATCTTCTTTCAATGTGGAATATTTTGATTTATACGCATCATTATTTTATACAGTGTATAAACCCCTTTTACATTTAATTTAATTCAAAAATATTCTTTTTATATATGTATCATCTAACTAAATGACAAAAGGAATGTTTCTAATAAACACATGCTTTGACAATGAATTTTTTGTCTCCCCGAGTATTATATGATATTTGGATTCCTTTACAATCCGTATTTTTTTAAAGGAAAATAAATACCATATACCATTTTATGTATTTTGTTCATGAAAACGGTTTTAATAATGGATTGATTATATCAATATCTTGAAATGATATCTTATGATCGTAATGTGAAAATGTTATCTTTCCATTATGTGTTATTATTCTGTTATGGATCTTGGGAATTTTTTATGTATATAGGTGGTTTTTTATAAAACTAGGGTGGGTTATCCCAAGATAGCTCTCCAATTCATTGTCTAAAGTAATGGAGGTAAATGTTAAAATTTCTCCTAAGATATTTTGGTAATATATTGTGATGGGTATTCCAAACATAACTAACTATGCAGTTATGAAATCTAAAATGTAAGAATGTTATAGATTCCAAAAGTTAACTTAATGATTTATTATTTTTGTGTATTATTCATAAATATTATGACTTCTTGTGTTATGTTAAGGAGATTATATTATATTAGTGAAAAGAATTATTTAATTGATTTGTATGAATTAATGGACTAATGTATTCTTTATATATTTTATAACCGTTAATTAGCGTTTTATGCTCATCCCAATTTTTTTGAAATTTTTTTCAAAGGATATAAGGAAGGGTATGAGAAAGGATGAATTCATGAAGATTTATATAATGAAAAGAATTATATTTTTATTTTAAGGATTTTTATTGTAGTGAAAAAATTTGTTTTAGTAGAAGTGTCTACTTTGTAATATTTGAGATATAATGAAATATTTATGGCCTAATTCCCTAAAAATATAAACATAAAAATTCCCAAAATGTGAATTCTTGTTTTAACTCATTATTAGGTAAAATATTTAAGGATGGGGCCTTATAGTTTGTATCAGCGGTCGTTTTAGATAACTTTAGAGGTTAGGGTGTTATTTAAGAAGATGTGACATAACCATAATTATTAGTTTATTAGAAAGTGTCACAGTTATTTTAGATAAATTAAATGATTTTATAATAAAATCAGTAAGTATATCATAGAGATTACCCTCCTCGTAAGATATTATATGATGATTTTACTTATATAATTACATTGGAATTTTTTGTTTTAATAAATGGATGAATATAACAGGCATGAAAGTAACAATGGATGTGAAGGAAAATGTGGTGGTTTTCTGAATGAGAAACTGAATAAAATATGAGCTATAACGAGAACTCTTTTTTTATTCTCAACCAAATATCTGGAGTCATGGTTGACCACCTGAACCTTGGTGATTTTTAGAAGGCATCTTATATGTGAGAAAAAAATACCAATGAATGTTCAGGTAATAATCATAAAGGTATGTATATTCAAAAACCTATGTGTCATGGATGTGGAAGGAAACACCTATGAATATTCTTCAACGGGGCTGGAAGATGTTTCAAATATACTAATGAAGCTCAAAGAGTGAAAACCTAGCTAGGAAAAAGGAAGAATTTAGTTGACTCCTAGAAAGGGAATGATGTTCTTTTCAAAGGATCAATTGAATGTTTTAAATGTGGAGTGCATGGTCATTATACAAATAGATGTTCTATGAAGAAGGTTCAGGAATGAGATCAACCGGATCATACAAGTGTACGTTATCAATTCCTAATGCCAATCTAACTTAAAATGAGGTAACTGAAAATGACATATGAATGGTATGGATTATTTTTTAGCTCATGTTTTTTAATTACTGAGATCATAGGACATTGTGAATGATTTTGTTTTTAGTAAATAAGTATAAAATAATACGATGTAAAAACATGGATAAAGGATCAAGAATAATGTTTTATGATTGAGATGTCTACATTTTACAAATTAAAGAGTTATATTGGATCTCTGGACGATGATATATTAAAATGTATTAATGATAGGGTTACTTTAGAACAGTCTTAATAGTTTGTGTATCCCTAATGTTTTATATGTGAAAATGTTATTCCAAGAATAATTATATTTTCTTTTGTGGAAATAGTTATAAAGTACCATTTGGGTTTATATGATCCCCGAATTTGAGGCAATTACATGTTATTATTTTTTGGGATGAAAATGCGAGGTATGAGATAAAACATTTGGTTAAAATATGTTATGGTCATTTTTGAGGAATTTATCTCATTTTTTGGAATGTTATAAAATTATATATTATTTTAATAGTGTTCATGTTGACGGTGTGACAACCATTCACATCAGAAAAAACTATTGTAATTGAACCCACAACCAAAGTGTGATTGGGATTTTTCACCTACCACTAGACTATATGAATTACCTGGATAGTATGACTTATTATTTTTTAGTAAAATGATTTTATAGATATATAATAAGACGATTCTGGGAACTTATTATTTATCAAATGTATATCCATAGAGAAGGAAAATAATTTGGTGATTTTGTGATAAATCTTATTTTGGAAGACATTCTCTCTTTTGGGAAAACTATATACTTATGGAAAATAGAATACTATGGAATCCCATCTGTGGAGTAATGGTGGGAATTTTATTTTGGACGAATCTATGTTTTTATTATGGATATTTATTAAAATAGGTAATTTATGTAAATGATTATCCTAACATAGATAATATATGTTTATATTAATTACACTTCAGTATGATACTTTTAGAGGAGTCAGTGTTATTTTGAGATAAATGTTAATATTTAATATGGAAGACTATGTGATTAAATAATTCAATGTTTTGTGTTTCAATATTAGTTAGAATTAATTGTAATAATTTTAAGGAAAGTTATTTATTGAATAGTATTTGTTGAAGTTTGGGTTTTTGTTGAATTGTAGGGGTTAAGAGTAGTATTTATTTTTATAATGTATTATCCTTTTTTGGGATTATCTTCTCTCGTACTAACCATTTTTTTGGATAATGTATAAATATAGGGGGAATATATAGTTAATTTTTTTGGATTATGTGGTTGTCTAGAAGATGGTTCTAGCACTTGAGATGTGAAAAAGTCATCTTGAATACTCATATTTTGGAGAAAATATGAGTTTCTGGTAGAAATTTGATTATAGAATTAAACACAACATTTCAAGTAAGTATATTTCCTTGTGATTTTAGTCTAGTTAGTAATTAAATTCTTTAACTTTATGAAATAAATTTTGAAGAAAAAATGTTATATTATTTCTTTTATCATCATACTTTTACCCAACCACAAATTTATGTTATTGTGGTGGTTAACATTTTGCGATAAAGTTCTCTATCACTCTATTTTAATCTATGAGAGTTAGTTTCTCTTCCATATCCATGTTTTCCTAAATGGAATCCTAGTATGTGTTTTTATGGTTTAACTTTGTATATTATTTATTTATTTTAATGTGATAGTTATATTGTATATTTTTCTAATTTGGGAGTTTTAATGAAATTTCCAAGCCTAATTTTAAAATTGCAATGACGAAGTTTCCAAAAGGGGGGAAGGATGTAATGGCCTGGGTATTTATAGCATTATACATTTTCATATTTATTAATATTAATGAATATAATATTAATTTTAATTTAAATAAGACACATTTTTCGATAGTGTACTCAACACGAAACAACAAGTTTCCTTGAAATCATATGTTGCACACAACATTGAGTTATACCGAAAAATAAAATAATAATAATATCATTTTAAATAACAGTTAACTCATAGTCGTTGTATTGTTGTGAATAAAAATAACTAACTATATAATTATTAAAAAAAATTGTTAAATGTATTTACATTTATCCAATAATTTTTAGAGGCTAAAAATAAGAATGAATCCGATTTTAAAGGTAAAATACTATAATATTCTGTAAAAGGTTGATTTTCCACCTTTTGATGGAGAACCCTTTTTAAGTCCAGTTTTTTCACTTTTATATTTTTCTTTTTGAAAAAATAAACTTCTTATTTAGAATTGGGACATCATTATTTAATTTAGGTATATTTTTGGTATATTTTTCATAAAGTTCATTTTTAATGAATAGTGAAAAATATTGCATTTTAAGTCATAACTGTCATTTCATATAATTTATTTATATGATTATATTGTCCTTTTAAATGATTTTTAAGTTTAATTAGATTATATTTTCATCATTTTATACAATATTGATCATGGGAAGTAATTTCACAGTGAAATTTGACATAAACACATGTCAATATTTTTCTAGTTTTGATATCTTAAAAAACAACCTATTGGGATTATGAAAAGGCGAATAAATTTTAAGTTAATTTTTGAAACTACAGTGTTTGTAATTTAGAAAAATTGATTATATCTTTGGAATTTGAAGATACAAATTATGTAAATAGGTTACTTTTATATTTTAGACATTATGCATAGTTAAGTCAGTAAATATCTTACTTACCATGATTAATGGGTAAATCTGGTAAATAATGGTAAAATATTATATTATAATAATATTAAATTATCTTAGCACATGCCATAACCCAATTTTATGATATATTTTCAATCATGGGAAACATCGGGTCTATATTAGGACCCCATTTAGCCCCTTGTCTATGAAAATGACATTTAATTACTTTTAATTAAAATTTAAGAAAAATATAACCTAAACATGTATCTTATACTAAAACAATTTTTTATGGGGTTATATAAACGATATATTCAATTATAAATATTAATTATAAAGATAGAATGATTTAATTCATCATATAATTTTATTTATAATTTGTAGACATCATATAAATAAATTTATTTATAACTTAATGGTGATATACTGATTACCTAATTAATTAATGATTTAAATAAATTACATTATAAATATTAAAATAAATTTATTTTTAAACTTTATAGGCAATACACTTATTTTAGGGATAATTATTCCTTTTTATATATTAATTAATTATTTTTGTTCCAAACAATCATGTTGTTATGTTTTTTTAAAGTCATGATATGTAAAGTATATAATTTGACACAAATGAGTTTTTAAAACAAATAATATTTAATTAAAATATATAATAGTCCTAAAAACTATTATTCGACAAAATGACATATATAATTTTAAAAATATCATTAATTAACAAATTTAGGTTCTATTGGAAATTTATATTAGCTATATTAACCATATGGTATTAATATATACAACAAGACATTTTAAGAGTAAAAAAGTTCATTAAGGGTTAAAGCTAAATTATATAGCTAAATTTGAAACCAAAACATGTCTAAAAACTATTTTTTAGAGGATTTTTAACATTACTCACCTTATATTAGAATTAAATGATTTTTTACCTTTTTGAAATCTAAAATCAGTTTATAATAAAATAATATTTCAAGACATTCCTAAAGTGCCCATCCTCCCTCTTATAAAAGGGAATCACCTCTAACACTAACTCACACAACTAAAGACACCTTGCCTCATCAAAACTATACCCATATAATCTTTCAACATCCATATATTACTCATAAATGAATTACCTTGGGTAGAAGTCAATTTAATACGGCTTTTTAGATTAAATCAAAAGGAGATAACCGATTTGAGGTAATGTTTTCTCTCCAGCTTCTTTTATTTATTTTACCTTCTCCAACACCTTAAACTATCATTATTCAATTATTTTATAAAAAAATTAGTGTCATAAATATATTATGTTATTTTTATTCTAAGTATTATACTTAAAATAACACAGACCTCCAACTAATGGATTTAGAACCTACTGTTTCAATGGACGGTGAACTACAACCTCATGAAACGATGATTGTTCAGTTATCTCCTACCACCTCTCATGGTGTCAATTACGATGTCACTATATTTATATATGATATATATTATATTATTATGTAATCTAATTTATATAATACCTTATTCATTCCATAATATGTAAATATTATAATTTCATTTGAGAAAGCGCGAACTACTGCCCCGTCAGTGTGAGATGAGTCATTCATTCCATACATGGAACACATAAAGGATGGAATTAAGGAACATATGTAATTAATTTATCATATTATATTATTATGGAATTATAATATATCTTTGTATATTTTTTTCATTCCATTAAAAATAAAATGAATGTAGTGTTCATTGTGCATACCGCTTATAGTCTCCATGAATGGTGCATTTCATTTCTTTTTTCCAAATGTTATGGAATATTATAAATACATATATAATGGATATATATGATATATATGATATTTAAATCATGAATATAATTATTTATATAATTTAATTTGACCTCATTGATAATTTGTAATTATAACATGTTCATTTTTGACTCAAGTACCGAATTTCAAAAAAAAAGATCGATATTAACATAAATAATTATGTAATTATTATAACATAGAAATAAGTTATATAAGAGGAATAATAAAATTTAAAAATGTTATTAAGAAATTTTAAATTATCATTTGTTAATTATTCTGGAAGGACAAGGAACATGCGTGATAAATCAGATGTAATGTAAGGGAACCTTTCACCCTCCTCTTCTTGTCAAAGACTAATTTTATGTTACGTATTTAATTTTAAATTTTATAATGTTTCTTATATATCCTAATTGATCTAAATTTTACATCCATGTGATGAGAGACCATGTTCCCTATCATCAATTCATTTTCTGAATTTTTATGTAATGATGTTAGGCTACCGAATATTGGTAAGGGGACTTCATATCCAAATTTCCATTCTTTGGGTTAATCTTGTACTTTTAATTAGGTCATTCCATGATTATGTAAGAAATAACTTTTGACATCCAATATATTATTTTTACATTACATAATTTTACCTATAGTGAATAAAAATAATCAATCTATTTTAATTACAAAATGATCTTTGTAAGGGTCATTGTCTTAATATCCCTTCATTGAGGCATATTTGATTTATACATGACTTGCTTTTATGCGGTTTATAAAACCCTTTGAAATTTAATTTCATTCAAGTGGATTGTTATCTTCTACGTCGCATTTTATTAGATGGAAAAATGAATGTTTCTTTTTAACGTGTGTGGTGACTATGAATTTTATTCCAACGCGAGGATTTTTTGATATTTGGATTCCATAACATGTGGTAGTTTTTTTAAAAGAAAATAAATAACATATACCATTTTTATGTATTGTTGTCTTGAAAATGGGTTTTTAATGGATTTATTATGTCAATATCTTGAACTGATATCTTGTGACAACACTGTGTAAATTTTATATTTCCTTTATGTTTTATGATTATGATATGGTTCTTAACCATTGTTTATGTATAAGGGGGGTCATGATAAATAAAGTGTGGTTGAGACCAAGATAGATCTCTAATGCATTGGGTAACGTGATGGAGGTAAACATTAACATTTCACCTAATAGATGTAGGGAATATATTATGATGGGTATTCCAAATGTAACTCTCTATGTAGCTATGAATGCTACAGTGTTAGTATGTTATGGATGCCACAAGTTACCTTTATGAATTATGATTTCTTTGTTTTATATGTAACTTTTATAATTTCATGAGTTATTTTAATGAGCATATTTTATATTATTGAAAATAATGATATCATTTAATTGAAAGTTTGGTGGACTAATGTTTTCTTTCATTATTTTATATCCCTTACTGTTCTTTTTATGCTCATACTATGTTTTTGAATTGTTTTTCACAAGTTATTAGGAAGGGTAAGATAATTGAATAATTCAACAAGATTTTTATCATGATAAGATTTATTATTTTATTTTTAGGAGTATTATTTTTGTGAAAAACAAATTGGTTAGAGTATAAGTGTCTACTTTTTCATATTTGAGATGTAATGTAACTGTTATGTCAAAATTCTATAAAATGATAAATCCAAAATGATAGTCAGTGTGAATTATTTTTTTAACTCAAGAATATGTAATGCTTTATGTCTATGTCCTTACAATGTATATCCTGAGGATGTGAGACACAGTAAAAGTAATGTTTTATGATCATAAAATGAAGTAATTCATATGGTTTAGAATAATTTTGTTTTTGATTTTTAATTATTATTTTCAAAATGTACCACACATGAAACCTTGAAATATTCCAAATATTGATAAATGTATTACTATATATTTAAAACATTATTTATTATAAATGTGGGATTCTATAAGAAAGGGGGTACCGACATCGACGCTGGTGAATCAACATAAAATTGCATCTATAAGTGGAGGATGTGTTCCTTGTATAATGGTGATACTAACAATTTTTTATAATGGCTTTCCAAAAAATCCTCAAGACTAAGGGAATAAAAATCCAATGGCTAAACGTTTAGGAGAATAGCCCCACCCTCCCACCCTATTACTAGACTCATGGATCAGGGATGGTAATCTTGTAATCTATATCAATGATGGAGTATTCACATAGATGGATTAAAGATACACATATCAAAACATAAATAAACCCATCCTTTATTGGTGGTGGATTAAAATGGGACCATCATATAGATTGGAACCCCATTGTAGAATAGGGAAACAAATCTGCTATAAGATTGATGGTGTACGAACCACATGCCTAAGAGATGGATCCACACCCGATGAATTATACAGAAATACCAATTATAAATGGGAGGATAATGAACTATAAAATCTCATTTTAGAAACCCATCCCTCACAATAAGAGAACTCAACAGAGGGAGTGTCAACCATGGTGGTGGTTCCAACCCCCATCAAAGATGTCCAACATTGAGACTAATTAAATAGATAAAGGATATCTTTTCCCATTAATGTTTGGGGATAAATAAAATATCTTAATATATAATCTAACATAATAATATTTATAAATATCCTTACAATAATCCCACAAGTCTGCAAGTAGTCTTATGTCTCTTTTCTTTCATAGAAAGTCCAACTCATATAACTAGACAATTATTTTCCTATATAAAAGTAAATATCTTCATCACATAGTATCAACATCAAGATAGGATGTCACACCATGAAGCTATTAAAAAATATTATTACATGATTCATGGACCCAAAAAAACCATACCCCATGAGTAATTATACAATTTCTCTAATAAGCCAAAACAAATATCACAGTCCTTTCATTATAATCAATTTAACTCCACAACCAATCTAGATTCCTTGATCTGAAAACTAATCATAAGAACTATAATAATTATCTCTACACATTTTCGGATTAAAATTAATTATAATACAATATCCCGACCCCATCCTTGATAATGACCCACTAAAATACCACTATGTCTTGTGACAACACATCGAGGCCCCTCCAAGACTATTAGTAAGTAGAGTATGAAACCCAAAACCAATATCAAATAGGTTGGGGTCTGGTGGCTAACATTCAGTATGCATATCAACATATGAGAGACAATTTAATTGTAATACTATAGTAGAATACATAAACCACTAACTTTAAAATGGAATGAAAATAAACCATAGTAAACAAAAACTCCAAAAATGAAAAATAATATTTTATACATCTAAAAAACATGTTGAAGAGATCAACTATTTCCAATCATATATAATATTAACCCTTTTAACTTCAGAGTCTGATCGATAACTAAATCTCAATATATATATTAAAAAGTTCTAAAGGACCCAAATACATAACCTTCCTAAACTAACATTACATGTTTCGGATTGAGGCCTATGATGGACGGAGAAGAAATAATCCCAGTAATTAACCACAAAAACAAAACAGTATCAGTGAAACATGTCAATAAGAAAACATCATCATATTTTATTTTCTCATAATTAGACCGATGGGGAAAATTTAAAATGGATAATATATTACAAAATCATTGAGACACAAGGTTCACTATATAATAAAATGAATCTAAGGATAGTTAAAATTTTTCACATAACCACATCATTGAGAAAATCAAATAAGTCCCACACCTCATGGAAAAAAAACCACTGATCCCATACACCATAGCATTAAATGCCATATTATATAGTCCATAAAAATGGAAAATGAATCACTTCACATCAACAAAATCTAGGGAAACTAGGAAAATCCTCAACCCATGGAGGCACATTCTAATAAAAACTATAATATCTTCCCTCGAACAACTTCTAACACATATGGAATGATAGAGGAACTACCTCCATTACGGTGTTCCTATAAGGAGTCCCTAAACCACACTATGATCACCAAAGTACTTATCCATTAAAACATATCTTATTTATCTCATGAAATAGAATTCATTTCCAAACAAAATTCTTATGGAAAGGCACACATCAACTAGGATAACAAATTATATTAACATTATGTCGTAAATGAAATCAATGGTTAAAGTAATCATTCAATATGAGATTTACCATAAATGTAACCTGATTTTAAAAATATATCATACTGTGGGGTAAATAACTGATGCACCATGACCTACATAATCATATTCATGAACAAAAACAATAAACAAAACCCTTCCATATCACTAATACATGGAATACAAAAAATATCATGGGAAACCCACATTTCATTGGTACAGAAAAATTGGCCGTGGGGGTATTTAACTCAAACATTGATCAATCTATTTCTATCCAGTTATTACACTTTAGTCTATAACTAAAACATTTTCTGCAATCATTAGTTATGGAAACAGTCCATAAAAGTTATATAAATTATTATCTCTATCAAAACTTTACTCCCACCTTTATGAGGGGGTTGTGGTAATTTTATTTCCCTAGTTATTGTTCCCATTAACCTCCCACTAGGGGAATGAAAACTCTATTATTTTCACATATATAGGATCTTACATTGGAATATTTTATATTTCCTTACTCGGTCTATAATTTCCCATATGAGTGGATCAATCTCCCAGAAGAAGAAATTAGGATAACATATAATACCCATGGGAACTAAATAGTGGATCATGGTCATAATCCTATAAGGGGAATATGAACACTAATAATAGATGTATCACCTCAAAATGTAATCCAATAGAAAGGTAGGAAATGTATATGAATCACGATCATATATGCTTCTTATATTATAGGGATCGACTATAATAGTCTAGAGAGGCGAATAATTGAGAGGACTAGGTATATGTTTCTCCAAATATGATGATCGCAAATAATGTGTAAATATATAAGAGAATATATATATATAGTTTTAATTAATACTTGACATATTGGTAATATAAACCAAGGAGTGAAGGACCTGCCCCTCCGTCCTCAAATCTAATAAAACAAGAATCAATATCAACATCAGTGTGTATATGGAGAGTTAGGGATTCCAATGTGATTATAAAAATACTATTAGAACAAAATAAATAATTTATTTTTATGAGGATATACTCAGACCTCCCTGAACCTGAGTGTCTTCAAAATTCAAATAACTTTTATTGGGTACCAATCCTTAAAAGAATAATGGGTCACATAGTCAGTGTCTGATATCACTATATGAAGGGTCTCATTCCCTCAAACATGGTTTTCTCAAACATTTGGATTCCACATTCATCTACACTGTATAAGTATCTCTGAATAACACCCAAAAAATATTAATGAATTCCTCTACTATAATAAATGGTTCCACCATCACATATCTCACGAAATATACTAAAAAAACTCCTTTTATTATTGAAAATAGTTTAATTAACCTAGATTATTTTGGAAATAATTTTATTCAATATGATTACAAGATGACCACAAAAATATTAGTATCATATGGAATATAATTAGGATAAAATTATGTGTACTCTCTTAGTACATTAGTTTTCTTGAACTGAAAAGTCATGTAGGGTAAATTTGTGTCATTCCATCTTCCCCAACTCCGGTCAAATGTTGTAACATTGAAGGGTGTCAATAGTTTTATCCCATGCACATCACCCCATTTTATAGACTTGTACAAGGGTAAAAAAAATTAATTTAATTTATAGTTATATACATTGTTTCTATAGAAAAACATTCCATGTGGACATTGTCTCAAACCTTAGAGGCATCAACCAACTATACTGTTTTTTTTTCATGAGATCACCTATAGTGTAGTCCAATAATCAAAACATAGAACACCATTTATTCGTCCAACATCACTCAAAACACATAAGATTTAAAATTATAAAATTTATTGGGAAACCAAAAGGAAATATAAAATCCAAAACCTGATGTATTAATAAATATCAAATTGAAAAATTGTTCAATTTTAATAATGAACCCTACATAATTTTGGATTCTTGAAACTTCAGAATCACACATTGATTGATCTATAATCAGTTGTAATTGAATACATTTTTCTGATCTGATCATCCTTAGAAAAATATTCCTCTATTATTTCCTCCATTAAACTTCATCTAATATTCATTAGGGAAAGGGGTGAAGGGGACGATCAAATATATTTTGTAGTGAGAGGGATATTATGTTACCTTAATTACATAAATAATTAATTAGAATATACATTAAATGAGATTGAATCATTCATAAAACACAAATTGGGTTTATACCTTGTTATGGTAAAACCACTAGTTTTATATTCATACTTCATGTCAAAATTCCAATAAATATTTTTTTATGACACATCACTTCTAAACCAACAAAATAATTTAAATTTTTTAAAATATTATATTTTTTGAATAAAAGTTATTTCATGAAATCACACCAAATTTGATTCTAATGGTTTAAAATAGAATTTCGATTCTACGGAATAATGGGGATAAAATTATGAGGTTGTTTAAAAGATTAAATTTATAATATTGCCATTTGTGAAGGCTAATCCATCAAAAACACCATAATTAAAATGGATTTCACAAGGAAACCCCCATATCATTATATGTTATCCACTTAGGAATACCAAAATAAATAAAATATTGTACTTCATTTCAAAAAAAAACCATATCAAACATTATATTGATGATGAATTGTTAAAAAATCCAAGATATAGGATGTTAAAAACAACATATTTTGGGTATTACCCAATTTTAAATTTACTTTTATCCATGTGTAGATTTCATTAATATTTTAGTTATTATCCATGTATAGATTTCATATAATTTTTGGTTCTTATATTTTTTTTAATTCTTCTAGAAATAACTTCATAGAAGTATGTAAGAGATTAACAAAATTCTATTGTAAATTGATAATAATTATTTTTCTACATCATTTTTTGTATCAATGGAAAATAATTTGTTATTTGTATATATTTTATATGTATGTTGGAGAATTTTTGTGATATATCAAACTATATAGATTAAATTACATTTATGTTTTTTTATATTTTTTAATTTTGATGGTTTTTATTACATGATATTTGAGCCTTAGTTTATTCTTTCTTTAATGAAAATTATTTTCATGTTTTGATGAGATTACTAATCTAAAGAATTTATTTCTAATTTTTGATGAATGTAGTTTTTTTATAATAGAAATAAAAATTTACATGTGTTTTTATGATGAAACTAGCCTTCTTGGAAATGAATTAACAATCCAGTGGTTTTTAATCCCCATCACATGACAAATTTTAATACCACTTTATATATTATCGATTCATAAGAATTTATTTCAAACATCAAATAATGTTTTCAAAATAGAACATTTCCAGATTCTTTTTTAAATTAATATGAATTTTTATTTTCCTGTAAATGACAAAAAAAGATCTATCAATTAAAAAAATGATTTTAAATTTATATGAACATATACATGTTTTGAAACATAACCATAATTATGTGTTAAATTGAATATATTAATTATCTGGTAATAGATGTTACAATAAAATTTATTCCTTATGTAAACATCTATATAAAGTAATCTATGCTATATTAAACGCTATATAGAAGGGAGAAGGAATATTTTTTGAAATTAGAATAAAGAGTCTCACAATATTAGTTAATATATTGGATCCATTAAATATATTTTTCTTTTATGGATGCAAATTATTTTCATCATTTTTATACAAGTTTCAAAATTCGTATACCAATAAATAATTGAAAATAAAAAAAAATTAATATAAATAATGAAATTTATATAAATTCACTGAAAATAGATTTAAAGGATGTTTTTCAATGTTTATAATTATATATATTCGAATAAAAAAAATAATAAGCTAATAGTGTGGTCGGATTAATGCTCCTTGATTTCGAGTGAGATATTTACCAATAATATTTACTATTGGGTGAACTACTAATTTTATTGTATTTATGAAATTAATACTCACAAATTATCCTAAGAAAATTCACAACTAATTCTTAAGAACAATTGAAACACAAAAAAATATCTCTAATATCTTTTTGAGTAGTAAAATTTTATATGTATGTATAAAACCGTGGTTTTTTAATTATTAGGGGGGATAACGTGTTCTATATGAATTATAAAATCTACAATTTAAATGATCAAGGACTAAGCAATAAAATTATTTAGAAGATGAAAGTTATGTAGTCAATTGAATTTTAAGGTAAATCCTAAAACACATTATGTGTGATTTTGGGTAGTGGGGTGGACTCATAAATGAGGCATGATATATTAAATAATAGATATTTTTTATTCTTTTTTGAGTATATAATCTAAAAATAATGATATTATTTATTTATATATTAATATTTATTCAGAGGACAATTTTTTTATGTGGAGTAATTGATATAGAACATTGTGTAATTCTTTGACATTACAATTCTATTTTTTATTAACTTTATTTTGACAATATAAGTGAATTTCTCCTATACTAGTTTTAGGGATATAATTTCTTCAAAAGAAAAAAATCATATATAATTTATTCAATTTTGTTTTTTTATTAGTAATATTTTAGTACTGATAATAAATTTATGATGATTTACGTTTTAGAATAATATTCTATGAGATGAACATCTTGATGAATTATTTAATTAGTGGAATAAAGATATCCGAATTATACATGTTTAGAATAAGATAAGATAAGATTTATAGAGAATTAATTTTATGATTGATTAATCCTTGAATATGAGAGTACAATTTATATTGGGATGAAAAGGTTTAAATAAAATAAATTTGGAAAACAATTATTGTATTTGAATTTATAAAATATCATTGTCTTATATGTATAGACTTAATTTTAAATTGGTAAACACTAACATTTAGGTTTGTATGAGATACACATTTATAAAATTGAAAATGGAATGTGTTGTGTGGGAGTGAACCATTGAACATATATAAGATTGAATATATTATTACCATTTAATTATAATAATATAGAACCACTATATGTAAGGTTCATCACTTCATTACATAAGTGTAATATACTCTTCTATAACAGTACATGTGATGATAAATATGTTAAAATTGTGGCCATTGTGATGCGTAAGATTAAATTATTTTTTTGTCACGTATGAATGGTCGATAATTAAATCTTCCAAGATGATCTATATAAGAATAAATTTTAGCTATTCTATAGGTAAAATTATTTTCCTAGATATATAAGTGTCAATAATACAAACATAATTGTCATATCCCGATATGTAAGATTCATTTCTTTTACGTTGATGATATTAGATATTATACATTTGTTTCAATCAATCTATACTTTTGAGTTTCCTTTAGATAAAATTATTTGATTTGAAATGTTATATAATATTATCATTATGATAATACTCAATCAAATCCCAAAGGATAGGTAAAATAATATCCATTTCCAAAATTGAACAAAATTATGATACATAAAGGAATCATTAGTGAAGAAAAGATGAATTGTCAAATGCACATACATTTCCAAATATTGGGGACTACATGGATCATGTGGATAAAATATGAAAATATACCACAAAAATAATTAATGTCTCAGGGGTCAACAGGATGTTACATGGAAATATTCTAAAAATCTTCAGTGACTATGTTTGTTAATTAGAAGGAAAAGATGGAATGGAAAAAGTTGAAGGGATTTTTATGAATAATAATAAAAAACAAGAGAACAATATATAAATACCATTGATGTTAATTTCATTCATGGTTGATATCCTCATTCACATATTAGACCTTACTGATTTCAATTCATTGTAATTTATATTTGATTATTCATATTATTGAAGGGAATTAAATAACCTAAACTCCTAACATGTCAATGACGATATTTTAGGATGTTTACTACCGCTCATGTAATTTCAAAAACCATTTTCATGCATTTTAATGTAAAATATGTTATAGAATTCCATCACTAATATTTTATTTATGTTCTAATTAAAATTAATTTACTAATTTAATAGTATTAATAACATCAATTTTGATTCTAGGGTAAAAAATGAGTAAATTACACTTGTTTTTTTAATATATGAATATGTCATTATCTATTTTTCACATTATTTTTTATAATTTGTTGTTAAACTAGTTATACATGATGATGTTACTCTTTAGCCTTAATTATGTCCTTCTTCTAAAATTTTATTTTATCTCAATGATTCTCTTTGAAATATTGTGAGTCATAATACAAACATATAATGTATAATATATTGTTCACCAAACACCATTTTCCATGTGTAGTGGGTCCATTCCATTGTTAAATTCCAATTTGAGGGATGTTTCAAGAAAATAAAACACTAAATTGCGATTTTTTAAATCCAAATTAGACTTAATAATAATGGATAAATTCAAATTCATCTGTATGGTATAATATTTATCCCAATTTGGGTATTGGATATGTTATTTTGTGAATTATGTTATGTTAATTAATTGTGAAAGAGTAGTTTTGAGTAATTTAATTTAGTAAAATGGGGATATTAAATTATTTTTTGATTCCACAAGTATTTAATACATTTTATCTGAACACATTATTTATATTCTAATTAAACTATAATATCATTTAAATAACTTCTACCACAAAAAAATTATCTTTGTTATTTTTATTATTAAAATATAAGGAATACAAAAATATCTGATTTTGAATGGAGATTGATGGAAAATTCTCCACAGGAGAGAAAATACTAATAAACCTTGATTTTACAATTGTAATAATCATAATAATATTATATTCCTCACAATTATTTGTGTGAATAAATTGGGAATCATTGAGATTTACTAGAGTTGTTAACTCAGTAGTTTTTTTTCTAAATTTGAAAATATTTTTTTGCAACAGATTAATTTTAAAAAATTAAAAAAATTGAGTCAATGTTTTACTCACTGAGACTGTTATATGATTTTATTTTATGTTTATATTATATAATTAGTGATTTTTAATGGTCAAGATTTAAATGTTATGTTTTGATAGATATCGTAAATAATATCAAACAGGAGCTCAAATACCTAATTATTAAAAACCATTATAATAAACTAACATTGTTCACATTTTAATATTTAGAGCTCTATCAACATGTGTACGATGAACCCAATTAGTCTCTTTAATTAAATCAAATATTCCAAGAGGATATTGATGAGTATTAATAATATAAAAATTTTAACTTAATTTTAAAAAGTTCAATTAATGGATCATAATAAATTACACTATATCTAGGTCGATCCAATGATGCTCTATAAATTTTATTTGAAATAATTTCATTCAATTGTTCATTACATAAATCATTTTCCAAATCACATAATTTTGAATATCTAGGTTTAACTAAGAAAAAAAATTTCTTGTTAGTGGTCATGATGAGGATAAAGTGATCACCTCTGTGGATAATATAATTGAAAATTTTAAACCAATCATTGGTGTGATTCAAGAATCTTTGAATGTTGGTATGATTAATATTGATTATGAGCTCAAAAGTTCATTCTTTGTTTGAAAAATATTTGATAATAAATAAATTTTATAATTGAGGAGTAAAAATTCAAATTTACAAGGATTAACCTTACTTCATTTCATTAACCCTATTTCATACTTTCATCATTTTCATATTTTACACTGGGATACTTTTTTCTTTTAATTAGGGTATCCACACTTTGTATTTATATTAGTAAATTTCAGGCTATATGCAATCAAATAAAAACCAATTTTTGAATTGTAAATGATTTTATTTACCTTTAGTATTTTAATGATTTATTTAATTTATAAGTTGGATTTATTTATATTTTCTCATAGAAAAAACTAGTGGTATGTTCCTAGGAAAAAATCATAATGATGATATTATTTAGTAATCTAGTTATATTTCTCTTAAAAAATAGATCAATAATTGACTAATAATATTTAATTCTACTAAGCATAAAAAACAATGGTATGTATGTGTGGGGGATCTCAAACATTTACATAGATATTATTCATTTATTTTTGTTTAATTATTAATATTTATTTATTTATTTTTGGATAGTTAATTTATGCATTTGTATTTTTCTAACATAGTGAGAATGATGTTATAGTTTTATTGAATTTATTTGTCATTAAAATATGTATTTTATTAAATACATAAGATAGTTTATTTTCATACTACTTGAAATATAACATTTTAATAGAATGTAAATGGATTTCTAAGACATGAATTGACTAAAAAATTATTTTCAGTCCCTAATCAAGAATACATTAAACCTATATATGAATATTCTTTTTTTCAAAACAAATATATAATGAGTCACTAGAAATGTTATAAAACTAGAAAATTAGTTGATTTTTATTAGAAGTAATAGGATTTGATTATGTTATATGTGATTGAGGTTATTATATAATTTAAATAACCTTTTTATTATATGAATTTATTTTTCACAACTTTATTCTTAAAACCTATTATGAATTAATGTCCATAAACATATAATTATGTTTGGAAAATTATATACTGATTTATTCAATACTTATTCATATCATTTTTAAATTACAGGTGTTTTTATTTTCTAATTGATTATGAATTTAAAATTATTTTCATAATAATTCATTAATATACTATTTATTTATTGGGTGTAAAATCAAGACAGATTTGAATTTTCAATTACTTGATGGGTTAAATATTTGTTTTATATTACAAACATAATTACACTATTGGGACACCAAAAAACATTTAAATATCGAATTATGAATAAAATGTAGCTTGGGAGGTAGAGAAATAATTGGGTGATTCTAGTAAGGATTGATATGGTTTGGAGAATTTGGGTATGGGAGAATGGTTTGGGGAGAAAATTTTATATAAACTGTACAACACCCAAATTCTCAATGATCATTTCTTTCATTTTTTATAGTGCATGGATAGATCTCACTCTTGGTTCATGGTTAGCATCAAACTTTGAGATATTTTCAAGGAAATGATGTAATTTTATAGATGAGGGTTCAATGTTAGAACCCAGTTTATAAAACCCCCCAGCCATGCCACGTGATATTTGTTTCCATGGTTAGTTAAGGAAACATAGTTGGTTTATTGTTTTTAAAATGGTGTGGCCTAACAATGAAGCCTACCCATTTTTTCAATAAAATAGTTTTTTATGAGTTTTTTCCTATGGAAATGATCCACACCCCAACCCATTTTCTTCACCTCACATGAACATACTAATGAGTCCCCTCACCCTATTATCATTATTATCACATTATTTGGTTGGTTCTTTTCATTATTAATTAGCGATTTTGGGTATGTCTAAAACTCTAATAGCATTTTTTTCTCAGTCTATTATTTAATTATTATTTTTTTCCAAGACATATTTTTGGATTGGATTCCACTTTATGATGGTGTAATTTTCCAAATGATATTTATAATTATTTCTTCTAATTGGGGGGATATGTCGAGATGATGTATAATTTTTATTTCTCATTCATTTTATGAATGTGTGTGGCAATACCAATTATTTTATTTTTTAATTAAATTTGTTGTTTTCAATTGTATAATTGGTACTTTTGATAAGTATTATTTAGATTAGAACATCAAGGGTAGTTTTTTTATTGGCGAGTGGTAATTCTCAGTTCTAGATTTATGATATTAGAAGGTGAGTTTTTTGGAATTATTAAAATTTGTATAAAATAGTTTAATTAGTTAAAATTTAATCTAATTAAGTAAAAAAATTAAATTTTTCCTATAAAAAAATTATTTTATTTATTTAGTTGTGATAAAGGACCATAAATGTATGGTATGGGGTTAGGAGGGCTTGTATATGCCTCAACAACTACTGATGGAGCTTAATCATAAATTTGAAAGGATTTGGTTGAGGTTAGTGGTCTAAAAAACATTTCCTAAGGAAATGATTTTTCATTTATGTATTATGGGGGATCACATAAATTAAAATAAGGGTTATTTACTTATGTAATTTAATTTAATTTACTTTTTTTAATTATATTAAATTATTTGATTATAAATTGATGAGAGACTACGGTCTGGAAGAACCCATGTGAGTTATATTTTCAACTCGGATGCTAAATGTTGATGATGGAAAGTGAACTTCCCAGTGGCCTCCATACCTCTACATAGATAAGGGAAGAACAAATCATTCCATGATTCACTACTATCAGATCATTGATCACCATTTTATGAGGGGGATTTGTGACATACGATAACCATATTTCATGGGTTTGATTGTACATTGTGATACCAAGATTCCCCCAAACCACCTAAGATCTGTGGAATAATAAGTTTTATATTATTATCCAATTCAATTTCTTGAGTGGGTAGAAATTATACCAAAATGTATTTTCTTGGTTATGTAGACTAACCTATACTGAAATGGAGGACCTCTATTTGTCTTGGTTTATCAAATGAATTAAAACATTATATAGAGACATTGTGTATATGATAAGGATTTGATACCATTTTGATGATATCATGGGATTTTATGTTCTTATATTTTCTATGGTTTTCTCAATAACCATTTAAAAATATGGTCCCCCAATGGAGGCCCTATATATGGATTTAATACAGAGACCCTAGGGTGGTGTTGCATATATAAATTATTAAAGACAGTCATGGGTGTCAACTCAGAAACTTTATCTTTGATTCAATCATGAATAAGATAGAATGAGCTTGTTTTTTCTTTACATA
The DNA here is from genome assembly GCA_963277665.1 of Viscum album. NCBI lineage: Eukaryota > Viridiplantae > Streptophyta > Magnoliopsida > Santalales > Viscaceae > Viscum > Viscum album. Next base: position 1,575,920,338 of record OY728127.1, read on the forward strand.
GTAGAAAAAATGATTATAAAGTGGGTTGGGAATATGGATATGACTTTTTTATAATTTTTTATATATAAAATTGAGGTGTCATACACAATAGTATGTTTAAATAATTATATGGGAAACTAATATAGGAGGTGATACCAATAATTGTTATCTAAATTATGGCCAATAAGCTATATGGGGCCATCTATCTACTAATCTGTGTTTTTTCTGGAGTACTAGGGTGATCTTGGATTTCGGTCTATAACACTACTTGGTTATACAGTTATGAGAAAAATCATATAATGGGAAGACTTTAATATTATAGTTTCGGCTAACACATGGGTGGATCTTGGGTTATTATTTTGGTCAGAATGATTTCACATGATGATGAAAGAGACCCAAACACTAACCAATAAAGGGATTATTATGGATAATTTTTTATATTTTATTTGTTTGATTTATCTAAGAATTCCAATTAACATCCAGAGTTTTTTAAAAGAGGCACTATTTTTTATATGAAAAATAATATACCACATCGAACATAAGAAAAAAACTAAATATTATTATGTTTCCTTATAACTTATATGTCAAAATTGAAGAAATTAATAGTATTTATTGATTTATGAAAATATTTTTACACATGTATATAATTAATTTTCTGAAAAATTCATTATAAATGTAAATAAAACCCTTTTAAAATATAAAGAATTTTTTTTTGGAAACTATTTAAATTCCATTGTGTGAGTTTATAAAATAATAATATTATTCTGTATGTATATTAATTAATGGAATATACGTTTAATATATTCAATTAATTTTTTTAAATTCATCATATACGTTTTGTAGACATGATATGAAAACAAATTCAATTTTTCTGATAAAATAAGTATTTTTCAAAAAAATATAGTTTTACCGCCTTTTGATGGAGAACCCTATTTATATATATTTTTTGACAATTTTATATGTTATATTTGACATAATAAACTTCTTATATTGAATTTGGACATCAATATTTAGTTTGGATAAATTTTTGATATTTTTCTGATAACATTCACATTTTAACAAATACTGAAAAATACTACATTTTAATTCAAAACTTCTTTTTCATCTCATTTATTTCTATAGATATATTGTACTTTTAATTGTATATAGAGTTTAATTATACTATTTTTTCATAATTTAATCTAATAAATTTCATTAGAATCAATTTCAAAATGAAAAATTATATAAAAACATTTCAAACATTGGAACGTTTCACTTTAAAAACTCGTTAATAGTTTTTGTGGTGGAATTATTTTTATATAAAAATTTCCAAATTTTGTGAATAGATTTCTATATAATTGCTTCCATATTTGGAATAAATAGTTCCAAATTATTTTTTAAGGTCAATTTCACTCTTTTTTTAAAAAAATGATACCATGATAAAAAAAATTATTTACCATAATAAAAGTGAAATTTTTACGACAGTTAAAGTTAAATGTTAAAAGCGCAACACAACTAAAATATATAACATTTAATGGTTGTTTGAGATGTGTATTGAACCTAAAAAAACAATACATCCTTAATTTCATTAAAGTCATGGAAATTTCTACCACCTCTATATGGTTGGATTTAATATAAAATAATAAATAATTTAATCACTTGAACCCACCACTCCCCAAGTGTAAATACAACCTCTCCACCACCATATTTCAACCCAAAAATAATTTTAAGGACAAAAATTTATTCCAGAATATCTTCTCCTCACTCTCCCCATGTTAAATTTCATATGGTGATAATAAAAGTCCAATCCAAGGTCAGCATGGGTCTTTCAATGAGGGAATATTCAGGAGGTAATTTTCTCAACGTTCCTCTGATAATTTGTTCCATTTTATACTGTATCCTCACCTCCATTATCCATAAATGCATGATTACTATAAAATAATTTATATAATTTGGTGTTATGTTTCTATTTTAATATATCATATCCATTACATTTCTCACCTCCTCTTATTCAAATAAAAAAAATTATTTCCCAAGTTAAGTTGCTTATTCGCCTCTATGAATAATGTTTGTGTTCTTTTTTTCCTCTACCACTTCATGGATGGTCTTAAAAAAATTATTATGGTCATATAAAATTTTATATGGATGTTAAAATTTATTTCAAATTCTATATATTTTATATTAATCATACATTCAACATTTCCATATTGTTGTTATATGATAATTCTGTTTGAGGATGTCTGGACTAACGCTCCCTCAAAGCGATATGACTCATCCCCACTATACATAGAACATATAAATAATGGTTTTATTATGAACAATAGACATATAATACATTAATATAATACTATAATTATTCTTTAATTTTTATTATTTCAATACAACTATGAAATAAATGTCACATTCATGCAAATGTACGACCAACCGTCTCATTGAATGGTGCATTTCATTTCATAACACAATTTTTATGTATTATTATAAATACAATTATAATGATTATATATATGAAATTTAAATCATTAATATTTTTATGGAGGGGATGACCTTATGACCCGATTGACTAGTTACATCAATACGATGTTCATTTTCGACTTAAGTACGGAATATCAACAAAACATCCGATATGAACATAAATAATTATATAATTTTTATAAAATGGTAATAACAAGTATAAAATAAATATTATAATAGAAAAATATTCACAATTAAGTATAATTTAGCCAATGTTTTTATTCATCAATATAAGGATTATACGTGATGAGTGATAATAAAGGTAATGAATGTTGTCTCAATATTCTTTCATTGAGGCATATCTTGATATTAGGAACCATTATTATCATGTAAAGTGTATATAAAACCCTTTTCAAAAGTTATATTATGAATTAATAAAATCTCATGATATTTAATTTTTTTCTTTAATTTTATTCTTTATTGGTTTTTATTCAATTATTTCTCAATTTGTAAGGGGGCAATTAATCAAAACATCATTTTAAATGTTTCAAAAATTCAATTTTTTAAATCTTATCTTTCATGTCCATGTTTTCAAAAGGGTTATTCTGAATTTAATTTTATGGAAATGAGATTTTTAAAATATTAATTACATTCAAATTATTTATATTTTTATGAGACACTTTGATTCAAAAAAAAATTATATGTTTTAAATGTTTTTTAAATTTGATTAATTATTTCAATAACGTCGATTTTTTTATTTATCATTTATGTCATGAACCAAATTTATCCCTTTTATGTAACATTAATAATTTGATGTTTTTAACCACCTTCTTTTATATGGTGTAAAATCAACCCCATTTACATTTATTTTCATTAAAATATTTTTAAAAGGAATCATTATATATGAAGCGTTTTACATTACAAATCAACAAAAAGAATATTTTTTTACATCTGCAGAGACAAAAAATTCTCCATTGATGCAACAATTATATGATATTTGGAATACTCTATTTGAATTATTGATTTTAATATAAATTTAAATACCATATACAATTTTCATGTATTTTGGTATTGAAAATGATTTTGATAAAGGATTGATTATGTCAATATCTTTAAATGATCTCTTGTGATTTCAAGGTGGAAATGTTATTTTTCCATTATGAAAAAATTATATGTTAGGATTATATGATGATTATTTTACTATTGAGGGTTGGTGATGTGTTAATACTAAGATAGGCGGTTACATGAAAATTGAAGGACTATTGGTTACATTTTTACACACAATGCATTGGGGGTAGAAGTTGACCGTATGGATATTCCACTTAGTGATATGTCTGGAAATTTACCATATGGTTATTCCGTATAAGTATTTTTATTTCACAAGTTACCTTTATATGTTATATGTTTCTTACTAGGGGATTTATTTAAATAATTTGGATACATAAATTGTAATAATTGAGATTATATTCAGTGAAGTGTATTTACTATCTCTTAATGGGGAAAAGTAATACATTTTGATAAAGCATTTATAGTTTATATGTATTCCCAAGAATAAAATTTATCCTTCTTTGTGTATCCCTTTCTAATATTTTTATGCACATCCCACATTTTGAAAGGTTTCTCACTGGACATAATGAATAATATATTAAAGTATGAGATAAAGGAAACATAATTCCTTTTAAACATAATGTGATTCTATGTATACTTATGAAAGTATTTGTTTAATGAAAAATGGTATAGTGAGTATAACTGTCTACATTGTAATATTTCAGTAATTTTGTATTATTTATGACCTAATTATTTAAATATATAAACCTGAAAAGTTCTTGGAATTGAATCAAAGTCTAATTATTGATTTATCTCATGATTATGTAATGTTTAAGGTATGGGCCTTATAGTTGGTATCAATGGTTAGTTTAGACAACATTAGGGACTGGGAGTTTTTTTTAAACAAATGCTAAAATAAAATTTCAAATATTTTTGTTAAATCATTATTCTGTATATTTTTCAGATCAAGGAATGTCAGTTACTAGTGTAATAAGGATGATTGTAAAAAAAATTTGTATCTCTTCCTAATGGATTGATTGTAATAATATTTTCAAAGTCATGTCTAAAGAATTCAAAAAAAATTTCTATCACAAAATTAATTATTAAGAAGTTGTTTGAGATATCAAAAACCTCCACTATACCTTGATACAATTTTGGATCATGGGTCATTTTTAATCAAATTTTATTTTCATAATACAATCATATTTTCAAAAAAGTAAAATACTAAAAAGGGATTTTTAAATATTTTAGATTATCACAAGATTATGAATCATACTATGATTTTGAAAAAGTTACTAAATAAGGAGACATTTTAACAATCTATTTAAATTTTCTTTTAAAATATAGTCTTCCAGCACATACTTATGTTATGTTGGAAGGACCAATAACTGAATGTTTTAACTCAATCTCAAAACAAATGTTTTATAAAAATAAAGCCTTATCTTATTTTATAAAATTACATGTCATACATTATTATTTTCCATATATATTATTAAGTGATCACCCATATAAACCATGTTTTACAAGGTGTATGTTAATAAAGGAATCAATTTGTTTTGAAGAATCTCTAAATCATTATTTAAATTCATATTCCTTCTATATAAATGAAACAAATAATGATTAAACCTGGTGGACACCATGATCAAGGTACGATGTTATTTATTTTGTGAATAGTTTTATTAAATCATTGGGAGGTTAAATTAAAAAATGTCAATATAAATATAACATCATGAATTTAGGTGTTGAGATCATTATGAGTTGGCATTAAAATGAGTGGTATAAGATAAACATTATGGTTCAAACATGTTATGTTTATTTTTGAGGATCTTATCTCATATTGTGAGTATTTTATAAGAATGATATAGTTTTCGAAATAAGAAAACCCATAGTATTTGTGATAACACGTCTCATTAAGAAATTTTGGGGGAATTGAACCCACAACCAAAGGGCAGCAAAGGTGAATTACCAATCACATACCTATGTGATGTCCCTATTTAGTATAAATTTTTACTTTTTGTTAAAAATTTGATGATAGAAGAACATTTTGATTTTTGGAAGTAATGTTTTATAAAATTGAAATTTTTGGGATTTGTAATTGATTTTAGGATTATGTAATAAATTTTATCTTTGAAGACGTTCACTATTTTGGAAACATTGTATGCCAAAGGAAAATATAATTCTATGGGATTTCATTTGAGGTGTAATGGATGAATTTTATTCTGTATGAATCTTTTTTTGTTGTTGTGGACATATAGAAATTTTGGTTTTTTATGTAAATGATTAACCTATCATGGATAATTTGTGATTTGGTTAATTATTTTTCAATATAAGACTTTTAGAGTAATAGATGATATTTTATGATAAATGTTATGACTTATCTTGGAATTCTATGTGATCAAATCCTTCTGAATTTAGTTTTTCAATCATAGTTTGGATTATTTTGAGGAATTTTAAGGAAATATTTTTGTTGAATGGTCTTTAGAGAAATTGGGTATTACTATTGAATTTTGGGGATTTAATGTTCTTCTTATCCTTATAAAGGATTATTGTTTTTTGGTATTTAAATTCTAAAGTACTAACCATTTTGGTTTTGGTTATTTTCTAAATTAAGGATAAATAAATAGTTAACCATTTGGGGATTATGTGATTCTATTAATGTTAGTCCATCAGAAATACTCATCGTTGGGAGAAAAATTTGGGTTTATAGTGGAATTATATTAAATGATGTAACTCTTCTTGTCATGTAATTATCCATAGGTTCTTAGTGATGCTCATAAATAAATTCCTCAACCATATGAAAAGGGTCTTCAAACAACAATGTTTTCTGTTTACTTTTCATACTGTGAAATCAATGACTCTTTAACCCATTACAAATTACAGGTTTTCTGATTGTTAACATTCTCATAATCATGCTTTCTATCTATATTGTCATAACATGAATCATATTGTTTTCTCCATATCCATTTTTCACTACATGGAATCATAGTATGTGTTTTCTCAGGTGACCATCATAGGGTCCTTTAATTATTTTAAAGTGTAAGTTTTATTAACCCTTTTTTGGATGTGGGCATGAAATAATGTTATTTTTAAGATTCATACCTTAGTTATCTAGTCCAAAATCATATTACAAAGACAAAATTTCCTAAAGGGGGGATAATGTAACATCCAAAGTTTTTTTAAAGAGACACTATGTTCGATAGCATATATAATACGCCACATCGAACATAAGAGAACAAAAAAATATAATAATGTTAACTTATAAACTAGATGTTAAAATGGATGGAATGTACAATATTTATTTATTTTCGAAATTTTTTTACACGTGTATTAAATTAATTTTGTAAAAAATTATTTATAAATTAAAATGAAACCATTTTTATTTAAAAGTAATTCTTTTTATGAAAAAACTAATTGAATAGAAATATGTGAGTTTATAAGATAATAAAATCACTCTTTTGGTATTTTTCTTAAATTAATTTATTTTCAATATATATTCAATTAATGTTTTATTAATGATCTTATATGTTTTCTATACAAGATATAAGAACAAATTCAATTTTCCAGATAAAAGAAGTATTTTTTACAAAAATATAGATATTTTTAGCGCCTTTTGAGGGTGAACACTTCTTAAATCTAGGTTTTGAAACTTTTATAAGTTTTATTTGAAATAAAAAACATATTCTTTAAAAGGTTTTCCATAAAATATATTCTATATAAATTTTTTGGTACTTTTCTAATAACTTTAAAATTTTCATGAATAGTAGAAAATACATGATTTTTATTCAAAACTACTTTTTTGTCTAGTTTATTTATATAGATATGTTGTTATTTTAATTGAATTTAGAATTAAGTTAAAAAAATTGTTTAATAATTTAATCCAATATAGTCATTATAATTAATTTAAATGCGAAACAAACATATAAACACATTTTGGACTTTTGAACATTTAACATTAAAATCACGTTTTTTGTTTTATTTACAGAATTAATTTTAATTCATACATTCCCAATTATGTAAATAAAATTTGATAAAATTTATTACATTTTTTGAATCAAAATTTTAGAATTAGTTTTTATGGTCGATTTATTTTTTATTTAAAAAATATTTACCTTCTAAAAAAATTTATTTATCGTTGAAAATGTGAACTTTTGACAATGGTTAAAGTTAAAAGATAAAAGCTTATCATACCCAAACACTACTACATTTAATGGTTGTTTGAGGTGTGTCTGGACCCTAACCAATTAATAAAACCTTAATTAATATCCAATGTCGTGGATAATAAGGAAACCTCTATATGGTTGGCTTTTAAAATAAAATAACCAATAAATTAATCACTTGAACAAACCTCGCCTCAAGTATAAATACCATGTATCCACCCCCTATTAAGACCCAAAATTTTTTTTGAACCTAAAATATTTTCCAAAAACTATCCTCATCACTCTACCCACATCCATTTACTAGTGGTCTCACCAAAATACCAAATCAAAGGTCCTCAAGGGTCTTTCATAGAAGGCATTTTTAAGATGTATTTTTTCTCAAAGTACCTCTCTTAATTTATTTCTTTTTCTAGTTTCTCTAGACCTAATTCATCCATAAATTCACGATTAATCCAGAATAATTTATATAATATAGTTTTATGTTTCTAATTGTATATCTCATATCCATTTCATTTCTCACCACCTCTTAGGCATATAAATGAAATTTTTTTCCCTGTTATGCCGGTTAATTGCCTCTGTGAATAATGTTTTTTTTCTTCACTACCATCACAAATGGTATTAAAACCATTATTAACATAAAATAATATTTTAATATGTTGATTATAACCTATTTAATATTTTGTATATTTTATATTACACATACCTTCATACTTTCTCTATTGTAGTTATATGTTAATTTTGTTTGAGGAAGTGTGGACTACCACCCCCTCAAGGAGATATGAATCATTTCCAAATTACATGGAACATATAAATGATGATTTTATTAAACCTATTTGACATAAATGACATTAATTTAATATTATAATTATAATTTAAATCTTTTCATTTTAATACAGAAAAAAATGAAAGTAGCGTTAATGCAAACGTCTGTCATACCATCTCCATGAACTATGAATTTCATTTCATATCTCCAAATATTAAGGATTATTATAAATACATACATATTGGATATGTATATGATATTTAAATCACGAATATTATTCTGTTGGTGATTCCCTTATTACCAAATGGACTAGTGACATCAAAACCATGTTCATTTTAGACTCAAGTACCTAATATCGTCAAAAAATATGATATGAACTTAATGAATTATATAATTTTTATTACAAGGTAATAATTGTAATAAAATTAAAAACGAATAAGATAAAAATTTTCAAGAATGTATGAATTAACTTATGTTTTTAATTCTGGAGCACAACGATTGTATGTGATGATTCGATTGTAATGTAAGGGACTTTGTCTTAATATCCTTTACTTGAGACATATCATCATATTATGAACCCTTATTATCATGTAAGGTGTGTATACAACCCTTTTATCACGTTTTATTATAAATTAATATATTCTAATTATATATAATATTTCTTTGATGTTATTTTTTAATGATTTATATTCATGTATTTCTGATGTGGTAAGGTACACTTTAATGAAAACATCATTTTAAATCTTCTGTAGATTTAATCATCCAAGTCCTCCTCTTCCATGTAAATTTTTTCAAAATTTATTTAATAAATGTTATCTTGAGTACATGAATGCTTTAAAATGTTAATTCCCTTATAATGTTTCAAAGTGGTATGGTAGATATTGATTCAAAAATATTTTTTTAATATTTGAATAGTATTTAAAAACTGGATTGATTATCTTAATAACGTTGAATGTTTTATTTAACATTTATGTCATGAAAAAAAATCTATTTATTTTACGTCACATTAATATTTTGATGTTATTAAATACATTCTTTAATAATTTTTAAAATCAATCCCTTTTACTATTAATTTAATTATTTTTTTTTGAAAATTAATCTTTCTATACAAAGAGATTTACTTTACAAAACAATAAAAGGAATGTTTTCTTACCTATAAAGAAACAAAGAATTCTCCACCACTAAAACAATTATTTTATATTTGGATTCCTATATAAGTGTTAATTTTTTTAAAATAAAATTAAATACCAAATTCCCTTTTCATGTATTTTGTTATTGAAAATAGTTTTGATAAAAGATTGATTATGTCAATATCAATAAATGGTATATTTTGATTTCAACATGGAAATGTTATTTTTATCGTTATGATTGTTTTATGTGTTATGGTTATTTTATGGCACATTGATATTTGATGGGTGGTTACGTGATAAACCAATGACAGTTGGTTATGTGATAAACCAATGATGTGTGGTTATGTTATGACATCCAATACATTGGGTGTGGAAGTTAGTCATATGGCTATTCCATTTAGTGATATATATTGAAGTAAATTGTATGGTTTGTCCATTTAAGTATGTTGATGTACAAAGTTACCATTTTATGTTATATTTTTATTTATATAGAATTTATGGTAATCGTTATGTTACAAAATGTGTATGAAAAGATCTTATATTCAGTGATGTATATTTACTACTTCTTAATGGTGAAGAGTACTACAATATTAATAAATACTCTTGGTTTACACATTTTTCCATGACTAACAGTTTTCCTTCTTTGTGTTTCCCTTACTTTTCTTTTTATTCTAATTCCATGTTTTGAAATGTTATTCACATGACATAATGAAGAATATATTCGAGGATTAGATCATGAAAAACTCATTTTTTAACTATGAAGTGAACTGATGTTTCTTTTTAAATGTAATTTAATAAAACAATTGATAGGGAGTATATGTTTGTACTTTTTAGTATTTAATTTGAGATTTGTGAGTTATGACCAAATTATATAAATCTATAAAACTAAAATGTTCCTCACTGAGAATTAAAGACAATTTTTTAACTTATCTCAAGATTATGTAATGTTTAAGGCCATTACATTATATTCCATATGGGAATATCATGGAAATAATAGTATAGTATGATACAAGGCTAGAAGATCCCTATAAAGTTCTTACTAATACACTACTCAAGCCACCACTACACATGGGTGCCCAAGAAGATGATATTTTAGTTTCAGGCGAATTTTTGGCTTAGGAATAGGTTTGATTGAGAGGTAAGAATTAGATATATACATCAATATTAGTAACATTTATGGATCGGGGTTTCATATATATAATATTTATTTTTAATTATTCTAGATTTTAAATGTAACATGTCTAGTGAGAGGATATCATATGTATAGAATGTCCACTTGTAACACTTCTAGATTTCATTTATTTTATATAATTTGTTATATCTACTACTTAAAAATAATGATTAATTATCATTATTAATGTAGTATAGTTATTTTATAATTATTTTTGACTCAAATATGGGTGTATATTCTCCCCAAAATACCATCCTAGACCACTAATTCCAATCTGTAGAATCTGATGCATGGGCTGCTGCACCTAACATACACTGAAGACCATAATTTCATGATCCAATCATTCAACTATCTTGGAGAGATGATGTAAATTAGTATTATTTCGTCACTTTTACATTTTATAAAGATTTTTGGATATGGTATAATATAGATTTAAGAAAGATTCATTTTCGAACATTAGAATTAAAACCCATATTTTGGTAGTGTTTCAATGTTACTAGGTTTGATATTGTTGTTTTGATTCTAATATTATGGTATTATTTGATATTCAACTTGGGTGATGCACATGATGATTATATTTTAGGATTGGTTAGGGATTTCTGCATCTTGTCCCATTATAAAGGGTTTACCATCTACATTTTATTACTTTACATGGGAGTAAAAATATTTATAATGAATCATTCGAGACAAGTTGGATTCACAAGACATATAGGCCTACTAGTGTGTGGTTTTACTAATTAATGAGTCTCATTAATTTATAGTTTAATCAACCCCTCATATTTTATTCTCCCATCTTAAAAAATAGTTTCAATATAATTCAATGGTGAAACATTTCTATGGATTTCATAATGATTGTTGTTTTTTTGGATCTAATATGAGATTATATTTAATGATGATAATTGTGTCAAAAATGTGAACATGAGGTAAATTAACAAGGACGGTCATCATGGAAATGGATTCCTAATCTTAAAACCCATGTGGGGTATTTTTTTGGGTTGGGTTAATTAATTTTTTTCTAGTAATAAACTATTTATTATTTCTTATATATCATTGAATTGAATTAATATTGTCTGGTGTTTTTTTCATGTGTCATCTAAAAATATGCCATTGGGTGTACACCTTTTGACCAATAAGGCATGATAAATTGTGGAGTATTCATGTATTTGGATCTATATGACTATTGTTTCTAGAATTAGAATGTAATTTTTTTGATTTAATGATGTTCTATGTCAAACCCCAATGCTGGGTCGCTAGCATGTTGGTGTGATGTGACCTTTGAGATGGGTGCATCGATTGATCATTATGGGTTGTAAACATGGAGATAAATTTTCTTATTATGTATAAGTGGGAGACTTGTAGACCATTAATTTTTATATTGACATTTATTTGGATAGTGGTTTTTTTGTGTGTCTAAACCTGAAGATGTGTTATCATGGTTTTGGGGACATACTAGGAGGTTGAAGAATGAGTTGGTTATTTGAGATATCAGACCAATGCACATGTGGTGCCTGGGGATTCAATTATGAGAACCGTTAGTATTTGGTATTTAAGAATGAATGTTTTTTTATGGTTAGGACCTGGTTGATATATATCCTTTTGATTTTGGGTTCTCCTTATAATTTTGTCAAAGTATGGGTGGATTATTTTTATAGGATCAATGCCGTAATAAGGGTTGTCGTGTTACTATACATGGAATGGGTAAGGTTCCTGAATATGAAGATGAATTCCATGTAAGATCTTAAATGTAAATACTGACATGTCATATAGCATAGTTAGTATGTTTTAAATGGGGTATTTCATGTGAGAGTGTATTCATAGTGTTGGAATCCGAGAGAGTTATGAGGGGTTCAAGCACCAATGGAATTTTAGTTGTTTTATTGTGTTCCTAGATGCTAGTAATATGATAAGTGTATCTCCTGATGAGGGTAATGATTGGTTGGAATCAAACCTATAAATAATGTAATTCATGTGTATTATACGATTATCCATGTTTTAGGAGTGTTCTAAGGTATTTTTGAGGGAATTAGACCTCATTATAAGTATAAATTAATATATTTTCTTGGAAACAATTTTAAAGATGCAAATAAATAGTTAATGCTTGGTGATACATAATAACACAATTGGTTGAGATGGTTTTTCTAGGATAATAATTATATATGGTGGTATATGTGATGTGGTTCATTTTGTCAGCATTTTACTATAGAATTAGAATTAAATGGATGAATTTATGATGGGGATAGAGAAATAGGTTTCTAGTGCATGTCCCTTGAGTGAGAAGTGTTCTAGTAATGAGGCTTGTAATTAGAATATAATTATATAATTATTACAAAAATCATTTTGTGGAAAATTTTCTATAATCCATTCCAAATATTAGACATGGACTATGTTACTACATCACGAAGTGTCCATTGGTGGGTTCCAGGATCATGATAGTATTGAGGTGATCAATTATTGATAGTGTTTTGGTTACACGATAATGATATATATCCAACTATTTTAAAGACTATTGTCTAGAAATGGGTCAGCCTTTTTTCTCATGTTTAATTGGATTTACACATTGAGGAATAACAATGAAAACATTGTTTTGGAAATAAAATGTTATATATTGGATCATACAATGCTTTCAAATGTTGGTTAGCACGATCATGTGATGATGATTGTTTTTTGAGATTGAACAATTTAGTTCTAAATCAATACCCGATAGTGGAATTATCAATGGTGATAATTTTTCGTAGGTTATGAGAACAATCAATCACATATTTAGAATAATATATTAATGTATCGGTAGGTGGTTCTTATGGTGGTAATTATCATGTCTTGGGATTTCCCTTATAATTAATGATTTTAAACTCAGGACCACTATATTATATGTGATTAATGATATGATGGTATAGTCTGGTACGGATATAAATATTTTTGGTTATGTGTTTTCTTAATGTTCTAGATACAGTTTTTAGTTTTTTATTCATATTTTGTTGATTACATTCTATTTTTTGATGTGTCATTTTGAAAGTATTTTTGTCGTTTAAAGGTATCGACCGATTGATTTATTAAGAATTCATTACCCCGGTTGGTCGGGAAATTTTTTTTGGTGTACACTATGTATTATCAAGGTAAATATGTATTATGTTTGGGGGTATTTATGATCAATTCTCCATAATTTGTTTAATTTATTGAAAAAATTTATTTCTGAATTACTTTATGAGAAAAATATTAATTAGAGATTTAGAACATAATTCCAAAAGTTCGAGGATATAAAAGTGATGTTTTTATATATGGATTGAGCACATAAATGTATATTCATTTCTCCTGTGATTCTTGTGAAATTTTGGAAATGTAATTGATGTTTATAGAAATATGGACAGGTAGCATAGTTTGGGATGCTAGTTTAGTAAAAATAAAATCACACCCTATTGCTCGATGAAAATTTAAAAATTATTGTAAGTATAAAATATATATTTCATGATTGGAAAATGATTATTATAAAACCATTACATATTTCAAATGTAATCGAGTAATGTATTATTGGTGATTACAAGGTTACCACGTGGTTTGGGAAGTAGATAAGAAAAACCATGTGTGGTGTGTTTCCATGGTCAGTGAAGGGATTATAATTGGAACATCGCTTACCAAACTATATTGGAGAACCATGTGGCTTCCCAAATTTTAAGAAAATTTTGATCTTACCATTCCACCCATTAAAAATTTATCCTATATCCATCCCATTCTCTTCCCCCAATTTTTACAGACCATTTGTGGTCCCTGTATCCTATTTCTTTCATCCCCTTGATTGGGGACTATTTTTTGCACCATTATTCAGTGATTTTAGGAATGTATCCAAATTTGGTAGCTTCTGTTATTCTCTCAATTTATTTTCATTAATTTTAAGATTATTCTAGATGGGGTTTTATTTTTTATTCCACTATACCACGATGGAATCTACCAAATGATTCAGGGCGTCGGTTCTTCCAAGTGAGAGGATGTCCCAAGACAACATCTATATATCAAAGCTTGTTTATTCAATAATGGTGGATCACCATATCAATATCAAATGGGTTTGAAAAAAAATTAATTTTCTAAAGATAATATTGTAACTATTGGATTGGGATATTCTCATATCAATGAAATGAGTTTGCTATGGTTTTTTAAGAGAGGATGGTGAAAGATCTGACTCAATGAGATTGATCGATGAGAATTTTTTCATTATTCGTAATAGGATAAAATAGTTTAATTGAAAAAAAAATTATAAATTAATTAAATAATAATAATTTGGTTATAATTAAATAATTCTAGTAGATTAGTTTTGAGAGTGGCCCTCATTTGTCTTGGAAAATGGTATACTAGCATGTATTAGTTGTAGATGTTGCTTTTGATCTTTGATGATTAATTATAAATTCCTTGGTAATTGTTGGAGATCTCATATATCATCCCAAATGAATTAAATCTGTATCAATGTTTTATAGTTATTATTGTGAACTCTAATTTTTTTTATTACCCTAGGTAATTTAATTAAATAAAATTTTATTGAAAATAATAAATGATTTGATTCATAATAGATTAGTTATTTGATTCATGTAAAAAACCTTATGTGGTTGTTAATGCCTCTTCTACTAATTATTGGGGATTTTACATGGGTTTTCTAGTGGTCTCCATGCCACTTTTTAGGTGACGCCAGAATAATAATTACCTAGTGCCCCTAGTGTATGATCTTATACTACCCCTAATGAAATGAGCATTATGACTTGGGATTAATTAAATTAATCTATCTGTTTTGACATTGTGATACATGGTGTACTCTAGAGAATATGCTAGGTTAAATCGAAATTAATGTAGCTTTTATGTTAATGCACAATCCTGTAGAACTAAGACTCAACTATATTGGTTTTGATGGGCCGAAAAACATACAGTGGTATGGAGGACCAATATGGCTTTTGGACTTTCTCTTGACTCATATAATTATAGTGATACCTCAGGTAACTGGTGAGTTATGGATACCATTTGGATGATTTATTGGGATGTGATTTATATAGAGAAATTGGTGTAGATCCAAGATCATGTTATAACCAACGTCTCAAAGTGGAGGCCTAAATTTGGAGTCA
This sequence comes from Viscum album, assembly GCA_963277665.1. NCBI lineage: Eukaryota > Viridiplantae > Streptophyta > Magnoliopsida > Santalales > Viscaceae > Viscum > Viscum album. The sequence goes on from OY728127.1 coordinate 1,575,936,114, forward strand.
TAACCGAGTATATAGTGATTTTGTGGTTATGGAAATTGGTAGATATTATTGAGGGTGTCACCTCAATATCGAGATCGAAGATTTGAGCCTCATAGCATATGAATATCCTAGTCATTCACTAAGGAGTCTAAACCTAAATTCCATAGAATGTTGTGAATATGGAAACACATTTTTTAAAATTTTTCTTTTGGACAATTAATGTTGTATTCACAATAGTGTGATTTTATATGGCATGACAATAATCATCAGGGCCCTCTGGGTGGTGATAAACTATTTGTGACACCCAAAAAATTCAAAACATAAGGATAAATAGAGTATTCATCTTTTAATGATCAATATTTGTCAAATATAACATTATACATAGAAATAATAATAATAAACTCAAGATTTACTCATAACAGAATCAAAATAACAAATTGGACTCACCGATAATACTAGATACATGATTGTTCCAGTGGATTCAAGGTAATTCTCATTAGGGAGATATCAATCAATGAGAAATGCTATCAATTTTTCTCTCATAAGAGTAGTCATTCACATCAAGACATCACAATGAAGTACTCACTATGTCTCTCCATATCATGATACAATGAGTGGGGATCACACCCAAGGATTATGTTGGAATACAAAAACCCTAGTACGAATAAACCACTATGTATTAAACTTCACACCCACATAATTTTTTAGGGTGATTAATTAAATCACATCTATAGAGAGAGATATGATAGTGGAATCCACAGTGAGCCTCATGGAGGGATTCATTGAATCATTAACCCATGATAAACCATAAAATGGGCTGCAATATAATAATTATGATTTGAGTTCACACTATACTATCATAAGGATAATCATTGAAAAAGACCTAACAAAACTGGTCTAAAATGAAGAACATAGGGCCTCTACATGGCCCAAAAAAATTACTTTTTGCGTAATAGTATTATATAGTGTTCCATTCTTACTTTTAGTCTACTCGTGTCTTTCTATCTCAAATGATAATTTTGTCTCAACATAAATGGAATTTTATTATATGACACTTGGCATGTAGTGGCCATGTTTTCATTAGACATGCCACCAACCTTTTCCTTTGTATATCTATATGTGCATGTGTATCATAGGTAGTTCCCATGCAGTATAGTTGTGCCCACGTTCCATGGAGTGTCTAAGTACCAGTTCATTCCTAGGTACTATAGATTACCACATGTTTCTGGTTGTAACCCTTACCATGTACCAAAATGGTATATAACGAGCCTCTTTCACTATGTCACGTGAAATGTATAACATGTCCCACATAATGTTATATTTCCCTCTTTTTGGGAACACTAGTAGCACAAAATGGGATTACATGAATTTTTTTCTTCCATTGTACAAACTGTGTATTTGATAATTTCACAACATATCTATTCTGTTAAATGATTCTCTTAAATGTTTCCTACTATATCAATTCAACCACAAAATCATCCGATAATCAAAAATTGAGGATTAATAGAATATTGAGGTCTTTGATTTCTAAATTATGGAAACTAATTCACCCAAAAATCATCACTCATTACTCAACCATGGTGGGGTTCCGAAACCTAAGTTCGTTGGATCACCCAATATGAATTAAATCATGTATCGAGGTCATTAACCAAAAATTCATAATCAATATTGATATTGAACGCATCATATTGAATCTATTTCAATAATTATCGATTGTGCATGGATTATTCCCCAGGTAATGGTTCAGCTGCAAACCAAATCAGATACATAAGATTCTCAAATGATGAATGGGGAGATAAAATCATAAAACAAAAACATATTGAACAACCATTAACTAATGTTTTGGTTTGAATAAAACTATTATAGAAGAATATGAACAAATTATATTATTAAATAAATATCAAGATCCTATATCTAGGATGATAAATCCACACTCGCATAACACAATTGGGCTAATAATCAAACCAATTGAATAATTTTTCATATTCATTGTGGGATATAATAACTTGAATAAATACAAATAAAATCTGATCATATTTTTTTAGTCACTGATGATGAATGCTGTTTTTTTCATTGGAGAGATCCATAAACTATGTTATTTCACTTTTTTCATGCATTTATCCCATCATTGATCCATGATCCCAAAGTCTAACAACACTCTTCCATGATGTCCTCTTGAATCCCTAGGTTTATTTGTATTACCCATTTATTTGTATATAATAATGTATTAATTGATAATATTAGGTTTATATAATTAATAAATGATAAATGATATATATATTTTATATATTTATCATTCCAACCATAACCATATTAAATAAATGTTGTAAACACTTTTCATGGTCATTTCCTTTATAGGATAAAAAATTATCATTAGATTTAATAGGTGTTTAATATTTTGGAGCATACTCTATCAAAAATTTATACCATTGTTTTAGGAAAACTACATGTCCATAATATAATATATTTAATATAATTATTCTAGGTTTATTGAGTCACACAAAGCCTTATTATCTCATTTTGTATCATATCATGGTTCAAAAAATATTGGCTAAAATATTATAATGCATTATAACAAAATGGTGTTGTAGCATTCACCAAAAATATGTTCTTTTAACCCAAATAATTGAAAATAATAGTAAAAATTAGGATGATACTAAGATTGAATATGGTTATCCAGCTCCAAGGTTTTCTTTTGGAGATTATTATTTTGCCACCAGACTTGCACTATGGGAATCATTCACTCACCGGGGATCATCTCATTATAATCCACAATACCTATTGTGTACTCTTAAATGATAGCTTCATCCACAATGTATATAATTCAATATATGATAACATGAATTGAGTCATGCACATATTTCCATAGTTTTCAATTTTGGAAGACATCATGTGCCTGGTCAAACTATGGTGTTTGGTCCAAGAGTTATACCACCTTGATGACCCTTTGATGTATCTAGAAAGGTCTACTAAAATTCATTGATTACTTATCACCCCAAAAAATACACATAATCCATTTTTCTGTGAGACCTCTACGAACAAATGGTATACCTCTATGAAAAGAAAACACCTCGGTTTTTTGTCCACGTAGTATTTTTGATAGCTCTGGGAAGTAATAAGTTTCTTTGAGATGAACTTCCCCTTTTCTTTCATCCCTTAACCTATCTATGCGCTTTTTAGTGAAAAATCACCTATATATGTCTAGCATGGTAATCAACTAGAGGTTCTCTAATATAAGGCTTCAAATGATTCCATTCGAATGATGGAATGATTTTTTATATAATCCCCTACAATGTTCGATGGTCCTCCCTACGATAGAAAATATATATCATCAAATGAAACAATATATCTTCCAGATCCTGAAAGGAATACTATGTATAACCATCATTATATAGATAAAAAATCATGATCAAATGTTACTGGGATCGAAGGGCCACCTAAAATCCACTCCATAGTCTCAACTTGAAACATACATCATGATATAAAATAATTGGTGAGGATACTCCTTGAATATGAACAATCTTATTCATATAGGGATATCCAGATAAATCTACTAAACACTACTCTTAGATTACATGGATGTTGGAAAAATATCTGAAATTTTCTATAATCACCTTGATGGAATCACATATTCTTGGTGTTCATGGTATCCCTACCATGATTTCTATAGAGATACCATAAAACATATACTATGGATCCTCGAGTGGTTGAGATAATCTTAATGGAACCTAGTTCTCAACCTTTACCAACTGAAAAGTGATCCATCGAGAGACAAACTAAACTACACACTACCATGTTCTTGTCCACTAGAATGGATTATGATGGTCCATCTATATGTTCACCAACCCTAGATATACAGACATTATAGATGTATGAAACTACCTTAGAAACTCCTCTTACAATTTCATTGAAACCATTATGTATCCTTTATAAAGGATTTCGTGCTCCCCTCCCTCATAGAATCCATCAGGAGCACCTCCAATTGATATCTAAACTCACAAAATTAGTATCTCCATGACGGGACTCAGTAAAATGATATAATATTAGAATGTTAACAACCATTGATTGGTGGTATGTTCTACCATACTAATTCACTAATGAAAATTAAAATGAGGTTACAATCTATGATGGCTTAGTGAGTAACTATGAATAAGTACTCCTATTGAGAGTATCTTCCACAATGTTCCCCTTCCCGAGAGTATTGACTATCTCATAGTCATAATCCAATTTGACAGCATTCAATCATCTCTATCTCATGTTATTATCCTTATTTGAGAAGTTATATTTGAGACTATTGTAGTTTTAATAGTATATAAGCTTCTCACCCATAAGGTGGTGTATCTGTATCATCAGGGTAATGAAAATGGATTTCAGCTCTATATCATGTATTATATCAACACCACAAATTATTAGGCATCATAATCTAATGTCGTCTTAGCACCTAGATAAAAAAATGATAAAATATTAAAATGTATTAAGAGTAATCAACTCATTCAATATAGGATACATTTACAGGAAACCCCATTTTGGAGATTAGATGACATTCACATAGATAATATTCACTAGAATTGAAGACTCCAATTAGGTACATGTGCGATACATGAATGAGATCCCACATAGTTAGAGATTATATATTCTAAGGATATTATCTATATATATACCAGTATAGTTAGAGGTACCACATATTTAGATCTTGACTCTATTTAGGATTCTAGGGATATAGGGTTGGGATGGTTTCATGGAATGTCGAATTCAATCTTAGTGGGGGTCAATTATTTGGTGCATGTAGCCTCTAATTTATTGTGGGTCTATTATCAACTGAGGAATGTGTGCTCTGGTATACACGAATGGGCTTGGATCTATCCCATTGATAATGTTGGGAAATTCATGGATGATCAAACCCTCATAATGGGAGTTCTGTGATACTTATATTATGGGTACACCATTTGTATATCCCATGTTATTATTGTGTATTTCATGATTTGGTGACATCCATAGGGACACCTTGAATCATGCCAATGTAGGTAATATGATGATTTAATTTCCTTTATTAATTCATTTAATTTACCTTATCATGTTACATACACATGTTATGTAATTTCTAATGTAGTTTAGGACTACGTTGGTGGTTCCATATGTTTCTTAATCACACACTTATTTAACCAACAAAACACATGGATACCAAATAAAAAATCACTAGGGTTTAAGAACATGTTGGTATGGGGCTCATATTAGATCGTGTGAGATGGAATTTATATGTACATGGATTTTGGGATGAGATATATCTCAATGAATTTGTAGACCTATCATTTTTTTCTCTATTATTGTTTTCATATGTATCTAACCAAATGTGACAATTTTATATATATGTAATTGTCACTAAAGCCTTTTCTATATTTCAGTTATTGTACATATTTTTATATTTATTACTACCCATTCCATATAACTTATGATTTTGGATATTTATTGGTCATTATTCATTTTTATTAACTATGATATATGTGTAAATTTGTATCTTTCCAACCCTATAGATCATGGATTTGGTGACTACTACCATTATATTGACAAGATTACTAGGAATCAAATACCTAATGATTGAAAATATTAGTATTCATAGTAAAATTGATAAACCCATGATTCTTTTAATGCATATGTATTCAATAATTACAAGATAGTTCATTTTTGAGGTTAACATTAATCCCACATAGTATATATTTGAGTATCTTTTTTATTATACTTATTGGATTATAGGTGAATGGTATAAAAATAAGGGAGGGATAAAATAATCAGTATGGGTAAAGTACAATGAAATCAATAATGAATCAATGAGAATAATAAATATGTAAATGTATAAAGATAAAAATATAATATATAATTAATACATAGAGAGGTAGTTTTACAAAAATATCATATGTTAAATAACTAAACACACATTAAATTTAAAATAACTTGATAAAGCATAATTAATATGGCATGGTAACGAAATGCACACCAATGTAATTAAATAAAAAAACTGAGAATGTAAATTAATTCATAGATAATTTCAATGTAATAAATCAAATTTGTAAGAATATTAACAAATTTCTCAATAAATTCAATGCTAAATTATTGGATGTCCGGTTTCCCAAGCACATGATACCCTTATATTAAATATATATCCTATAATAATTCTAAAACATACTGGGAGAAAACGGTTAGCTTAGGCTAGCCAAATTATTTCATCTCATGAGACTGCTGATGCATATCATGGATTGCATTAACCCATCCCCAAATTAACTTGTGCATTTCCATAGAATTCCTTATATAGAATATAATCGATTTAATTCATAAACAATGTGCCTTATCAAAAATCTGTATTTAGTAAACAATAAAAATTTATCAATATTTCCTTAGATAATCCAATAACTATAAAAGTAATTACCATATGTTAAAATTTAACATGTCTTAGGAAATGAACATATCCATGATAAATGATATGGATAATTTGTTTAAATTCATTTTCCATTGATCATAAGAATGTGAATATTTCAAGGGGACTATAAAAATTAATCAAGAAGAGAATTTCAATTATATCCCTGAACAAATAAATCAAAAAAACATCTAGGGGAATAAAAATGATGGTATAAATATAAAAAATCCCAAGTGGACAAAAATAATGGAGTTTTGTCACTAGTGAATCAAAACACTATCAAAAATTATTTTCAAATTCATTCATGATGATAACATCCATTCTATTATGAAAAAATATGGAAAAGTGTTTTCTGTGAAAATCACTTTTATAAAATACTTTTTATTAAAATAATTATGGTTTTAAACATGAAATTGTAGAATCAAGGAAATGAATGTTGGTAATTATATGCATATGGTACAAAGTAAAAAAGTGTTTTCATTCTTTCAAGGTAAAATGTTAGAAAACATCCTTGTTTGGATGGATTTAAGAATATTCATTTGTAATCTTCTATAAAATGAAATAATTGTAAAATTTATATAATAAATTATTTCATGATGATTAGGATAATTTTTCAAATACATTTTAGAAAGCGTGGGTTTTGGATGAAAACTTGTTTTCCAACTCAATATAGAAATGAGGTTGGGTATTATTAATGAAATTTTTTAAAACATTTGGTGTACCAATGAGGGGAAATGGTAACTTTCCATGAAAAACATCTTTTATAAAAATATTACAATAATACGAGTTTTTTGAAACAGATATCCTATAAATTTCATTAACATAACTTCAAGAATTAGAAATAGTGATGACAATGAGATTCTGAAATATACCCTTAAAATGAACATTACCTTGATGTGACAATTGATCAATGAATTGATTATCTGTATCAACTATAAATCCACATATAATGTGTGTAAATATATTCATATATATTCAATGTCCATATAATAATAATAATATAATATTAATGAAAATGTTTAAGTAATATAACCTAATGAAAACGAAATTGAGTAATGAATTTTTATTACCAATTAAGAATTTTATGTTCAAATCCCCTTGGATGAAATAAATAAAATTTAAACAAAAAATTAACATTATGAATTAATTATTCATGATATTACATATCTATGTGGAATTATATGTACCATATATTTGAAATTTTGTGTACAATGATAAATTATTTTCCAAAGAATGGAAATTAAGATGAAGTCTCTTGCCTACTACTTCCTCTCAATTGAACATCCATTAACCTCATGTATAATGGTTTTAATAATTTAAATGACATAAAACTGAAAAATAATCATGTAAATAATATCATATATGATCTTTATATATTATATTATTACCCATTTTTTAATAATATTTCATTATTTTCATTATTACATTTTTCAATTGCCATGTTTTTTTAGTATGTTTTGACTTTTTATTATTTTGGTATTCTTACATAGACCGGGATCTCATTATCTAAATAATATAAACATTGAATTAAATATCAAATATATTCCTTACATATGGATTTATAATCATCCCTATTGTTTTTAGTTGGTAAATTAAAATCACCATTCATGCAGATGGTAGGTCGTACATACACATAAATGAAACATCCATTTTTTATCGTATTTAAAGTAATGAAAAGTAATTATTATATATTTACATTATAATCACATTATAAAATTTTATCAAATATATCACTTGTTATAATTAAAATAAACATTTTTTCATTCCATGTAATGGGTGAAATAATCAAACCACTTTGCGGTGGTGGTTATCCACACATACACTTACGATGTTATCATATTTCATAAAAATAGAAATCAAGAATGAATGTGATATATAATAATTATAGAGGACTAACTAAGTTATTAATAAAATATAAATCATATATAATATATTAATCCATAATTATTTACAACATTTATTTGTGGAAAAAGGATGAATGTTTGACATTGGTTCATGAGGTGGTCGTCTTTCACAAACAAGAATGATGATTTTGTAACCCATTTTGATGGATCTATGTGAATGTGTTTATAGAAATATTATCATTAAAAATATTTCCATGTTGAAGATACTTTTTTTATATAAAATAATGAAATAAAAATGAATTGATGGGGTGGATAATTAAATGAAACAGAAGTTATTTTTCAAGAGAGTTACCTCTTATTCAGGTAAATCATTTTCTTTTATACCACATGACATCCACGATTTTTTTGACAAAAGTGAGGATTCTATGATGAGTGGAGTGATATTGGTAGTTTATTTTTTCGTATTTTGGATGATCCAATGGGATGTAGATGTGTGAATATGTGGGAGGGTGAGTACCTTTTTATAGTGGTGGATGAGTGTCATTATTTTAAATATTTGATAAGGGCTTTACTCCCATGTTTTTTAAAATTAAAGTGTCCCCAATAATGAACCAAATTGAGTATTTGGTAGAAATATGTCCATAAAATGTCATTTAGATACGTTTCTAGTTCATTTTGGCCTTGAAGGTATTAGTTTAGTCCCTTGTTAAGAAACCTCTTCTTTTAATTATTGTAAATAATTTAAATTACATTCACTATAATTTTTAGAGAAAAAATAAGTTGAATTCAATATACAATTTAAAATATAATGATCTAAATATTTAATCATTTTTACTAATAAAAATCATATAAGTGGCGGAAATTAATTTATTAATAATCTCACAAACAAGACAACAAAACTGGTTTTTAATATAGAATACTAAAAATTTCAAAATGTTATTTTATCCAATATAAATGTAAAATTGATTAAAATGGAAATAATTGGATTATTTTATTTATAATTTAAAAAATTATCTTTGAAACAAATTTTATATTTAATTTAATAAGATAAATTATTTAATAAAAAATAATTTATAAATAAAAATATAGTAATTTTCACTATTAATCATAAAAATCCAAGAAAAATAATAAATATTAACTATAAGTTAATTTTTAATTTTTAAGTATATTTTGAAAAAACTATTTATTAATTTTCATAAAATTATATTTATAATAGGTTCTCCATTAAATATAAGAAAAAGTGCCTTTATAAAAAAAATATAGTTTTTATGCATAATATTGGGTTTGTTCTTATATTATTCCTATAAAATATTTTTTTTGAATTTCAAAAATATTTTAAGAAATATATAAAATATTTATTTCAGTAATGTCAAGAACTAATAGTAAATATTTTAATTTATTATTCTAAAACATATTTTGTGTATAGTAATTTTTTATAAAAAACAACGTATTTATATTTAATTGGTTCTTATATTAATTTATAATTATTTAGTAACAAATTAATAAAATTGTATATATTAATTTGATAGTTAATAATATTAATATATTCAAATTTTATGTCTTGTTAATATCTTATTATTTTAAATAATAATATTTTAACAATATATTTTTGTTTTGTAAAAGAAGAAGTTGCATTTAACACAAGCCATTGAAGATACTCATTGTTTCCCACGATACAGGCTGACTCAGTATAGTGTGCATTAAAAGATATAGAATATTATAAATTTATTTTAAACATTAAATATACCGTAATGTATTGAGAGTTTATATTCATTTCTATTTTTGGTGTTTCATGTTATTCATTATATTGAAAAAATTTACACGTAGCATTTTTGTGGTGGCACATTCTTCCACAATTAATCAAATTATATCATAACAATTTAAAATCAATAATGGTATTAAGAAGATTTATAGTTGGAAACTAATTTTTTAATAAATACAAAACCTAAAAGTGTGCATAAATTCTCTTATTAATAAGATATAATGATATTTAAAAAAGGTCACATAGGTTTGTGAAAATATGTATTTTATTTGAAAATAATAAATATTTTTATTTATTTATTTTGTTTATCAATAAAAAATAGTGATTGTTCTGTGTAATATTGATCATCTTAAACCCATATATCTCTGATGATTCAAAAGACCATCGTTTCAACAAAAATGATGGTATTAAGTTAACATTTTCTTTTTTATGATTATTTTTATAATATTAAGGAATTCATTTATGAACCAGAATATAAATAAATAAACATACATTATGTGATTCAATTTCATATGAATGTCTCCCACTTTTTTTCCCTTCATCATAATCTATTTCATCTCTTTCTCTAAGAATTAGATATCCTATAATGAACACATTTTTTAAGAAATATATTTTTAACGGATCATTAACCATAAATATGTAATTATATTTTACCTACCTATTTTACAAGACATAAATGTTTAATTCATTAATCTCAACACCTCAAATGTAATATTATTTGTTCATAATTAAAATTTATTCATTTAGTTATTTTACAAAATTTAATTACACATTAATAAGGACATCATGTAAGTTAGTGGTAGGTGTGAAACCCTTTTGTCTTTCGGTCGTGGGTTCAATCCCGACCACGTCTCCAGATTCAAATCGTTATCACCTAAAATATGGGTTGTCTATTTTCTAAAAAATATTAATATAATTTCAATAATAAATAAGAAATAAATGTTTTAAATTTAAAAATTAAATAGCCCTTCATATATGGATCTACATGAAACACCAATACATAAATACTACATATATTTATTTCAAATATTTCCCTCCTTGGTCAAGATTTTATAATTTAAATTAGTGCATTGACTCAATTAATGACCATGTTCATCGTAGTTAAGGAAACAAACTATAAATGGATCCTGAGGATGAGATATATTTCCATCAATTGTATTCCTCATTTTTCATCAATAATTATGTTCACTATATCTTTATTTCCCACACATAAAACATTTCATCATTCAAATTGAGTTAATTTCCTAGGTGTATCATTCCACATTTCATACATGATGGAAATCGAGACCTTTTCTCCCCGTGGTCTCCACCACTCGATCTCTTAGAAAAAATTGTCCTTATTATCATTGTGGAGTTATAGAGTTTTTTAAGATATATTTTCATAATCATATTTTGGGAAAACATATTAGGCATTAACATTATATCTTTCACTTCTATTAACAACCTTTTTTATATCTCATTTCAATTACATTATCCTTCATGTTCAATTATATTGTCACTCCATTGCGATTAATCCATCAACAAAAATGTGAAAGTATATTGTGAGTAAAAATAGGCATCGTGAGGAAAAAATATAATCATTTATATGATATTTATATCATGGAAGATTATTTTCAATCTAATATAACTTAGGTGTATCCTTGGTTATTCATTATCTTCATATAATCAAATCCTTTATAGAGTTTTTTAATGAAAATTTGATATACAATATCAATATCCCCAAGTAGTTTCAAACCAGGTGTGTAGTAATACACATGGTAGTGTACCAGGTTATTCTCATGTCTTGTACAACAAACCTATTCTATGTTGTTACTCTTGAGTTGTTACTCCTTCTTAAATTTGTTCTAGAACCATGTCTACATCTAGTGTCAATATATGGATGTATTTCTAGGACATCCACATAATCTCTATCTAACTAAAACATTATGGTTTCCTTTTATACATATCCTCAAATTATATTTTATGGTTTTTTTTATAATATATGTTTTCATAAATCTAGTTACCAAGGATTCAACTAAACCTCATTTAATAAAAAGGGTAGCACCCCAACCCAAGAAATTTGGAAGCCAGTGTATACTACAATTACATTGGCATGATTGGAAGGATTTAAATCCCAATATACAGAATAGTTTAGTAGTCTTTATAAACAATATGAAAATGTTAGTCTACAATTAAAAATGAATAAACTAATTAAAACATAATTTCTAAGGGTAAAATTATACCCACATATGATATCCCTTTATATGTTTCTTAGTAATCTTTATGGATTTGCAGGTAATGAAAACAAAACAATCATGAAGTTAAATGAATATAAAGGGTTAATAATTTTAGATATAATAATGAATCAATGAGAAAAATAAATATGACATGTTAAAAAAAATAATAACAAGTATTTCATGTTATAAACAAACAAATGGGGAGTGTTTAGAAAATATGGATATGTAAATAACTAAACTCACGTGTAATTTAATATATTCGGATAAAGAATTATTAATATGGAATGGTAAATAAATGAACACACATTCCATTAAATAAAAAAACTGATAAGGAAAATTCATTGATAGATAAGTTCAATGATAATATATCATTCATAATAATGGTAAGTAAATTCCCAATAAAAAAATAATTAATAATTAGAATTAATATTTTCTACAAACATGATTCCTTTATAGTAATGATCTATCCTCTAAATGTTTCAAAACCAAGTGGTTGAAACCCCATAATATTAGGCTAGGAAACTTATTTCCTCTAAAGAGACTACAGATGCATCAAGGGTCTTGCATTAACTAGTCCCCAAACCATTTAGTGCATTTTGAAATCACTCTTTATATTCTGAATAAACTATTTACTTCATAAACAATGTTCCTTTTCATATATCCATATTGAGTAATGAATTTGAATTTATCAATTTTTCCTATGAAAAATAAATAAATATCAATTTAATTAACATATGTAAAACTGATATATAACTTAGGTGGTGAAAATATCCATGATAAATGATATATAAAATTAGAGTCAATTCAATTTCCAATGATCACATGAGTTTAAATATTTCAAGGGGAAAAAATTAATCAAGCAAGTCAATGTCAATACTATCAATAGTAAAATCAATAAAAACATTCCATAAGAAGAAAAATGATGGTATCAATTCAACATCTCCCATGTGGAGTAAAATAAATAGTTTTTGTCATTTATGAAGGGAAAGATAATAAATTTTCATCAATATCAATGTAGAAAAAATTTCCCTATTATTTTGACAAATAATTGAAAATCCATTTTATTGAAAATAAAATGTAAATAATTTTAATGAAAAAAATCGACCATTTAAATATTCATGGGATTATTCATGGAAATTTGGGTGGGTAATTTTGTACATGTAAAAATATGTAATTATAACATTCCATTTTCAAATGATATTTGTTTTAAGGATAATTGTTTGAGAAAAAAATGTCATTGAAAACATGTATAAATTGAAAACGGGGTAAAAATTTATTTTAAAAATCATTTGAGAAATTTTTAAATTATTTTTTAAAACCTTTTTAGAAAAAATGGTTGTTAGATGAAAACTGAATCTCTGACTAAAGAGAGAAATGATGTTGGGATTTCTTAAATACATTTTGAGTATTAATAATAAAAAAATAGTATTATTCCATGAATGAGGTCATTAGTAATAGTAGAAATTAAATATTAAACGTTTTATATAATATTTATAAAATAAATTACTTTAATGGAATAGCATGAATAATCAATCTTTCTTAGAATGAGATTGTGAAATAATCCGTTAAAATGATCATAATGTTGATGTGAGAATTGAACAATGTATTGATTTTTTTGTGTCAAATTTTAATCCATATATAATGATTTTAAATACACAAATATATATTCAGATTAATTATACACATAATCATATTCTATTAATTAATATTAGGAGGTAATATAACATAAGGAAAAATAAATTGATTTATGAAACTTCATTTCAACCTGGTAAGTTATAGTTCAAATACCCTTAGATGAAATATTTAAAATTGAAAATAAAAATGTCCATGAATAAAGAATTATTAATGATATTAGATGTAAAAAATGGAAGCATACACACTTTATACAAGTAATTTTTTGCATAATAATAAATTATTATTTAAATAATGGATATTCAAACGAAGTCCATTACCATACATTTCCTTTCAGGTGTATTTCAATTAACATATTTTATAATTTTTTTAAATATGTAAATAAATTAAAAAATTACCACACTAATATTTATAATATTATATGTGATCTTCTATATAGTATCTTATTACCCTTCTGATAATAATATTTAAATATTATGTTATTATTTCTTATATTAATTACGTAGTTTTTTAGTATGTTTTGAAATGTTTTTTTGTTATTATTTAGTAGATCATGATTCCATAATATAAAGGATGTAATACATGATTTAAATATAATATTAACTAATTATATATATTTTTATGAAACTCCATCAATATTTGAAATAGGAAGTGAAATGTTTCATTCATGTAGATGGTAGACTATACAGACAGATGAACAATACTTCTACTTATTTATCATATTTAAATGATTGAAATGTAAATAAAATATATTTATATTATAATCATAGTATAATAAATTTATCATATGTATATATATATGTATGTATGTATATAATATTTTAATTAAAAAATTAACAGTACCTTCAATATAAATTGTGTGTGAATCACATTGCTTTATAGAGGCGGTAGTCCATATGCCCACAAACGTTGGTACCCTATTCCAAAAAATGGAAACAATGATGGAATGAGATATATAAGTATTAAATAATCTTAAATACATTATAAAATCATATATATCCTATATAATCCCATAATATATCATTATTTCCAACCGAAAATGATGGTAAATAGAAAATGAATGATATCTGTCAGTGAGGTGGTAGTCCGTCATTCACAAGAATGATGATTATGTATCCCATTTTGATTTATGTTTGTGAAATTTTAGGCCATCATAAAATATTTAAAAAAATATAATTTTATTTTAGACACTTATTTTATTATATTATCATGATATTGAAATAATTTAGTTAGTGTTTATGTAAATTAAACAATAGTGAATGTTGAAGAGAGTTATCTCTTTTTCGTGTAACTCTTTTTAGTTTATACAAAAATACTTGTTTGATTTTATTTATTAACATATTGAGGAATATAGTATGATTCTATTTATTTTGGGGGTCATTTTTACAAAGTTTGGTAGAAACCTATGTCTTTAGAGGTGTTAATAATTTTGAGGGGTGAGTACCATTTTATAGTGGAATAGTGGCATTTTAATGTTATTAAAACGGGAAATCCACTAAAAAAATTTCCATGTCATTTGGATTCAATTATAAAACTAGATATATTAAATATATTATATGGTCAACATATTTCCATTCAAAGGGTTTTTTAGAAGTTCATATATTATTTTGGACCCTATGATTAATGTTTTTTCCCTTATAAAGGTGATTTTCTCTTTATTAGTGTAATTAATTTTAATTACATTACCAAAACATTTTGGTAAAAAACTAAGTTGAACATAATAGAAATTATAAATAATTAAGTTTCCTAATATGGAATCCATTTTTCTAATTAAAATCACATATGTGGAAAAATTTAGTTTAAAAATAATCATTTTGAAGAGACAACACAACAGATTTTTAAATTAAAATGTTCAAAGGTTTGAAATGTTCTTATATCCATATTCATTGTGAAAATAAGTTCAATTAAATATAGTGGATTAATTTATGAATTCTTAACTAAATTAACTCTAAAAAAATTTAATATATAATTTAACACCTTAAATTATTTACACAAAAAAGTAGTTTTGAATTAAAATTCAGTATTTTTCACAATTCACAATATAGAAAAACCATCATAGAAAAAAATAAAAACTTCAACGTATGGTAAATTTTATGTTATTTTTTCAAAAATAAAGATTAATTTTAAATATATATTTTAGAAAATTACCAAATAAAATTATTTTAAATAGGTTATTCATTAAAAATGAAATAATAATTTTTTATAATAAATATTTTATTAGGCGTAAAATTATGATTTTTATTATCTTATTTACATCAAATATGTTGGATGAATATCATAAAAATTTTATTATATATATAATGTATATATTTCATTAATATCATACACTAATATTAATTTATTTAATTTTTTATGATAAGACACCTTTGGGGTATAAGAATAGTTTTAATAAAAACATTCTATTTATATTAATTTAGTGATTATATTCATTTCAATTAATTTAGTAACCAATGAATTGAATAATATTAATTAATGATTTAGTTAATCCTATTAATAACAACTAATATTATATCTTGGTTATAAATTATTGTGTTAAATAATAACATTTTGATAATAAATTATTGTTTGGTAAAACTCATAATTTTGTGAGATGCAGGACATTTAAGGAACTCAATATTGTTCATTCCATGATTGAACACTATATTAGATCCATTAAAATAAAGATAAACTATTAAATTTATTTAATATATAAACTATTACCTATATTCTCTATAGTTTATATTCATATTGATGTTTTGTGTTGTGGTTCATACATGTGATAAGAAAAATTTACACATTAAAATTCTCTTGGAGTTACAATAGTATCCCAGCAGTACAATCATAGACCCTCATTTTATAGTCTACAACCACTGGTGTTGTGGATCAAACATTTTCACATTTAAATTTTATAAATTAATTTTTAAAATTTTGTGATTAGGTGGTGAGATGACGTATGATTCTCATGCCCATTATGCCATGGCTGGTTTTTTTGAAAAATGCTAAGTTTATAAAATCATATATGAGAAGGTTTCCAAAAATAGTGGAATAACTCATAAATGGGTAACCATATAAAAACTATGATTCCAATGTTTCATTCAATGCAGTCACTTTCTCTTAGGTGTGGTTAAATATTGACTAGCACAGGTCGACTACAAAAGTTAAAATTTTGGTGTAACTGTCAATAAAATAATTTAACAAAAAAATTATTCAATGTACAAAAGTTTATTTTTTATAAATCTTTTTTCAGGAATTCATGAATATCATAATAACCCTATAATTCCTCTTAGACATTGTATGAAACTCTCTTGATGTCTAGAGCCAACGAATCGAGGATCAATTATTACACGAACTTATATTCTTCATTAATGACTGATCCAGCCCAGTGGTGGGATGTTGATTCTATTTGTGATTTCTTTTCTAGCATATATTTAAACGATGAAAGTGAACCAACACATAAATATATTGATTTGCGGTACATCCATTCTTACAGGATGGGTAACTACATGTGAGATTTTGAATCGGTATTTAGATCTGTATGTCAACTAGTTCATCATTAAACATTCTAACATGATTGGATCAAGGACAACATCAACATTTAAAAGATCCATTCATTAGGAATTCATGTACTCTATATCTCACCACTTATTCTATTGTGTTCTCTGTACAATCCTCGCCCTGGAAACCCCTACATAAATTATTGAACATTTATCCCCTGATACATTGTGAAACGGTCCGAGATCAAATTTTTGACCCTAGAATAGAATAATATAAGTTTGATGGGAGTGTGGTATGGTTCAGGAAAGTCTGAGGATTATGATAGTGCAAGACATACCATTTTCAAGGTGGTCGTGCTGAGTGTATGATTTGGCTGGTAGGGAGAATCCAGGGAGAACGTGACCCAGTGACTGGCCACTAGTGGTGGAGGTAGTAGCATACTGATTGGGCCAGGAAATGAATAGAATGATAGGATAGAATAGCAGTGGTAATAGAACTTGGTTTTCGTGGAACCATCATACAAAGCCCAAAGCATTGGAGGCCGTGGGGAGGGACTAGGGGCCTATGGCGGGCAACCACAGTGCTGATCGGGTACGCGGTGAGAGCCGCCGCATACATAGATGGTGGTCCTCGTGGAACCTATAATAGTTAGAATTCTAAGGTTAACTAGGACATAGAAACTTACTATGGTGACTAAGTTAGAGACATGTTGAACTAGAGGTGGCACGCCGACCAGTGGACCATGTGGGTTGTGGCTAACCGACCTAAACATGCAGGCCGAGAAAGAGGGGCTGGGCTACTCCAGAGTCCCAACAACCTAGTATGCCACCACCAGTGGGCCAAACAAGTTCGGGTAGGGCTAGAATGGGATTTTCTGGGGTGATTTGGTCAAACCGGGTTGGGTTCGGTCAGAAAACTGGTTAGGTCGGTTACGACATGTCGGATTAGACCTAAACTTGACCCGAGTCAGACCTTTTCTAAAAATCACCTGTAATATTCTCATCGTTTATTCACTTGAAGGGTTGTTTGTGTTTTTTAGAACCTTGTGAAAATATTTTCCATTTAGTATACTCTATTTTAATTTTAATTTAATTTGGAATGAAACCTAATGTATTTAAGAGCAGGATCTCCCAAAATAAGCGTGCTATGAGTGGAATTTTTCAGTTTACTATATCTTTGTGACTACATGACATGGTCACTGTGTGAATTGTGGGATACAAGACCCATCAATGTTCCATGCGCCATTTATTCTCCATTCACCATTGACACTATTTGTCTCATTAACACTCTCGGCACAATTGACATTTCGTGCACCATCGATGCTTGGTGCGCTATCGCCATGTTGTGCACCATCGACCCTATGAGTTCCATTGATGCTCCATTTTCCATTGATGAATAAGTTTACATCAATAATCCCTAGGACATCGATGCTCTATATGATTTCAATTGTCCATCATCGACCAGCTCTTTTTGATCTATCGATGCTTTAGGTGTCATCGATGCTCTAGGCACCATCGACACTTTGTGCCCCATCAATGCTATGTTCACCATTGACGGTCCATGTTCCATCGATGCTTTTTGAATCATCAACACACTATGGTTAATTGAAAATAGGGTATCTATAGACTACAACTTAAACACCCTATCTTATTTCTTTATACTTATAACCTAAGTGAGTAGACCATATTGACGATACTTCATGTGTTTACTTTATGTTGTGCTTCATGTGTTTCATACATGGTATACATCATGTGTTTTATTTTTTGGTGTACTTCATGTGTTTCTAGTATGTATACTTCATGTTTATCTTAGTTTTATACACTTTGTGGTTTTTGTGTCTTCTACATTGTATTGTTTTACTCACACCTACATGGCATGTCGTGTCTTGTACAGATGATCTATGCATTGATGGAGTTATATGTGGACAAGGACCAAGAGGTTATTAGAGGGATCATAAAGATGAGGTATTCTCTTAAAAAATCAAGAGACAATGATACAACTACCCTCCATGTAGGATTTTTTGTGGATGAGCTTCACAAACTTGTGCATTCACATAGCAGAATCTTTCATGGGATGACTTGTATTCTTTCCCTATTTACATTCCAATATTCCTAAATTCGTACTCTTTGATTCGAATCATAGTGTATGAATTCATTTTTTACTTACTGACATTAAATTTCATCATTTTTCGGCATGAAGATCTGTACGAGTGTACATGTACATTGGAAAATGCCTCTCATTTTTTAGGATATACCTACTCAGTGCTAGTAACCAAACCCTAGCCCATAAGAAGGTGTTCATGGGGTAGTCACATCATGGGCCCCTCTAAGAAGGCTCGTGAAAACTAGTGTGTGGGAGGACTTGTAGATTTTTAATGATGATCATTAGTCTAGGCATTAATTAATTTCCTAGGTATGTTAGACAAAGTAGATTTCATATATTATTTTCATCACTTTTATATATGTTTCCCACATTATATCTATGAAAAATTATGTAAACTAACAAAGTAAAAAAACATTAAAAAATATATAATATTTACCTTTATTATTGTTCTCTATATAGGTATGTTTCACAATATATGAAAAAGATAATTTTGTTTTCGGATTGATGTAAATTTTTCAGGTTTAAGGAAGTTACCAAAAAAAATTAAACTAGATGAACTATATCATGTAATGTGAAAATTTTATTAAAACTCCTAATTATTTATCTACTAATTTAATATTTGAATTCTAAAACCCCTTGATCATTCAAAAAATCTATTGAATTTACTTTTTAATAATACACTTGTTTCTGAAGGTATAAAAAATATGATATGTGATAACCTATGGTGGGTGTTATATACTCAAGTAATGAGTAAAAAATGATAAAAAATATTTATAGAGTAATTGGGGTACTTATAAAGAGAGGAAATTAATGTAGTTTCTTGTAACTGATTTAAATTTCAAAAACAAAACTATGGTACACAAATTGGGGAAATGTCATACACCCATTATAGAATCATATTATTTTCAATAAAGGATAAATATTTCATTCATATATAGTTAGAATATATATGGTAGAAACAATGATATAGTTAACTGAATTATTTATATTTCCCATGATTAAAATTCATATGTGTGGGGAATTGATTAATCTAAATACTTCATATGTTTAAAAATAAAATTCATTGATTATGACCTTGGAAATTAGAAAATATAAATACAATAATCAAATAGTAGTTTTAAGGAGGCATTTTTTCCGGAATATTATAATTGGCCTAAATAAAATAATTTTTTTAACTTGATTATAATTATGATATTCTCTTGGAATAGAAAATATTTAATTTTTTCATGTTTAGGAAGATTATTATTGAATTTAAATATTCCAAATTTATACATATATGTAACAAGTAAATTATTAGAAATCGGTCAAGTGTGAAAGCACTGAAGAGAATATCTTAATAGAATGATTTTTTTTATTATGAAACTTGAATGATGATATTTCTATTAGTAAAAGGAAGAAATTATAGAAGATAGGTGACATTTGAAATGATTTGTATATTTAGAATAATACAACATCTTTACAAACATTTAAGGGATGTCATTTCAACAAGAAAAACCCATATATGTTTGATAGTTTGAGGGGGTATATTTAAAAATTTGATGATGGAAATAAATGTGATATATTTCTGAGAGGATGGTATATATGATTCACACTAAAAAATATCTTTCATAAATATCAAAAAGTACTATGATATGTAAGATTTGATTCACTAATATACAATTTAATAAGTGTCATATAATCAAATATAATATTACATTGGATGATTTGTAAATTTAAATCTAAAAATTGAGTGATAAATAATAATAAATTCAATTATCACAATAGATGAATGTTTAACAGTTAATCACACATTGCTATGTTGTATTATAGTATAATATTACAAAGGGATACATTATTGCAGATGTATGGATATATAAGTGTTAAAATCACATACCCAAGGTTCTTTACACAATATGTAATAATTTTTTCTATTTACATAGTATAGAAAGATATAATACATAAAAATAAATCAAATTGTATTTTATTATTATCCATCGATACATTGATATGATACATAAGGGTATCTGAATTTTTCAATTAATAATTTTTCAAAAAAAGCCAATTTTCTATTGAAATAATTCTTTTTCAAGATGGAAAAAAAATCTATGTAAATGTAGCCTATGAACATAAGATAATACATAAGGTTTTAGTATTTAACATCCTACCCTACTCATTGTCTTGGGAATGTGGAAGGACATTACTTGTTCTTAAGCAATATACCCAAGATGTCGCAGGCCAGAAATACCTGGGAAGGGATTCATTAACAAATGGGGTAAGGTATCCTGTTGGAAATAAAATAACCAAAAAATAATTTCATAACCAAATAAACAACTACATTATTCATGATATTAATTAAAGACTACTTAAATAAAATCATTGACATTATAATCAGTCTAAAATCATCTACCATATTGGAAGGCTACAAAATAGATGTACATAGTGGAATAAAAAACACAAATATGCCAATGAAAACTCCATATCCACAAGAATTATCCATTCTCTAACTCAAAAAAATATTCCATCTATCATGAAGAACAGCTATAGAAGTGTGGTACATTAAATTTTCCTATGTCCTGATAAAAAAATATAAAATCACCAAATTTTCAAATAAGGGGAGAGTAATGACTATCTATATATTTCCACCAAATGAGTTCTATACTCGCACAATTGAGATAAAACATGTTATAACATTTATATAAAACCATTTATATAAAACAACTCCAATAGTTAATAAAATACACTCTATTTCAAGGAAAAAACGTTTTCCAAACTAATTCCATAACAAATGTATCAATATAAATATGTTGTTTAACCATTTTTCAAATTTAATTTTTAAAACACATTCCACTTCACATAATCATGAACACACATTGAATTATAAAAACCAAGATACTAGGAACTCATGCATGGTGTTACCATGAATGTAAACCAACATATCCATAAACCATCCCTTTGATGGTTGTACATTCTCTACCATTATCTATCTCATGCAACAAATTCATAACAATTTAGGATAACTTTCATGATCCAAGATAGGTCTCCATCCAACCAAGCGCCCACCTCGGTTAGCGGTAAGGCCTGAATGGCACTCTTGAATCACATGGAATGGCACAATTGTCTAGGTATCAAATAAATTTTTGGGAATGAATTACCTAAATAAGTAGTCATGTATCATCTAACAATATAAATAAGCCAAAAAAGAAATTACAAAATAATACACTCATTTAAAAAATTGGTTATTTAATTGTCTATAACTTTTAGAAAAAACCTCAAAAGTTACTATGATAGCCAAGGAATAAAACTAAATAGAAACCCTCCATGCTACAAGAGGAACCATATCCTCCATCCACCACCACCTAAATCAGCACCAAAAGAAACTAGAATCTCAAACTTCCAAAACTAAACAGTTGGCATACAGAGTTAGGAAAATTGTACTCTAACTATGAAAAAGAACGATACCCATCATTTCATGGTTTACCTCAGGTATCCACACTATTTGTTAAAACTTTGTACCTTCCCATGTGGCATCCCCTTAGCACTTATGTCATTGGGAATGAATTCCTACAAGTGTTTCATGGTTTTCACTAACTGTGACTAACCATGATCCATTATAATATCAAACAAAATTACAAAATTATTACAATCTCTCCCAAATTTCCCTGTATACATTACATAAATAAAAAGGGTAATGAAATTTTTACTATGAACTGTAGGGATGATACATTATACATTGATAAATATGAAGAATACCATGTCGAAAAATTATAATTTTTTTAAAAAACAAAGATGTAATTATGGATATTGAGATTATATCAATGTTAACAGAAAAGATTCTTAAAGGACTTAAAAAAAATTATTTAAAACCATTAACATTCAATGAGAATTCAACAAATATAGAATGAAAAAGACCATTTATCTAGGGTTGAATTTTAACTATAATAAAATTTCTGGAAAAAATGGAAATATATTGTCGAACCAAGATTCATTCAGGGAATCCATTCCAACTCATGCATTCAACATTGATATAAACACGAACCAAATTTAAAATTATATTATTCCATCCATTGAAGAGGATTTTTAATCATCTCCTCTCATCTAATAAATAATAATAGTATAGGTTTTTTTATACTTTAATTTAATTCAATAAATAATATCCCATAATATTATAAAAAATTATTTCTCTTTTTCATCTCTCATATTTTATTTTATTCCCCCATTGTAATTCACATACTCCAATCATTGTGAAAACAATATGGTGTTGATATAAGGGGGAAGAAATATATTAAATTTTCAAGAATTTTTAATATTTGTATCTACTATTATTTTTTCCTATCATGGGTTATAGTATTAAATAGTTCCAACAAATATATGTTATGATAGTTGTATTTACCTTGTACTATATTATACTTCTTAGCTGATGCCTTCTTTCAATGATTTACTTCACTATCTTTTATTTCATAATAAAGAGATGGGGTGTATAATAAGGAGTGATCAAGGGATCATCATCTATATAAAATGGTTATATTTACAATGTCAAGGACAAAATATGGGATTTCTATGCATATAACATTTTTAATGGTGGTTTTATAACCACAATTTTATTTAATATGAATCTTTAACCTTACATGTGTGATTTTGATGTTTTTAGTAGCATTATAGGTATAGGTAATGTTTAATGGTGAATAATGTTTTAGAAATAAATTTATATATAGTATATTTTTGAAATATATTTTAGTAAAACATTGATAATGAAATCCAAGTTTATTAACCATTGATTAACATCCTTTCATGAAAACACATTATTTGAATATTACATTTTTTCATTACATTTCTAGAATTATCCATTAAAAACAACTACTTAATTTTTTATTTTAAATATATAAATGAATAAAAAATAAACTATTTGAATTATAGTGGTTAGTGATTAAAAAATATCCTCAATTAGTATAACCACATTTGGAAAATTTATGGAATTAGGGACAATATATGTATTATTTTGAATGTCATGAACTGGTTTGGGATGCAATCTGATCTGACATCTGGCCCAGTCGACAACAATTTTTGAAGGGAGTTCCCAATACCCAAAAAATGACAACTAGTATCAGGATTTAATGATCAAATAAACAAGATAATCCAATAGAGCATGAAACAACTATAAATAATTGAGTCACAGAAAAATATATATATAAAATATCCAGATATAATATAAAACTATAAAAACCAATAACTATATAAAAAACAAAACCAAATTTCCACTAACACGGTCTACACGTGGCCTTATGGTCACCACAATCCACAACTAGAACAGCCTCATGGCTAAACTCTTCCAGTGATGATCAGTCATGCTTAAAAACATGAACTTTCAAAACATATCGGGTCTACAGACACCAAATGGAACAAGTATGGTGTGATCATGACAACTCAAAAAGAAACCGCCAAAAAATTCATTTGTATCCTTTCCTAAAAACAATTTATTAGCACTTGTTATAAATAAATATACGGTTTTAACATTTTAGTAAATAAACACAAATTTTCCATTTTCAAAAGAGAAATAAAGTACTTTATCTTCAAAGAGGCTATTACTTTTGAATCCAAATCCCAAACCAAACACCCAATAAAAAAAATACCAAGCTATGCTGAAAATAAATATGTTATACATTTTAGAAACAAAAAAAAGTAAACAAACTATGTGAAATTTAATAACCATGGGCTCTTCATAAACATCCCTATATAATTCCCAGGATGAACATAGTTTGGAGCCACCTCCAATCATTTGGTGAAGCTCTCTAGTTAATAGCAAACTAGCCACCCTCAACTGACCCATCCTATGGAACATCCCACATAGCCTCTTAGCTAATCTAGGGGGTACCAACCCATCTATTCATGGATGATCAGAAACCATCACTCAGCCCTCTAAAATATGGCTAGGAGATCCATGAAAATAATATATTTTGTTATTAGGAGTCCCTCACACATGTGACTCACCTTGCCTATTGTCACCACACTTTCCGAACCCAAACCCAAACACAACCTATATGATAACCCTTTAATTTAAATACCTCTATAGGGGTTCCCATTATTTAAAAATCCAATCATAAGTTCCAACTAGGCCACCATGAAACAGAATCATTTGAAACCCTTTAACAAAAAATTTCATTGATTTTAATAGGCTTCACATCTTATATGTTTTTTGACAAAAATAGTGAAGAAACTAAAGTGACCAATGATCCTTAGACTCCTAAAACCAAAATAAATTTACAAATCCTCTTCCACATCAATTTTTAAAATTGAGAAAAACACAATTTTAAGTTTGTAATGCCAAAAATTCCTATACTCATTTCAATCTCTCACCAAAACATGTTTCAAGGACAAACGGGAAAAAAATTAATGAAGAAAATTAATGTTACATTTCCAAATCACATAAAACAACACTTTCAAATTTGAAAATCATTAGTCCACATTAAGAAAAAATTACAAGAAGTAAAGAAGAGAATTTTTTTGGAAACATTTTTTATAGTTCCATCTTCATTTGAAATAACATATATTTGTGCACATTGTGAACCCATGGTTGTAAAGGAATCTAATTTCACACTATAAATTTCCATGAAAATACCCAAAACCATTTCTAGAACCCTCACTTTCGTTTTAAACCAAACAAAAATATTACTCATAATTTAAAGCGTGTGAATAATCCTTTCAAATAAACATGATTATCCTTCCAAAACATTTCAATATAATTGTCATGATAGGAAAATTACCAACACACATAAAAAATCCAAATCTATAATACATATATTTTAAATAAATATTTCTATGGGCCAATTAAAACAAAATCACCCAAATTTTCAATCATAAATCAATAGACATTTTACCATACATATTTGGTGTATATACACATTGGAATAAATAATGAATCACTGAGAAACCCATTATTCAATATTTTAATGACTAAATAATCACCATAATAAGATACACTTATGCATTATAAATATTATAATTATATATAAAATTTAATTGAATGAATCCAACCGTCAATAGAATGCATCAGAAAAGAAAATTCATGGAGACACGTTCAACAATTGCATATGAATGTGACAAAACTCTTAAAGTATGGATATTAAAACCCTATGGATGATCCACATACCCTATATTCAATGAAAATCAAGTTGCACACAAACCTTAACATCTAAGATTCATCCATGAGAGAACCCCCCACCAAAGGGAAACCATGAAATTGAGAGAGGAGAAGAGGAAGAGGGTAAAAATGAACTAGAAACCCTAAAAACACACCTTGGAACTTCAAGGATAGATACATGTAGGAGGAGGATTCGAGGATAAGGGGATAGGTGGCTCCCTTATTGTACTAAAAATGACCTAATAGGAGGGGTGATTTTGGGTTAATATGAGAGAGTGGAAAATATGATTTTTTATTGTTAAAATTTCGAGGAAGCTATCACTATTTGGACACACAAATTACCAAAATGTTGTATACACATGTAAACGATACTAAAAAATAAGAACAACTCACATGGGTCTGAAGCCTCTGAGCAGTGCGGTGGTCTCCTCCTCTCAAGCCTAGGGTTTCCATTTCTTCCTTCTTCCCTCCCCTCCTTCAGTGTGGCACGGTTACGGTTGGAGCTTTCGTCTTGGAATTGGTGTGACTCAGTGATGGATTCGTCTTCCGGTCGTCTCCCTGGCGTGTCAAATCAGAGATGGTTACGGCGAGGCTTTCGCTTCTTCATCCCGGCACGTTGGCTGGGCAAGGTGTAGATCTAGAATCGTCTCCCCTTGAGAAGGTTCAGGTGCAGATCAGGGTGGAGTGTGGCCCAGTGATGGTATGGATCTGGTCTTGTTTTGTTTTTCAAGGGTCTGGAGTTCACCGATCTACAGCGAGTCGGCTCAGCGTGTCCCTGATGACCTTCTCCTCAGACGAGGCTCGATGTTGACCTGGTGTACGCTTGGAGGGGGGAGGGAATTCAGTTCTAGTTCCTTGTGTTCTGTGGTATTTCTTGCAGGATTTTCAGAACGACTTGAGGGTTTTGGAGAGTGTTCTTTGCCTATGGATGATCCTTGGAAGGTTGTGGGTTAGTGTGTGCCATCAGAATGGCCTGTTTCATCTTCAATCTACCTCTCTCGTTGGCCTTTTTTGTATGTTCTTCACAGATTCTCGGGAGGCTATCTCACATTTTTTGATGGTTTGGGAAAACCTGTTTGGTGTTTGTCATTGGTTGTGTGGATTTGGGCTGGTGTCGATGGTCGCATCGGTGGGCTTTCATGAAGGTCAGTTCTGAGGGCTTCTCATGCTTTCCTGGTTTCGTGCTCTTGATATGTTGTTTCCTGGACTTCTTCAGGTGTCTCCATCTCTTGCTTTGAAGGCTTCAAGTTTGGATGTTTTATTTTGTTGATTTGGTATGTTTGGTGGTGTTTGGTGGTATGAACACTTGATGTTTGATGGTCATGGTTTTCTTGGAGTTGTGAAATGGAGGAGTGATGAAGTTTTGAAACGATGAAGTGCTGAAGTTGTGAAACAGTGAAGTGGTGTTTAGTGATGTGATGTGTTATTTCTCACTTTATCCACAAAAGTTTTGACATAATAAAAAATTTAATTTTCAGTCAGTCAGAACAAATCACATGGACTTGTAACATGGTTTCTAAACCATTTTTTAGTTATGTGGAAAACCTCTGCCTAGTTATTGACCCAACTCGCATAGTTACCGCACATTTTATTAAACCATGTGAAACCTGTGTGCCACACCACTAGACACAAAACACTAACTTTTGAGTTACATGAGAAAAGCTTCATGGTTTACACTAACTATTCACTAGTAGTTCATATAACAAAAACCCACCCATAACAACCTGAATTCCATAATTATTCTGGGGCTCAACACGAACCACAAAAAAAATAATATAATTCCATGAATAGAATAAAATAATGGAGTAATTGTGGTCATGGTGTGAAAATTATCCCCACCATAGAAAATGTTTTCCCCATGAAACTCACCCAGCAGATTGAAAATGACAACTTGAATCCATTCCCAATAATAACAAATGAAAACCACGAATCTCATGATGATCTTTTTCTCCACAAGTCATAATCGACTAATCAAGAAGGAAACACAACATATGTATAAGGGGAGAACATGATATAGATCTCCCCACCATAAGATCTCAACTATAATATCTATGAAAACTGGGAACTCACAACACAATCTAACCCAAACATGTCCACATCAACCAAAAAACACCCACACTGAGAACAAGATCTCAAAAAACAACTAACCAAAACATCTTATCATTAGTCAAAAAATCGTCACTATAACTAAAAATAACACACAACTCCTACACCCAACAATAGAGGACAACCAAGAAGGAAACCTGATCCTGAAAACGAACCAAAACCATGAAATATCATTTCCACATAAGTCAAGAACCTCCAAAACATATAAAAACGAAGACAAGTGTAAAACACAATAAATTAAAAAACAAAGGATGCTATAATCCCTATCCAGATGAACATATCCACATAAATCAGGGATGAAAAACTTTATCACACTTTTAAAATGAAAATTTGAACTTGAAATAATAGAAAAATCTATAATAAGGAAAAATGATTCGTTTCAATCCTAACACTGGACTCAAAAATTGGGCAAACATCTTCCACATCCTCTAGTGACACCTGATTGTGCACAGGCTTCACTGAAAGACCTGTGGCTGGAGACCTGATGACTAAATCATTGACTGCCTCATAGTCTGGCATGAGCATCCTTTGATAAAATCATCTTCCATGTAAAAATCTTCTTTTAAAACATCTCCATATGACCGAAATATCGGCAACTACGATAGGTATGACGAGGATTTTGACATGAATGATTGGAATGCCAGAACCGGCCAAAATGGCCCATATAACTGAAAGGGCTAATGAACTAGAAATCAGACCCAATTGAGGTGATTGATCATAAATAGGTTTCTTCGGAACACCCTTATCAGAATATGGATAACCCTCATGAGAAAAAAGAGACACTAGATTCTATATTGCCTATGCTCTAGAAATCATCTCTACTAAAAATGCTTCTTCCACTAACTTCTCAAAATGAAGATCCATGGAGGACATGAATTGCTCCTTGATCTTAGGATGAATTCCCCCAATGAAAATAGAATTCTTCAACAGATCCTACAACACCACCTCTAGAAAAAAGGTGACCATCTCATTAAAGTGGCCATACAAGCCCTCACTACACTCTAGCATTGCTAAACACACATGAGATCTTAACTTTTCTACATCTTCACCACCTTATCTGTAAACCCTTGAAAATAATATGGAAGGAGAAAAATCCCATTTCATCCCAAATAGGATTAATGGCGATGGAAAAAAATATCCCATTCTTCCAAATATATACCCTTGAATGCACCGATAACAACTTAGACTCTAACAGATTCTAGAGTACATAATAACATGAATAGACTATCGACCTATTAAACAAAGTCAACTACCTCTAATGAACCTCTATCATGATGATGAAAATGAAATAATCAAAAGAACCAAAAATTGGGCATGAATCATTAGAAATTTATGGTACACTATGGGGTACCATATTTGGAATAACCCAAGGAATACAAAACCCAAAAAAAATTCAATTAATGAATGCTAATAAAGAAAACCTCAAACCAAAACAATAGGGCCAAAAACCAAACACATAAAAAACAAATTTCAGAAACCCCATTTCCATTTTAGTTTCAAAACCCACCTTCTCCCAATTCAATTTTTTTTAAAGAAAATCCAACATTTCACAATACAAAACCCACATTATATAACAAGAACCAATTTCTAGAATTATTTTCCTCTATACAAATCACCTTGGAAAAATGATTCCAATCATTTTATCTCATATAAAAACCCTTTGAATCCTATAAAAAATTGAATATGTCTTCATCTATTTCCATCCATAAATTACAATTTTCACTTTCCACACATACACACACTCCTTTTGGACTTTCATAAAGAATAATATGGGACATTATTAACATTTTATCTTCAAAATATCATAATTAACCAAATATTTAATCCGAAAAACCTTTTTTATAAATCCCAATTTTACAATTTTAAAATTTCATGAAGGAAATTATCTTTCATTTTAATAAAATATTTTTATTTTTAAATCTTACCCACACCAACTGAAACCAAAACTAAAAAAAACATGCCCCAAACCACCATAATGTCAAACTACATTCTATTCCTAACATAGTGAAATTGTAGTGGTCCATACCCCAATTAAGACTTAAAACAATGAGGAGATTGAACTATGTAATTGGACTCCACATAAGTCACTAATCCATGTGGGATCACGAAATAACATATTATTTCCTCATTTTATATCCCCCATTCCAAAAAAGACTAAAATCCCAAACTACCCATGGAAAAACAATTAATGCCATGGGTTATGGTGGTCAAGCCCCAAACCATTTACAGAATCCCATATAGTCCTACTCTCTAATATATGAAAATGGATTTCCTTGTGAAGGGAAATGTATTAGTTCCCTTGTATAAATTTTTCATTTCATGTAGACGTTTGGCCTATTTGGTATTTCGATGAATGTGAAATTGGTATCAAAATGTTTTTGTGTGATTAAATGGAATTTTAATATGGGTTAGAAATGACTGAAATTGTATTTATACAAATTTTGAATACATTTTTTGGTTCTTTGAAAAATGTTGATTGTGCCCATTTGGAACTATTGTGAAATTGATGATAATGAATTTCATGAAAACTCTCCAAGGATAATTATCTTAAAACATTTATATTTAATTGTTGGGATTTCCTCACAGTGGAATCCTTCGTATCCATTTATTTAAAAAAGTGGGATTTCCTCATTGTGGACTCCCCACGATACTTTTATATCAAGCGGGATTGGAGATCCCAAATATGGACTCCCTTGAGATCCTTTAGTAGTATATCAAGGGATTATTCATTTGGGTTGCATGGGGTTACATGTTGTGTGGGATTATTTTGTGTGATATATGTGTGTGTGTGTGTGTGTGCATCTGATTAGATACTCAGTTGGCATTTGTTGGATAAGCCCCTATTTAAATAATGACATGGGATCCAGGAATTGTTAGATATTTTTTTAGAACCACTACTAGAATTCAAGTTATTTGCGACGGTTTATTTACGATGTGATCCTATTGAAAATAAGATTTAGTGATGGGGTCCCGACGTAAATATCCCTTTGTAGAAAACGTCATCAAAAAACATTATTTGTGACAGGCCTGTTGCAAATAATATTTTTTGTGATGGGAAACTTCACCGAAGAAAATAAGAATCTGATTATATACTTTATATATATAAAATTTTTTGTGATGAGCCCATCACATATAATTTTTTGAAGGGCTCGTAATCCCATCGCAAAAACTTTTTTGAAAATATTTATTTAGGCTATTTGTGACGGGCCCCTCGCAAATACTTTTTAAAAAAAAAATTATTTATGCTATTTTCCCCGGGAACCCGTCACAATAGATCCCATCATAAATAACGAATAAATGTTTTTAAAAATAAATTTCATAAAATTATGATTATTGAAAAATTAATTATAATATTTTTAAAATAATAATAAAAATAACAAATATTAAAATTCTCAATATTAACAAAAAAATATAAAAAAATATAAATTATTATTATTAATTTTTAGTAAAATAAACAAACATTAAAAAATATGATACAGAAAAAATATATTTAATAAAATTATGATTAATGAAACAAAAATATTAATATTATCAAAAAAATAAGAAATTTCTTTTTAAATTTTTTTTTCAGTATTCACAAAAAAAAATATTAAAAAATAAATTATGTAATATTCACACTGATAAAAAAGACAGAAATTGTAAATAGTTCATATAAAATCAATGGTTAAATTTAAATGTTTTTAACGTAAAATAAATCACTAGGGGGTCATCTTCTGAAGGAGGTGGAGGAGCTGAAGGAGATGGTGGAGAGAACTCCATCCGTAAACTATGAGTCAGACGGTGCATGTACACCATCTGCTCGTGATGCTGCTGCTACCATCGACACATCTCCTCCTCATGCTACAACATCTGATGCTGCTACTACTGCTGACGCATCTCTTCTTGTTGCTTCTGCAAACTCTCTATAAGGTCATTCTAAACTCGAAACTGCTCCAAATACTGTGTGGTAGAAGATGATGCCTCTCTATGAGCACCTCTCGATTTGGACACCGACATCACAATAGTACCATAATAAGTACCAGGAGTCACATGAGAGCTGATACAAACTACTCACCCCTTCTCAAAGCCATGCTGAGTCACCTGCATCCATGTCACCTCATTGAAATGATGGGCACTGGTCTGATCAGTCACCTCATCCTGACCCTTAGCCTATGTCTGGGAGGTCACAACCTCATTTGACTCCTTCTATTCTAATTTGAAATTAGAATTGTGAAAATATATGTTGTTAATTGCCAAACTAAAAAAATATGACTAACCACAATTCGACACTAGCGATCACCTATAATCTCTCCGATGGCTGGATCACTGTACATCGCCCGATAAACAGCGTACTCTGTAATATAAGTATGCTCGAACTCCTATATGAATATAAAATAAACTATTTATATTTGATGTTATATGAAATATTTTAAAAAAATACTTACCAGATGCTCTCCATGCATACTGAATGTATGGATAACATCTCGTTGCGACACCTCGTGTCACCCCCGGTTCTGCCGACCCAATGAAGACCTCCTCTAAAATCCACCACCCAACCAGTGTTCACATAATCCATCCCAAACCTTAGATTAAATGTACTATTGTTAGTGGGCTCTACACGAATCATCAAATAATGTCGCTCCTACTTTATTAATGGTTTTTCATTCTCAAATTGTGCAAAAACTGATGCAAACCCTCACGCATAGCCACCTCCCATGCTGCATTGATATCTTCAGACATTCAATCATTGATGGGATACCATAAACCCTATAATTAATTTATAATATCAAGTTATTAATAAAATAAATTTCAAAATAAATATTATTTATTTACATACCAGCCAATGATTTTATATGTCGAGCTTCACATCAATGGGAATCTGTTCTCATGTGATTCATGGCTGAGAAAACTAATTTCGCAAGATAGCGCTCCCTTTTCCAACAGCTACATGCACAAAACCATGAAAAAACAATAAATAATCAAACAATTAGTATATATATAAATAAATATATGAAAGATAACTAAAATATATAGATAACCATACCTCTATGTGCAAGGATCGAAGCCAAGACATGGACGTCGCTCGAGGATAAGGTCACGAATCATCAGCCATGCAAGCCTGCACCCCCTCCACGTACCTCCTGAACCACAAGTAGGCTGAGGGTCAGATGATCCCACATCCCCCTCATCTAAAGGTATCTCATCCTCCTCTAACTCACAAAATATATCAGAGTCCATCTGAAACAGAAAATGTTTATTGTTAACAGATCGTTGAAAATAACTAATATATATATATATATATATATTATTTATGATCATAACTAGCATTTAACTGTGTAAATGTTCACCTTCATCATCATCATTATATTTGACGATGCCAATGTCTTCATATTCCTCCTCTAAATCATCAATATCTATACGAATTTCACTTTCACGATCCCTATCCATTTCCAATTCATTTGTAACATCATTAACATCTTTGTCACCATCGACCATTAATTTTGGGGTGTCATCATTGATATTCACGTTTCTTTGTGAAAGAAATGGATTTTGAGTAGTCTCTTGAAAAATTTCATTTCCATCCACTTCAGAAAAACCACATTCATTTTGAGTTAATTGATTTTCTAGAGATTTTATTTTTATTATGCTCCACCAATCACTCAGGTCTCTTGAAGTGGCATAGTACTTTGCGTAAAAAATTTGATGTGCATGTTGAGCCAGTAAAAATGGTTCATTTACTGCAAAAAGAATTTTATATTTAATATCGATGATTCCATGAGTCATATGAATACACAAGCCTCTCTCAGTATCTATCCACTGACATTTAAACATCATTACGTAATTCTTTCCAAGATAACATAGCTCAATAATTTCATCGAGAATGCCGTAAAAGTCAACTTCAGTTTCTCTATGAAGTGATCCTCTCAAACAACTCCACTATTCATTGTTTATTATTACTATTTATTTCTATTTATTTCTAATTATTACTATTTATTATTAATTATTCCTATTTATTACTAATTATTCCTATTTATTACTAATTATTCATAATTATTACTAACTATTCATATTTATTACTAACAATTACTATATATTTCTAATTATTCATATTTATTACTAACTATTATTATTTATTCCTAATTATTACTAATTATTATAATTTAGTACTATTTATTATTATTTATTCCTTTTTATTCCTTTTTATTCTTATTTATTACTAATTATAACTAATAATTACTAATTATTACTATTTATTATTAATTATTAATAATTATTACTAATTATTACTAATTATAACTAATTATTTCTAATTATTACTAATTATATGTTTTTATTACTAATTATCTGTATTTATTAATAATTATTTCAAATTAATGCCGATTATTAGTATTTTTTAATAAATATTACTATTTTTTCAATTTATTTGTAATTATTACTTTTTATTACTAATTATTACAGTTTATTTCTCATTATTAAAATTTATTACTAATTATTACAATTTATTACGAATTATTACTAATTATTACTAATTATTAGTAATTATTACAATTTATTAGTAGTTATTACAATTTATTACTAAATATCAAAATTTATTACAATTGATTACAATCTATTAGTGATTATTAGAAGTTATTACAAATTATTACAATATATTACTAATTATTACAATTTATCACTAATTATTACAATTTATTACTAATTAATACAATTTATTACTATTTATTACTCATTATTACTATTTACTTCCCATTATTACAATTTATTACTAATTATTACAATTTTTTATTAATTTTTACAATTTATTACTAATTATTACAATTTAATACAAATTATTACAAATTATTACTAATTATTACAAATTATTACTCATTATTACAATTTATTAATATTTATGATAATTTATTACTGTTTATTACTCATTATTACTATTTATTACACTTTATTACTATTTATTACAATTTATTAATATTTATTAATATTTATTACTAATTATTAGTATCTATTATTATTTATTACCAATTAGTATTAATTACAATAAATTAATTATATACATTACTAATTATCATTAATAATTATTAATTACTACTAATTATTTAAAATTATTCCTAAAAATTTCAATTTATTAGTACAAATAAATACTCATTACTAGAAAATTTAACTTTAATTTAATTACAACTAATCAAAAATAATAAGAATTAATATAAAAATTAATTCAATAATTAATTAAATAAATAAGAAATTAAATAAAACATAAATACCTTAATGCTTGATTTTCTATTGATGTAGACGGCTTAACAACTTCTTCGTTAACAAAAAAATTTACTTAGAAAAATTTACCCTCTCAAATTAGAGTTCAGAGAGAAACAAGATCTAAGAATTGAGAGGAATGAGAGAAAAAACGAATGGCGGTATATATAGGTTAGATTAATTGCGATGGGACTATTTGTGATGGGATACCCGTCGCAAATATTATCTTTT
This sequence comes from Viscum album, assembly GCA_963277665.1. Lineage (NCBI taxonomy): Eukaryota > Viridiplantae > Streptophyta > Magnoliopsida > Santalales > Viscaceae > Viscum > Viscum album. The sequence continues at coordinate 1,575,972,211 of OY728127.1, forward strand.
GCAATGGGACCTGTCACAATTATCTACGCCCGCATTAATTTCTGTCGGCGGATAAAAAGTTATTTGTGACGGGTCCCGTCACAAATAATCTATGCCGACACAACTTTTGCAATAGGACGACATCCCTTCCCAAAAAACTATTAACTGTCGTCGGATATTTGCGATGGTGTGATCCCATCGTCGGAAATAACCTTCTCGCGGTTTGACGCGCTGCTCGCGCCAATCTTTTTGCGATGGGAGACGAAATATCATCGCACATAATTGGTTATTTGCGACGGGTCGTTACCCCCATCACAAATAACCTCTTAGACATAATTTTTGCAACAGGGATTTATTCTCATCACAAAGAGCCATTTTTCTTATAGTGAACATTTGATGCATAAGCATATAAATTCCCTGTTGTTAGTGTCCCATTGCATGGGGTCTGTTTGTTTTATTATTATTTCAATGTGATAGATCTCCTCAATTAGAATAGGTAGTGTATTATATAACATGTGGGTGGAATTTTTTTCATCAGGTGAAGAATTCCTTCATGATGAGTCATGATTTATATTATAATCTAGATTATTTCATTGGATTCTAGGTTCTCTAATTTCCTTCATCACTTTTTTATCTTTGGTGGGTGATTGAGAATATTGTTGATTGTTTACTCTAGTTTGGTATATCTCCATTTCCAATGTTGTATTCTTTTGGTTGTTGTTTATTTGAATAGTATGTCTTGTTGATAATGATGATAAAATGGTTTCAATTAATTAAGGAAAATGATAAAGAAAATTCATTAAAATTAAATTTTCACTTCAGGGAAAAGAATGTGTTTTTAAATAGTAACAAGGGTAGTGTACCCAATTTCGTTATAAAGTGTAAAAATGCATGGAAGGCCATATATTTTTTAAATTTCATTTCAAACATAACGTTTATGTTTCTTTAATTAAAGGAATATCATTTATAATGAATTCTGTTTGGCATCCCTACTGAGTTTTAGTACTCACTTCTATAGTTTGTAAAAAATTTTAAATTTCAGGAGTGGTTTTCGTCTTGTTTTTTATTTCCATTGGTGATGGTTGGTTTTGGTATTAGATAGTGACCCACAATGTTACATGGATGCATTGAGGTTGTTAGGTTCAGTTTGGATTCATTTGTTCAGGTTGTTCTATTTTTTAGTTCTTCTAAAATGGATATTTAGTTTAGTAATTGCATTCATTTGGTCCACTTTGTTTGTTTATATTGTTTCAATGAAATTTTATTTTTGATTGATCACTCCCTTAGTTTATTTTTCAATACCTAGAGCTAATTTCATGTAAGGTAGGATTGGTTATGCATCTATGTACTTGTTTTGTATCATCTCGGGTGACAGGTTCGTGGTCAATATTTGTTGGATACTGAAAAAATGGTATTAGAGCTAGGATGGTTATTTAGTGGAGCATGCTTTTCAAAGCACCCTATCGTTATTCAGGATTCGAAGGTAGATGGTGTAGGGAATTCATTACATGGGGAGTAGCTCTAAGAGTGTATTTGGGTGACACATTCTAGTCCAATCTATCAATTTCCATGGGATATCAGGTTTGGTTGATGTTATTTGACTATTGGGGTTGTTTGGTATTTGGGATACTGAAAAGGAGTTGGGAAAAAGGAATCAGTGAACTCAGAGGGCCTAGAAATCCATGTAGAGGTGGGGACATTGTCTAATATGACTTTATGTGATGATGTGGTGAATGTAATATAGCCTTCAATCATATTCCCATGTAACCCATCAATACTAGTTTCCCCTTATGAGTTTTTGGGGGTTTCTATTACTCTGAATAAACATTTTGAAAATAGTTCTTTTGGAACTATAAAAAAATGTATATAAATTTGAATGTTTTTTGATTTGGGAAGATATAAAATTATTATTCAAATTTCATTTGAATAAATATTTATTATAATATTATTTTTAAAATAATTATTGTTTAAAATGGGGATGAGTTTATATTGAAAAAGTTTATATAATTAAAATATCTTTTTTGTCGAGATTATTTTTTTGGAATGCCAAAATTTATTTTCAAAAAGCTTTTCAGATGGTTTTTAAAATGTGAAGAAATTAATTTTAATAAAAGGAATATATATGAAATGAGTGTTTTTTTCTACTAAATTTTTTTATTGGACATGTTGATTTTTTAGATGGAATTTTTGATACTTTTATTAATGAATATAGTAAAACAAAAAAATGTGTATAGTCATAAAATTATTTTTGAATTACCTGTTAGTGTTCTTCTGAAATGTGGTTTTATGAAGTTTGAATAAGAAATTATTTTTGAAATGGACCGGTTCTGGGTAATGTTTTTTGTGGAGTTTCTAAAAAGGTTTGTGAAAATTGAATGAGAAGTCAATTAAGAAGTTGGAACATGGGTGGAATGTCTATTTTATTAGGTGGAGATGTTTTGGTCATGTCCTTTGGTGTTCCCAATGGTTCTCACATGAAGGGATATGTGTGGGAAAGGGGATGGTTGATATTTTTGGATTATGAGTTCCCATATTATCAAGTTTTAATGAGTGACCATGGTGGAATAGTAATGTTCATGTGGGAGGCTCCATGTAATACCATTAGAGAATGTGAAATGCACTAATTATTTTTCATTCCAAAGTGTTTTTAAGAAGGAAAATTGTGATGTTTTGAAAAATAGTTGCTGTGTGGTGAATTTTATTATGATTCAAGATCATTTTTTATGTGGTTTTACTAGTTTGAGAAATCTCATTAATGAGTTTGTGCTGACTCAACTCATCTGTTTCTCTTTTTTTCTGTGTACACCCACACAAATATTCGATGAATATTTGAGGTTTACCTATTGGTATTTTATTGATAGAAGGATTTCTATGTGAGAAGACTATGAACATGGCTCTTCAATTTCTAATGTTGAATATGATCATATTTATGGTCAAGTTTATCCTCTCAAAACTGATGATTAGATGTAGAAAATTGAAAGGATATTTATCCCCCTAGAGTTTCAAGAGTCTTTAAAGGATAGTTTCACTACCTTAAATATTTATGGTCCAAACTATGAGTTTTTGAAGTCTGTTTCTCAAAAAACCATAAGGAATATATTACATGGGACTTTTTTAAGGGTTCATTCATCCATCATTATTTTTTCCACCTAGTGATGGGGATAATATCAATGGATATTGGGTTTTTATAGAAATGGGATGGATCAGTGTTGGAATTATTTTGGAGTTCTAAGGATCTAATCCCTCACCTTTTTTATTTTTATACTTGTAATTACTTGAAGCTTGTCACTTTGAGTAGGGGAATCATCTCGATCTATAGTCAAAGGTGTTAGAGTTCAATCTAACCTCATTTTCCAATGTGGTGAGTCGTGTTATTCCTGTTGATATTTTGATTCCAACATTTCATTTGGAAACTAACCAACCTCTATTATCTAAAATTTTAGAATGTAATTATAGTTACAAGAATGATATTTATCATAATGTTTTTGGTGTTGGTCCTGGGATTAACTGGCCTATGGTTCATTATTCATCTTCTTTTAACATATGGATCATGGTGTGTCATTAGTGTCAAAATCCAGATCATAAGAACACAACATTCTTCAGTCCTCCAATGACCAATCAGGCATGTTGACACCTACATCACTTGAAACTATTCTATTGGGGTGTTTCTAGTATGAGATGTGGATCCAAATCCACCCCTTCAAAAGACACCCCATCCCGATTGTTGGAGTGAGATGCTAGTATTGGTCCACATTATGTTACCTTTCTTTATAAGAGTACCCTTCTATTTTAATGGTTCTTTTGGCTATTATTGTTTTATCATGTGGTTTTTTAGTGTTGTGCCTTATTTATATTTCATTATTTTAGGTTTTTCATCTCCTGATAATTCATGCTTAAATTAATGCTTATCTTATGTTAATTCTGAAATATTTTCATTCTACGAATAGGTGATCATTGTTGTGTGCATTTTTTATATTTATTATTATAAGGATGAAAGTAAATGATATGTGTGAAACAATAAAGAAAATTTTTGGGTGAATTTTCCTTGTTGGAGTAACATGAGTTTTATGGTGTTTCATTCTCCTTGGGTTCATCATGGGGTATTGTGTGGCAATCCGTGGCTACTTCTAGAACCAAATAATATGTCTTGGTCGAGGAATTATCATATCTTAAGAGTAGGGAAACAGATTATTAAAATTATTAATGCCCCAGACATAGTTGATGAACTGAATATTTTCATGAATTTTGGAACATATTGATGTTTAGGGATTATTAGTTCAACGATGGTCTCCACCATTTGTGTGTTTTAGTCCAAATACTATTTTTGATTTTTTTTAATATAATTTTAAGTCTCTCTTGGTTACAAGATGAATATTGGTCTTATCATCAATCAATTCATCTGGTTTTTCCACGTTGGATATTAGTTTCTGTTTGGTTTTACATCAGTGGATATCCCACATGGCCCAATTCTGGTTTTAGATTTTTTTAGATTTAGATATGGTTAGATCATAAGGAGGTGAAAAAGTGGTTTGGATTCCTCTCAGTTTTATTTTTAATTCATTCCCCCTCCTCCCCTTGTGGTGGGGATCTCATGTCAGTGTGGGGAGTTTTTAGATTGGGTTAATTTAGTTAGTTCTTAATGGTGGGGAGACCCAATGTGGGTCTCGTTGAGGTTTCTTCAGATTTTGTGTTGTTCTACATGATTTATAATGGTGGGGAGTCTATCCTCGGCTCCCATATTGAAAATATAGTTTTTTTGTGAAGGTTTACTTTGGGATTAATGGTTCTATTTATTTCGTTCTATTTAAAAATTGAGATATTTGTAATATTCCCAATGTTCTTGTTTGAATCATTGTCTTGGAGTTTGTGGCTCATGTTTTTAAATTGAATATCTATGTATGGTTTCAGATCATCAGATCATTCTATAAAAGAAATTTGATGTTTTTTCTGATGGTGGATGATGTTCTCTTGGTTTTAGAGGTTTGATCATGATGTTGTGGAAATCATTTTTCATTTATTGATAAACTATAAAATGGTGTGGATTTCTGGGGACATAAATTTTTCATGGTGGGAAAATTTTTGATAATATGTTTTTTCTTTTCCCTTTATTTGCTCTTATTTTTACCCTTGGTTGACCACTTTAGGTTTGGGTGTTCCATGATTTGTTTATGTTTACCTTTTAATATTTTTTACTCGTGCGTGATATTTAGTTTTCTTGGGAGTTTTGATTTAAAATGGTTGTTTTAATATTTCTACTATTTTTTTCATAATTGGCGTGTAGTTTGTGGAAATCATGTACCCCATCCTACGAAACCATGGGGCTTGAGTTTGGAGTCTGGGTAATGGAACCCAACTTGTGAAGGGTTATGGAAACCGTGTGGGAATCATTTGAGATGTTCTGTGTTATTTCTAGTGACGTTCGGCAGATATGGTGCATAGTTTAGGAAACTCTGAGGAAAAACCAAATAGGGTTCCTCTCTTTTGCAGTAAATGGTGTACATCTGGAAAATTATTTACCAAACATTGTGTCTTAACCATGCATAATGTCTGGATCATAATAATTCAGAAATTCTACTCCTACCCTCTCAGGATTACAACCCCAAACCATCACGATTCCTCTTCTCCAAGTTTTTGTGCTTCAAAGTGGGATCCTCCCTTATTCTAAAGCCCCATCTACTCTTTCAATCATTGATATAGGGTTTTCTTCAGGGTTATTTCATGATTTCTCATGGGAATCTTCTCATCTCTTATTCTTATTCCTCTTTTTATTATCTCTTCATTTCCACATCTCCATTGATCATGTGGTGGTAATGTTCATGTTTCATTGGGATTTTTTTTGGTGTTTTAACATCATAGGTCTTCCCTTGGGTTTTCAAGGAATGTGGATCCTTTGTGGAGTTCATTCAGTTTGGAGTTGTTTATGGGAATGTGATTTGAGGAAGGTTTCCATTTTCACATTCCCTTTAAATTTAATAATCATTTGTTTCTTTATTTCTTCACCTTCGTCATATGATAAATAGGAATTATTATTTTTTATAAAAATAATTAAGTTATATAAATGTGTTTTAATAATTTATTATATATAAGGCATTGTTATATTGATATATTCACACCAAGTGTTTGATAAAAATCATGTTTTTCTTTTTTGAGTGATTTGTGATATATAACGAATAAATAGGATTTGTAAATGTGTTTATGTAATTTTATATGATGTTTTTTAATATTTAGTGGTATTAAAGGTGATTTTATTTAAAATAAATATGTTATAATCTTGTGAAAATTGTTTGGTATGTGAAGGAAAATGTATTGGTTCTGTTCTGAAAGAGGGTGATTTCATGAGGGGGAGTGGCCCATGTCTTATTTTTATGATAGTAGATTTGGTTTTAAAATTGGTTTGTGTGTGGATTTGAATTGGATATTATTATGGTTTTAAAATTAAATGGTGTATAATGACCTTTTTGGATGGGTGGTATTGTTTATATAAAAAAGGGTTCTTGAAGCCCATTTAGCGCGTTTATTAAATTGAGGAAAATTATTAGCATGAAAAATCTTCTGGGATAATCCTATTTCGATGATTACATTGAATGTATGATATTTAATGATTATGGATTCCTAATTTTCCATTTATGGGAATGGGTAGAATTTCCTCATTGTTGACTCTAGGTGAACCATTTACTTCAAGCGGGTTGAGAGATCCTCAGTGTTTACACCATTGAGATTTTTTAGTTGTATGGTTAGAGATTATTCTATGGGGTGGATCAGGTGTCACTTGTTGTTTGGGATGCTTTTGTGTGATATATATATATATATATATATATATATATATATTTGTCTGTGTATGTTCCTGTGATTGGATTCTTGGTCTGCATTAGTTGGATCAACCCATATTTAAATATTGACATGGGTAATTGTAATATCTATAGAATTTTCCAGGAATAGTTCGACATAAGATTAGGATTTCCTTCTAGTTATTGTCCTTTATAAATGGAAATATATTTTTATTATTGCTTTTGGATAGTTCCCCTAGTTCAGATAAAGTATGGTGTAATCAAACATGTGGGTGGTGTTGATTTCATCGTGTGAGGCATTACATTATGATGAGTCACTATATATAATATGTTCAAGATTTTTTCACAAGCTCCAAGATTCTCCCATGTCATTCAACAACTAGTTTTATATGTTGAATGAATTAGATTCATATTGGTTGGTTAGTCTTGTGTGATATTTCTATATTTACCATGTTTTATGTTTGTTATTATTGGATCCATGTATTGTGTGGATCATTGATAATGATTAAAATATAGTTTCAAATTTTTATGGAAAAAGATCAAGAAATTATTTTAAAATGAAATTATTCATTCATAGAAAAGAATGAGATTTTAAATTTTAAAAATGATAATGTATATTGTTTGGTTTTACTATTGAAAAAATGAATGAAAATAATTATCTTGTATTTATATTATTTCAAACATGAAGTTGATGTTTTCTTATTTAAGGTAAGTTCATTAGGAATAGATTTTTTGTATACCTTCTGAGTTTTAATACTATTTCCAGTAGATATTTCATGTTTTTATCTTCTAGTACATGTTCCAATTTGGTTTTGATCTCTTTGGGTGATGGTTGGTTTTTTATTAGAGAGTAGATCTTAGGGTCACATGGATATATTGTGCTCAATAATTTCATTTTAGTTTTTTTGTATTTTTTAATATTTAATTTATTTTAAATATGATACTCAGTTTAGAAACTGTTTTTTTTTGGGAAGGCCAGTTTATTTATTCCATTTTAGTTAATTTATATTGGGAGTAATTTCTCACTTTGTTTCTCTATTGATCCATGTCAGTAGTTTCTATCCTGGGAGGATCCAAAACACCTCTTGGGCCTTATTGTGGATCAGCTCGAGTGATCAATTCAGGGTTGAACCTAGTTTGTTCATGGAAACTGCTCTTTTTTATAACTTTATAATATATCAATAATATATTAATAGAAGTACTCAATGAAATGATACTAAGAATTTTAATAATTATCTCAATGGTATAACTCAAAGATAATGATATGGATATAAATATAAAGGTTTCAATAAATCATTTTAGACCTTTCTTAGCCACTCTACATCCTTAAATAGATAAACCAGAAAGTATTTATACCTTATATATGGGTTGAAATTATACTATTCTCAATGTATTAGAAGATATAAAACATCCATAGTTGTATAATGATTTTTTATGTTGATTGTATTTAATTCTGCACTGTTTTTCACACATGGAATCATTAATTCGGTATATTATTTTTCAAAGACAAACTTTTTGATGATTTTAACACTAAACCAATGATTACTAATTATAAATAATCATATATATAATATGAATATGAATGTTCTAAATAATTTATGTGAAGATAAAAAAATAGATGAATGAAATATACATTAAATCATCTATATATGAAAAATATATTTTATAGTTAAAGACATTACTATTAAAAATAATATTTAAATTTATTATATGGAGACACTGGCCACAAGTTCTTATATAGATGACTTGAAAATCCACTCTAGATAGTGTCCCATTGCGTGGGGTCTATTTTTCCTGTTATTGTTTCTATAGGATAGATCCCCATAGTATGAACATGTATTGCATGATATAGCATGTGGGTGGAATAGTTTTCATTAGGTGAGGCATTCCTTCAGGATGAGTCAATATTTATATTATGTTCTAGAATATTTCATGGGATCCTATGTTCTCCAATATCCTTCATCAATTTTTTAACATTGGAGGATGATTGAGAATATGGTGGGTTGTTTACTCTGGTTTAGTATATCCCCATTTCCCAAGTTTTATTAATATGGTAATTGTTTATTTGAATAGTATGGGTTGTTTCTAATGATGATAAAAAGGTTTCAATTGATTATGTAAAATGATAAAGAAAATTCCTTAAAATGAAATTTGAACTTCTTGGAGAAGAATGTGGTATTAAATGGTAAGAAGGGTAATGTGCCATGTTTTGATATAAAGTGAAAAAATACATGGAATGCCTTATATTTTTTATATTTTTTTTCAAAAAATAATGATTATGTTTAATTATTTAATGTACAATCATTTATAATGTATTTTTTGGGCATTCCTACTGATTTTTAATTCTCACTCCTATAGATTGTTAACTTTTTTTTATCTTTTATGAGTGGTTTCCATCTTGGTTTTTATTTCCCTAGGTGATGGTGGGTTTTGGTATCAGATTGTGACCCACAATGTCACATGGATGAACTGAGGTCGTTAGGTTCAGTTTGGGTTTAGTTGGTAGGTTGTTCTATTTTTCATTTCTTCTAAAATGAATATTTAGTTTTGTAATTGTATTAATTTGGTCAAATTTGTTTGTTTCTATAGCTTCCGTATAATTTAATTTGGAAAGGTCACTCACTTAGTTTATTTTTTATCATTATCACTAGTTTCGAGTAAGGGAGTTTTATTCATTCATATATTTACTTATTTTTTATTATCTCAGGTGACAGGTTCGAGGTCAACATGGGTTGGATCATGATAAAATGGTATTTGAGCCAGGATGGTTATTTAAAGGATCATGATTTTTGAGCACCCTTTTGTTATTCAAGATGCTGAGGTAGATGTAGTAGGATATTCATTACTTGGGGAGTAGCTCAGAGATAGTATTTGGCCAACACATTCTAGGCCAATCATTAATTTTCCCAGTGATGTTTGGTTTTGTTGATATTTTTTGACTATTGGGGTTGTTTAGTTTTTGGGATACCAAAAAGGAATTGGGACAAAGGTATCAGGGAACTCACAGGGCCGAGAAATCCATGTTAAGGTGGGTACATAGTCTAAGATGACTCTATGTGGTGATTTGGTGAATAGAATATTGCCATCAATACTAGATTACCATTATGATTTTTATGGTTTTTTATTACTCTAAAAAATTGATTTGAAAATAGTTTTTTTGAAAATATAAATAATGGATATAAATTTTAAAATTTTTTAATTTGGGAAGTTATAGATTTATTATTCATATTTATTTTGAATAAATATGTATAAAATTAGTATATTAAAAATTATTATTGTTTAAAATGTTTATGAGTTTATAGAGAATAAATTTATATAATCAAAATATCATTTTTATTGAGATTATTTGTTTGGATTGCAGAACATTATTTTTAAAAAGTGTTTTGGATGTTTTGTAAAATATTAGGAAATTAATTTTAATGAATTTTTTTTTATGAAATTTGAGTTTTTTATCTACTAATTTTTTTAATTGGACATGTTGATTTTTTGATGGATTTTTTGATACTTTTATTAATTAATATAGTAAAACAAACTAACGTGTATAGTCATAAAATTGTTTTTGAATTACCTGATAGTGTTCTTCTGAAAGGGGGTTTTTATGAGATTTGAATAAGAAATTCATTTTGAAATGGACTGGTTTAGGTAAATATTTTTTGTTGAGTTTCTGAAAATGTTTGTGAAAATATAAATGGGACGTCAATTAAAAAGATGGAACATGGGTGTAATGTATATTTTTAAAAGGTGGGTATGTTTGGGTTCTATCCTTTGGGGTTCCCAAGGGTTCTCAAATGAATGGATATGTGTGGGAATGTGGATGGTTGATATTATTTAATGATGAGTGACTAGATTATCAATACGTAATGAGTGACCATGGTGGAACTTGAATGTGCATGTGGGAGGTTCCATGTAATACCATTAGAAACTGTGCAACGCACCAATTATTTGACTTTCAAAAATTGTTTTTAAAGAGGAAAATTGTGGTTTTTTAAATATTGTTAGTGTGTGGTTAATTATATGGTGATTCAGAAGTTTTTTTATATGGTATTATGAGTTTTAGAAATCTCATTGATGAGTTGGTTTTGACTCAACTCATCATTATCCATTTTGTTTTGTGTACACCCCCACAAATATTTGATGAATATTTTATGTGTAGATACAGGTGGATTATCGTTATAAGGATTTCTAGTTGACAAGACAATGAATATTGTTCTGGAGATTCTAATGATGAATCCAATCACATTTATGGTCAAGAATATTATCTCAAAAACCGATGAGTCTATGTAGAAAATCGAAATGATATTCCGCCTCCTTTAGTTTTATGAGTCATTAAAGGATAATTTCACCTCCTTTATGATTTGTGGTCTAACCGTGAAGTGATGGAAGTTGGTATCTCAAAAAATCCTAAGGAAGATATTATCGGTAACTTATTCAAGGATTCATTCATCCATCATTATTTTTCTAACCTAGTTATGGGGTTAAATTGAATGGATATGTGGTGTTTATAGAAAGGGGATAGATCAGTGTTGGAATTTTTTTTGCAGTTCTAGGGATCTAATTCCTTACCTTTTGGATTTTATAGTTGTTATTCCTTGAATATCATTACTCTGTGTAGGGGAATCATCTTGATCTATAGTCGAAGGTGTTAGAGTTCAATCTAACCTCATTTCCCAATTTCATGAGCCATGTTATTCGTTTTGATGATGTGATGCCAAGATTGCATGTGGTATCCAACAATTTTCTATTATATAGAAGTGTTGAATGGAATTACAATAAGGAGATGGATATTTAGCATAATGTTTTTGGTGTTGGTCATGGGATTGGACAACCTATGGGTAATCATTTAGCTTCTTTTAAAAGATGGATCATGGTGTGTCATTAGTGTCGAAAGCCAGATCATAAGAACACATCATGATTGAGTCCTACAAAGACCAATCATGCATGTTGACACCTACATCACCTGAAAATATTCTATTTTGGTGTTTCTAGTATGAGATATGGATCCAAATCCACCCCTTTAAATGACACACCAGCCCGGTAGTTGGAGTGAGATGCTGGTCTACATCAAAATTATGTTCCCTTTGTTTAATAGAGTCCCCATCTATTGTAATTGTTCATTCATCTATGATGGTTGTATCATGTGGGTTTTCTCAGTGTTGTACCTTATTTATAATTTACTATTTTATGTTTTGGATCTCCTGATAAATCATGTTTCAATGAATGTGTATCTTATGTTAATTATGAAATTTTTTCATTCTAAGAAGAGGTGTTCATAGTTGGTGTCCATTTTTGTGTGCATTTTTTTTGGATCTCTTGATAAATCGTGTTCATTTCCTTTTTTTATGTTGATCCTTGTCACTATTCTCTAGCTTGGGAGGATCGATAACACCTCTTGGGCCTTATTATGGATCAGCTCGAGAGACCAATTCAGGGCTGCACCATGTTTTTTCATGGAAACTACTCTCTTTTATAACTATATAATATATCAATAACATATTTATAGGAGTAATAAACGATATGATACTGAGAATTTTAATTATTATCATAGTTTTATAATTCAATGATCATGATATGAATATAGATAAAATGGTTTCAATAAATCATTGCAGACCTTTCTTATCCACATTACATCCTTTCATAGATGGAGCACCAAGTATTTATACCTTATAGTTGGGTTAAAATTATAGTATATTCAATGTATTTGAAGATATAAAACATCCATAGTTGTTGGATTATTTTTTATGTTGACAGTATTTAATTTGTTTTCTATTTCTCCCACATAGAATCCGTAATTTGATTTATTATTTGTCGGAGACAAAATTGTTGATGATTTGAATACTAAACCCATGATTACTAATTATAAATAATCGCATATATAGTATGAATATGAATGTAATTAATAATTGGTGTGAAGAGAAAAATAAGATGAATGAAAAAAAATTAAACCATCTATATATGAAAAATATATTTTAAAGATAAATACATTACTATTAAAAAACAATTAAATTTATATACATTGAAATAGTCCACTAGTTCTTATATTGATGACTTGTAAATTTACTCTAGTTAGTTTCCCATTGCATGGGGTCTATTCTTCATATTATTGTTTCTATGGGATTGATCCCCTCAGCCAGAACAAGATGTGTATGATATAGCATGTGGGTGGAATTCTTTTCATCGGGTGAGGCATCCCTTCAGGATGAGTCATGATTTATATTATGTTCTAGATTATTTCTTGGGATCCTATGTTATCCAATGTCCCTAACTTTTTTAACATTGGTGGATGATTGAGAATCTTGATGTTTGTTTACTCTGGTTTGGTATATCTCTATTTCCCATGTGGTATTCTTTTGGTTATTGTTTATTTTAATAGTATTTCTTGTTGTTAATGATGATAAAATGGTTTCAATTGATTATATAAAATGATAAAGAAAATTCATTAAAACGAAATTTTTACATCCTAAAAAAGAATTTGGTTTTAAATGGTAAGAAGGTAAATGTACCATGTTTCGTTATAAACTGAGAAAATGCATTTAAAACCTTTTATATTTTTTATTTTCTTTCAAACATAAATTTTATGTTTCTTTATTTAAAGGAAGATAATTTTTAATGGATTTTTTTTGGCATTCATACTGTGTTTTAATACTCACTCCTATTGTTTGTTAATTATTTTTATCCTTTTGGAGTGGTTTCTATCTTGGTTTTTATTTCCATTGGTGATGGTGGGTTTTGGTATCAGATAGTGACCCACAATGTTACATGGAGGCATTGAGGTCGTTAGGTTATTTTTGGGTTTAGTAGTTTAGGTTGTTCTATTTTCCAGTTCTTCTAAAATGGATATCTAGTTTAGTAATTGTATTCATTTGGTCAACTTTGTTTCTCTCTATTGTTTCACTGTAATATAATTTTGAAATATCAGTCCCTTAGATTTTTTATTCCATATAACTAGTTTCATGTAAGGGAGGATTGGTCATGCCTCTCTGTACTTGTTTTATATTGTCTCTGGAGATAGGTTCAGGGTCTATATGGATTGGATCATGAAAAAATGTTATTAGAGCCAAGATGGATATTTAGAGGATAGTGCTTTCAATGAACCCTTTTGTTATTTGGGATGTCGAGGTAGATGGAGTAGGACATTCATTACATGGGAAGTAGCTCCGATAGAGTATTTGGCTGACACATTATTGGTCAATCTTTTAGTTTCCTTGGGATATCATGTCTCGATGATGTTATTTGACTATTGGGGTTGTTTGTTTTTTGGTATACTTGAAAGGAGTTGGGACAAAGGTATTAGTGAACACACAGGGCCATGAAATCCATGTAGAGGTGGGTACATGGTCTAAGATGACTCTACGTTGTGATGTGGTGAAAAGAATATGACCTTCAACCATATGTCCAATTCACCCATCTATACTGATTTCCCCTTATGAGTTTTTTTATAATCTATTACTCTGAAATTTTTTTTGTATATATTTTTTTGGAAACAATAAACAAATAGATATAAATTTGAAATTTTTTATATTTTGGAAGATTTAAAATTATAATTTTTTTTCTTTTGAATAATTATTTATAAAAATAGTATTTTTAAAAATATTTTTGTTTAAAATGGGGATGATTTAAAATACAATAAATTTATATAATCAAAATAACATTTTTATCGAGATTATTTGTTTGGTATGTAGAAATTTATTAAAAAAAGTGTTTTGGATGTTTTATAAAATGTGAAGAAATTAATATTAATTAATTGATTATTTTTGAAATGAGATTTTTTATCTACTATTTTTTTATAATTAGACATGGTGATTTTTTGGATGGAATTTTTCAATATTTTATTAAATAATATAGTAATAAATCTTATGTATATATTCATTAAATGGTTTTTGAATTACCTGTTAGTGTTCTTTTGAAAGGGGGTTTTTATAAAATTTGAATCCAATATTTGATTTGAAATTGACGGGTTTTGTGAAATGTTTTTTCTTGTATTTATGAAATGGTTTGTGATAATTTAAATGGGAAGTCAATTAAAAAGATAGAAAATGGGTGGAATGTCTATTTTAAAAAAGTGGGGATTTTTTTGTCAAGTCCATTGGTGTTCCCAACAGTTCTCACATGAAAGGATATGTGTGGGACTGTGGATATTTGATATTATTGGATTACGAGTGCCCAGATTATCAAGACGTAATGAGTTATCATGGTGGAACAGGAATGTGCATGTGGGAGGCTCCATGTAATACAATTAGAGACTATGCAATGCACCAATTATTTTTCTTTCAAAAGTGTTTTTAACTAGGAAAATTGTGATGTTTTGAAATATTGTTGGTGTGTGTTGAATTTTATTGTGATTCAGATGTGTTTTTTATGTGGTATTAGAGTTTGAGAAATCTCATTGATGAGTTGGTTTTGACTCGGCTCCTCATTTCCTTTTTGTTTGGTGTACACCCCCACAAAAATTCAATGAATATTATAGGTGTATCTATTGGTGTTTTATCATTAAAAGGATTTCCATTTGACAAAAAAATGAACATTGATCTTGAGTTTCTAATATTGAATCCAATCAAATTTATGGTTAGGAGAATCCTCTCAAAACTAATGGTTAGATGAAAAAATTCAAAAGGATATTTATCCTCCTCGAGTTTCATGAGTCTTTAAAGGATAATTTCACTATCTTTATGATTTATGGTACAACCTAGAATTGGTGGATGTTATTGTCTCAAAAAAACCTAAGGAAGATATTATCTGGTACTTCTTCAATTCTTCATTCATCCGTCATTATTTTTCTAACCTAGTGATGGGGATTAATTGAATGTATATGTAGTGTTTATAGAAAGGGGATAGATCAGTGTGGAAGTTATTTTGGAGTTCTAGGGATCTAATTCCATTCCTTTTGAAATTTAATACTTGTTATTCCTTAAAGCTCATCACATTGAGTAGGGAAATCATCTATATCTATAGTCGAAGGTGTAAGAGTTCTTTCTAACTTCATTTTCCAATGTGGTGTACCGTATTATTCGGGATGAGGTTGTGATGCTAGGATTTCATGTGGCATCCAACCATCCTCTATTATCTAGAAGTGGTGAATGGAATTACAGTAAAAAAATGGATATTTAGTGTAATATTTTTCGTTTTGGTCATGGGATTAAACGGCCTATGGGTAATTATTTTTTTAAGATATGGATCATGTTGTGTCATTAGTGTCGAAAGCCGGATAATATGAAAACATCATTATTGAGTCCTCAGAAGACCAATCATGCATATTGCCGCCTACATTACATGAAACTATTTTGTTTGGTTGTTTCTAGTATGAGATGTGTAGCCAAATCCACCACTTTAAAAGACACCCCAGCCCGGTTGTTAGAGTGAGATGATGGTCTAGGTCCGAATTATGTTCCCTTTATTTATAAGATTCCCCTTCAAATATAATGGTTCATTCAGATATGATGCTTGTATCAGCATTTTTTTTCAATGTTGTACCTTATTTATGTTTTAATATTTTATGTTTTGTATCTACTGATAAGTCATGTTTAAATTAATTCATATCTTATGTTAATTCAACAATTTTTTCATTCTAAAAAGAGGTGTTCATTGTTGTGTACATTGTATCAATTTTTTGTTATAAGAATGAATGTAAATGATATGTGTGAAACTTTTAATCCCATTTTTGGGTGAATGTTCCTTATTGGAGTAATGTGAGTTTCATGGTTTTTCGTGCTCCTCAGGTAATACATGGGGTGTCATATGGCTGTTTGTGGATACTTCTAGAACCAGAAAAAGAGTCTTGATTGAGGAATTATCAGATACTGGAACAAAGGCAACATATTATTAAAAATATTATTGCCTAGAAATATTTTATTAATTGAATATTTTCTAGAATTTAGGAACATATTAAGGTTTAGGGATCATGGGTTCAACTCTGGTCTTCACCATTGGTGTGATGTAGTCCAAATAATGTTTTTGATGTTTTTTATATAATTTTAAGTCTGTCATAGTTTCAAGATGAAAATTGGTCTTATCATCGTTAAATTCTAGTGGTTGTTCTATATTGGATATCAGTTTTTGTTTGTTTTTACTTTGGTGGATATCCCACATTGCTCAGTTATATTTTTAGTTTTTTCAAATATTGATATGTTTTGATCATATGGAGAACAAATAGTGGTTTTGTTTCCCCATGGGTTTGTGTTCCATTCATTACCCCTTCTCCCCATGTGGTGGGGATTCTTGGTCAGTATGGAATGTTTTTAGATTGAGTTAATGTTTTAGTTCTTAATGGTGGGGACACCAACTATGGGTCTTATTAAGGTTTATTTTGAAGATGAGTGGTTCTATATGATTTATAATGGTGGGGAGTCTATCCTAGACTCCTATGTTGAAAATATTTTTTTTCTTGTTTCATTTGGGATTAATGGTTCTGATTATTTCCTTCTATGTAAATATTTATATTTTTTGAATAAGCCCAATGTTATTATTTGAATCATGATTTTGGAGGTTGTGTCTCATGTGTTTCCATTGATTTTATAGATATGTTTTTGTATGATTGGATGATTCTATGGAAGATGTATGATCTTTTTTATGATGTTAGATGAGGTGATCTTGGTTTGAGAGGTTGAATCATGATGTTGTGGAAATCCTTTTTCATTGATTGAGCAAATAGAAAATGGTTTTGCTTTTTGGGGATAGAAATTTTTCATGGTGGGAAATATTTGGACTCCATGATTTTTATTTTATTCCCTTTTTTTCTTATTTTTACCCTTGGTTATCCTTTCTAGTATCAGGTGTTCCGTGATTATTTTTAGTGGAACCTTTTAATATTTTTTACTCATGTTTTATATATACTTTCCTTGAGAGTTTTTTATGAAGAATTGTTGTTTTGAGCTTTATAGTATGTTGTTCATAGATGGCGTGTTGTTAGTGGAAACTATGTACCCTCTCCTATGAAACCATGGGGTTGAGGGTGGATTCTAGGTAATAGAACAAAACTTGTGAATGGTTTTGGAAACAATGTGGGAATCATGTGAGAGGTTATGTGTTTTGTCTAGTGATGTTTTCATAGTTGGTGCATGGTTTTGGGAAACTGTGAGGAAAAACAAAATTGGGTTACCCCCTTTTAGAGTAAATGGTGTGAGGTTGGAAAATGATTTACCAAACATTGGTTCCTAACCATGAACAATGATTTTATCATAAAAATTGAAAAATTCCACTCCTGCTCTCTCAGGATATCTACCCTAAAACACCAAGATTTCTCCTCTCCAAGTTTGTGTGCTCCAAAGTGGTCTCCTTCCATCTTCTAAATCATCATCTACTATCTCAATCATGGATATAGGGTTTTCCTCATGGTTTTTTATAGATTTATCATGGTAATATTATCATATCTTGTACTTCTTCCTCTTTCTATTATATCTTTAGATCCACTTCTCTATTTTTCAAGTGATTGTAGGGTTCATGTTTCTGGGGATTTATTTTTGGGGTTTTACCTTTTAGGATTTTCCTTGATTTTTCATGGCATGTGGATCATTCATGGAGTTGTTTCTAGTTGGATTTTTTGTAGTGAATGTGATTTTAGGAAGGCCTCCCTTTTCACATTCCCATTATATTTAAGAATGTTTTGTTTCTCTATTTTTTCACCATCATTATATGATAAATATGGATAATTATTTTTTATAACATTTTTTGTGTGAAATGAAGTGGTTTTAATAATTTTTTATATATAAGGCATTGTTACATTGATATATTAACACCATGTGATGGATAAAAATCATGTTTTTCTTTTGTGGGTGATTTGTGATATCTAAATGTGTTTATGTCATTTTATTGGATGTTTTTTATTAATTAATGGAATGTAAAAGTTGTTTTTTTATAATAGGTGCGTAATTATCTTGTGAAAATGGTTTGGTATGTGAAGGAAAATGTATTGGTTCTATTCTAAAAGAGTGTGATTTCTTGATGGAGAGTGACATGTTTCATATTTTTATGAAAGTAGATTTGGTTTTAAAATGGGTTTGTGTGTGTGTTTGAATTGGATTTTATAATGGTTTTAAAATAAAATGGATTATCTTTACCTATTTTTATGGGAGATATTGTTTCTTTGAAAAAGGGTTCGTGAGGCCAATTTACCGTATTTATGAAATTGATGAAAATGATTAGAATGAAAAATCTCATGGGATAATCATATTTTCGTGAATATATTTAATGGATGAGATGTCACGACTATAGATTCCTAATGATCCATTTTTTTGGAATGGGTTGTATTTAAACATTGTGGACTCCAGGTGATCCATTTACATCAATCGGAATGGGAGATCCTCATTGTGTACACCATTGAGATCTTTGAGTTGTATGATTAGAGATTATTTTGTGGGGTGGATCAGTTGTGACTTGTTGTGTGGGATGATTGTGTGTGATATACATATCTCTGTGTGTGCGTGTGTGTGTGTGTGTGAAAGAGATTGGATTCTTGGTCATCATAGTATGGATCAACCAATAATTAAATATTGACGTGGGAACATATAATATTTGTATAATTATCTAGAAATAGTTTCTACACAGAATTAGGATTTCCCACTAGCTAGTGTCCTATATAAATGGATATGTATTTTTATTATTAATTTGGGAAAGTTTCCCTTTAATAGATTAATTAGGGTGTAATCGAGCATGTGGGTGTAGTTGATGTCATCGTATGAGGCATTACTTTAGGATGAGTCACTATGTGTATTATTTTCATGATTATTTCATGAGCTCCATGATTCTACCATGTCATTCAGCTACTAGTTTTATATGGTAGATGATTTAGATTCATAATGGTTTGTTTTTATTTTGTGATATTTCTCCATTCCCCATGTTTTATGTTTGTTTTACTTGGTTCTATGTATTGTGTCGATCATTGATAATGATTAAAATATGGTTTCAATTGTTTATGAAAAAATTTTAATAAATTATTTTAAAATGAAATTATTCAGTCATAGAAGAGAACGAAATTTAAAATTTTAAAAATGGAAATGTATCATGTTTGGTTTTACTATGGAAGAATGAATGAAAAGACTTATCTTTTATATATTTTATTTCAAACATGAAGTTGATGTTTATTTATTTTATTGTATGTTCATTGGGAATATATTTTATTTAGTATGCCTTCTGATTTGTAATACTATTGTAAGTAGATATTTCTTATTTTTAGCTTCTAGGTCCATGATCAAAATTGGTTTTGATCTCTGTGGGTGATGGGTGGTTTTGGTATTGGAGAGTGACTCTTAGGGTAACATGGATACATTGTTCTCAATAGGTTCATTTTAGTTTTGGTTTTTTGCCTTGTTGAATATTTCAATTATTATAAAAATGATATTCTGTTTAGTATTTATGTAACGCCCCGACCCCAGTTACCCAGAGTCGGTGCATTACTTCGTAACATTGACATGATCACAAAAGATCAATTCTCGAAAGTCCGATTAGTTTAATAGCCTTAGAAACACTAGATACATTCATAAATGTTACATTACATCATAAAGCGAAAAACTAATAACAAAGTCTTCATAGTCCACACTCATATCCTCTTCTGACTATCCCTGCAGGTCATTCATAAAATACTTCTTCACATCCTGGAAAATATTAAAACATTGAAAGGGGTGAGCTCAGATGCTCAGTAAGGATAACAATATTGCGGAAGCTTTCATAAATATACATTAACATTTAAGGCAATGTATAACTAAAACAAAATCCTTTTAAACATGAACTTTAGCCTAATATGGAAAAAGTAAAATGAAATAATTCCATTTACTTACTCACATGGATATTCTACTAGTCGAATAATCACATGAAATATCAACAACCACTTTCATAATGATGGAATGCTTAGTGTCAGACTATCATAACCATGTAGCCAAGGCCTCGTGCCAAGACCACAAATAATATTTTGTCAAGGCCTCGTGCCAAGACACTAGTTTGTCTCATGAGACCCACCAATGCATCGAGGAGCTATAGCGGCTCCACCCGTCACTTATTAAGTCCAATGCATTCCTCATATGAATAGGTTTGAACATATCATAAACCATAACATAATCATATCACATAAAATATGCATAAAGGAAACATAAAATTTCCACATTTCAAACACAAGATATAAATACAACACATTGATATAATAAAAAGACTTTAAAAACCATTTTCAATACCAAAATAAAAGAAAATTAAAACTTGATATTTATTTTTCATTTAAAAAAAAGTTATGGCTTGTAGAGGAAGCCGAAACCCAAATAATGGCCATAGTGGCGGAGAAGTCGTTGTCGCCGCATACGTACGACAAGAAAAACATTCATTTTTTTAATTTAGTAAAACACTTCCTATAAGAAGATTCCTTTTGAATAAACATAAAAGTCAAATGGGTTTTACACCGTATAAAGGAAAGTTGTGTATAAAACCAAATATGCCTCAATGAAAGGAGATTGAGATGAAGTCCCGCACAAAGATCAATTTTTTAAATAAAATAGATCTATTATGTGTATTCACTATAAGTACACATAAATAAAGTACAAATACAAGATAGGACATAATAATATCATGACATAATTTGAAAGTCGGAGATTAACCCAATGAATGGAAATTGGGTTAAAAAGTTCCCTTACCTCGTGTCCGAATTCACACGACCGTTCTTTGATCTCCTGAATAATAAACTAGAGTTAATTTTTAATTTCTCAAGAACCTTTTTCATGTTTATTATTCATTTTATATCACTTATTACCATGTTATAATCATTATGTAATTATTTATGTTAATAACGGTCGTTTTGACGATCTTAGGTACTTGAGTCAAAAATAAATTTCTTATAATTACACTTTGTTCATGTGGTAATATATCCATTATATCCATAATTATATTCATGATTTATATATCATATAAATCATATATATCCATTATATACATTCATTTATAATATTACATAACATTTAGAGGTAAGAAATCAAATTCACCGTTCATGGAGACGGTAAGTCGTACCTACGCATGAACGCTACGTTCATTTCTATTTCATATTTATTGGAATTATGTTATAATTATATAAAGTTATATTATAATTCCAGTATAATATCATATATAATATCATTTACTCCATCCTTTATACATCCCACATATGGCATTAACGATTCAAATCACTTTGAGGAGGCGGTAGTCCGCACTTCCTAAAATGAAATTATCATGTGTACCCATAATGGAAATCATAAAGTATGCCACAAATGAGAAATACAGAAGCATAAGGAAAACATAAAAATAATATATATATCATATATTAAAATAGTTTCATCAAAATGGCCACCATTAGAGGTGTTAAAATAATATTGAACAATCATCGTTTCGTGAGGCAGAAATTCGCCATCCACAGAAATAGTATGTTCTTTAACCATTAGATGTAAGTGTGTGTAAGTGTAGCTCGAATAATTCTTATAATAACATCCTAGAATATTGAGGATAATTTTTTTGTTACAAAAGAAATTATTAAAAAGTGTTTTTTGGGTTGGAGAAGCAAAATAAAACAAAACAACATTAGAGAAGACATTACCTTAAAATTGGGTAACTCTTTTTGGATTTGAGCCAAAGGCTTCCTTGGGAAGAACTCTGCCCAATGTGAGGATTCTAGGATAAAGGAAGAGATGTTGGGAGAGTATTTGGGCAGAGGTTGGAGGAGCCAAAAGGCTTTGAAAGTGTGAGTAAGGTGGTAGTGGTGGGGGCCTTTTAAAAGTGGAGAGGAGGGGCACTCTTGGAATGTAATGAAATGTTACTTTATTATATAATGAGTTTCGGATTTTAAAGGTCCCAAACTTATATAATTCTAGTATAAGGTGATAAGGGTTCGAAATATAGACATCTAATAGGCTTTGGACAAGTGTAATTCTTATATTTTATATTATCCTTCCATTTTATTAAAATCATTAGTTAATGAGGTAATCGCTGCATCATCATGGTGTCATAAATAATTCAATTTATTTAATGTCTAAAAATTATAAAAAAATTATCATGATGTAGGAAATATTTTTAGATTTCTAATGAGTATTTATAGTCAAATATATGACTTGTATAACCCCATTTAAAAATTGTTTTAGTAAAACAACTTATGTTTGTGACATTTTTATTTTAACATTAAATAGAAAGTTATTTATGTCATTTTCCTACCAAAGTGGCTCCATGAGGTCCCCAAGTTGACCCATGGGTTTTCTTGGTAAGCCATGACTCAGCCAATAGGGGTAGGAAAAGTTTATGTGTCATTTCATATTTTTATAATACCATTTTTACCTTAACTTTCACAAATTACCTTTAATCGCGATTAATTAAACTTAAAAGTTACTATTCACCAAAAATTATTTAAATCCCATTGAACCACATTTCAATTCCTAATGACAACCATGTATGTAGGATTTTTGAAAATCAAATCACAAAAGTGGTAATATTTCATTTAAATGAAAAAAATCAGTTATTTAACTACCACTTAGTGGTTTCACTATTCATCAAAAATTGAAGTTTTTCAGAACAATGCCAAAATTTCACCATAATATATAATTGATATTCCAAATTCAAAAATGATTTATATTTTAAAAAATTCCAAACATATAATTTTCATTAATTAATTTTATAATTAATTCTCGTTGTCACAACAAATAGCGTGTTTTTAAGAAACAATATATATCAAAATATTGACAATTCTTTATGTCCAATTTCAATGTTAAATTAATTCTAATGACCACCATTGGATAAAATAGTAAAAATATATTCTAATTATACTTTAAATCCACTCAATAGTATAAGTTATCACTAAAAATTATTTTGATTAAAAAGTTCTTTTTAAGTATTTTTCACTATTCATAAAAAATTGGAAGTTCTCAGAAAAATACAAAAAATTCAACATAGGCTAATTTCGATATTACGAATCCAAAAATGATGACCATT
This sequence comes from Viscum album, assembly GCA_963277665.1. NCBI lineage: Eukaryota > Viridiplantae > Streptophyta > Magnoliopsida > Santalales > Viscaceae > Viscum > Viscum album. The sequence goes on from OY728127.1 coordinate 1,575,995,895, forward strand.
TTGAAATGTAAAATATATATAATTTCAAAAAGTGGTTATTACTATTCATAACTACTACTTTTATTGGTCACGGTGGGTTAGAATCTCAAACTTGCGTACAATGCAAGCTATTGCATTATTGAAAGAGAAGCGTATCATGGAAGCTCAGGGTGTTACATTCTCCCCTCCTTAAATAAATTGCATCCTCGCAATTTGACATTTTTCATTGAAAATAAAAGGTTCAAAATAGAAAATACCTGTGTGGAAAACCCACATCGGAAATAAGGTTAATAAAAATATAACTTTAAAAGAAAGAAAGATAAGTAAAAAGGTCACCCGAGATAGCCCATACTAGGATTCTATGAAAATATGGATATGGAAGAAAAACAAACCATCAAGGTCTGATGGAGAGTTGTAGAAAATTGGATTAGGAGAAATTTAACCATAAGAAAATCACAAACATGTGATTGGTTAAACAGTCATTAAATCCCCAGTTGGAAAAGATAACTGGCAACGTTTTTGTTTTATGTTACCTTTTATAAAGTTGAGGAATTTATTTAGGAGATTTACTAAGAACGTAAGGGAATATACATACTGGTCACGTAGACTTTCATTCTTTAATAAATTTTTACCACAAACCCATCTTTCACTCTAAAAGGAAATAGAACTCAAAAATATTATATTTATCCTAATTGTATATGGTTCCAAATATTAACACATACCATTTAGATTAGTAAAACTATTTTGTAATAACCAGGGACTTCCTATAGGCTAGTGGTAGGTAATAAAGGCATGTCGCACTATGGTTGTGGGTTCGATTCCTGCATCTTTATCCGACGCAATGGGTTATCCCCCGACCTGCAGGTTGTCCTTTTACTAAAAATATAGTGTTATAATATTCCAAAAGTAATCTTTAGAAATGTTTTAACCTTAAACAATACAATCCAAGGTTCAACTTAATCCATTCCAACCTTTATAGTTATCCAAAATACCTCTGTCCAGACTTTCTCTAAATGGTCTCTAAATTCTAAATTCAATTGTATCATCAGATTCCTCAGACAAGTTAAAGATTCTATTATTGTCACATACAAAAATATTATTACCTTTATCATATTAAAAACATAATGAAATCAACATGTACTACAGTACAATCCTTATATATATATCACATTATTCTAATAACCAGAATATAATCCATGAGTCCAAAAGCACCAATACATTAATTATTCTTCTTCAACTGTAGTCACAACATAAGATTGGCCTTGATCCCTTGGCCTTTTTTGAGGTAATTTTCCCTGACGCTTAGGACATTCATTTGCATAATGCCCCATTTATCTACAATTGTAGCATTAAACATTGATAGCCTCTTTCTTTCCCTTGAAATCACGCGCCTGGTGACCTCTTTCTCCACATTTATAACAAACTCCCATTCCATTTAGGCAAGTACTAGGGTGAATCGTCCCACAATTATCACATAATGAAAAATCCTTCTTTCCCTTTTTCCCATTATCCGTCTCTTATTCCACCGTTCTCCTCTTCTCTTACTTTACTTTATTGTCATAAGACTTAGAGAATTCCTTTTCTATCTTGATAGCACACGAGACTATATCTTCGTATGTTGAGAAAGATTGTGATACTAAAGCTCGACGGAGAAATGGTTTTAACCCATCAAAAAAACGATCAATCTTACTTCTTGGGTTACGTATATAATATGCTGCATGCCTCGCTAACCTTGTAAAGTTAGCCTCATACTTTGCGACATTCTCATCCTCCTTTTGTCTCAGACATACAAATTGCCTTTCCATATCTGCTTGATGGTCATGTGGAATGTATTTTTCTAAGAAAAGATCTTTGAACTCTCTCCATTCCATACTTGATACTTCTACATCTTCCTTTGTATTTTGAATCAATGACCACCATTGATCGACATCTCTAGTGAGGCGGTAAACTACCATGATAACCTTCTCCCTTTCACTACTCCCCAAGGCGTGGAATATTTTATCTAAAGAGTTTATCCATTGGTCAGCTACTAATGGATTTGTACCCCCATTAAATGTTGGCGGTTGTTGCCTCATGAAGCGGTCTAACATTGAACCTCCACGTTGCGGATCAGGGTGCTCCATACGAGTAAGGTTACTATTAATAACCTAAGTGAGTTGTCTTAGTATGGTAATAAGTTAATCAGCACCAGTTGTATCTCCAGATCCACAATAATTGTCTTGAGCAGGAGGAAAATCCCTACATGGAATGCGTGCATTGATACGGTTTCCATTCCTTCCACTAGGCGCCATTTCTAAATAATGGAATAAACTATATTAGTTTACGAATCAAAATACATAATTCTATACTTGTAAAATACTTAACATAAATTTAACTATTTATGGATATAATATATAATCATAAAAAAAGTTTTCTTTGAGTAAGTATATACTCATAAACATTCATAGTGGTTTGTAAGGAAAATGATAATTATCCTAAGAATATCCCCTGGGAGTGTCATAACCAAGAGTGTAGCAAGGCCCGTTGTCGTGCACCAGTTCCCGTTCGAGTCTAGCTCAAAGTTGTGTTTTCGGGATTTACCCCTAGGTACATCTGAGCTAGAGCCGCCTCTACCTGCTCGTATCCAGACAGGTAAATATTGCTCGGAAAGCTCACAACATCTCTATAATACAAAAATTTAGGAAGTTCTTCTATACTAATCCTCAAAATCTATCTTTGGGATATGTGCTCTAATTAGAGTTTATCTAAATCTAGATTCAAAGGGTAGTACTAAACTACCTCTAATACCAACTGTAATGCCCCGACCCCAGTTACCCAGAGTCAGTGCATTACTTCGTAACATTGGCATGATCACAAAAGATCAAGTCTCGAAAGACCGATTAGTTTAGTAGCCTTGGAAACACTAGATACATTCATAAATGTTACATTACATCATAAAGTGAAAAACTAATAACAACGTCTTCATATTCCACACTCATATCCTCTTATGACTATCCTTGCAGGTCATTTATAAAATACATCTTCACATCCTGGAAAATATTAAATCATTGAAAGGGGTGAGCTCAGATGCTCAGTAAGGATAACAATATTGCGGAAGCTTTCATAAATAAACATTAACATTCAAGGAAATGTATAACTAATACAAAAGCCTTTTAAAAATGAAATTTAGTATAATATGGAAAATGTAAAATGAAATAATTCCATTTACTTACTCACATGGATATTATACTAGTCAAATAATCACATCAAATATCAATAACCACTTTCATAATGATGTAATGCATAAATCTAGACTATCATAACCACGTAGCCAAGGCCTCGTGCCAAGACCACAAATAAGATTTTGTCAATTCCTCGTGCCAAGACACTAGTTTGCCTCGTGAGACCTACCGATGCATCGAGAAGCTATAGCGGCTCCACCCGTCACTTATTAAGTCTAATGCATTCCTTATATAAATAGGTTTAAACATATCATAAACCATAACATAATCATATCACATAATATATGCATAAAGGAAACATAACATTTCCACATTTGAATCACAAGATATAAATACAACACATTGATATAATAAAAAGACTTTCAAAACCATTTTCAATACCAAAATAAAATAAAATTATAACTTGTAATTTATTTTTCATTTTAAAAAAAAGTTATGGCTTGTAGAGGAATCTGAAACCCAAATAATGGCCATGGTGGTGGAGAAGTCGTTGTCGCCGCATACGTACGATAAGAAAAACTTTCCTTTTTTACATTTAGTAAAACACTTCATATAAAAATATTCCTTTTGAATAAACGTAAAATTCAAAGGGATTTATACACCGTATAAAAGAATGTTGTGTATAAATCCAAATATGCCTCAATGAAAGGAGATTGAGACGAAGTCCCTCACAAAGATCATTTTTTTAAGTAAAATAGATCTATTATGTGTATTCACTATAATTACACATAAAGAAAGTACAAATACAAGATAATACTTAATAATATCATGACATAATTTGAAAGTAGGAGATTAACCCAAAGAATGGTAATTGGGTTAAGAAGTTCCCTTACCTCGTGTCCGAATTCACTCGACCGTTCTTTGATCTCTTGAATAATAAACTAGAGTTAATTTATAATTTCTTATGAAACATTTTCAATTTTATTATTCATTTTATATCACTTATTACCATGTTATGAACATTATGTAATTATTTATGTTAATAACGGTCGTTTTGACGATCATAGGTACTTGAGTCAAAAATAAAATTCTTATAATTACACATTGTTCATGTGGTAATATATCCATTATATCCATAATTATATTCATGATTTATATATCATATACATAATATATATCTAGTATATACATTAATTTATAATATTACATAATATTTAGAAGTAAGAAATGAAATTCACCGTTCATGGAGACGGTAAGCCGTACGTACGCATGAACGCTACTTTCATTTATATTTCGTATTTAATGGACGGAAGTTATAATTATATAACGGTATATTATAATTACAGTATAATATCATATATAATATCATTTAATCCATCCTTTATACGTCCCACATATGGAATTAACGATTCAAATCACTTTGAGGGGGCGGTAGTCCACACTTCCTAAAATGAAATTATCGCGTTTACCCATAATGGAAATCATAAATTATGCCACAAATGAGAAATACAGAAGAATAAGGAAAACATATACATAATATATATATATAATATATTAAATTATTTTCATCAAAATGGCCACCATTAGTGGTGTTAAAAGAATATTGAACAATCATCGTTTCGTGAGGCAGAAATTCGCCATCCACAGAAACAATATGTTCTTTAACCATTAAATGTAAGGTTGTGTAAGTGTAGCTCGAATAATTCTTATAAAAACATCATAGAATATTGAGGATACTGGTTTTGTTACAAAATAAATGAATAAAAAGAGTTTTGGGGGTTGGAGATGCAAAATAAAACAAAACAACATTAGAGAAGACATTACCTTAAAATCGGGTAACTCTTTTTTGATTTGACCCAAAGGCTTCCTTGGGAAGAATTCTTCCCAAAGTGAGGCTTCTAGGAGTAAGGAAGGTATGTTGGGAGAGTATTTAGGCAGTGGTTGGCCGATCCAAAAGGCTTTGAAAGTGTGAGTAAGGTGGTAGTGGTGGGGGCCTTTTATAAGTGGAGAGGAGGGGCACTCTTGGAAAGTAATGGAATGTTACTTTATTATATAATGAGTTTAGGATTTTAAAGGTCCCAAACTTATATAATTCGGGGATAAGGTGATAAGGGTTATAAATATACTCATCCAATAGGCTTTGGACAAGTTTAATTCGTATATTTTATATTATCCTTCCATTTTATTAAAATCATTAATTAATGAGGTAATGGCTGCATCATCATGGTGTCATAATTAATTTAATTTATTTAATGTCTAAAAATTATAAAAAAATTATCATGATGTATGATATACTATTAGATTTATAATTAATATTTATAGTCAAAAATATGACTTGTCTAACCCTATTTAAAAATTGTATTAGTAAAACAACTTATGTTCGTGACATTTTTATTTTAACATTAAATAAAAAGTTATTTTTGTCATTTTCCTACCAATGTGGCTCCATTTGGTCCCTAAGTTTACCCATGGGTTTTCTTGGTCGCCCATGACTCATCCAATAGGGGTAGGACAAGTGTACGGGTCATTTCATATTTTTATAATACCATTTTTACCTTAAATTTCACTAATTACGTTTAATCACGATTAATTAAACTTAAATGTTACTATTCTCCAAAAATTATTTTAATCCCATTGAACCAAATTTTACTTCCTAATGACAACCATGTATGTTGGATTTTTGATAATAAAATCACATAAGTGGTAATATTTCATTTAAATGAAAAAATCAGTTATTTAACTACCACTTAGTGGTTTCACTAATCATTAAAAATTGAAGTTTTTCTGAACAATGCCAAAATTTCACCCTAAGCTATAATTGATATTCCAAATTAAAAAATGATGTCTATTTTACAAAATTCCAAACATATATGTTTCATTAATTAATTTTATAATTAATTCCCACTGTCACAACAAATAGTGTGTTGTTAAGAAACAATATATAACAAAAGATTGACAATTGTTTATGTCCAATTTCAATGTTAAATTAATTCTAATGAATAACATTGGATAAAATAGTAAATATATATTATAATTTTACTTTATAACCACTCAATAGTATAAGTTATCAATATAAATTATTTTGATTTAAAAATGTGTTTTTAAGTATTTTTCACTATTCATAAAAAATTGAAAGTTCTCAGAAAAATACCAAAAATTCAACATAGGATAATTACGATATTATGAATCCAAAAATGAAGTCCATTTTGAAATGAAAAATATATATATTTTCAAAAAGTGGTTATTACTATTCATAACTGCTACTTTTATTGGTCGCGGTGTGTTAGAATCTCGAACTTGCGTACAATGCAAGCTATTGCATTGTTGAAAGAGAAGCTTATCATGGAAGCTTGGGGTGTTACAATTTATATTTATTTGGGATCATTTGTTTATTTATGCTATTTTAGTTAGTTTATATTTCAATTAATTTTTCCCATTGTTTCTCTAATTATCCCTGTCACTAGTTTCTAGCCTGAGAGGATCGAGGATGCCTCTTGCGCCTTATTGTGGATCATCTTGAGTGACCAATTTTAGGGATGACCTGGATTGGTTCATGGAAACTACTCTTTTTAATAAATTTATAATATATCAATAAAATATTAATAGGAGTACTCAATGATATGATACTAATAATTTTAATGATTAACTTAATGGTATAATTCAAAGATCATGATATGGGTATAGATAAAAAGGTTTTAATCTATCATTGTAGACCCTTTATAGCCACACTACACCTATTCATAGATGATGCACAATGTATTTATGCATTCTAGTTGAGTTAAAATTATAGTAATTTCAATGAATTTGATGATATAAAACATCCCTAGTTGTATGATGATTTTTTATGTTTTTATTATTTAATTGTTTACTATTTATCACACATAGAATCAATAATTTGATTAATTATTTATGGGAGACAAAATTGTTGAGGATTTGAATACAAAACCAATGATTACTAATTATAAATAATCATATATATAGTATGAAAATTAATGTAATTAATAATTGGTGTGAATAGAAAAATTAGATTAATGAAAAAAACATCAAACCATCTATATATATAAAATATATTTTATAGTTAAATACATTACTATTGAAAATAATATATTAATTTTTTATACGTATAAAAAGTCCACATGTTATTATATAGATAAATAGGATGTGTATGAGTTATAGATACCACCAAATACATAAAATAATCTGATGGAATCCATTAGATGTAAATTCTCAAGACAAAGGATATAATTCCATCTATATGAATAACATAAATATTATGTAAAATAGTGTTAAACATACTATGGGATTTTATATTTGGTAAAATTCTAAGAAAAATCTTTTTTAAAAGATATAATATATAATTTTTTTATGATTTGATAATTTAACATATTTTATACAATACATGTGTGACTTTAATTCATGGTTTACCTAAAAAGGGTGGAATAAAAGTGGTGAATATTTAGAGGAAAGAATATATATCAATAACAACTATCCAATGTATGAGATTGTGCATTGAAAATAAAAAGACAATTCAATAAAAGGGAAGGATTATTTTTCTCATCCCATCATTCATCAAATTCTTGAAATGTTGTTTGGGTACTGATAACTATGTTTTATTAAAAGAAATATATAGTATTGTCAAGATCTAATATCATAATAAAAGAATGTTAATACTACATTCTCATATAGTAATCTGAATTTACTTAATAAGGAATTAATTTTTTGTTTTATGGTCCTCCAACTACATTTTTTGATGTCTATTAAGCCTTTTATTTCAAATTTAGTGGAATATAAAGTTGTAGTTTTTAATGATGATTACTCTATGATAGGATTGTCTTTTCAATAATTGTTTATAAAGAATAATGTTATGTAGTTTTTTTTAATAGAAAAACTAATGTTAAACTCTAAATATTATAATTTATGTGGAGTAAATGAATTTTTCTAGGATACTAATTCTCAAATCATTGAATTGAGCCTTGAAGAAAAAAATTAGTAGTGATATATACAGTTCCACTTCTAAAATCAGTGAAGGTTGTGGGGTGTTTCATAGGAAATTTTGAATTTTATAGTGTATTAAATTAAACATTTTGATGTATTTCAAGTGTATTATAATCATATTAAGTTATCTTTTTCTGGTATTACTTTGATAAATATTTAATGAAATCATTTGAAATTATCTTTTAAGAGTTTGTATAAACTCTATGAATTAATGAGTAATGTTGGATTTTTCATTTTATAAAAATCCATAACAAAATTTGGTGATTAATAGTATTTTTAATTATGAGAAAAATGGATAATTTGAGACATGTGATGTAGTATTTTAGTAATTAACATAATGGTTCTATATTTAACTATTCCTCTACAGAAAATAAATTTCTAATGTTTCTGTATATAATGGAATAATGATTTTGGTAATGGATTGGATGTAAGGATTTTTTTACATAGAAATCTTATGATTAATGTATTTACAATCAATAAATTAAAATAATCCTTGTTATATGAGACGGGTTCTTCCATTTCAAGAATTATGATAAGAAATCAAATAGGAAAAGGGAGATAAATCTATTGTGGTTAATCACATGTCTAGGTAGGATGACTATAGTAAGTCCATTAAGATATAATCTTGGGTAAATTCATTAATTAAAAATTTTCTGCAATCAAACCCTTAATATTACATATATAAATATATATATTTAAAAATAACTTCTTCATGTACTATATATAGAGTATTTTCACATAAAGAGAAAATAGATTTATGGATGTAGTTAAATATTAAATAATGGATGAATGGTTATTTTAAATGTAGAGAGATTATGGAATTATCAAAATATGTTTTCAGGGATAACTTGTGTTCTATATTATAACCCATTTTCACTAATTTCCATTTGCAGACAAGTGTAGAAGCGTAATGACATATATTATGGTTTTCTTGAGTGGATTCTACATGATTAGTTTATTCGTGATCATAAGAGAATTTTCAAAAGAGTATTAAATATTACAAAGATTAATGATCATGTGAAGAGTAAGAAATGATTAATATATAATACATTAAAATCATATTTATGATGTATCGAGACTAGATTTTGAGGTTCCATTTCTAAAAACCCAAGGTGTTGAATATAATCAAGTAACATTGAATTATATTTCAAAGTAAATAGATAAAATAACTTTTCCTTAAAATATTATATCTTATATATTCAAATTTATGAGAAAATATGTCATATATAGATATAATTAATTATTACAAATAATCAATGGAAAATTGTTTTTTTATAATTTTCAATTCAAAAATAGAATATAAAAATACTATTGTAAGAATAAAATATGGGTATCCATTCACCATTATAAATGATTGTAGGTTGAAATTCACAAAAAGATAAAAAATAAAATTTTAAAGAATATAGTGTCTAACATATAAGAATAATGATCAAAATAAGATATAAGATGCATGGTGGGATTATATATCTGACATTCAGATTAAAAATATTTCCACCAGAAATTGATGTATTCGGAAAAATTATTTATCATTATAAATAGTATTGAACCTATAGATATTTCAAAATGATGTAAAACTAATTTAGGTAATGTTGTTGTAGTTGATAAAATATATTGACATAGTTGGAATAATGATTAATTAATTGATAAGAGAATTAAAAACACCAATTAAATGTCAATATTTATTATGGAATTATTATTTAATACATAATATTATTAAATAACATAATATCTCATTTTTATAATCTATGATTAAGTTACTTCACAGAAAATACATGATTAGGTTGTCTCAGATGTTAAAGGTTCTGAATTTGAATCCAAATATATTAGTTGAGATTGTTGAAGACTATTGATAATTATTTTTATTTAATGGGATTGATTGAAGTTGTATATAGAGATATATATAGTGTATAATTCCACAAAGATAATAATATAATATTGAAATTATTGATTCATTCTAATGAATTGAAAATTATAACACTATGAAAATATCAAATGAATATTACTTCTCAAATCATTTAATTTAAATATATAAAATTTAAAATATCGACACTATGAGAGTAATATAGATTATATAAGGTTAATTATGGATGAATGAAAATAAAAGAATATATGGAATCATCACTTGCCTATATAAGAAATAATAAAGGATGTATTCTATTCAGTTTTCCCTAAAATTTCAAATTCATTCATGAAAAATTAAAATGTCATATCATTCATTATACATCCTCACATATGTATATAATTATTTTATTATAATCAAATTGTTTAGGATGATAAGTGTGTAGATTTTTATATGTTTTAAATAATTGAAATAGTTCTATCCATTCACACTATTTAATAAATAGTCAATTTTAATATATAGGTTCTCCTGTTTCTACAAGAATTGTAATAATGTTTAATGAAATTGTATGGAGAAAAAAATCCCAAATGAACCAAATTATTGAAATCATCCATGGAAGACTATTTAGTGAAATAATATTAATATATTGAGGATTCATTACAGATAATAATTTGATAACACCTAGGAAAAATGTAAAATAATCTATCTTAAACCAAACTAGACTTACATTTAAGTATCTCTAGGAAGGATTTGTTTGTATGATTAGAAAAATATGTAAATAAGATCCAATGAAATTTTGTGAGATGTCTATCCAAAATCCCATCCATTTATTAGTTATTACAATTAACATTTGGGGTGTATACTCTTTGGAATATCTTAGTTACAAATTATCTTCATCAATTTTTAATTAAATTAATTTTATCGGAAATGGATTTGGAAAATTTTAAAATATATGTGTTGTTATCAAAATAGATGTAAAAGAGGGGAAATATTTATCCTAAATAGTCAATGGTAAAAATATAGCAAACTCATTAGTGAAATAAATCAATGATTAGTTAAATGATGATGTCAAATGCGAATCATGATGGATGGAAATTTAAAAAGGTATGATCTATAAATTTAATCATTTACCTAATTTCATATAACATTGCATTCGTTGATCTCAAGATAAAATTTTTTTTGATGTGAATTTTTATTACATGGTGGAGAATAATGACCTATAGAAATAAAATATATTAGGTCTAGTGTGTTTTTTTTAAATAATTTTCTATGTGTTTTTGTAGTATTATTACATTTTTTTTAGTGTTTCTTAAAAATATTTCATAAATATCTATTTCATATTTATATGGATATTTTGGAAATGATTATTTAATAGATATTAGGAATAATTTAAATTCATAAATAAAAATCATTTTTTATTGAAAAAATTAAAATGTGATTTCTATTGATAATTCACTAAAAAAATTGTTGTCACATGAAGGTTACTATTGAAAAATATATTAAATAAATAATTATTGGTAAAAAATATAAATAAAAAAGGATAAAAAAAAAAAACATTTAACCATATGGAATTTCATTTGAGTGTGTTGGCTGGTCAATGGTGTCTATGTTAATTCTTTAAGAGGTACTGTATCACCAATACAATCATCATCATAACCTAAGAGTATGATTTATGATAATTATATACATCATTATATATTAATTTTTTGGAAAATACATAATGACATTTATATGCATTGAAAATTTAAGAATGTGGAAATATATGATGTTGGTGAAGACAACACTTGTAATGACCTTATCATTTGTGAATAAAATTCCATCTATTTAAATTAAATGTCTTATTGATATAGAAATCATTTGCACACCTTTTTTTATTATTATATCCAATTGGATATAAATGAGTGTTAAGTATCCTTACTGTAGATAATATAACTGTTGAATAGTGATCACATGACTAGTTTAAATATTCAACTTTAATAAATCATTTTGACATAAACAATAGAAGTGATGTCCCCAACCAGTAGGACCATTCCATATGAAGCCCATTTAACAGAGATTTCGAGGAAGATATAATTTCTGGGATTTTCCCTAGACCAATCCCAAGCCGATATCCAATAACATACGCATGAGAAATACTGTATACAAGAGATATTAAAGCTCATCAAGTTCACGGCCCAAACCATGTTCATTGAACGACCCCATGAAATCCCCACTATTACACACCTGACTATTAGGGAATATTCTAGATTAATGAAGGGATATGTAACAATACCAAATCATTATGAGTTTGTACATTTTTTTGTATAAAATAATTAATATTATTTCACTTTATTATTGTTACTTTGTAAATAATTTTTAATACACAAATAGTGTTTTTGTCAATATTGAAATTCAATTAACAAATAAATTTTGATGAAATAATTTATTTATCAAAGAAATAATATTTTAATAAAGGATTATTATAAAATTAATTTTATTAAATATAAATTATCATATAATTTTTATGATGAAAATTTTAATTTTTATTATTATTTAAAAAGGGTTTTTCCAAGAAACGTTAATTTTAATTAAATGTAAGTTTTTATTTTTAATGTAAAAAATCAAATATTTATAAAATTATATATATAAACTGAATATTATTTTTTGAATCAGGAAACCAAAATTATCCTATGGGTAATTTTTCATAATTTTCAGAGACAGTCCAATGTTTTGGTAAAAATTAAACACCATATAAATATATAATGTGTTTTAGTAAATCATAATGACCCAAAATTGATGTAAATTTTAATATAAAGAGTATATTATGCCAAATATATGTTTTCTTTTGAAATAATTTAATTTTAGGATTATTTTATAAAGCCATAGTGAATCCTCCATGACATATAAATGATTTTATGATTTTAAAATTATATTCTTGAATGTGTGACTCACATCCACATAAGAAAGGGAAATATTTTAAAATCATGGGACCATAGCCTTAAAAATTAATTTATACTAATACAAATTTCTAGAAACCACTGTAAAAAATGTTTATATGGTTTGAGGTTTTGAATATTTTACTATGTAGGGTCTAAAAACAAATTGATAAGGAATTCCACAATCATTCCTATATAAACCCACACAATCACCAATTACTATTCACTCATGCTTTTTAAAGCTCAACCACCCTATTCTTCCTACTATCTAGAGTCTTACCACAACACCCTTAAGATACTAATAAGCCTCTCTCAAGACTTTTGGATCACACATCTAAGTTAGAGATCTTTCACCCTCCTCTTTTATCAAGCACTCCATTTGAAATGTTCCTTTTAATTTAAATTTTCATATGTTGGGATATGTTCACACATACCCCCCATAATTTCCATTTGATTTATTAATAATTAAAGAATCATTCCACTATCATTAATCCATCCATGATCCTTTATATTCACCTGTTACAATGCCAAAATTCTCTAAGGTATTTCTCTTTCCAGATTTCTATTCAAGAATTTCTTTTATATTATGCATATTAATTACATTTGACATATTAGTATATTATATTATAGGATCCACATAATTTATATACCATTTAAAAATTATGGGATAACACATTTTCTCTCATCTCCCAAATTTATCAATTTCTATATGATGCTATTTTCGGCCAAAATTGCACCATGATTTTCCATTCCAAAATCATCATCTAGTAAATACCATTCCCATTTCTCTATACTAGGTATTCAACATTATAAAGTTATACATATCTAATGATGAATTATATGTATGAATTAAACATTCCAGGATCATGTAATAAATAATGATGTAAAATTATTCCATGTTATACGATCTATGTGGCACACATAATCATGAGATTGAAATGATAATGAATGTTCGGCCCCAATAGCACTCAAATAAATTGGGTAATGTCTATTATAATGATATGTCATATTGGTACATGCGCTTACAAGATTTTTTGTTGTAAATTTTTCAACCACATTGTGATATGTGTATACCTGATTAATTTATGTTAATGATGTGGTGTTTTAAGTTGTTTTCACAATTCCATGTTATGATAATAATGTTATATCATGCCTTTATGATCATGTTTATCTTATGCCTTATTAATATGTCTATTTATTAACTTGTATTTTATTTTTAATGATATTCCTTGTTTACTCCCATACTCGTCTTCATAGATCTCCCTATTCTTATATATGTCCCCTGGTTATCCCATGTAATGATAAGTACAAAGGAATGTTGTGGTCAGGTAAAACGACTTTTCAATAAGGATGAGTATTTCATGTTTTATATCTTTATTTAATGTTAATAAGCCCCAAATACACTAGACCTCTTGATATTATGAGTTTTATTTAGTTTATTTTTATATAATAAATTATGTTTAAATATGGAATAATTATAAGGTTTATTATAGTTGGTATTAGAGGATAGGTTTAGTTATTTTTGGGATTGGGATAAGAAACCAATAGTAAAGCCTTAGGGATATGACTATTTATATGAAAATAATCCTTATATCATGGTTAATAGAGATTAAGTGGTTTATCATGCAAAGACATCCCTGTCTAAATTTCAATAATTAGAGGTGGCTCTAGCATTGATGTATCTTGGGGTAAAACCTAAAAACACAACATTTAGCTAGACTCAAAAGGGAACTAGTTCATTAAAATGGGCATTGCAGCACTCTTGGATCGAAACTCCCAGGGGATATTCTTTGGATTATTAATAATCTCAATAAAAACAATTATTATGGGAACATGAAAATTCCTCAAGGAATATATGTTATGAAGTAAATCATGGATAACTCTGATCGATGCTTATAAATTCATTAGTTAAGGAAATGAATATAATTTATATTTTATTCTTTATTTAAATTATATTACTCTTTATGTGTTTAATAATTTAAAATACATACCCCTAATTTTCCTTTTACTCTATCCAATGTTCAGTAATAGTAGGAATCATGCTAACAACTGATGTAATGATCAATGTGATGATTTATCTAATGATATTCCTTATATTATGGGATAGGAATTAAAACAATAATGACGATACTATCTTAGTTAACTCATGTTTTGAATAGAAACTTGGATCTATATGAATATTCACCCCCCCAAACAAGTTTCAATCAAAAGCTTCATGTTACAAAGGCATCTATCTTTCAATGGATCATCTGATCCCTCCATCCTAGAACAATGGATCAACTCCATTGAGACAATCTTATCCATCCTTCAATGTTCTATATGAGATATGTCTCTTATGGATTCATTTTGTATGGATGGTGAAGCTGGTCAGTGGTGGACATTGAAAAAAATATGAATTCTTGGGAAGAGATTGAGGCTATCAGTTGGAAGGATATCTGGAAAATATTTTTTGAAAAATATTTTCCCTAAACTCTCCATCTTTAAATGTATAGATATTTTATTACACTCAAGAAAATGGATGATGAATCTATAGGGGAGTATGAGGAAAACCTCACATGTGTTTCAAGATATGGATCTGGTTTTTTCATTACACCTGAATCCAAGTTTGGCCACATCTTTTGTTGGATAAAGCAAAGCTTATAGAAATCCTGAGAGATTTACATGTTTGATAGCTATGAAGAGATTTTCCGATGAGACATCAATTTCAATAAGGAGATCGGAGAATCTAATGTGTATCATGGGGATAAGAAGTGGAAAATTGCCTTTAGTTGTAGAGGTCATATGGATAAATCTAGTGGTGCTAAAAATTTCTAACATTCTTCATGTCAAAAGTGCAGAAAGGAGTACCCTGAATATTTCTTGAAGGGGATGAAGAAATTCTTTTTGTGTGGGGAGGAAGGGAACCTAGCTAGTGATTATCGGCCTAAAAACCCACTACTTCATTAAAGGAATAGAATACTCGATTTGAAATTCAACACAAGATTAATTTCTACAATTAAAAATAGCTTTATCACATTGAAAACTAGTTACCTAAAAAATGGTTTTTCAGTGGAACCCAACATCCTCCATGGTAAAAAGGGAATGTTTTTTCCATCACTACAACTGTAGTGCTTCATGAAATCTAAGTGGTGATAGGTATGCTCGTTATTCCTTCAATAATATTGAACATATATTTTGATTTTATTTCTAATGATACTTTTATATCCTAACATTTTATAAGAACAATCCAAAAAACACAAATACTAATTGATGTACTGATGTCTGTGAAGATATAAAATTGGGAATGTATTGCATCTTATGAATATGACTCCCCCCTATCACCATTTTTTTATTAAACATCCCAGCTTACCTTGCTATACTTCCCTTGGTAGGATTTGATGAAATTATTAGCATGTATTGGATTTCATTATATAGAGACAACATTACTTGATGTGAGAGGGAAATCACTCCCCATATGGTGAATCAACAACCGATTTTATAAAAATGTAGGGAGGAGGAGTAATCTTCTTTAGCACCATCATCCAAAGCATGGATATTATTTCTATATGAGCATGTTTATCTTCCTCATATGATCAAGAATGTGGATGGAACCATCCTATTATACATATCTATTATGTGGGAACTCGCTGATGTGTTTCCTAAGTAATTTCTTGGTCTTCCACTTAGAATATATGTTAAAATATCGATTGATCTTATACCTAGGGAATTTACAACATCCAAGTCTCAAAAAAGAATGGTTGTTTTGGATCTTGATAAGATAAAGAAACAACTATAGGATAATCTGGACAAAGGGTTTATACTCAAAAGTGCCTCACCATGGGGTGAACCAGTCCTCTTCATCAAGAAGACAGATTTGGTTATGCGACTATGGATTGATTATCTTCATATCAACAAAATCACGATAAATAACAAGTATAATATTTCATGAATTGATGAATTGTTTGATTAGATACATGGATCCCACTACTTCACCAAGGAGGATATATGGTCGGGATATTTCTAAGTAATGGTGAAGAAGGAGGATTACCCCAATAATATGTTTTATACAAGGAATGAGCACTATGAATTCATATTAATTACTTTTGGAGTCACTAATTCTTCAGTGACCTTTATAGACTAGATGGATAATTTCTTTTGAGATTACCTAGACAAATATTTCGTAGTACTTATAGTTGATATTCGAATATACTCCAAAACCATGGAGGAACCCGTGGATAATATATGAATTTTACTAGAGACCTTGTCAAATGAGAATATCTATACAAATTTTATAAAGTGCAAGTTATGGTTGAATGAAGTCTCATACATGGAGTATTTCATCAAAATAAAAGGGATATATGTGGATCCTTCCAAAACCAAATTTATTGTGGGATGGATGAGGCCAACATCTATGATGGATATCAATAGCTTCCTGGGATTCGCTAAATATTATCGCCAATTTGCGAGAAATTTATCATGATTTCAAAACCCTCTTACTAAGATAAATCATAAGGGAGTCATGTTTGCATGGAATGATTAATGTCACAAAGGATTCAGGAAGTCAAAGAAGTTGCTTGAAACATCCCTTTTCTGACACTACCCATAATTGGGGATCATTTCATAATCTTCAGTGATGCTTCAAAGAAGGTTTTGGGCTATGTGATGAGGTAGAATGAAATAGTCATTGCCTATGCACAATGAAGCTGAAATTTAATGAGAAAAACTATCCCATCAATGATCTGGAGATAAAAAATGTGATATTTTCAATGAAAATTTAGTGGAATTAATTTTTTGAGGGGAATTATGAAATATATATGGATCAAGGAAGCCTCAAATATATATTCACAGAAAAAGATCTGGATATGCACCAATAAAGATGGTTAAAACTCATCAAGGATTAAAACTACTCAATACATTATCACCCTGGGAATCTGAAGAAGGCAATATATTCCCTATCTATAAAGGAACCAAAAATTTTATAATTTATGAGAATTTAAAATCATATAATCTTCTAATATTTTATGAAGATGGAAATTGGAAAAATGATGATGGTAAAATCATCAATCCATTCATAAATGATTTCTCAACCTTCTATTATGGAAAGGGTAAATGATGCGGAAAAAGATTATGTGGGAATTTAGAAGAATGTATAAACTGTCAGAAAAGGGAAACCCTTATAGTTTAATGTAAATGAAGAAGGAATTTGGATATTTAGGTCATCTCATCGTGTTACGTGAAATCTAGAGTTAAAGAATGAACTTATGGATAATCCGCATTGTTTGAATTTCTCCATTCACCCAGAATACATAAAGATGTATCAAGATCTCATAGGGAACTAATAGTTGGATAACCAGAATAAGGATATTAATAAATATACATCAATTTTCCTGATATATCAGTAATTTAAGGATGAGAAGAAAAAAATCTAAGGTGATGATGAAACCATTACATATACCAATATGGAAAAGGGAAAACATTGCCATGGACATTGTCACTAGACCTCCAAATACATCCAATGGATAAAATGCTATCTCGGTTTTTATGGATCATATAATAAAGACTACACACTTCATTGTTGTTCGAGAGGATTTCTCATTGGATCAACTGGAACGAATATATATCTGAGAAGTGGTAGGGCTATGTGGAGTACCACTATCGATTGTGTCGAATCAAGATCCGAGATTCACCTCTATGTTTTGGAAGAGTCTCCAATATGTTCTGAACACTAATTTGAACGTCAAGAAGGCATATCACCCTCATAAAAGAATGCCAGTCTGAGTAGACTATCCATACACTTGAGTACATGTTCAAAGCGTGCTCAATGGACATTAAAGGAAGATGAGACCGACATCTTCCTTTATTGGAGTTCTCTTACAACAATAGTTTCTATTAAATAATCCAAATGAATCATTATGAATTCGTTTATGGGAATACATGTTGAATATTGGCATATTGGGATGATGTTGGGGAATGAAAATTTCTAGGTCTAGAATTGGTTAAAGAAACGGTGAAGAAGGTTAAAACATCAATCAGCACATCAATGATGCCAGAGTTAACTAAAGAGATATGTTGACAATCGTCAATGAGAGATATATTTTGATGTAGGAGACATGATATTCTTTCAAATATTTCCATGCAAGAGAGTTATGAGATTGGTATGAATTTAAAGCTTAGTCTAAGGTATATCATCTCTTTTGAGATGATTGATCACATCAGAGCAGTGGCCTATCAACTATCACTCCCATCAAAACTATCCCAAGTCCATGATGTATTCCATGTATCACACTTAAGGAATTACATACCGAAACCATCAAATGTACTCAATCCAGATATGGTACCATTGGAGAATGAACTCTCCTATGATTAGAGTTGATGAAGAACATAGATCATTTAGAAAATTTTCTATGAAATAAAATGATTCCCCTCATCAAAGTATTATAGAAAAACCACATGTTTGAAGAAGTAATTTGGGAACTAGAGGATGTGATGAAGAAGAGTTACCCACATCTGTGTTAGTTTGGGAGAAGGAAATTTAGAGGGTACAATTTCTTAATGGGGGAAGGTTGTAACTGCCTAAAAATTGATGAATTAAATTCCCTTACATTAATTAATTGTCTTATGGATATAGAAAACATATGCACTACTTTTTTTTGATTATTATATCCAATTTTATTTAAATTACTTTTAATTATCCTTACCATTGATAATATTTCAATTGAATAATGATCACATGACTAGTATAAATATAGGGTGTCAACCATTCCTTTCAACACATACAAAAGAAGTTATGGCCTTGTTTCTGATGCTTTCATCGGGGGGCGCGCATCCGTCCACTTGAGTACGAAAGGCACAATTTTGTTTCCCCACATTCTCTCTTTCAAAAGGCAGGTGGCATCCGTCACTTTTTCAGGGATGTTTACTCCTTGATCGAAATGGGATGATGGGATGTCTTTTATTCCTTTTGTGGATTACTCCTCAGAACTCGTCACCTAGTTCGGGTCTCCCCAATAGATTTATTACGTTGTCCATGAAACTCTTCCTAGTGCCAAATCTTCATAGACACCAGTTAATTACACTAATTTTATAAGGACATTCCAAAGGTTTTGTTTAGGAAAGCAACCTTCAGTTAGGGGAGTAGTCAAGTTGGACATCACTGGCATGTCTGGACGTTGGGACACTGGCATGTCTGGCTTTCTCCCCCTTATTATAGGGCTTATCAAGGGCACATAACCCGAGGTATCCCACATAGAATGTGGGGAATTTTATTCCATAGGTATGTATCTGATGTTTTCCCCAGCTTCCCATGTTTAATACAGGGTATTCCACAAGTTTAACTTCAAGCGGAGATGGGTCAGAATGATCCGAACACTGATTATAATGAACCAGAAATGTGTGATCCCTTGATGGAACACTAATGTTTAGAGGGGATGAGTTGACGTGATCTCACCGAGATGTGGTAGCACGGGTAATAATCGACATGGATGATGCACGGTTTAATGGTGTGGATGTGTAATGAGATGGAATCGTCTCGAGGACGATGTTGATGTTGTGATTGAGCCACGAAGAGACCTCTTACGTATCCTTGTGGTAGGGAATCAAAGTCCTCATAGTTCACCTAATGAAGACATAATGTCAAATGAGGATTACAATGACTTACCACTGAATGGGGTCACAACGACTTTCCATTGAATGGGGTCACAACGGATTACCGCTGGATAATGTCATAATGGCTTACCGATGGATGGGGTCACAACGACTTACCGTTGGTTGAGGTCCACCATTTAACATCATGTAGGATGGGGGGAACCGGCGTGAAGGGGGTCAGAGCGACTGGGTGTTGGTCTTGAACCTCAAAGAGGCCTCCTTCATACCTTGCCTTGGCAAGGATCAAAGACCACGTAGTTCGTGAGGTGTTTGGTGAAACGACATGAAGACGGCCGGAACAAATGGTTGTGGGGCTTGAACCTCGGGGAGGATTCCTACGTACCTTCCCTTGTCAAGGATCAAATACCTCATAGTTCGTGAGGTTTTGGTGAACCAACATGAAGATGGTTAGAACCAATGGTTGTTGGGATTGAACCTTAGGGAGGCTTCCTATATACCTCTCATTGGAAAGGATCAATGAAATCATACTTCATGTTGGTTGGTGAACCAAAGTAAAGATAGTCAGAACCAATGTTTGTTAGGCTTGAATCTCAGGGAGGCTTCCTATGTACCTTTCCTTGGAAAGGATCAAATACCTAATAGTTTAGGTGGGTTTTGTGGATACAATTTAACGTCTTGCAGGACGAAAAAGGGGCATTCAGTTTAACATCATGCAGGACGAAGATGGTCCGACATGAAGGGGGTCGGAACCAGTGGTTGTTGGGATGGAACCTCCGTGAGGCTTTCTGTGTACTTTTCCTTGGAAAGGATCAATGACATCATAGTTTAGGTTGGTTTTTGGGGATTATACACCATGCTTCCCAGAGAGGACGTCATGGTCAATTCTTGCTCTAAGACCACATGAGTCATGCTCGATGTGAGAAACAAGAGGCAGCAAAGACCTGAAAATCACGTCATGAAAGGTGCTTCCAGGGGAAGTGGAGTGGGGATCATGTGTGGTTAACGGCCCATAGAGGAAATAGGGTCTTACGCGTGGTCTGTAGCCCAGGGAGATGAAGATTTGGACTTACTTCAGGGAGGAGGCTTGGTTGGTGACACAGCCTAGCAGTAGAGGGATTTGGTACCCATCAAGAGAGGAGGAGCAGGGGTGTTTCCTCCAATAAGTAAAGATAGGGGGATTATACCAAGGTGGTTTCCCTTTCCCCATGGATAGATGCCACTCCAATGAATAGGATCTCATTCCATGTGAGGAATGATATATCTCTCATGGAGACCAATGGGAATGCAGAATGTCCAAGGTGGGGTACCCCACGTATGATGCACGGGGTGAGGATAAGGTTTAACGTCCTGTGCTGAGGGAGACAGTTCTTGGATGTTTAACGTCCTGTAGCTTAGACGAGGTGGGATCACTCTGCACCCCTTGGACTTACATAACAGGAACCCTCTATAACATGGTGATGCGAAGGGACTGAAAACGTCGTGGTTGGTGGGTGTTATGGAGAAAACCATTGGGGGTCTACGTTAGCATGGCTATGAAAAGAATAAATAGTCGTTAGCGTTCCTATGCGAAGAAGCATGAGGCGAAGCAATGAAACAGGCAGTATCATCCAAGGGACTTTGAAGTTACTTCATGCAAACCTAAAGGGCTGCATGAGAAAATGATTTTCCGAGCAAAGGGGTTCATAGGAAGCCTTTTGATGATCGAGTGCCCTATGAAGTGGAGGGTTTTTGTGAAGGAATGTTCTTCGCAAAGTGGAGTGGCCTAGGCTAGTCATAGAGAATAGGTGCATATGGGAGGAGCTTCATGAAGTTGAATGGCATTCGAGATGCAATTCCTCGCAATGCAGGGGTGCCTCGCGAAGTATGGTGTTGTGAAGCAATGTGCTTCACGAGGCATAGTAACCCTACATTATCATGTGGTTCATGTGTGTGTGGAGGGCATTTTGTGAAGCATAAATGCTTCACACCAACATTAGTCCCCGTGGGTATCTCCTTCATTTGTGAAGGCTTGTGGGCCTCATGAAAAGCATTCCTATCGCAAGAGGGGTTCAATTAAAGACAAGAGGGAGGAACTTCATAATGAAAAATATCCTTGAGGATCTCATGGTTCATAGAGCAAGGAGTGATTCACAATTTGATAGATGAAAAGGTAAATGTTTGGATGATCCATCATTTGGGCTCGAGCGGAGCCCTGTATTTATAGGCATGTGGCCCCGTGATGTAGAGATCGCTCGATGCGAAGTGAGAGGTTGCTCTATGGTGGGTCTCGAATGTCAAATTTGGCCACAGAGCCTCCCGCATCCTTGCTCCACAGCGGGCTTGCAAACATCAGAGAGGTTCACTAGGCATCCCGCCTCCTTGATCCTCAGCGAGTACGCGAACGTCAAAGGCTTTCGTGGGGCGTCCTACCTCCTTGCTCCATGGTGGGATCATGAACATCAAAGGGGTTTGCAATGTGTCCCACCTCCTTACTCTGTTGAAGGCTCATTAACGTCAAAGGGGTTCGCAGTGCATCCAGCCTCCTAGCTCTGCGGTGGGTGTGGGGCCATCGAGCAACATGAAAGGGCTTTGTGAGGTTGCCCTGAAGACTTCCCTATTGTTATTATTTATCCAAAATTTTGGCATCAACAAATTCTCGCCCCCCTAAGATTTGGAGCCGTGGAGAAATCAAGGGTCAATATCTGATGGTTAATCTCCAAAATCTCTCGGTCATCCATGAAGTTGGTTCCTGAAGGAGGCTCGCGTAGTGGATATGCGATGTGCAGGCTGAGTGCGCTGCGAAGCTCAGCATGGCATGTACGCACCATGAACCTCCGAAGTTCGTCACCTATAAATAGGGGAGATGACCCTTCTTTTGTCCTTTCTTTCCTCTGTGACTTTGATTTTAAGCGCTCTAGATTCGCGAAGCTCTGCGTACTTTGTGCGTGCTCTCCGTGAATCGGGGCATCTGCTTCGCGGTGCATAGTGATTCTTTGACTTCCCCGAAACACTTACCGACTTTATTTTGGAAGGTCGGGGTAGGTCTCCCCAGAAATTCTTCGTGAACGAGCTCCATGACATTGCTTTAAAAATGTGATACGTGAACCGACCACATGAAACGCCCAAATATAAAATAAAATGGCTCATCAGAAGACCTCCAGGTGGTTCTTCCGGACGTTGCCTGAAGGGAGGAGAAGGCGAAAAGATTGGGCCAAGAAGAGTTAATACAGAACCATTTTAACCACGGATCAATTGTGGAGCTTCTATTGGAGATCCAGATACACTATACACTGTGGAAGAGGCTTCCTTTGTACGGATCCGTGCTGAGGGATGACATCATCATTCCTGAAGTAAGTTAGGACGATCCAGCTTACTGGTTCAAAAGTACGCCGTGTCAGCACCAATGGTTCAGGGCGGCTGACGACCATGCCCGAAATGACTCCATGCCTGTTAATGCTAACTTCCTGTATAACCACCTGATCAATGTGGATGGGAAGGCACTGCAACCAGAGACATCCCCCTCTATACCAGAAAATCGTTATGGTGGCCTTGAGGTACCCTGGGAAGGGATGGTCTGAGGAGTGGGACCTATGTCAGGGTGGAAACTACACAGATGATTGGGCCTGGGCCTATAGGGTAGGTGCCCCATGTGAAGAGTTTGGGGATGATTTGAGAAGAGTGGGCCTTTATGAGGTGTCTTGGGCCTCCCAGCTTCACATCTATTAGCCGAAGTAGCTGATTCCAGAGTTGCTATGTATCTGGTCATCGAGGACCAATGCCTTCCACCTACACCACGGGGAGGTTGGTATTAGCTTTTGGGATATGCATCAGATCATAGGAGTCCCAATATTGAGGGTGATGTTTGATGAATTCTTCCCCATCATGGTTGCGTGGGAGGATCCAGAGAAAATGTCTTGGCAGGCGATGGCGTTGATGGATCTGGTGCCGGGAGAGGACAAAGAAGTAGTAAGGGATGTCCATTTCAGGTGGTGGTTCAAGTAGCTTTTGAACTTCCTAGAAGACAGGCAGTTTCTGGTGAGGACTCAAACTTGCTCAAAGGGGAATCAATGAGGAAAGGAGCACTTTTACTGGTGGATCTTGGAGGACAACCAATGAAAACCTAGGGATTTAACATCAGCACCAAACAACATCTAATAGTCAGGATGGCGGAATTCATCACAGATATCATTTTGTGGTTGGATCCTACTGGTGAGGGACACAAACATGGGCATGCGACCCGTCACATTTATCATGGATTCCATGTTGGTGACAAGAAGGTGAATCAACCTTGGGATCCCAATACTCTCCAAGCTATACAAGATGATGTCACATGTGAGCAAGGGGAAGAGGCTGTAGAGAATATGTGGTCCATTCCACCTTCTGTATGGGTGGATAGTGGTTCATTTTATGGGGGTTTATGATCACTCAAACCCCTTCTCACCTCTGAGGTTGAACTTCCTCCCCTCTATTCTGAACGGTGTGGGCATCTTTCTTGCCAAGCTAACCACACCATTGGTATTGAACCCGGTGTGGAAGGTGGAGGAATTAATCTTTCACCCATTTTTGTTGCCAATGGGTGCTCTTACTGATGGTGACCAAGGAATAGAAGAGAACCAATCCTATCTCTTGGACTAATGAGGTTTAGTCCTAGTGGCAAGGGTGGACCGTGAGCCCCTCTACAAGTTCTTACACCACACACTGATTTTACAGGCAATTTCAGTGTATGCAGCGACTGAACCTGCGGGTCTATCAAGGGGTGAACCATGAGGAACACCCATGTGGGATGAGGTAGATTTGTCTCATGTCCAAACAGCAATATGGGAAGATGTGAAATGAGCTGCCTCCACCTACTACTGTCTTCGGGTTGGTAAAGGAGTATTCCCAAAGTTGGGAGGCAGCCTACCCAGGGGAGATGATGAAGCATCCAACCATCTAGGTCGGTGATAGTGAGCCTCCCCAATCTCAAAGCTGGGGCTGGAAGGCGGAAAGGGCATCTCGCGGTGGAGGGGATACCATGGTGGTGATACCTGCACCTGTTGAGGGTGAGGTAGCAGTGATAGATCCAACAATGGTAGCGGACACGGCGGTTCCAGAAGAACAAATTCACCCAGAGGGGAGGCCACTGAGAGGATTTCATAGGATATCTATCTATGATCCAGGTAAGCGGTTGCGCCATATAGTCATGTTGGAGAATAATGTCTTCCAAGAGGCCTTGGACATCTTGGAGGTCAACCAGCAATTCCTCGGCCCGTCTGAGATGTGGCAACACGTGAACCATCTCGGGATGGATTTTCTGGGGATAGGCCCTATTAGGGCTAGCTTTAAGGTGTCTCAGGCAGAGGTGAAGCAATACCTAACAGATCTGGGGGACTTTTTCATTTCTGCGGTGTCCCGAGTCTAACGACAGAGCGTGTAAAGGTTTTGTTCGATCATATGGTCCCACCGTAGTTTTCGACCGCTGAACTAAGTGAGTGCTTACCACTATTGGAATAATTGAAAGGGTCCACCTGGGAGGATGTAGATGGTTGAGGGAGCCCATTGGAGGAGGGATAAGTTGGTGATCAAGACTCGGATCTTGAATATTTTGTAGAGGCCCTCGAGGTAAAAACCCAAACCCCATCCTTAGGGTGTACATCCCAGTCATTTTGTACTCCTATCTAACATCATAACTGTACAGGAGGACTTCATACACAGAACTCGTTCTCATCCTTCAATAGATGAATATGTGGGGCCTTCAGGATCAACACTTATGGATGCATAAATTTATACATCCCGAGGGGCCAGGATGACTGAGGTGACCCCAATGGAGATTTCAGACCTCCCGACTAGATACGCGGGGCCACGCCTTGGGGTCCCAATAACATCAACCAAAGAAAAAGACTAGGAATTTGACCTCTGTATGTTTATTCTACCAAATTCATGGATACCACCCATTGACCATGTCAACTAATGTCCAAGCCCCTTTTGGTGCGAAAAGTTCTTCAAATGGAATGGGTCACCTTATTGAGGTCGGTCGGGGCTTTGGGTGGAATCTTCCCAAGAGGAATATCGATGATCGTGGAGGCGGATATCCAAAATGACTGAACTATGGAACTCCCGATTGATGGTGGGACTGCCAGTGGGGATATGTCTGAGATTATTGAAGTGGGATCTAATGATGATGATCAATCAGATAGCCCAGGTCCCGCCATGCCTGATCAAATGCTGGAGTGGACCCTGGTAATGAGTTCCATAAGGAGTTCCACACATATAAACCTGGAAACCGCACTAACTAGGACGAGACAACCTCTGATGAAGAGGACATCAAAATAGTCTGTCAACGATCATGTAAGCTGATCAAGAACTTCATTGATGAGTCCCCCAAGAACTATGTCTAGATGAGATGGATAGACTTCACTCATGACTGCGTGAATTTTGTGCAGGGGGAGTGGATGCCCAGCGTCCTCACATGCTCATCTGAGATCATATGTCAGAAAAGATTTGGGAGTATGATCATGGAATTGGTGTGGGCTGGAATCAGAGGAAAGTGGTGAATAGAATGAAGCTTAAGTAGGCAGTTAACGTAGTTCATCAGCGATAAGTCTAGGTGGATGAGAACTTGGCCACCCTTAATGTTCAATCGGGGTTGATATTGCGATTGAAGGCCCACCTAGAAGGGGCTGAAGAGGGCATGAAGAGAGCCTCCGAGGATATGACCATCATCTGGACTAACGTAGAACGGGCCCAGATAGTAGCTGATGAATTGTTCCCCATCGCTGCCGAGGGGAGAGGGAACTGAATAGGCGGTAGCAAATCCTGGACACCACAAGCAATAGGGTGGTGGAGATGCAACTTTGTTTTGGCAGGATTAACTCGTCCTTATGTGGGATAGACCCTTGGGTGTTATAGATATCACAAACCCTCTAACATACTTTCATGATTTTATGATTTGGGTTCCATAGAATGCATGAGTCCCGTGATTAATGTTGGTTTTACAAGAATCTGTCATATTCGTGAAACACCGAGTGATCAATCCCTAAGCTCACGTGGGTTGAGCCCAGTGTGAGAAACAAGGGAAGATCACTATTTTATTTCGTTTGATCATAAGAGTGCTAACCATGTTTTTGGTATCCGGGGTTTGAATAACCAACCCGAATTTCCAGGAAGAGAAGGGGTAGACCTGATTGGAGATGAGGATCTTTGAATAGTCGAATTAACATTTTCTCAATGTGCTCTTGTGCATGAACGGGGTAACACTAGTGGTGCTAGAAATCAACCCAAACATAAGGGAGTGGAAAGTGTGAATCACAATACCCTAGATTCAGAACACTGTGGGGATGGAATGACAAAAAAGAATAACTGTTTACTTTGTTCGAAACATGGTATCCTTATTGTGTTAGCCTGAATGAGGATGAAAAACAAGGGTAGACCGCTGACCATGTTTGAAACATGGGGCCTGACTCAGAATTTCATCCATTAGTCGTTTGTAATGTTGGACCAAGATAGTAGGTGATCCATAGTCCACACATCCATACTGTTAGGGGGTTCCTTTAGACGTGAAAGAGGAAAAGGGTTCAGATAAAGGGAATGAAAAGCGTAGAATGTGGAGTGGTGGTAAGTTCAAATGGAGTCTTGAAATTATGCCACCATGATGGAAGCACATTAGGTGGGCGTATTGGTCTGATCATATATAATTCCTACTTCTAGATAGGACCTCTCTGGTGAGGAAGATATCGCATCCCAACGTTGTCTGGGGGCATCCTGAACATGTTCACAATATAGAATCAATTTCATGGTTCCCCATAAGAGTTTAAGCCAAGTGGCCGAAAAAAGAGGGGGAATGAGACCTATGATTCTGGGGGTTGTACCTGGAGATGAGATGTCTGGGCATTCCTACGTATACCAGGAGGATGAGAATCAAGCCACACATAGTTCCTGAAGATGTCGTGCAGTTTAATGAGTTGCGGAAAGGATGGAATGTAATCATAGTTTACAGTCATAAAGCTCAGACCAGATGGTAGGGAATGCAGGTACAACATGGTGAGGTAATTATGTAACTCGGAGCGAATGGGGATTTGGATTCCAAATCACCATGTGTTCCTTGGAGAAGTTTTAGGTCAAGGGACTGAAAAGGAAAGGTAGGCTGGGCTCGATGCAAATTACATGGGTGCTTTTACATATCCCATGAAGATGGGAATCAAGCCATATGTATTTCTTGAGTAGGAATGGTAATGCACCAGTTCCATGGATGATGAGGTCATGCGGGTCTAGCCCTTGCACCAAAAGAAGTGATATTTGATAGATCTTGTTTTTCCATTAATATGAATGTGTTTTTTTAAGTGATGGACTCGGATAGAATGTCCATACATCACCACAGTAATCAAGTCGTATGAGGAATTAATAAATGGTACGGTGTGTGACCGATACCAAACATGATGCCCCCTCGAGTGAGGAAATCATGGTGCAGTTCCGTTTTTCATCATGTGGCCAGGATGATAATGTCATAGTTTAGGGTTATGTGATGGGACTCACCATGCATTATAACATCGTGCAATATATACGCAACTGTTTAATGTCATGTGGGACTAGGAAGTATAGTTTAATATCATATGGCTTGAACATATGCGGGAGAAATGAGGTTCCAGAGGGAATGTGCACTGCGTGATAAATCATTCCTAAAGTGAAAGGGGACGAGGTCCACATCATACCATGCACGATTTCGAGGAGGAAACCTCAGGCCTAGGGGCCAGAAAAGGTCAAAGGGTATGGGACCAGAGAGGATAGCCCCCTATTGAGTTAGACCCGAAGATGATATGTTCTGGTGTTCCTACATATCCCATGAGGATGGGAATCAAGACACATATAGTTCTTGAAGGTTCATTTTAACATCATGCAGAACAACGTATAGTTTAATTTCATGTGGGATAGGAAGAATGGGGATAACTCTTAGAAAGGGGCGTACATGGAGTGGCTATTGAAAACCCGATCATGAATCCCACATGAGTCAAACTTGGTGTGGGAAACAAGGGTGGAAGAGTTTTTTTCAATACATTGAACGCACACCAAAGGGGAGTCAGTGTGAAGACCTAAATAATTCATTTACTACAGATTTGGTCCTCCTAACGTGGAAATTTTCAATGATGGATAGTGTATTGAGTATCGAAATTCCATTTGGACATGACGTGGTGGTAAATAATGTGAACCATGTAACCAATATTAAAGGCTTAAAGGGGTTGGTGTGATGGTAGAGGATAACTGTTGACCGTGTTTGAAACATAGCTTCTATATCACATTAGCCTAAAATAGGGACAAATAAATGAGTGTCAACTGCTGACCATATTCAGAATGCGGGGCTTGTATTGATTTTTTTTCTAAAACCCTCGAGGACGTTAGCTTGTAATGGTAAGAGGTCTCGTAGGTCTAGCATCCAAGCCATTTTGGGGTCCATTCAGGTGAGAATTATTATAGAAGTCCAAATGAAGGGCAACAAGAAGCCTGGAAGGTGGGTGGGAACCATTCCAGGTAAAATCTGATACTCCAGACACTGAACCAGAGTACTCATGGGAACATTGGTGATTCATCGAAGTGGGACAAGGGGCTCACTTAAAAGTGGTTGATTTGAAAAGACGAGTATAGAACTAAGGGATATAGAACTCTCAGAAGAAAGAGGTACATGGTGTGGTTGTTACGAACCCGATGTGAATGAGAACATAATCCTACACCACACCAAATACCCCTTCCCTAGGAAAGTGCAGGCCAAGGGGCCAAGGTGAAGGAGTGATTTCTAAGAGTTGGGGCTGGACTCGATGTCTAGATGTTCGGGTGGTCCTACGTATCCCATTAGGTTGGGTAAAAAGCCACACGTAGTTCTAGAAGAGGGTAATGTGCAGTTTATCATCATGAAATAAGGTCGTAAATGGGTAAGATACCCTACACAAAGGAGGTGTACAGAACGGCGAGTAACCCAATGTGAATTAGGACATAATACCATACCACACAGTACAATCCTGAGTGAATACATGGGAAGAGGGCCCGAGAAGGCCATGGGGGCTGAGGCTGGGCCTCGGACTAATCTTCCCAGCCAGCATGCAGTTTAACATCTTACAGTGAGGATGAAGAAAGGATAAAGATACCTCAAACAATGGAGGTGTACAACACGGTGAGTAAACCCACGTGAATGAGGACATAATCCCATACCACACCATACAATCCTAAGTGAGAACTTGGTCGGGGGCTCGAGAAGGCCAAGGGGCATGTGGTTGGGCCTTAGACGGAAAGTCCCAGCCAGTTTGTAGTTTAACATCTTGTAGTGAGGACGAAGGTGATCTTAGTTTAGGGTCATAGATCTCAAACATTATATGGCTAGTTTAATGTCATATGAGTTGGAAAGAGAGGTCAAATCATCATACCTATATAATTCCACAAAATAGAGATGATGATAGAGGACCACTAATGACCAGGTTCGCAACACAGTATCCACCCTTGTGTGACCAGTAGGGGGAGAAAAATTGAGCATCGTCCATTGAACATATTCAAAATAGGTTACTTGTATAAATTTTCCACCCACAATACTTATGGACGTTAGCCTGTAATGGTAAGATATGCCTTAGGCTGAGCATCCATGCCATTCAGGGGCCCTTTTGGATATAGAAGGTGAAGAACACCCAAATGATTGGACTTGTGAAGCATGGATGGACCTGTACTCGCGAGATGTACCATAAATGAATGGATGGATGCCTCAAGGGGAGTTTTGTGGCCTAGAGAAATTTCCCAACCTAAATGAGGATAGGAGTCCATAGTGTACCACGCAATCCTAAATGATAACTCAGGCCAGGGGGCCGAAGGGGGTCAAAGGACCTGAGGTTGGGTGCCACAGGAAACTATATCCATATGGCCTCTCATGTGGGCATCACATCATCATAGCACCTAATCCCACGTGAGAAATGATCGGTGTGGGAAACAAAGAGTAGGATTAGGCTCTCCCCATCTCATAAGGGTCAGACAGATGGCATCACCCGTGGGAGACCACGACATGAATATATAGCGGGGCAGAACGAGCCACTACACTTAATATTTGGGACGTATGGGAGTGGCGATTAAGACAATGAATAGTTGTTGACCATGTTCGAAACACGGAATCCATATTGTGTGACCATTAATGGGAACAACAAACATAGATCTCCCACTAACCATATTCTCAATGTGGTGCTCGTGTAAATTTGTTGTTCGAAATCCTTGGGGACATTGGCCCGTAAATGTAGGAGGGCCCTTGGGCCAAGCATCCATGCCATTAGGGGGCCCTTTTAGATCTAAAATATGATGGAGTCCTAAATAGGGATCATGAGAGAATCATAAGTATGCATGTGTATTTCGACGTCAAGCAGGACGACGAAAGAGGTGGAAGTCTCCAGGGAGTGGAACACATGGTTGGGATATGATGATCTCGAGGGGAATTGAGGCAAAATCATGCACCATGCCATATTTCCTGACCCAAGGGGAGATTCTGGATGTTTGCGGTTGGACCAATAGAAGAAATTTCTGGGCGTTCCTACGTATCCCATGAGGATGAGAATCAATCCATACGTAGTTCTTGAAGGCCATGCAGTTTAACATCATGCGGTGAGGACGTGGGAGGATAGAAGAAAGGGGAGAGTGCACATGGTGCGACCATCGTAATCCTAACATGAGTGGGGCTAAATAAGCTAAAATTATACCATGCAAGGACCCTTCGAGAGAACTATACAAAGGGGTATTGTTGAAGAGAAGAGTCTAGGGCTAGACTCAGAACCGAGCATCTGAGCGTTCCTACGTATCCCATAAGGATGGGAATCATGCCTTACATATTTCATGAACGAAATGTAGTTTAACTTTGTGTGGTGAGAATGTGGAAGCATAGAATAATGGGGAGGGGTACATGGTGTGACCTCTATAATCTTTACATGATTTGGGCTAAATAATCCTACACTATACCATGAAAGGACCTTCCGAGAGAACTACACTCAGAGGGTAATTGAAGAGAAGAGTCTTTAGGATGGACCCGGGACCGAGCATATTTTTGTTCCTACATATACTATAAGGATGAGAATCAAACCTTACATAGTTATATAAGATCCATCCCTTTTAATGTCTTGTAGGACGATGAACAGTTTAACGTCATGCAGGATGATTAACAGTTTAACGTCATGCGGGATGAGGAATAGTTTAATGTCGTACGGTACTAAGCATTTTAGGGTCATAAAGGACTCGACAGTTTAGGGTCATGCAGGACCAGGCATTTTAGGGTCATGCAGAACCATCATGTAGTTTAGGGTCGTATGAGACTATCATGCATTTTAGGGTCATGCGGGACCGTCCAGTTTTGGGTCATGTACTACAATACAGTTTATGGTCATGTGGGACCCTACGACTGAAGAAAGGTATTTCTTGAGGAACATGGCATTGATTGGAGGAGTTATACAGTCACCATCCATGGTTACTTGGGAGTATGCACCATTGGGGTAACCATACTGAATTATGAAAGGTCCTTCAAATTTGAGCTCCAATTTTGGTGACTTCAATCCATGAATCATTGGAGTCCTCAAATCCAGGATTAAACAACCGTGTAGGAAAGAGTGGAGGCAAACCCTCTTGTTGAAGGCTCTCCCTTTCTTATTCTGATACATTTCCAGATTGTGCAAGGCAGAAAGCCTATTCTCATAAAGTGCTTCTAACTCGGACCGGATAATTTCAGCTACATAATCTGGCACCTGTTGATCATATATCACCATGTGTAATGAAGGAAAATTAATCTCTATAGGTTAGAAGGATTCTATTCCATATACCAAGGAATATGCGGTCGCATGTGTGGAATAACGAGTTTCCATCGGATAAGCCTAGAGGGCATTGTGGAGCTTGTCCGGCCAACACTTCTTGTTATGACCAACCATTTTAGCAAAATTTTATAGAGGGTCTTTTTGAATGCCTCGGTCTTCCCATTTTCTAGCGCATGATAGTGGGAGGTATGGTGGGAATGGAAGTTGTATTTGGCATACAAATTCATCATCTCAGATATATAAAAGATGGTGCCATTATCAGTGAGGATGTCATGAGGGACTCCAAATCCGTAGAGGATATTGGATCTCACGAAGTCAATAATGGAACATGCATTGACCTCTTTGAGGGGTACTCCCTCCACCCACTTGGAGAAGAAATCTGTAGCTGTCCGGATGAACATGAACTGGAAAGCTGTCGCTAGTGGATATGGTCCCACGATATCGAGTCCCTGAACTGCAAATAGCCAAGAGTAATTGGTGGAGTGGAGAGTCTCTGGGGGATGATTTAGGATGTTGGCCTGAATGTGACACGCAAGACACCTTTTCGCAAACTCGATAAAATCGTGGATCATGGAGGGCTAAAAGTACCCCAGCCTCTGAATCTAATGGGACAGCTTTGGCCAGATCTGATAAGCCCTGCAGGAACCAGTGTGAACCTCTTTCATGACCTGAGAAATCCTGACTCCTTGAATGCAATAGAGGAGAAACCCATTGAACCCGTTCTTGTAATGTATACGCTCATGGACAGGACCATCATGGAGGGTGAAATGCAACGCACGACGTCGGATTTTCTCGTTCTCGGACCGATCAGCTGGGAGTTAACCATTTTGGAGATACTCAATAAAGGAGGATCTCTAGTCGAGATTCAATTCAACCACTAGATCTAGGGGTCCTGACGTGGAGGCTCCAGTGGTAAGATGGCTGAACTACATGACATCGTTGTCATCTAGGGTGACGGGAGCAATGACTCTCCATTGTGCCATGTGGATAATCAGATCATCCTACTTGGGTTATGAAAATGATGCATCCAGGCCAGCCAGGGAACCAGCTCGACCATTCTGTGATCGAGGGAAATGAGTGACTTTCGACTAATATGGGAACTGGGCCATTAGGTAGAGAGTGTGCTCCAACAATGGTACGATCTATGGCCTTCTAACAACGTTTCCACCAGTGATCTGCTTGATTACTATTTCAGAATCCCCTTTCACATGAAAATTGAGAACATCAATCTCGAGGGCCAGCTCGAGGCTAGTGATAAGAGCCGGATACTCTGCCTCATTGTTGGTGCAACCTTCTGACAACAAGAATGAGTACTGGAGAATGGCATTTTTTAGGGTAATAAATATGATACCAAAGCCTACCTTGTTTAGCCTGGGATTATTGAGCCTCCTGCCGGTGGAGCTTTGGGAAACACCATCAAAGTGCATCTGCTAGCACAAAATGGCTTAGTCCACCAATGGGACCACCTCATCAGGGAAATCGATATCCAAGGATTGGTCAGAAGGAGCTGGATGGGAAGCAAGTAAGTTTTCCAATGCTTTCCCCTTAATAACGTTTTGAGTGATGAATGTGATATCGGAATACTGAAGAATCATTTCCCATTGAGCTAGAAGGACTGTAAATATGTGGCGGTTCATAATGTACTTCAGTGGGTCTATTCTAGACACCATCTATACCTCGTGGTGCTACAAGTAATGTCATAATTTTTGTACTGCAAATACCATCGCAAGGCATCTCTTCTCGATAGGGGTGTACCGGGTGTCCGTATCGATGAGCATGTGGATGAGGTAGTAAA
The DNA here is from genome assembly GCA_963277665.1 of Viscum album. Taxonomy (NCBI): domain Eukaryota; kingdom Viridiplantae; phylum Streptophyta; class Magnoliopsida; order Santalales; family Viscaceae; genus Viscum; species Viscum album. The sequence goes on from OY728127.1 coordinate 1,576,030,934, forward strand.
GGTTCTTCTCCATCTCCTCATTGTTCTTCTAGTTGTGAAGGGCACCAAGATATTGTTCCAGGGTTTTCATGTAAAGGATCAGTGGTTTTTCGGAGACAGGTGGAATTAAGACCGGAGGATGGAGCAGATAGTGATTTATTTCCTCGAATGAGGTCACTCACCCTTTGTCCCATTCGCAATCAGTGACTTCCTTCATGAGCTGATAAAAGGGCTTACACTTTCCATCCAGCTTCGAAATAAATCTTCTTAGGTAGGCTATGTGGCCTTGAAAACCTCAATTCTTTTGAATATTGCTCAAGGGAGGTATCTGGATAATGGCCTTGATCTTCTCTGGATCGATCTCGATGCCCCGGTAACTGACAAAAAAGCCAAGGAACTTCCCCTTGGTGACCATGAAGGAAAATTTCAATGGGTTCATCTTCAGGTGTTGAGAACGGAGGAAGCCGAACACTTTCTCAAGGTCCTTGAGATGGTCCTGGAACATATGAGATTTGACCACCAAATTTTCCACATTTCATTCCACCAATGTCTATAGAATTTTCTTGAATATGTCATGCATGGATCACTGGTAGGTGGCATGAGCATTCTTCAAGTCGAAGGGCATGACATGGTAACAAAACGTACCTTGTGTTGCCCTGAAGGCTATAGAATCCTTGTCCTTAGAGGCCATTTGAACTTGGTGGTACCTGAAGTACCCATCCATGATGAAGAGGGCTTGTAATCTAGTTGTAATGTCAATCAGAAACTCCATCAAAGGAAGGAGAAAAATGATTCTTCAGACAGTGATGGTTGAGGTCCTGAAAGTCAATAGAGACTCTGATCTGTCCATTATTATTCATGGATGGAACAATTTTTGCTAGCCATTTGGGGTACTGGACCTCCTTAACGAAGTGGGCCCTGATTATCTTATAAAATTCTGCCTCTGCCATGGTACTGTGAGAAGGGTGCATCCTTTTGGGAGGCTTCTTGAACCCGTGATGATTTTCCGAGAGACCGAGGTGGTGGACGGATACCTAAGGATCTAGTCCTGGAATTTCGTCATAGCTCTAGGAGAATACATCACGATGTTGTTTATGGAAGTATATGTTTCCATACTACTCCTTGAGAGACATGGAAGAACTAACCAGTGTGGGTCTCTGGTCTGCATTGCTACTGAGGTTCACCTGTACCAGTTCATCTATTGTGGTAGAGACGTCGTCCTCAAGGAGAGGATGGTACCAGCCTGAGCGGATGTGGACACTACATCGAGAGATTCTGGTGTTGCTGGAACTATAGAAATGAAGGATTGCAACCAGATCCCATTTGGTCTTCAGCTAAATGGGCCACACATGATGATATAAAAGCAATAGTGGCGTGTCTTCTTGAGACGGTTGATTCTACCCTGGTGAAATAGGCAAGTATGACATGTTTTCATTGCCATGGGGTGGACATCTTGATACCTTATGGGAGTATGGGGATCAGAGATTTCCGATTATTGATTCTTATAAGGATACAATGTGATCTCCTAACGTTGGATGGACCTGAGAATATGCTTCCCCCTTGTACCAGAGACAACAAAAAATTTCCCTATATCGGGTGTCATGGAATCCAATCAATGGATCGGGAAGATGTAGGCGCCATCCAGACCTACCCAGGGGTCGGTTGCAACCGCAACCTGCTTGACGTCATTAGTCTGTTTCTTCTTGTCCTTTCTCTCATAACAGTCAGCATCCAGGTAGTGGGCTCCACAAGAGGAAAAAGGAGACGTGTCACCTTGGATCACGCCCACTCAACCATTGAAGGAGTACTTGAGGCTCTGATGATACTATGAGGGAACCGCCACGTGCAGTTGGAGCCATGGTATGCCCATAAATTCCATGTACACAATGTCTTTAGAGACAATAATAAACTCAGTGCTGGAAACTAGGCCACTGAACTAGGTCTTCAAATTGATCTTGCTGACCGGGGACTGCTCTGTCCTATCATATCCCTAAATTTTGTGGTCAGAGGCAGTCAGGTCATCTTCGGAGAATCCCAGTTTTCGCAGTTTCCCTGTTGGAATAAGGTTAATCTCGGAGCCTGTGACAACAAGCCAGTGGCCTACCTCCATTCCATTGAATTGGCCAGTGATGTACAGTGTGTGAATGTTTCCATGTGTGGGAGATCTTTCATATTATCCGGAGAAGGAAATAATGGCCTAGCATTCAGAATTCACGACCGCTTCAGCATGAATGGCTTATACAGCTGCAACATCCATCTCAAACAGGAGGGGTATTCTTAAAGCCTCAGTGAGGGCCTCAGGAATATCTGATGATAGGAAAAGGTCCTCAAGGATGGAATGTTTTTCTAGAATATTTTAAAGATGCTTAATAACATCGTACTTCCACACCAGGTGTGAACTTCTTCTTGCAGGAGGTACGGTGGCCTCTGCCGGCTGGACCAGTGGCTGACTAGTGCTTGGAATGTCTTGTTTCTCACTATTCGAAGCATGTGTGGTACCTTCCATATAGGGGATAGATAACTGGAACATGTTCTAGGTGGAGTGCGGCTAATCAAGACGGGGCCTAGGCGGCTCGGCATGGTCCAGTTGCACAAACGACGGTGGGGGCGGGCCTGATGACACCGTATGAGGAGGTTGCACATGCCTAGCTCTGTGCTGGGCCTGCTGTCTGGTCTTAGTGTCAAGCATGACCTAGATTTATGTGCTAACTGATGTGCATTGACAACCCATATGTCCGTAGCTTCATCGATGTTGTGTTCGGTTGGGGACATTGGGGAGATCCACCTGGCGCTCCCCATCGTCGGGAGTCATGTAGGGGTTTACCAACTCCAATGTGTTAACTGAAGAATACCCTTCACTATCACTCGAAGAGTCATCCACTAATGGGTGTATCCTGGGAGAAATCCCCATATCCATGGGCATGAATTATTCAAGAGTATGGGATGACAATGGCATTGGCAGGCCATGTTGCTTTCCCTTGAGCCTCCGGTGTTTCCTCTTCTAGGAATAGGCTGGTTGAGTTAATGATGTAGAAGTGGTGGACAGAGCTTCTAAAGGCTTTGGCAGATTTACGCATGCACGGATGATACCATGGGAATGGGAGACCATTTTGTGAGACATCAATTCATCATATTTCTGGGATTCGTGACTAGAAACACGATGACAGTTGCCCTCACATTCGCTATTATGGTATGGCCTTACGACGATGCATGCCACTTATTTCGGGGATGGGCCCAACCTGACTTGGTTGTAATCGACCTGGTCATGAAGCCAGTTTTTGAACACAAGTCATTACTTGAGAGTGTGCCCCAGTATTCAGTGATGGGGGTAGTAAATGGAGAGATCGATGAGGTTTTCCACTTTCGGCCTTCTACACTTAGGAAAACACAAAATCCCCAGTTCCAAGGCACTTCAAAAAATTCCAGGAACCTGATTCTCATTAAATAAGTAAGTCTGATTTATTCTATCTGGAAAGGGGGACCACTGAGCTTGAACCTAAAAAGGGGTTGAAGGAGCCTATCAAGGAGCTAGGGCCTGATTGTCCCACCTATGCAGTGGCAGTGCATTACACGGGGCACCTGCTGATTTTGAGGTGGCCGATGTTGGGCTGGAGGCTATGCATGTGGTGACCAGCATCTACAAGGTTGCGGAGGTGGATCCACTGGTAATAATTCTAGCTATCTCGGGTCCTCTATTTGGGCCATTGTAGTAGGCTCAATTCTAGAATCCCACCTTGAGGGAGTTACAGGGGACAAAAAATGTTCCAATATGGCCTATTGTAGGGCTTCTTCCAGGCGTTGGGCCTTATCAGAGATGTCCCGAAATCTCCCGGGATAGCTTTGGGTGATCAGAGAGGGATCCCATTCCATCTTGACATTCCCTACACACATCATCTGTAATTTATCCTGAGTGAGTTTCATGTCAAGGGAATACATGAGTCATTTCCACTGGGCGACAAAGTCGAAGACGCGCTCATTTGGCCATTTCTTTCACAGGAAGAGTTCTGTGATACTCATCTTCCGCATGGTGGAAACAGAACTGGTAGAGGAACTACCTACAGAGGTCCTCCCAGTGGGTTACTGATCTTCTGGGGAACTGGTTGTACCTGAAAAACACAAGCCCTTCCAATGTTTGTACAAAAAATCATATATTTGCGGCTTCTTGCTGCACTGGAGTTCCCAACATGGGGCCACACCTTGAGGTAAAGTGGGCTAGGTGCTGTGGGGGTCCCCTATCCTGTTAATGGGGGAAAAGGTGGGATTATAGAAACATGGAGGTTCTAGCAGATCATACACCTATGCTAGATATGGCTTTCCATTAGCCGTAAGTGATACATGTTGTGCTTTCGCCGCCTCAAGGAGAGAAATGAGTACCACCATAGAATCATCAAGGAGGGGTTACCTGTCTTGATGGGGATCCCTAACCACAATTATGTTTCCGGGTTCCTCAACAAGATAAGGCAGCTCAACGGCTTGTAGTGCGGCTGGTGGAGTGACCTGCGGGGCAGTTGGGGGAACCCAAGCCAGGTTCCTTGGATTGTCGGATCGTTCCGGAGGGTTTGGAAAGACATACCACACCCTCCATCCGAAAGATCCATCTTCAACCCCGTCTGCGCGGGTAGGATGGTCAAGGTCACCTTGAGGCAGCTCGGGAAGGGGAAGTTATTCATGTCCCTACTGTACTAGTTACAGATCCACATACTCTGGACATTGTTCCGTAGCACGTTTGTCCCAGAGGGCGCTGACCAACATTTTTTTGGAATTTTTTTGGTGCAATGTGGCCTTCTCAGGGTCCACCTCCATCTTCTGCACTAAGGCAGATGAGTTGGAGTGTTTGGCAGCTCTGATGTGTTCTTTACCCTTACTGAGATTCTGACTAAGAACCATTGCCTAGGTGGGCATATGTATCCCCAGTATATTCCTCTGTGGATGAGTAACTCTTTCTGATGGATCCATTAGTGGTGGAACTCCCTCGGGAGGTATTTCCCCATCATGAATCTCCATCTCATTCTCCTCATCCAATATGCCATCCATATTTACTGTGACCCTTCCTGGGGGCATGTCCTCATTATCGCCTAGCGATTCGGACTACAGTCAGATAGGAATGAAGAGGAGGGCCGCATACTGCCCCCATCCATGGATTTTCACAAGGGGAGAATCCTCCCTGATAATCTTGTAGAGTATCATGAATCCTTGAATGAATTGCTATTGAAGGGCCTTATGGGAGCATGATGACTTAGGGTGCTAAGCCACAAGGAGTGCAGCCAAATCAACTAGATGACATTGCTCGCTAATTTCTTCAAAATTCACATGGATCCTAGGATAAACCTCTCTCTAATTACAAAGGTGAATGTCCATCGCCCAGAGGGTTTGACAGAAACACCCAACATCCTCTGGGGTGAGGGATTCCAGTGCACCAAAATTTTGTGCTTCCATGGGCTAAAACACCTCAGATAATTGGTCCACTATGAGGATATTCCATAAGATCCTTGTATTGGATTCAGGGTCTGGCCCTTGATTACCCCACTCATCAATTGCAGGCAGCTGAGGAACTAGCAATGGTATCGAGGAAAACCGTTGGGATGGTAGGATGGCGAATGGAAAGTATGACTAGCGACCCGAAAAACTGCCACATATCGGACTGCCATCCAAATAGTGTAGTGACCTAGCCACCACAACGCAGAAGGATGGGTTGACGGCCGCAGTTCATGGTGTAGGAGATAGGGCTACTGGTGATAGGCCGTGATTTTTCTCTCACTCCTTTGTTCCCCGGAATAGCTTTTCGTGATCTCTAGTTGAGAAAGAGAGTGCTTCTGGTGATGATGGTGGTGATTGCACGATCATAACCTACAGGGTTTCCAAATTCTCATCCTCCTAGATGTACCTATGGAGGGAGGCGGAAATCCAATGGACCTCGCATTCTGGGAGTACTAGGATGAGGCGCCTCGTTCTCACCCCAGCCCTTGACTCGGATGGGCGAGGGGAGGGTTCCTACACTAAGTCGTACTCTCACTCAGTGTTTGAGAAGTGGAATGGTTTGATATCTATCCGGACCTTCCCACAGTTCATATTAAGGTGGTGATGACCTGAATTCCTTTCCCTATATCACTCTTCGAGACATGGTATATTTCTATCAAGAGAAGGTCCTTCGGCCGTACTGGAGCTGGGGGGAGAGGGTCCCCGTCTGTGTAAGCCGAGGTGTGAGGAGCATCGGGACAGATATCAAAGGGAACATGGGGAGGACCTCCGTGGGTAGTTCTAGAGTGGGTAAGACCTCCACTGGATCTGGTAGGAGAATGGGGAGGACCTCCATGTTTGTTTCCCCTAGTGACATTATTATGAGGAGGTTCCTCATACCGGTCAAGCTGAACATGGGTAGGACCTCCGTGCTGGGCATTGGTGAAGTGAAGTCGGCCCTCACCCCTCTGATTTCTAGGGCAAGGAGAACCTTCTCCAGCAGCTACGAGGACCCGAGGAGGGTCCCCACTTTTAAGAGTGACCGTATGTGCAACATCCCCATACCAATGGTCTATGGTGGTAGGAATGACTCCATATTCGGTGTAGTGGCACAGGAGAGACATCAGTAATGAAGGTCACATGCGCAGGGAGGATCCTCATTTGGATTGAAGGTAGCACGTGGTGGACATCCATGCCGATCTGGAAACAGGGAAGGCTATAGTTTTCTATAGTGGAGGTATATGGAGGACTTCCGTATTGGGTGGATGGCTATGGGTTAGTCCGCAGTGGCCACTGCCGGTGCCGGTGACCAAGAGAGTCGACCCATCCTACTCGTAGAGCGGTTGGGGGCCTGGATCCATGTCGGGGGAATGAATGTACATTATTAACGTATATAGGGAGTTGGTGATATGCGTAAGCCATGGAACATGCCACAATATCCGAAGACGTTAACACCCCTTAGTGGACATCCTCTTCGGCTTGCACACGATGCCGGCGTCGAGTTAGACGGACTGGAGCCAGTGGTGCAGGTAGATGGCTTACCTGCTCCTCGGCCAGTGAGACTGGGGGAGGCCTTGACGCGGCCCAATGGGAGCCCTTGCTGGGAGTCCCTGGAATGGGACTCTCATAGGGATGGCCTGAACATCCCTTACCTCATCGTCATAGGGCAGGGATTCATCGAGACGTTCTTGGGAGAGGCTCTCGAAACGGTTATATATTGGAGTGGGGAGCAGTGGCTCCCTGCGTGGTCCTCGGGGGCGACGTTGACGATGAGGCATAGATGCCTCAAAATCATGGCGGGCCATATCCTGAGTCGGGATAATACCATCCTCCTCATACCAGCGTACAAGGTCATTGATCACCCTCCATTGAACAACCTCGGACGGGGAGATAGGGTGGGCGTCGTACAGTCGTGGATGTTGATACCATCGTGGAATAGGTAGAGCCACACGGGACTGCCACACTGGTATTTCCCCAGCCCCTACGTCGGTGGGCAGGTGGTGATCAAGCTTCGGGTGTAGCAGCATGGTTCTTGAAAGCCGGGAGATTAACTCATCAGTGATGAAAGAAAAAAGGAATCAATGACCAGTGCCCAAAATCCATTCCGTCTTCCATGACCTATAAGAGTGTTCCTCATTGACAATGCTATAGATCAGGATGCCCAATTTTCTACTACCTCAACTTCTGGTGAGTTTCATGCCAGGCCCTCTATTTTCATGACGAGACCCATTTCCGGATATCTGGATCTGGTGACACGCAAAACCACTGATGTCTCAAACACAACTAATATTCATATTGAGGAGAATACCATCATGTTGGGTTCACCATTTATATTTCTAATGATTTATCCAGGTCATGTGCATCCATCTTATAGAGTACGAAAGGCACGGTTTTTTCCCCCGCATTCCCCCTTTCCAGAGGTGGGAAGCATCCATCGCTTTTTCAGAGACGTTTTCTCCTTGATTGAAATGGGATGATGGCGTGTTGGTTCCTTCTTCCGTGGATTACTCCTTGGAACTCATCACCTAGTCCGAGTATCCATTATAAATTTAAGATGTTTTTTATGAAACTCTGCCTAGTTCCATATCTTCATGGACACCACATAATTACACTTCTTTTGTCAGGACATTCCAAAGATTCCATTTAGGGTAGAAACCTTCGGTCAGGGGAGTAGTCACGTTGGATATCACTGGCATGTCTGGACACTGGGACACTGGAATGTCTGGGTTTCTTCCCCATATTATAGGGATTCGAGAGGGTAAAAAATACCAAGGCATCCCACATCCATCGCAGGGTCTTTTATGCAATAGGCTTGCATCTGTGGTTTTCCTCAGCTTCCCATGTTTAACATAGGGTATGCCACAAGTTTAACGTCCAGCATAGATGGATCAGACTGATCAAAACACTAATGGGAGTGGACCATACATGTGTAATCCCTTAAAGGAACAATAATGTTACGAAGGGGTGAGTTGACATGATCTCATCAGGATGTGGCAGCCCAGGTAAGAATCAAGATAGATTATGGATGGTTTAATGGTGTGGATGTGGAATGAGATGGAACCATCTCAAGGAAAATGTTGATGTTGGGATTGATCCATGAAGAGACCTCCTACGTATCGCTATGGCAGGGAATCAATTTCATTGTAGTTCACCTGACGACGAATTACCATCGAATGAGGTTGACAAGGGCTTACCGCTGAATGGGGTCACAACAGATTACCACTAGATAGGGTCACAATGGCTTACCACCGAATGGGGTCACAAAGGCTTACTGCTGGATGGGGTCACAATGGCTATCCACTGGTTGAGGTCTAAAATTTAACATCATGGAGGATGGGGGGAACTGATGTGAAGGGGGTCAGAGCAACAGGGTATTAGGCTTGAACATCAGGGAGGCTTCCTATATACCTTTCCATGGAAAGGATCAAAGACCTTGTAGTTATGGAGGTGTCTGGTGAACCAATATGAAGATGGTTGGAACCAATGGTAGTTGGGCATGAACCTCAGTGAGGCTTCCTACGTACCTTGCCTTGGGAATGATGAAAGACCTCATAGTTCGTGATTTGTTTTTTGAACCGATGTGATGTTGTTCGGAACCAATGGTTGTTTTTCTTGAATCTTAGGGAGGCTTCCTACACACCTTGCCTTATCATGGATAAAAGACCTTTTAGTTCAGGTGGGTTGGTGGACCGATGTGAAGATGGTCATATCCAATGGTTTTTGGGATTGGACCTCAGGGAGGCTTCCAACGCACCTTGCCATAGAAAGAATCAAAGACCTCGTAGTTCAGGTGGGTTTGGTGGATGCAGTTTAACAACTTGTAGGAAGAAAATGGGGAATGATGTTTAACGTCATGCAGGACAAAGGTAGTCTGATATGAAAGGTGGTCGAAACCAATGTTTATTGGGATTGAACCTCAAGGAGGCTTCCTAGGTACCTTGTCTTGGAAAGGATCAAAGACCTCATAGTTCAAGATGGTGTTTGGGGATTACACTCTAAGCTACCCAGAGCGGATGTCATGGTTAATTATTACTCTAAGCCCACGTGAGTCAAGATCGGTGTGAGAAACAAGAGGCAACAATGACCTAATGATCACGTCGTGAATGGTATGGCTATTGGAAGTGGAGTGGGTCTCATGCGTTGTTAGTGGACTAAAGAGGAAACAGAGGCTTACACATGCTCTACATCCCAGGGAGATGGAGATTGGGACTTACTCCAGGGTGGAGGCCCGGGTGGTGACAAAGCCCAGCGGGAGAGGGATTTGGAACCTAGGAAGAGATGATGAGCAAGGGTGATACCTCCTATAAGTAAATATAGGGGGCTTACACTATGGTGGTTTCCCTTTCCTCGTAGACAGATGCCACTCCGATGAAGAGAATATCATTCCATGTGAGGAATGATCTCATTCTTGTGGAGACCAGTGGGCGTGAAGAATTTCCAAGGTGTGGTACCACACCTATGATGTAGGGGGCAAGGCCACATTTTAACATCATGTGCTAAGGATGATGGTGCTTGACAGTTTAAAATCCTCTAGCTCGGATGAGGTGGGTTCACTCCGTACCCCAAGGACGTACATAACCGGCACCCTCTACCCCTTAGTGAAGTGAAGGGACCGACAACACCGTGGTTCTGGGGTGTTATGGAGAGAAGAATTAGGGTGTCCATGTAAGCGTGGCTATGCAAAGAAGAAATATCTATTAGCATGCCTATGTGGAGAAGCATTAGGCAAAGAAACGCAAAAGGTAGTATCATCCAAGGGACTTTGAATTTACTTCATGAAAAAATGAAGGGCCACACAGGAAACGTAGTTTCAGAGCAAAGGGGTTCATCAGAAGCCTTGTGAAGCTCTAGTGGTCCATGAAGTAGAGGGACTTCGTGAAGGAATGTGCTTCATGAAGTGAAGTTTTCTAGGATAGTCATAGGGAATAGGTGTATATGATAGGATCTTCACAAAGTGAAAAGGCAATCGCGAAGTAATGCCTTGTGTAGTAGGGGTGCCTCGCGAAGCAATGTGTCATGATGCAATGTGCTTCACGAAGCACAGTAACCCTACCTTAGAATGTGGTTCATGTGTGTGTGTATGGTTTTTCACAAAGAATAAATGCTTTGTGATGACCTAATTCCCCATGGGGAACTATTTCCTTCGCGAAGGCTCGTTGGCTTTGAAAAAGGCATCCCTCCCGGAAGAGGGGTTGAATTAAAGACAAGGGGGAGGCACTTCGTGAAGAAAAAGTACCTTGAGGAGCTCGTGGTTTACAAAGAAAGTAGTTCTTCTTGATTTGAGAGCTTAGAAGGTGAAAGTTCAGATGATCCGTCCTTTGGGCTTGAGAGAAGCCCTATATTTATAGGCAAGAGGCACCACGAAGAAATTCTCACTTAGTGCGAAGAGATAGGTTGCTCTGTAGTGGGTCGGAAACATCAAATCCGGCTATGGAGCCTCCCACCTCCTTGCTCTACGGCCGGCTCATGAACATCAAAGAGGTTCACGGGGCATCTCCCCTCTTTTATTCGCGGTGGGCCTACAAACGTCAAAGGCGTTTGCGGGGCTTCCTGCCTCCTAACTCTACGGCGGGCTCGTGAAAGTCAAAGGGGTTCGCCATGTGTCCCACCTCCTTGCTCCATGGCGGACTCACGAATGTCAAAGGGGTTCATGATGCTTCCTTCTTCCTTTTTTGCAGAGGGTTTGGGATCATGGAACTCCACGAAAGGGATTTGTGAGGCCGCCCTAGATACTTCCCTATTGTTCTTCTTTATCCCAACTTTTGGCGTCAACTGACCTTCACTAGATGGAGTTTACCCTATGAATCCGATTTATTGGAGTTTTTTGGGAGATTGAATTTCTAGGCTTTACCCCAGACGAAGACCATTCTGATATCCAACAACATAAGCATTAGTGGAATTGTTTACGAGGGGTGTTCAAGCTCATCGAGATCATGGCCCAAACCATGTTCACCAAATGGCCACATGAAAGCCTCACCATCACACACCTTACAAAAAGGGTGTATAATGGATTAATAAAAGGATATTTAACAAGAACCTAGTATTATGAGTATGTACATTATTTTATTATAGAATAATGAATTTACATTCACTATATTATTATTACTTTGTAAATGATTTTTAAATGACAAATAGTATTTTTGTTCAATATTCAAATTCAATTATGAAAACTATTTTTACGATTTAATGGATTTTTTCTTTAAATAATATTTTAATAAATTATTTTATTATAGTAATTTTATTATATATAAATGATCTTATAATTTTTAGGAAGTCAATTGTGATTTTTAATACGGTTCAATAACTGTTTTTTTGTAAACCCATCTATTTTCAATGAAGTTCAATTTTTTATTTTTAAAGTGAAAATTCTAAAATTTATAAAATTATTTACATAAAATGAATATTATTTTTGGAATTAGGATGTAAAAATTATCCAATAATGAATTTATCATAATTTTTTTGAATAGTTGAATTTACTGGTTAAAATTAAATATTATAAAATATATAATGTGGTTTTTGACATCATGATGACGCAATATTGAAATATAAAATACTATAACTATCCTATTTGTCCAAATATATCATTTCCTTTAAAACAATATAATTTTAGGTTTATTATTTGTATTTTATAAAGCCTTAGTGAATCTTCTAAGACATATAAAATATTCTACGATTTAAAAATCATTTCTTGAAAGTGTAACACAACTCCACACAAGAAAATGCAGTATTTTAGTATATTTGGACCTTTGATTTATAAAATAATTTATACAAATCTTTTTTCCTAGAAACCAAGGCCAAATTCCATGGGATGATTTTTTGTATTGAATATTTTAGTGTCTAGGGTCAAAAAACCAAAATAAAAATGAATTCCCCCACCATTCCTATATAAAACCACCCAATCACCCATTTACCTTCCCTAAATCTCTTTTAATATCTACCACCCAATTCCGCCATACTCCCTAGAGTCCTCCAATTTCTCTCCAAAGCTTCGAATAATCCTCTCTCAAGAATTTGGGATCACACATCCAAGTAGGGATCTTCTACCCTCCTCATTAATTAGGCACTCCTTTTGTGATATTACTTTTAATTTATATTTTTATATGTTTGTATATGTTCATACATACTCCCCATACTATAAATTTGATTTATAAAAAATTATATATTTCTTACACTCTCATTAATCAATCCATGATCCTTTATATACACCTGTTACCATTCCCAAATTGTGTAAGGGATTTCCCTTCCCTCATTTCCATTCAAGCATTTCTTTTATATTATGCATATAAATTCCATTTCACATGTTGGAAAATTATGTTCCATGATCCCCTTACTATCTATAATATGTATAAATGATGGGAGACACCTTTTTCTCTCATAAAAAATATATATCAATTTTCATAAGACGTTGTTATGATGCCAAAATTGAAAAGAAATTTTCCATGTTAAAATCATCATATAGTGAATACATAACCATTCCTCTATCCAGAGATTCACCTTTATGCCCATTTACTTACCAAATGATTAATTAAATATATGAATTCCATATTCCATGAATGTGGAATAAATTATTATGTTGGATTAATCCATGTTATATGATCTATGTGGCACAATTACTTATGATATAGAAATGATTTTGAAGGGTACACCCTAATAGCGCTCCAATTCATTGGGTAATGTTTAGTATCATAATATTTCATATTGGGATAGGGGTTTACCTGATTTTTTAGGAACATTATCCACTATGTTGTGATAGGAGTTTTCTTGATTCCATTATTTTAATGATATAGTATTTATAGTTGTCACCAAAATTCCATGTTATGATAATCATGCTATATCATGCCTTTATGTTCATGTTTATCTTATGCTCTACTGATATGCCTATTGCCTAAAATTTATTGTATTCTCCATGTTATCCCTTGTTTACTCTCTTACTAGGCTTTATAGCTCTCCATTTTCTTATGTATGTCCTCTGGTTATCTCATACAATGTTATGTATGAAAGAATACTGTGGTATTGTAAAATAAATTTTCAATAAACAAGTTTATTTCATGTTTTATGTCGCTATGTAATGTTCCAAATCCCAAATGAGAGTAGGAATCTCAATCTTCTGAGTTTTATTTACAGAAATTTTATATAATAAATTATGTTTAAATATGAAATAGAGAGCAGGGCTGTTATAGTTGGTATCATTTGATATGTTTAGTTATTTCTGGGATTATGAATAGAAAACTATAGTGAATGACTTAGGGATAATAATTAGTATTAGAAAAAGATCCCTAAATCATGGTGAATATGGATTATGTATATTATAAATAAACTACATCAATATTTGGATTCAATCAATTTTAGGTTGCTCTAAAATTGATGTATTTTGGTGTAAAACTCGAAAACACTACTTTAAGTTAGAGTCGAACAGGAACTGGTGCACGAAAATGGGCCTTTCTACACTTTTGGCTCCACACTCATGAGGTATTTTATTTTCTGAATTAATAATCTCATTACGAATCATTATTAAGGGAACAAAAAATTCCCCATGGAATATATGATAATAAGAAGATCACGGGTAACATAGATAGATGCTTAGAAATTAATAAGTTAAGGAAATAAATAAAATTCATAAGTTATTTTTTTCATTGTATTCCCTATTATGCGTAAAATAATTTAAAATACTACTCATAATATTACTTTTATTCTAGAAAATGGTCGGAAATAAGAATAATTGGCTTAAAACTAATGAAAAGATAAATATGATGTCTACTCTAATGAAATTACCAATCTGATAGGAGATGGAATGAAAAACTTTATAATGATATTATCTTTCTAAACTCATATTTTAAATATAAACATCGATAATTATGAAAGCCCGACCCACCCCCCCCCCCCCATATGAAAGAACAAGTATCAATTTAATGATTCATGAGACAAAGGATTATTAATTTCAATGGATCATCTAATCCCACGATATCCAATAAATGGAAAACCTCCATTGAGAATATATTCTCCATCCATCAATGTTAAAAAAAATAAGGTTCTTATGATTTCATATCATATGGAGGGTGAAGTAGATTATTGGTGGACATTGATCAAAAATACGAATCATGAGAAAGAGATCGAGCTGATGGGATAGAAGGATTTCTAAAAAATGATTTTTGATAAATATTTTCTATGTACCATCCTTCTTATGATAGAAAGTGATTTTGTTTCACTCACGAAAAAGGATGAAAAATCTATTATAGAGTACGAGGAAAACGTCACTAGACATGAATGATATGTATCTAGTTTTACATTTACCCCTGAATGCAAGGTTGACCACTTAATTATTTTGATAAAACCTAACCTATGGAATTTCCTAGAGATCATTGACTTTTACACCTCTGAGAAGATTTTCTGATGTGACCCCAAAGTCGAGATGGAGATCAGTGAATCTCAGCGGTATCATGGGGATAAGAAGAAAAAAATTGGATTTCAATTTTGGAATTCTGATGGATAAATCCAATGGGGATAAAAAAATTCAACATCCCACCTACAAAAAATGTAGATAGAGGAACCCTAGAAATTTCCTAAGGGGGATGAGGAAATTCGTTTTATGTGGGAAGAAAGGGAATCTAGCTAGCGATTTCAGGAAAGAAAAATCAGCAATTGCGATAGGGTAAAGGATTGAACCATTCGATCCTCAATGCATTGTTCATTTATACAAGTACAATGAACCAGGGAACTTTGTGAACCAGTTCCCTATGGATTTTTTTTAGAGGAAACAAAAAAACTACAACGAAGAAAGTGATATATTTTACATCACTATCGCCAAAGTGAATCCCAAAAATGATATGGGGATAGGTATGTTGGTTATTCATTTAATAATAGTTAAATTACTTCTTTATTATCATTAAAGGAATTCTTTTATATCCCAAAAGTTTAGTATAACATTCTAAACACCAACACATATAATGTAAGTAGAGATATCGATGAAGATACCAAATGGGGAAAGTATTTCATCATATGAATATAACTCCTCCCCTATCACCATTTGTGGATTAAACTTCTAATTTAACATTATTATACATCCCTTGGTGGAATTTTATGAAATTCATACCGTGTATTTTCGTTCCCTATATAGATCCATCATTAATTTCCTTGAGAGGGAAATCACTTTCTATCTAGAAAATCAACCAAAAAATCTATACAAATGCAAGGACAAGGAGGAAGATTATTTAGCACCATTATCCGAAGTGTGGATTTTATTTTATATAGTAATGTGTATCTTGATGAAATGATTGAGTCTATAGAAGGAACCATCATTGAATATACTTCTATTGTGATGGAATTCACTGATGTGTTTCCCGGGGAATATCATGGTCTTCCGCTTAAAATAGATGTTAAATTTTTTATTGATCTTATACCTGGGGTGTTTCCAATATCCAAGATTCCATATTTAATGGAAATTGAGGAGCTTGAAGAGCTGAAGAATCAACTACAGGAGAATCTAGATAAAGGTTTTATGTTCCCACATTTTTCATCACGGGGTGCACCATTCAACTTTTTCAAGAAGAAAGATTGGTCAATGAAACCTTACATTGATTATCATGAGCTCAACAAAATAATGATAAATAAAAAGTATTTTTTCAATGAATTGATTATGAGTTGGATTAGATACGTGGATCAAAATACTTCTCTATGGTAGATCTATGGTCAGGATATTACTATGAAAGGATTAAGAAGAAGGATATCCCCAAGGCTAATTTTTGTACATGGTATGAGAACTATGAATTCATACTAATGCCTTTTAGAATCACTAATACTCCACCAATATTCATTTAAATGATGAATATAGTATTTATAGATCACCAAAAAAAGTCTGTTAGTATTTAATAATGATATTCTAATATATTCCACACCACAGGAGGTGAATGAGGGTATCTATGCATTGTACTAGATATATTTTGAAAGGATAAACTCTAAGGAATGTACAAAAACTGTGAGTTCTGGTGGAAGGATTTCTCATTCATGGTGCATATCATCACAAGAAATGGGATATCTATGAATACATTCAAAACAAAAGAAATTGAGGGTTTTTCGAGGAAAACATCTCTGAAGGATATTCATAGCATCATGTGGATAGTTGTCTATTAACTCTGATTTGTAAGAAATTTCTCATGATTTTCAAACCATCTTACCAAGATAACACGAAAGTGATTCAAGATTATATGGAATGATAAATGTGAATAAATCTTCATGGAGTTTAGGAGACAGATTGACACTTCCACTGTTCTCACGCTACCCAAAAGTGGAGATATTTTCCTAATCTTTAGTCGTGATTAAATGAAGGTATTGGGATATGTGTTGATACATATTGACAATGTCATTTCCTATGCCTCTAGGAAGCTGAAATTTCATGAGAAAAAATATCTAATGCATTATCTAGAGATAATAGGTCTTATCGTTTCATTGAAAAATTGGTCGCATAATATCTTTGGGTAGAAGTGTGAAATATATACAAATGAAAAAGTCTCCAATATATATTCACATAGAAATAACGAAATATTCTCCAACGAATATGGATAGAGATCATAAAGGATAATGACTACTCAATCCATTATCACCCATGGAAAGAGATCAAGGTGGATGTTGTTCTATGTAGAAAGGACCCAAGAATGCTATCATTGATGAGAATTGAAAAAGACAAAATATTATTATATTTGATTAAGATGGTCATGGGAATCATAAATAAGAGAACATCATCAATTCTTTATCAAATTATTTCTCAACCGTCTACTTTGGTAAGGTTAAAAGAGGCTAAAAAATATGATGTTGAAATTTAAAAGAAATAGGAAACTATCAGAAAATGGAAATCCAGTAAGTTCAATGCCAATGAAGAAAGAATTTTGATATTTGTGACATGTCAATGTGTTTCATCAAATACAGAGTTAGAGAAAAATCTATTGGATTATTCACATAGTTAAAATTTTTCCATTCACCTAGGAAACATGAAGATCTATATAGATCTCCATGAGAACTATTAGTGGGATAACATGAAGGAAATATATAAATATACATCAATGTTCATGGTATGTAAGCATGTGAAGGCTAAGAGGAAAAAATTCAAAGGTGATGATGAATCCATTACCCATACAAATATGGAAATGGAAAAAAATCACCATGGACATTGTCACTGGACATTCGAGGACATCCAAAGGAGAAAATGCTATCTGGGTTGTTATGGATCATCTTACAAAGAGTGAACAATTAATTTCAATTCTAGATGTTTCTCATTCGATAATTTGGCACATATATATATCAGAGAAGTTGTAAACCTTCATGGAGAAAAACTATCGATTATTTCGATCAATCTCCATGATTCACCTCTAAGTTATAAAAGAGTCTCCAATAATCTCTGAACAAAAATTTGAACTTAATCATAGCCTAACAGAATAAATCTATTGGCCAATATCAGTAGACAATCCAGACACTAGAGGTCACGTTGAGATATTTTTCTCAATGGACATCCAAGGTGGATGGGACCAACATCTTCTTTTAGTGTATTTCTCTTACAACAACAGTTTCCACTCAAGCATCCAAATAGATCTTTATGAATACCTTTATGGGAAGTGGTGAAGAACAAAGAAATATAGGGATGATGTTTTTGAATGAAATCTTTTAGGTTTGGAAATTTTCAAATTATTTTTAGAGATAGTTAAGAACATCCAGAAGAATATCAAAGCTGCTCAGAGTCAACAAAAGAGCTATACTGACAATCATCGACGAGACCTAGAGTTTGATGTTAGAGACATGGTATTCCTTCACATATCTCCATGGAAGAGGGTTACTAGATTTTGGAATATAGGAAAAGTTATTCCAATGTGAATTCTCCCTTTTTCAATCATTGATCGCATCAGAGTAGTGGCCTATCTACTAGTACTCCCATTGATCCTCTCTCAAGTCCATGATGTATTCCAGGTGTACTATTAAGGATATAAATACCAATCACATCACATTTACACAATCATGATGTTATACCAACGGATAATGAACTCTCTAATAAGGAGAATCTAGTGAAGACCATAGATCATAGTGAAAAATATCTATCAAATAAGATGATGCCCCTCGTCAATGTGTTTTAGAGAAACCACATGTTTGAAGCAGCAATGTGGGAACCAATGGTTGTTATGAGGAAGAGTCACCCTCATCTTTTTTAGTTTTAGAAATGGAAATATAGAAGGTGAAATTTCTTATGTGGGGAAGTTTGTAACGACCCAGAGATTTATGAATAAAATACCCTTTCTTTTAATAAATATTATTATGGATATAGAAAACACATGAACTCTTTTTGTTTTATCATAATATCCAATTGGATTTAAAATAATTTTATGTATTATTGTCATTAATAATATAGTCATTGAATATTGATCACATTAATAGTATAAATATATGGTTTTAACAAATCCTTTTGACATAGACAAAGGAAGTGATGTCCTCAACTAGTAGGATCTTACCCTATAAAGCCCATTTATCAGAGAATCAAATAGAGATATAATTTTTGTGATTTTACCTAGACCAAGACCAAGCCAAGATTGAACATCACAAGCATGAGCATAACCATTTACGGTGGAAGTTAAATCCCATCGAGATCACGAATCAAACAATTTTCACTAAACGACACCCTGAAATCCCCACCAATGCACACCTTACACATAGGGCATATAATATTGTCGTAATGGGATATTTATAAATACCTTATCATTATCATAATTTAAATTATTTTTTATAGGAAATTGAATATACTTTGACTTTATTATTGTTCTTTGTAAATGATAGTTAAAGAAAAAATATTATTTTTAGCCAATATTCAAATTCAATTATGAAATATATTTTAATGAATTAATAGATTCTTGAATTAAATAATTTTTTAATAAAATAATTATATTATATTTAATTTTATTAAATATAAAAGATATTATAATTTTAATAAAGTCAAATATGCTTTTTATTCTGGTTTGAAAACGGTTTTTGTCGAAACCCTCCAATTTTTAATAAATGTCATTTATTATTTTAAAAGAATAAATTCACATTTTTTTAAAAATATTTATAGAAGTTGAATATTATTTTTGGAATTAGGATTTAAAAATTATACAACATTGAATATTTAGTAATATTCTGACAGTCAAATTTTTGTGTAAAAATTAAATACTATATAAATATATAATGTGTTTAATGACATCATGATGAACCAATTATGATGTAAGAAAATACTATAAAGAGTATATTTCTCCAAATATAAGTTTACCTTTAAAATAATATAATTTTAGTCTTATTTTCTTATTTTATAATGTTGTATAGAATCCTCCAAGACATACAAAATATTCTAAGATTAAAAAATCATTTCCTTGAACGTGTGACTCACCTCCACCTAGGAAGGGGAAAAATTATATATTCAGCCCTTATATTTATAAAATAATTTATACCATTTCCCTTTTCCATAAACCATTATAAATAACCATGGTATGGTTTGTGGTTTTGAAAATTTTAGTGCGTAGTGTCCAAAACTAAATTAATAAATAATTCCCCAACCATTCTTATATAAACCCACCCATGAACCCATTTTTCATCACTCAATTTCATTTAGGCTTGAATGTTATATTCCCCCTACTCCAAAAATTCCTTCAATGGTTCCCTTATACTCCCATGAATCTTCTCTAATGCCTTAGGGATCACACATCCATTTGAGGGTTTTTCCACCCTCCTTTTTTTAAAGAACACCTTTTGAGGTATGCCTTTTAGTTTCAATTTTAATATGTTGGGATATGTTCAAAAACTCACCACACTTTCCATAAGATTTTTAAATAATTATATCTTACATTCACTTTAATTAATTCATCCATGATCTTTTATATACACTCATTACCATGCCAAAATTTCTTAAAGGATTTATCATTCCACATTTCTATTCAAGAATTTATTTTATATTACACATCTAAGTTCCATTTCACATTTTGGAAAATTTTGTTCCACGATCTCTTTACTTTAAATCTCATGAATAAATTATGAGAGACCTAAATATATCTCAAAAAACCAATTTAATAATTTCCATATGATTTTGTTATGCTGTGAAAACTACACTATGGTTTTCCATGCCAAAATTATAATGTAGTGAACATGATACTCATTCCTTTATCAAGGTAATTCACCTTTATGAACATATACATATAGAATGATGAATGAAATATTTTAAATCCTCATTACTTTATCGTGTAATAGATGATCATGTTGAATGAATCTATATTATATGATCTATGTGGCTCACATAAGTATTAGACTGAAATGATTAGGAAGGGGGTGCCCTAATAGCTCTCTAATGCATTGGGTAATGTTTATTATCACGATTCATCATGTTGGGATAGGTTTTTACCTTATTTTTTATAGGAATTTTTTCCTACTATGTCGGGATAGTGGTTTACCTTATTCATTTATGTTGATTATGCAATCTTTTATGTTGTTTCCACAATTCCATGTTATGATAATCATGATATATCATGCCTTTATGATCATGTTTCTATTATGATCCATTGATATTCCTATTTCTTAACATGTATTGTATTCATCATGTTATTCCAATTTTACTCCCTTAATGGGATTTATAGCTCACCCTTTCCATATGAATGTATTTAGGTTATCCCATGCAATATAATGTATGGATGAATGTTATGTTCATTTAAAATAAGATTCCAATAAAGATGTGTATTTCTTGTTTTAATTCATTATGTAATGTTCCTAACCCAAAAGACACTAGACCTATCGTTCCTATATATTTTATTTAGTGAATTTTTATGTAATATATGATGTTTAAATATGAAATAATGTTAGGGTTTCTATATCACTAAATATAATAATGGTAATTTTTTATGAGTGCATTTGATGGGAAAGATGGTAATTCAAGGTACATAAATTATTAATATGTAATTTACATTTCCAAAATATATTACAATACATCTCTATTCTTGTTAATCCTCAATATTGTGGAATGAATGGAATTGATTTAGGATTACTTTGTCATGTATTTAATGATTTTTAATAATAAAATATCTACTATAGTGATACAAATCGAATAATTTTTTCACAAATTGATATTCTGAATGAAGATAATTTCTTCACTAATTCCAATAAAAATACTGGAAAATTACAAATACTAAAGTGATTATGAAACAAAATAGTGATGTCTTGATGATAATGTCTACATTTCTTTCCTTATATAGTTAATCTATCACCATAATTCCAATGTTAATAATCCAAACAAAAAAATGTTACTAGTGGAAGATTGAAAAGATAAAATATTAATAATTATATAGATTCATCTATGGAATGTTTAATTTATTTCAATAATTACGTTTATTTATTATTCTATGAAAGATATAGATTATTAGAGATTATTAAAGCATTTCTTAGAAGAAAACTACTGGGATATATAAACACATGTGACATAAGACATAAGTGGAATCATCAATAAAAGTTATAAAAAAAATTATTTAAATATCTTGGAACAAGGATAGATGAAATTTAATCCAATAAAGACAAATTATGGGAATAATAGTAATGAGAGTGGAGTTATTATTCAAATATTTATTGGGAAAGTGGAGTTGTTTTGTAAAAAATGTTCAATTCATGTAATCATAGTATAATTGGATACTTTGTAATGAACATATTTATTAAAAAGATACATGTTGTTTATTTAAAATCTATAAAAATATAGATAAGGGGACATTATGTATAGTTGGAACAACTACATCTGGATAAGAAGATAAACACAAGGGTTTCAAAATTTAGAATCTCTATTGTGAAGCTTATATTACTCAATGTTTTAATATTTTGAACAATTATTAGAATTGTATTTTTTATAAGATGTTGAGTTGAGAATAAATATATTTATTTTTTTCAAGAAAATACTAGATATTTTCTATGTTATATATAATTTTTAACAAGGTTAATTGCCTATATTTTGAGATTTTAGGTTGCATGCAGTCTCTAGAGTGGAAATATTCAGAAATAAAATATATAGAAAAACTAGAGATTGTAATTATTGAAAATAACCTAAGAACTCATGGAAAATTTTGGATCTATACTATTAATATTGAACAATAGTTCATCTTATAATGTAATAATTTTATGGTCCAACAGTTATATTATAGTCTATCTGAGGGTTTTGATTGATCAGTTATGGGGATGAGTGATTGTTCTAGAATAGATTCAAGTAATCAAATTTAGAATAATGTTAACATATATAATTTACCCCACACTCCCTAATATAGAAATATTAAATTTTTAAATACCATATCTATTTCTCTCTCTATTTTCTTAGATCAAGAAAACACCTAGTTCTCATACATTGTTTAGTGGATATTTAATTACAATAAAATATAAAAATAAATTATTCATTATAATATAAAATTTTTTAATTGATCATAAATATATGAAGTGTTCATGTTTCTTATCTATATATGACTTGGATACTTCTAGTTAATGTTTTGGGGGGATATTTTTAAATTTATAGAGACTATTTTTTTACACTATGAATACATACATAAAACAGTAACACTACTTAGTTCAACCACACATTCACCCATGAAAACCACATATAATATCTTGTGGTCAGTATTTCATAATTATCAATAAAACATTAATAATGAAATGAAAGAAATAAATGATATATATTTATATATGTATAATAATGAAATAATTTAAATTATAAATACATTTTTTGATGTTAAATCATATAATTCCTAAACCTATTATCAATAAATACATCCTACAATTTTAAATAACCCTTAAGACCATAAAATTATATATAGATTTCATTTTGAAATTGAACTGAAATATATTTGAATATAGGAATAATAAATAAATTACACAATACCTCACACCTATATAAAAATAAGTTCCCCTATAAAAAAATTGTACCCACTCAATCACCAATTATCAAATATTTGGATCCCATGATAGACATAAAATGGTTTTTATCTTCCTCATGAACACAAAAAACACAAGAATTTATCCTATTGGTAATAATAAAAATTTCCACCTACTTCAGATATTTGAAAATATAAAACATTATGACGCCCATATTTATTGATAGAAAATGGACTGCTTCATCTTACTAGTAATCACACTAGCCTACTCGCCCATTTCTTATAATGACACACTTATAAACCCACCCTATAGTGTTTTTTTAAAAACTAGTTCTACTATTATTAACTATAATAATAATAAAAATATAATTAAAATTACATTAAAAATTATAATATCATTATCAACATATCTCAAGAATAGTACCCTTACCAGCATCATGTGCTTTCATCCCATATAAAAAAATTTGGGAGAGGCGGTATGACCATTGTATGTGGAAACACTTCTGGAACATCGAATGATATTTTCTATGATAAAAAATTATTAGTTAATGGATATAAGTGTCATGATCCTATGGTATGTTTAAATAGTCGGTGTTAATCCATCTTACTTCACATTCTGTATTCTTGTATCATGAAATAAATAATAATCCTAGACTCTAAAGAGTAGTTTTATACCAATGATCAAGTGCATCATGTTATAAAAACTCCTTTGTTTTAAAATACCAAATTATTATAAAACCCTATTATATAAGATGATTGTATCTAATATATTCTATGAACTCATTTCATGAATAAGAAACCATATAAACATCACAACTACTAAAATAGAGTTGAATATATCATGATGAATCATAATACTGACACCATTATGATAATCAATGTCATAATAACCACTTTAAAAATTCATTTACACATAATTATAATGATCTAAATATTTCATAAATTTGAAATTAAATAATAAATTTTTATTAATTAATTGAGGATAATTTAATTTGCATTATGTCATTTATTTCATCTAGGGATTTCATCAAATCATCATAATGGTGAAATATTCTATACCCATGATATTTTTCCATTTGTGCCACATATAGAGAAAAATAATTCATTTCTTATTGAATATGAAATTAAAATTCCTATACATCATCCTTCATAAATTGAGATAAGAAAAAAATAGTGTCTCAATCAGAAACATTTCATATTATTGTTTATAAGAATAAATACTTTTCCCAACTCGAACTTGTAATTTTTTCATAGTATTGGGTCCCACGGGATTGTAGTAATACATAATAATCATAAAAGTACTCCTAGAAAAATTCACACAAATATCCATGATATTTATTTATAAATTTGTATTTCCATTGTGTTGGAAGATCTAAATCATGAAATCGAAAGACATAACATTTTTTTTTACAAAAAACACATTAGATAAGGATCTCATATTTTTTTTTCAATTTTTCCCCCTAATTATTTATAGCTAAATTTTTTTAATATCTACAGAACACCATAAATGATCACAAACACTATATGAAATATAAAAATTGATTTCTACATGTAAAATGATATATTTTGATAGATCAGTTATTTAAGTAAGGCACGTATCAATTTCCCATGAATTCTAGATTTTTATACATTATAAAATATTACTTAATTCTCTATTTATTAAAATATATCTTATTGGGTATGAAAAAATTTGGGAGTATTAGATGGATTCCATATGATTGGTACTATTATCCCATTATCTTAGTTAGGTATGCATGAAATTACACACCCATTGTTCCAAAAAATAATCCCACTTCCTTTTTCAGATCCATCATTTCCCTAACCATTACATCACACAGATCAATAAACACTCCTCACACACCACATATCTATAATGAATAATCACATAACATAATTTTCATATCCATCATATCCATTTATACAACCAAAATAAATATCTAACTCTTGAATCCACTAACTCACAATGTACTGAAACTCCTACAAAAACAACAATAAAACCTTTATTTATCACTCATTAAATCGATGGATGTGTATCACAGCCTCTAGATAAATTTGTATTCCCCATAGAACATTACCAAAAAAATGATCCATATTTATTTTTTTTTCTTATCATGTTAATCTATATTATAAAATTATATAGTATGGTATGATAATGTATCTAACTATTTTCATCTAAATAAAGCCACAACAAGTTCACCACATCCATTGAGGAAGACCACAAAAGATCATTGTGAGTTTGAAATAGGTTTTCTAAAGAATATGCAGTCATTATCTTTTTCTTATTATGAATAATACTAGAATAAATTCATTAATCTCAAATTTATTACACTATTTAATTGATTTAATATGTAAAAATCTCAATCATGTTAAAAACACTATAAATTATCAGGTATGGTAAAAAACCATAATGATGTCTAGAAATCCATACCCTCTAGGACCATGATCACACCATTATTCATTATAGACTCCTATGTTCATGTAACATAGTTCATATAATAATGTATAATTATTGGGTTATTTAATTATTTTAAAGATGAAAATGGGAACCTATGATAAGATTTCATATATACTAAATCATAATCATAAATTATATTAGTGTTACACAAGACACAACATCAAAATAATCTCTATACTAAAAGTTCATCAAAATAATGTATGGTTTATAAGATATCACTTTTCCCTCTACTGACAAAAAAATAGTGTAAAATTTATATAATTAATTTTGTTAACCAAATAATTATATAACAAATACAAAATTAAATCATTATATGGAATCGAGAATCTACCCTAATGTATACACCATATCATAAAATTGAAAATATCATACAATGTTATTTTATGGATTTATTTTCAATTTGATGGAATTTTGATTGAATAGTGAATATATCAAAAAATCAGCATAACATACACATATTATAGGTGTATACTAGTGAATATTTATAAAAATACCATAAACAATAATAAATAGATAGAATAAAAAATAGCATTCTTCATATACTCACTATCTGCATGAAAATGGATTACCTGATAAGGAACCCATAAACATCAAGATTTGTGTGATTGATTTCACACTTCTGTATATGTTGATCATATGTTAGAAGTATAAAGATGAAATTACTATACCACATTTTTATTGGGTTGAAGAAAAAATAAGCACTAAAGATATTAAAAAATTAAATTTATAGTGTAAAAAAACCCCTCAACACTCCCTTTTCTCATGTATCCTTAGACACCGACTGGTAAAAAATTTCCACAAAATATCAGGAGTAACATCCCTAAGTATATAAGTAATATATATAATGTGGTAACATGTCATAAAATATGATAACCATTGAATTATTCTATTATAAAAATATATTGAAGTATATTTTTCTAGGATTTAATTTATTATGATAAACAATAACCTAACATTCTATGAATTTGTAATTTTTATAGTATATAATTTATTATTTTAATAAATTTTACATCCATAGTTATATTAGAATACTTATATATCATTTTGGGTGGATATTATGATGTTACTAGGTGACAAAATATGTATTAGATAAAATCAGATGATAAATCTAAATCATCTGTTGGTATTTCAAAAAAAAATCTTACATTATAGACTATTCATTAAATAATTTCTCAAAAAACCCTATAATGTCCTTATAGATGATCGAGTAAAAAAATGTACCTTAAAATGAGATTTTTCATTCTAGGATCTTAGTTTTATATTCAACTATACTACAATGATACATTCATTATCCCCCTTCATTGTATTAATGATTGCCTCGTCATTATGATGAGCATCAAAAAAGAGAAAATCATCACAAGAGTCAGATCATAAAAGATATTTTATTTCCATTGTGATTCCAAAACTATTGGATTCCCCAACATCATAATTGTCTTTGTACACTTATCTAAAATACATTTATATCCAATATGGGGAGTTATTTGTTTATTTTTCCATCAAATCACACATTTTATTATGATCATTCTACATGGTTTCACACATATAATACTCTTCATCCATAATTTAGAATTCATATTTTTTCCTATGTGTTCCAATTACTGTATTGATGGGACCATAAAACATTGATGATCAATAGTATAGAAACTTATACCATTTGTCTAGTATATTCATTAATTCCTTTAAATATATCCTAATAAATGTTGATATGCATCAGTAGAGACTCTTCCAGACTATTTCCTCACAATGGAGATTCTGAATATTTTTTTGAATCAAACATTGAAACCAAATTTAGACTATCAATAACCAAATTAATTAGTTATTATACCGGTATTAAATAATTCTTCAATAATTCCCTTTGATTTTCAATAACATCCTCGTCATCCCACAATCATAGTAGATCCAATATCAATATTGTAGGTAACCAAGAAATGAAAATATTAGTTCCCCACTGACTATTTCTTCTAAATCACTATAAAAATATGATTGTCCATGTTATCAAGGAATAATAGTTTTGGTAATCACTCTTTTATTTTCATTTAATAAATTTACAACAGTGTACCCTAGAAAACCAAATGATTTATACTATATAGTCATTTTATCATATTTATAATATATAATAAATAATCCTTTATACTGAAAATGATTTTATTATAGTTAGGAACAACCATTTTATAATAAATCTTGACACAAAGTTTTGGTAAACTAATTTTTTCATATTGAACATTCATTTAGCGAGACTATGTAATCTTCCAATCAATACCATGTAGATTTTTAAATCATTAGAATATGGAATGGAAAATAAAATCCATGTTGTGAAATCCTAATTACTATATAGAGATAATATTTTCTAGAAGTTATTTAATTTATCCATCACATACATAGATTTTTTTTCTCAAGGAAGTTTGATTCATCATATGAAGCCAGCTAAAATATTTATAATATTGATAATGATTAACAATGTTTAGAATATAAAGATATCCTAAAATAATACTATTCACAATATCTATTGAAGGAATTAAAATGAATATTTCCTAAACACGTGTGATATTATATTTTGTGATATTTTATGTCATAGAGTACAATATACTTGTTGTAAAATAATTCTATTTAATCATTGGGAGTGTTATATTTTATAATATATAGATATCATATGCTTGATTCATTAGTGTGTTTTATTTTATAACATGGTTTAGTTGTTGTGTCATTAATTAAATAGTATGATGAATTTATAATTTATAATACTCCCTCAACAATATGAATTTCATTTATTTATCATTAAATCACCTATATATATTATAATTTATTGGATGTTTATAACACGAAATGTATTAGAGTGTATTTCAGAATGGGTTAAAACATATCTAATTGAAGGAATTACTCTTATGTTTTCTAAATAATTGATGATATTAATGTGATTGTAGAATTTCCCCATAGAATATATAAAACATTCCATTCCATAGGTCGATGTGTGTGTTTGATCACCATACAAACCTCTTACCAAATCACCCATTCCCAAATCACACCTCATCTTTCATTATTTACTTTGGATTACTAGCTTAATATTAATGTTTTATGGTTAGAAACAAAATATTTTGGGTGATATAATGAAACTATATGATATATCTTTAAGTAAAATCCATTTTTTCTATAGTGATCATATTCATGAATAGGATTATAGTAACTATTTCAACACCCTCTCGTGTAAGGTACCTGATAGTCATTTCGAGTTTCATACTACATTAGTTTTCAACGGTAACATGATATTGGGATTTATAATTTCTCTTTCCATTAACTAATTGTATTAATTTATAATCAATCATTATATTCCTTTTGGGGTATCTATTCATGATATGTTTTTTTCTTGAAATAATGTTTTTATAAAGGAAAAAAACATCTAAAATTACATTATGAGATAATGTAAGATAAAATGAAATCCCAAAATTATATAATGTTAGGACATAATCCCAAAAAAATCCATAATATTACAACATGTGAAAACATACATTGTAACACCATGAAAATTTAAATTATTTATATTTTTTTCATCCAATTTTTTTCAATAAATTTCTTCATATACAACATCAAAACAAATCAATTTTTTAATCAATTTATAACCTTATATATATATATATAGAATTGGTGGGTAAAAAAATATTTCAAAAGTTACTAAATATATATAGAAACAAAAATATAGGTCATTATAAGTTATAAATCATTGATAATTTAAACTATTCTATAAAAATAATAGATAACTCTGAATTATTCTGTAAAATAAAATTGTTCTAATTTTTTTGGTTTTATGTTTTTTAGGGAAAAATATATTACAGATAAATTATAATTTATATTAATTATAAATTAAAAATATTTCTGTTAATAATTAATATGAAATATGAATATTAATAGTAAATAATATTTCTAAAATAATATTTGAAACAAATTTCATTATATATTTATCTTTTTATTTAAAATGAGATTTATAATTTTATAGATTTTTTAATTTGGAAAAATAATTATCATTTTTATATTCATAATTAATAAATTATCTTTATAATTATTTTCTATTTTTCTTAAATGGTTTTATTTATATGTGAATAGAAAAAATACTGATCATGAAAAAAACTTTAACTTCTATGACATGATCCCCAAATAACAATAAATTAAACATTTTTTAAAAAATATTTTATAAAATAAATATATAACTAATACTTTCAAATTATTTTGTTGTAAATGTAAAACCCACATATATCATTTTATAAAAACAATTAATATTATACTCTAAAAACTAATTTATTCACTTTTATTATAATTGTGTTTTCATAACTTAAATAAATTGGATACAAAAACGGTATAAATATTTTATATCTACATGTTATTATAATTATATAAGCTAAATTTATTTTCTAGGAGTGAAATTAAGATTGGTATTATTAATGTTAATCATAATGATAATGTTAATAATGATATTTTCAATAAATTTATTTGTTAATATTTTGTATCATTTTTGTACATGAAAATAATACTTTATCAAATAATATTTAATATAATTTTTAATCATATAGATATTTAAATTATATATCATTGAAATTTTAACCAATAATAAATATTATTTAAAACAATTAATAGGGAAAAAAACAATTTCTACAAAAGTTTTTTTCAACATAAAATTTCTGTAATTTTATTTTTATCTTACGTAAAATTTTATTTAGATTAATTGTATATTAAATTTATTTTCAAAACATTAAATAATTTGGTATTTTTTGTTATATTTAATATATATTAAAACATATAAGTAGTGGGAAAATATTATTTCTTCAATGAAAAAGTGTAAAATTAAAAAAATACAAGAACAAATGACTTCCAACATATTCAAAAAATGTATGGAAAATTTTGGTTGAATATAGATTTACACAAGATCACTCTATAATCAATTATTGCCCAATACTTTTAACATTTACTCTTGAATATTGTGATTAAATTTTTGAATAAAGGGTATTTCACAAAACTGGATTTCAATTCAATTTTAAAATGGGAATCTTTTACTCATTATTTCTACACAAATTACTTTTAATTTATTATTGATACACTATATTTTTTGTACTATAATAAAAACATCACATTCATAAGACTATATTCATAATTAATTATTTCAATTCATTCATTTACATGGATATTATAATTATAATGTTTATATTCCCAACCAGATTCATTCACTTTAGGGAAATTCTATAATTAAGGTAGGGGTTTTCATAGTCTCAATTCTTATTCATTAATACATGTTACCTATTTTCACCAAGATACCATTGTATGATATCCAATTTATTTACTATCTCATGAATACAATATAACTTATATTTTTTTAATTCTTGGTATATATAAATTCAAACCATGTTCTCTTATTCCAATTTAATTTTAATCATGGGTTACTCTGTTTATAAGATATTTCGGTAACACAATTTTTAGTCATTGAGTGATGATTTCTCAAGTAAACTTATTTTATATAATTTTGATACAATATTACCATAGAAAATATTAAGTTTTTATCACTCATTTATATAATTTTATCCACATAAATACATTTTAAAATATTTCAGGTTTCATAGAGTATGCTTATCATATGGGATATTGAATGATTAAATGTCCTTTATTTAACCTATAATGCTTCCTCATGAACATTTATTTTCTATGTATATATTCTCCAACTCTAATATTAAATAATTTTGTAATTTATATTCCTCTCATGTGAAAATGAAATTTTAATAAAAAAAATTACATTGATATCTCTCATCCACAAAAAATTTATAATTATAAAGAATAATTTAATTCCACATAATTGACAATTTCACCTCCTTTCCCAATGTATGAATTCAATATACTATTCCAATTTATAATTAGAAACACTATTATTTTTTATCTCTTGTGACTTATATAAATATCATATCCTATTCAGAAAATGTTTTACGTTTCTCTTTATAAGATGTGGGATTTTATGAAATATTCATAAAAAAAATATTTCATGTTAAAATGATTTTCCTTATAGAGAAAAATTCATTGGATGTAATTATTTATTATACAAGACTCATTTTTTGAGATTGTTTTTAGAATTATATGTATTCATCAGTATCACATCAACATTTTCAAAAATATTTTTCATGGTTACATGTGAAATCATATTTATGATAACATAAAAAAATATTTCCAAAATCTCAGTTTACATTCTTCATCCATATTAACACATATTTATGTCATCATTTTATTTTATATAAATTTTTATCTCAACTCATTCATGATTCATCAAATAAATATCCACACTCCTAGTTTAATAAAAAAAATATTTATAAAATATCAATATTATTTCTATTTTCTTAAGGTATATTTCTAAAACCACTAAAAATTATATTCATTTATGTCTTTTCT
The DNA here is from genome assembly GCA_963277665.1 of Viscum album. Lineage (NCBI taxonomy): Eukaryota > Viridiplantae > Streptophyta > Magnoliopsida > Santalales > Viscaceae > Viscum > Viscum album. The sequence continues at coordinate 1,576,063,130 of OY728127.1, forward strand.
TATTGAATATATTATGCATAAAAGAGGAAGTCCTTTGAATGTTACCATATATCATTATTTTTGATTTATTATTTAATAATATTTTCTTTAAATTAAATAATTCAACACTACATTTCCCATTCCAAATCCTCCACTTTTATAGTCCTAATTTTCCATTTATTTTCATTCCTCCTTGAAAATTCTATATTTATATCCATTTATTGAAGGGTTTCCACCTATATTCCATACAATAATTGATATGAAAAAATATTGAAAATATGTATAATTTTTCCTCCCATATTTATTTATTTATTTTTTGGTAACTTAATAAAGCTTATTATTTACCCCTTGTGTTACTAGGCCTTAGGTGAAATCCCCAAGACACCAAAGGATGTAATTAAATTTCAATGGATTCATTAATAAGTGGTGGATAATTTTACATTTTTAATAATAAATAGAAAAACAAGTAACCATAATAAAAAAACTACAATATTATGCGTGGACATAATGTAATAAATCTCAATGTAACATCCAAATGAAAATAACCAATATATAGCCATATAGTATATTGGTTTCTGGTTTCTACATTTTTTCTCTAATATAGTATATGGTAGTTTTTTTCATTATTAGTTGGTTGTTACATTGATTTTTATTATGTTGTGTTCGTGCATCATATAGTAGATGATTATTTGGGTTTACCTTCATTGTTTGTTTTATTATAAAAAAGTAAAATCATCCCCCAACTATCAATGAAGACCATGAAATTTATTTCCCACTATTGGTGTCTTCGTGATTTCACCTAAGGCCTATTAGGAAAATCCATATTCATTATCGTTAAAGATTATACATTATTTATTGACTGGAACAATGTTGAAATTTTTATGTTTGTATCTCAATACATATGATTAGTAAATCCTAGGGAGATTTTTTTATGCATTGTATTAATATTCATATCCTTTATACAGTTAATATATTTGAATTGATATAGTGATGGGTGGGGTATTGTATTATATATCCCCTTGATGCATCTGTTTTTTTTCACATGATAAAAGGATTCATTATTTTGTTTATTATTACCTAATACAATAATCATATCCTGATTGAATCCTTTATAAGAATATTAATATCTAGAAGAAAAACGTAAAAGGGGAATAATTCATTTTCTTCATACTTGTCTATGTATTTTTCAATAACATTACGCATTTCATCATCCTGAATTTAGTTACTATTGTCCATGAGGAAATTTATATTTTAACCATTTAATTTTTTCAAGCTCATGTGATTAATTATATAAATATATTTTTTTATAATTTTTTCCTAGAATGTTAATATTTCCATGTTCATAAAATGATAGATTTTTATATATTTTTTCACATTCTGAGTGACTGAGATCAACCATATTATATTTCAATTTCCATTTGTTTTGATTCAATTATACAAACCAACCTAATCTACTATCAAGTCAAACAACCGATCTGGCCTATGACATATCTAGAATGGAATTATCATTCTACACGGGCTCTAAACTAGTGCATGGGCACCGTAGAAATCCTTTGGAAATGGTTTCTCTATTCAAAATAAGAAAAAATTCATAAAATAATACTTAATAAAACATACATTTTAACATAAGAATCGACATCCATAAAAAGGTAAATATAATGGGAATTAGTACAAGACATAAAAACTGAAACTTTTATAACTAGAGACAACAAAATCTAAAGAAACCAAAATTCATAAGGAGTGATTTTTTTAAAAAACATCATGATCTGAGGACCATCCACCATAATTCTGCCACCATCAGAACTGGGGAAAATGACTGATGATAAAAAAAGTATCCTCTTACACCTCCATATAAGGACATTCATTTAAACGAGTTAGAAAAAATTTGGTGTACATACAATCGAGGGTGTATGTTGGGTGTGATCTCAGTTGAACAGTATGATCCAGAAATATGTTCTGTGTATAACCAATATAAGATAATTAAAAAAATATTATTATAATAAAATGTAAATGTTATAGTCCCAAAAATATTAAATTGTCCATTTTTTTAAAATCATTTATTTTAAATGGAAGGTAAATAAATCTATAAAATAAGATGTAGTTTAATTTATAACATAATCCCTAGGATACATCCTAATGTATTATGGTTATAATGTTTCTAGGAATATCATATCTCAGTAATCGAACATATAAACTTCCCATTCATGTGTCGTTCGGGAGGGAACACAATGGTTACATTGGAAATTACAACATCACAAAATATTGTTTCTGTTATATCATAATTTTTCTATATATTCCATGTTCATGGCCCTACAAAAATATCAAGAAATATGTTCTATCCTTCCCAACTAGGAACCCAGGTTAACCATGTACTTCTCCCAACTTTTCAAACTCTTTAAACGGCATTTGTTTCAAAATCTAAAACATCATGCAATATGCATTCCATATCCAAATGGTGGTTAACATATTCAAAAAATTATAAGCATACCAACACTAAAGAAACCACTCATTAAATATATAAATTAATTTGGAATTATTATTAGTAACCATGAAATCATATGTGAATAATAAAATAATAGTTAAAAATAGTAACACCTACTGTTCACATTGAAATCATCTCCCACTGGTTTTAAATTACATTTTAAGATGAGTGAGGGTCATATAAAATAATGAACACACCAACAATATGAAAATCCAATCAAATTTTTTTATTTAGACCAAGTTTAGGTCACCCAACTTGCTAATGATAAAGAAACCCAAGAAGGATGGGAGATGAGACTAAATGAAAAGGATATGACATACATACATGAGAATCTCCATTAAATCAAAGGTCCATTACACATAAAATGGATCCAAGATGAGAGTGGAGGATAGGGGATGAATAATTAATTTTATGGGGTTTATGGGTGGAAAAGGGGGGGTGAAATTTATTAAAAATAGGGATGGGAAATGGAATAATATTTCTATCACATATCTGGAAGGATTTCGGGTATGCCAAACCATTTTCTATCCACTGGGAACGTCTATTCAAGTGGAGTTGGAGGATGCATGGTTTATTGGACCCTGGATCATTTTCATTCACCTAGATGTGTTCCCTTTAAATACCCATTATATAGGCTACATAGTACTTATGGGGATAACACATGGTCTATAAAAACGAATTGACAATTGTGGAACATAAACTCTTCATACCAAAACCACAATTTTTCCTTTAAACCCCCTATAAATGAAATGAAAAAATAATAGAAAAAAATTAATTAAAAATTCTTAAAAATAACACCACTAGTGTTAAAAGATTCTACACTATGAAAACATTTTTTCAATGGAATGATAACTTATTGTCTCATCAGTTTAAAATTTAGGGTTCTAAATATCAAAAATAGCCTTCTAATCTTTTTTCTTGGGTTCTTAAACCCCATTTTGATATAGTATTTAGTTAAATGGAATCAATTTCTATTGATGAACCTTCAATTATGAATCCCAAATACGTACTACTTTCTTGGTTACTGATAGATAAAGTTCTATCTCGATCCCTTCAAAAATAAGATCATGGGAGGGATCTAGTATTATTCTTCTTCAATTATGAGACATATAAAAAATTATGAATGTGCATATATATATATATATACATATATACGAAAATATCTTGAAATATAATACATTACTGATTTTCAAATTAATATCAAAATTTTTGATACATCTCATATTGAGATTTCCCTCATTGGAAAATCATAGTGATCAAGATGAGCTCTAACCTTCTAATACATGTGGTCACATACTATGAAATCTATAGAAAAGTTTCATTGATCCTCTTATTACTTATTATAAATCAATTCAATGATATAATTTTTCCCAATCATCTAAATATATCTAGTCATCTAATTTACAATCCATAGTCCCAGTAAGGTAGTTTCTCCCACTTTTCCCAGTATATAAGAGACTAACATGGAAGATAATTTATTGATTTAAAAGGATCCAAAATAATAAATGGATTTTAATTATTACTTTAAAAAAATCCCCAATATGAGATGTTTTTTACATGTTCCACTATTGTATAACACAATAGCATGATGCCCGTCTTCTATAATTTTGTTATTCCACATAGTATGACTATGCATTTGAGGGTTGTATGGCATGATAAGGTTGATCCATGATAACATTACCTTATGGAGGTATTCATATAATGTATGAATAAAATTAGGTCTATTTGGGATATAATGGTATAGGTAAACCCATGTATCCTCATGAAATCATGAACATTGAACCCTCCCAAATCCTCTACACTGGTCAAATTCGTGATTGTGATGAAATGAAAATATGTTCATATATGATCAAATACCACACAAAATTGGGTTCCTTCTTTTGTGTGTATTAGGTAAAGTGATAATGTAATACATGGATACCATATCCCACTTCTAGGGAGGAAAGGGGACTGGATGAATTAATTATGAGGTCATATGGTACAGAACGATGACCTATTGATCAATATATAAATGTGATTTTAAGACAGTTATATCATGTATCATGCCTAACCACACGTATCGATGTCACACATATTATAAAATCATGGTGTAAATTGGATGTAAAACACACTAATAAAAATTAAATTCATGTATCATAACCTTCATTAATGAAATAGGAACAATAAAACGGCCCTTGAAGTACACAACAACATTATGAAATAAAAACCACTCATTAGATTCCTCTCAATTATTTAGAAACTATGTAAATTTGTGACATTGTTATTATTTAATATGCTCATAATATATCATGTCTAAAATTTAATTCATTAGTTTTATATAATCCGAGAACATTCCACTACACAATTCCCTGTCCTTTAAGTGTATCTATTAAAAATTCCGCCTCAAATGATACTTTTCACTGGACTCCTTTCAAGCCATTGTAGGTAACATTACACTTAATTCATCAAAAACCACATATCCATTACCTTGGGTGTAGACAATAACATTTTGTAACCCCTAAAGGTATATAATCAATCATATCTACATCATGTTCAAACCATTATGGTAGAATGTAAAACTCATACTTTTGTGTTCCTCATAGACAAAAAAATTATCTTCAAAAAATATTGTGATTCTTTCATATCAATAAATTCTTTATCAATACTTGATTAAGGTCAGGGGTTGGGTAATTATTCTAATATGGTTGGATTGGCTAGAGGCATATGCTACCACACGGTCTCCCATTATTAGAACACATCCCATAACTCTACTTGAAGAATCATAATAGTCCATGTAACCCTTACCAGCCCCTCGAAAAATAAAAATAGGGTTAGTGGTTAACCATTTCATGAGATCCTTAAAATGAATCCTTTAAATCTTGGATCTTTGATAACTTCACCCCTTTCATGGTGGTATCATTCATTGGTGAGGAAAAATGATATAAATTCCTAATGAAAAACATGTAATACCCCTCAAAGGTGATGAAATGATTGTTCTCAAGAAAAATCCTCAGATCCCCTCATTCCATCACTGTATTGATTTTCTTTAAATCAATGGTAATACCATGCACTAAAATCAAATGATCAAGAAGGAAAACTCTCTGGATCCATAAAATACACATTGCGATCTGGGAATGAATTTAGTGGTCTTGCAGTATGTTTAGAATGATTCTCAAGTGTCCTTGTTCCCATATTTAATCTCGAGTAGAATAATATTTTTTATCCTTAACCACCTTGAAAATGGTATTAAGGTATATATAGAACATTAAGTCAATTAGATCTATAAAAACATGGTATTTGTTTTTATCCCAAACACAAAACCATATTCATAAAGTGGTCATACTTGATTTGGGAATGTGTATTGGGAATGAATGCATATCTAACCCTACACTGGTGGTACCCGGATTGGAGATAGCGCTATGAAAACTAACTCTTTACCATAACATGTTCAAAATATCATTAATATTGGGAAAGTTGTATATATTACTGATGGAAACCCTATTCATATTTATATAATTGATACAAAACTAGATTGATCTATGAGCCATCATAAAAAATGAACTGGAGTATCCTAAGGATAGATGCCAAAAAAATGAACCCATTAGATTCTAAATAATCTTGAATTATATTTGGATCACTCAATACGCTGGTGTCTATATGATATGATCGAATAGATACCCACTATATCATTGAATCCAAATAGATAGAAAACTCCACATATTTTTCTAAAGTGTTACCCGATAAATCATATGGAAAAACCTATTGAAACAAATCCTCTACTAGAGGAATACAACTCTATAGAAATTTCCCATCATACTTCAATATAAGGGGATACAAATAAAAAGAAATTATTCCAAAATTTGATAGTGGTGGTCTGGCTCATCTTGAACGTGGAACACATTCACCATGATTGACTCAAGTGCTCCCGATGGGTGTTTTAAATGTCAAAAAATAAAGATATAAATAATTATGAAATATGAAGTGTATTATTAGTCCATTACAATAATAATTTCAATGGATAAAATATACAGAACACGTAAATCCGATTTTTGTTCAGCCTTTGAGAAAGAGATAACATAAGATGGGAATCTGAATACATGCATCATTCATCTTACAAGGGGAAGAACGAGCTCCCTGTAATATGGAAAAATCTACGTTTTGAGTTTATATATATCTAAAATGAGTGAAAATATAATTTAATTATAATAACCTATATTAATGAAACTAAAATAGATAATACAAAAAAACACTACCATTAACAACTACTTATTTTTATCTGATTCCACTGATGCCTGATCGATAGCATATATGTTCTTTATCATTTTCTATTCTTATGGAAGAATGCAAATATGTGGCTTGACATTGATATCACTCTTTCTATATGATGACCCAAACATTCTATCACATCCACCTATACATGAACCCGTATCCCTATAGGAATGATACTGAGTTGGTGTTCTATTAGACACTATAGAGACTCCACCACTATGAGAAGGAATAACATCCCTACAAAACCATTTTATGGTACCCATGCATCAATAACGATTGCATGAGATGGGTGTGGACATGAAGTCTGAACCTAATCATATTTCTGAAACTAATTTAACATAGTAGTCCCACAATATACAGATAATGATGAAGTAATTTTGGATGGATATCCAGAGCTACCATCACTCTCTTTTCCTTCATATCATGCTTCCTCTTCTTTTTAGATGTGAAGATCCACTTTTTCATGAAACATGTATTACCTACGAAAAAAATGATTTCCCTAACTGGTCAATAATCCCCATAAATGCTTGATCAACCCACTTAATAGATGTCTTCTACATAAATATGAAAACCTGATATCAATTATCCAAACACAACCCATTTCAACCTGTTGATATTTCACCTTTTCACTCAAAAAAACAACTAGAGAAAAGAATACAATATATGTTAAATGGTTGGAATATTCCAATAGTGAATGCTCTTCTAGATGGATGTATAAAAATTCAAAAGTCCATTTGAGGTGTATAGTCTCAGGAAAATACTTTTCATCGAAGGAAATGTTAAATTCCATTCAACCAATCTACTCATGCTTCCCAATAAGGACCACTGATTCCCACCACCTATGACTAGGATATATCATCATAAACACAACATGAAAAACATTCTTGACATTAGGTTTCCTGTGAAAATCAAATATCCTCTCAATATCCTATACCTAATCATCCACTTCTTGAGAAATCATACTTCTTAAAATAATGGGTGGTTTTTCTAGATAAACTATGGAGCCTGATAGTTTTCTAGTTCTTTTTCAGTTTCATTGTCATGTGTTGTATTACCACCCATTCAATGAATGTAACATCCCACCCCATCTCATTGTCTTGAGAGGGTGGAGGAATGCTACTTGGCCTTAAGCGACGTTCCCAGGGCACCAACGGTTTGAAATAAATGCAAGGGCTTCAAGAATCAATGGTAAACAATTTTCCCTTAATATCAAATCAACCATCTAGAAATTCCATTACCTACCTAGCTACATGATGCATGTCAACAAAACAATCCAACCAATACATTACCAAAAGATGACCAAACAAAATCATAACTACTCCCAAATTCCAATACAAACAATCCAAAACTCAGAGTACCATGTAGAATACTACACAACAGGACACCAATGAACTAGGACACCATCCATAGCTCCACACCAAGCTACATTCTCCGAGCACCACAACATCACCGAAAAATCAAGTTAAACTACAAGAAAAGTGAGATGCTTTACACATACATATGTCCCTGAATACATCATCTACAAAAGAACCCAAGTGAAAAACCAGGGGGTGAGTAAAAATACCCAGTATTTTTTTCCCAAATGACTTACTTAGAAACTCCACTAGGAGAAAGACTTTATCACATTTATATAAAACAGTTTATATAAAACATTCAAGAGTGAAAAATAGTACAACAAGCCAGACACTCCTTTACCGATCCATTTCCACCAAAATTCCCGCAACACATAGGTAATCCAAACCACCATGACACAAGTTATTACATCCATTAACACTATCACTACAAGTTCCATCTTTTATAGCCATACACAACAAGGAAACAATCATGGGGGAACTTCCCATCCAAACACGTTAACTACATTACCTATCAAGTGGTACTTCTCACCTACTTACCCTTGATGGTATCCTTCCACACAGTCTCCATCCAATTTTTATAGTGGTAGTCCTCTACCACTTCACATCATTCCAAACATAACATATCACACATAAGTCAATAACAAAGAACATAACACACCAAGGACACAACAATGTACTAATCACCATTTTATAATCAAACAATCCATTGTTGCATCATCCAGGTCCTATAAAATTTCAATAATGAAACTTGATTTTATTGAAAATAATTTTCTAAAAATATTTCAATAAATCAACCCAAGTTATCAATTTTAAAATAAACATTTTAAAATATAACAACACGAACATTTCACTGCAAATACCCTTTTCCCCTAAAAATACCTCAAACATTACCAAATAGATTTCCTTCCATATTAACACATCTACATAATAATTAATTTCAAGACAATAAAATTAATTTCATCATAATCCTCTAGTTCTAAACAAGTTGAGTTTAGAGAGAGGACACATACCTTTATGGTTCCAACGAAATCAACATACAAGAAACCTCACCACAAATTCAAGGAATTGCTCCACCAAAACTAATGTAGATATCCTTTACTACCATCAACAAGCATTAATATCACCACTTAAGGAATCCAAAACCCCATATTTACATGAAACACATGTATATCTAGAAAACCAAGAAAGGGGGAAGAGTATATCTAGAGAAAACCATAAAATAACCAAGGGAAGACATACTCAAGATGAATCAACTTCAAACCACATTGAAAGCCATTCATGTATATTCCAAATCGAGTAGGAAAGAACCTATAACCTTTGGGATGATGAAATCCCAATTGAGTCTTGAATGGGATAATGTTTGGGTGACTTTAGGGAAATCTCAACAAATCTCAAATATATAAAAATCCATTTTTATGGTCTGGACGACTATCTTGCATGGTGAGAAAAAATTCAGGCTAATAGTACACATGCTGGTTCCTCAAAGGGGAATCTTGCACGGCCTCCTCGCGTTGTCAGGAAAACCATGTGAAAACTGTTTGTACCACATTTTTGGCATGGTTCATCTCGGTAGGATTCCCCTAACTACAATCAAACTGTGAAACCTTAAAAAGGCATCCAAACTTATTCAAAACCATTAAAAACTCTCCCAACCTCTTCCCAAATAATTCCCAACACATTTAAAATAACTAAAGGCATAAAAAATTCAACATACCTAAAATTTAGGGTGATACATTCTCCCCATCATTGGATGTTCTGTCCTTAGAATGTAAAGAACCATATCTTTGTCAAAAGAGCTCAGGCCATTGCTCGGCCATCTCATTCTCACACTCCCATGTATCCTTAGTAATTTGACAATACTACCAAAAAACTCTAACTAAGACAATTCCTATACCATGAAATACATTCTATTTCTTATCCACAATATGCACTGGCATGTGCACTATATATGAATCTTGTTTTTGCTCAACATGATCTCAAAAAATCACATGGTCACAATCCGACTAATGCTTTTTCAATTGCAACACATAGAACACAGTGTGAACCACACTAAACTATTGTGGTAAATCTAACTGATAATCCACCTCTCTAATATAATCATGTATATCAAATGGTCCAATATACCTTGGAGCTAACATACCCTTATTTCTAAACTGATGAGGTCCAAACCTAGGAGAGATTCTTATAAACATATGATCATCCCCCTCGAATGACAATGGTCATCAATGATGGTCTGCATATGATTTATATTGACTTTGAACAATCTCTATCCTCTTTTTAATCATCTAGATCTTCTCTGTAGTCTCTTTGACAAGGCTCGGTCTAATCATCGAAGTCTAATCCATTTCCACTAAACATAGTTGAGAACTACATTGACTCCCATACAATGCCTCAAATGGAGCAATATGTATTCATGCTTGATAACTGTTATTATAGGAAAACTCCCCCAACAGTATGTTTTCCTCCCATGAACCACCAAAATCCATCATTGAATCCCTTAGAATATCCTACAATGCTTGTATTATCCTCTTGGATTGACCATCCAACTATGTATGATACATTGTCCTCATTGTCAACTGTGATCTAACGACTGACTGAAAGGATTTCTAGAAATGAGATGTGAACCACAGAACTGTATCTAATACAATAGAAACTGGAACAACTTGCCTCTTTATCACCTCCCATATATAGATTTTGGATAGATCATCCACCATAAGATATTCCCTAATTATAATGAAATGGGTTGACTTTGTGAGCCAATCCACAATAACACATATGTAATCATGCATCTGGATCATTATGGGGAGAACTGTTAGAAAATCCATTTATATTTTCTCCCATTTCCACACTAGGATTGATAAGAAAAACAACATTCTTGCTGTCCACTGATGCTATGACTTGATCTGCTAACAAGCCAAGTATCTTTAAACAAACACCGCAACATTATTTTTCATAAAATCTCACCAAAACAGTGCTTTCAATTCCTTATAAATCTTCTAAATTCCAAGATGGATAGAAAACCTAGAATGAAGATAATCCCTGAGAAGTTTCTCCTAAAAAGAAACTAGTACCACCATCTGATTCAAAAAACACAAGTCAAAATTCCCATTTAGTTCCCAGCTTTCAATGGTCACATGATGATTGATTTTCAAACTCATCACAACACATCCGGAATTAGATGCATGTTCCTCTTTAACCAAACCGACCATGCCAAGAACCAACTAAACTAAAAATATGGTCGCAGATTCACTTAGGTCATTACATTCCAAACACATGTCGGCTATGACCGACATCAACTACTAGTGATCCAAATCATGTTTCACCACCTGGGCATATGGTTTCCTAAATAATTCATATGCCTCTGAATTTAACTTACCAGTGTGTACGTTAAGTCAAAATCAAACATATGAATATTTTCTATCTATCTACTTTTCCACAAGATCAAATTTCTCTATGATAAAATATTCTTTAAGCTCATGTGATTGGTAAACACCCTAAATTTCTCACCAAAGAGTTAATGACACAAAATTTTAAAATCATGAACCATTGACACCAACTAAAAATCACATTTTTGGAAGTTCTTATCAGGCATCCTCAATTGTCTTGAGACATATTAAACAACTTGATCCCTCTATATGAGAACAAAAACCAACTTTTATCATGATGTGTTACAATACATCACATACCCTTTCCCTAGTTCCGGAAAAACCATGATTGGTGATGAAGTAAAGAGAGATTTCATCTCCTCACAGCATTTATTACACTACTTATCACATTTAAATCAGATATTATTCCTTGTCAAAGATGTCATTAGCAATTCCAATCATGAGAAATAATGAACGAAAAGTCAATAATGACTAGTTAGACCAAGGAATATCCATATCTCAAAAACGTTAATTGGTGGTTTCCATGAGATAAAAACCTCTATATTTCTCAGATCAACTAGAACACCACATTCAGAAATAATATGTCCAATGAAACACACCTCTTGTATCTAAAATTCACACATTGAAAATTTCACATACAACTAATAATCCCACATGATCCCTAACACTAATGTCAAGTGAGGCTCATGCTATTCCTAGGTCTTCTATTAAACCAGTATATCTTCTACAAACACCATGACAAAATAACGCAAATATTTATTAAATATCTAATTCATAAACTTCAGGAAAACCAGTGGTTCATTTGTTATAGAAAAGGGAATAACCACTTACTCTTAATGGACATAACTACATTTGAAATCCGTTTTCAGGAAATCCACCATCTTTACCCACAATTGATGATATCCTGACATCATGTAAATCATGGAAACCCATTTAAATCCCCTAAATTGGTCAAAAAATCCTTAATATGTGGAAGGGGATATTTTTTCTTTATCATCCGGTGATTTAGTCTTCGATAATCCATATAGAGATGCAATGTTCCATCCACATTTTTACCAAAAAACCGGTGCTTCCCAAGGAGACGTGCTAGGTCAAATGAACCCTTTGTTATCTATCTCTTCCAACTTCTCCATTGATTATTTCAATTTTCTAGTTCTATGCATTAAGACATAATGGAGAAAGGACTGGTTCCTAGAAAGAAATAAATTGTAAAATCATCTTCTCTCATAGGAAGAAAACGTGATAATTATTTTGGAAATACATCAATAAACTGATACACACCTACTGAAATGAAACTGTACTCAACACCTTCCACTTATGACAATGATTATGCCTCTAACTGATATGATATCATTTCGACCACTAGTTCTAACAACCATGTTTCTCCCGGATTCTCACTCTTCTCCCCCCTGAAGAGATGTCTACTGACATCCTCCGGCACAAAATTAATTGTCCGCACATAGAAATTGATAGGGGCCTTGTACATATACAGCCAATCCATTCACAAGATTATATCATATGAATCCATCTCAATCACTGAGAAATACCATATCAATTCAATGTTTTCTACAACTAAGATACATGCTCTTCATAGAAAATCTTGACACTCTGTTAGACAGTGAAGAGTTTGTAGTTTCAAAACAGAAGGCATCATTTCCACATTTAAGGCCAACAAATCAATGATGAGAGAATAATGAAAAGAATGGAAATCACTCATATCAAATAAATATTGCATCAATGTGGAATTTATAAGAATTGTACCTTGCATCGTGGATGGTCCCAACTGATCATCCACCAAAACCAATTCCGCTCCGAAAAACCATTTTTGGGAAACAATCTTCTCTTTAGTTCTTTATTGAGGCATCGTGGTATTCTAAGAATACTCATAACCCACCTTGCTCTTATAATGGGGGATATTCGATTGCCCCCATCCTGTTGAGGCATAAGATCCATGCAACCCCTGAGGAGTATCAGAAACACCCGGCCATGGAGAATTACAACAATACCGCTATGGATTCCCCATCTGCTAATAGTTATGACACGATCGAGGTTATTCTATACTATCCCACTTTTTTTGGATCATAGAACCACACTAAAAACATCTCGTGTTATTCTAAGGCTTTGGAAGAAGATTCACTGATCCTGCCATCAGATTCCGAGTCATACTCCCACCCATGAAATAAGTGTTCCTCATCCCATTTAACCAGCATTCAAGTTAACATTATTCCCCATGGGTACCAAAAACATCCCTCTTCTTGTATCCCCCAAAACATCCCACTCAACCACAATATCACTATTCACTATTTCCGTGTAATCATTTAAGCATAGCACTACTATCTTGGTATAAATTTATGTGGTCAACCCAGCTTCAAAAATTCATGCCATCAATGATGTAGTACCCTCCACCTCGGGTGAAAACTGCACTATGATCATAAACATAGATGCATACTCTATTTCTTCCATGTTCCCTTTCTTCAAATTGATGAAATCATTTGTACAATGAATTATAAACATGTGAGGGTAAAATTGATTGTTAAAAAATTCCTCAAAACCATACAATGTCACAACATGGTCCATCCTAGCTGGGACTGCCATCTCCCACCACTAAAGGGAAAGATCTTACAACATATATGTGGGTAACATCAATTTCATCTATATTAGTGTTTCCATGAATTCACATATGAAATTCATTATATTCAGCCATGCTTCATCCCTTTATGGCTCTGAATCACCCTTAAAGATGTGTGGATTCTACCTTTGAAACAGTACTGCGTGATCTTCATGCCTTAATTCATCCACATTATTTCCACATTCCATATCATGAAAATCAATCACAATACTCTGCACTAGCTACTGGTTCACTAGTGTCTCAGGAGAGACCACATTTTCAATAGCTTCCTTCAGTTGGTCTCTACGATTCCTACCCTATGCCATTTCTATCAACACGAAAACAACAATAAGTCTAACTCTTTTAAAAAGAAATGGTATACAATTTATATATTGAATAAATTGAAACTAGCATGACCATGCTTTCCACAATTTCACATTTCCCAGGTTTTACACTTTTGAAAAAATCCACCCTATTTTGAAAATCAACCCATTTTCAAAACACCACTAGTTTCCATGTTTCAAATACTCCAATTTTTGAACCCCTTTCCAGATTTTCCAAATTCCAGACATTTGTATCACACTATAAATGATTATACCCCAATGAAATATGAAACCTAGAGGGAATTAATTTCTACCATGCATGTCATGCTCATCTCATTGGCTATACCCATGAAAATGAGATATCCAATGCCTATATGTGTCTCTAAACTTATGTACCCAATTCTTTGGTAACATGAAGTTTAGTGTAAATGGGATAGATATGTCATTTAATGCTATACATTCAATGTTTCAATAATCCTATTACTTTTTACCATCCTGAATAAAGGAATAGATCAAGAAAGAATGTCAAAAAATAAGTACTGAACAACATCTCTCACTTGAAATCCATGGACTGAACAATCTAATACAACATGTAACATCTCGCCCCATCCCACAGTATTGATTGGTCGGATTAATGCAACTTGTCCTTATGTGTCATTCCCAGGAATCCAAAGGCTAGAAATAAATTCCAAGGGATTTCGGAATTATTGGTGGATTATTTTCCCTTTTGATCAAATTAACCAACCAGAAATTCCATTACCAAAAAAGATACATGATGCATGTCAACAAAACAATCCAACCCATACATTACAAAAAGAAAACCAAAGTGAACCATAACATCTCCCAAATTCCAATACAAACCAAGAAAAAAACAAGATTACCATGTGAAAGACTAAACAAAAATACCCCAATAAACTAGTACACCATCCATAGCTCCACACCAAGCTCCATGCTCCAAGCACCACAACATTAGCAAATGGTCAAGTCAAACCGCTAGAAAAATGATATGCTATACCCTTACCCGTGTCCCAGAATATAACATCTTCAAAATATCCCAATTGATAAAGGAGGGGGATAGTACCAATACTCAGTAGGTTTTTCCAAAATGACTTCTCTACACAAAAAAAATAGGATAAAACTGTTAGAAAATTTATATAAATCAATTTATATAAAACATTAAATATTGAAACAAATAAAAATTGTCCAAAACATCTTTACTAATCAATTTCAATCCCAATTCCCACAACACATAGTTAATACAAACCACCATGCTTGGAGACATTCCACCCTTTAAAATTATCACAATAATTTTTATCATTTATAGAAACACACAACAAGGCAAAAAAACGGTCGAACTTCCCATCCAAACATGTTTACTACTTTCTAAATCAAGTGCAACTTCCTGCCCACTAATACTTTATAGTGGCCCTTCCATCAACTCTCCATCCAATTTTTATAGTGATACTCCATGCCTACTTCACATCATTCCAACCCCAACATATCACGCACACGCCATTAACCAAGAACCTAAAACAAAATACCACAACAACATGCCAATAACAATTGCATTATCAAACAATCCCCTGAAAAATCATCCATATCCTTTTACATTTCAATAAAGCTACCCATTTTGTTGAAATCATCCCATAAGCTACCGAACCAAAAAACTCTAGAAAACTCTCCACCAAAACCACTCTAGATCTTCGTTCCTATCATCAAAAAGATGTAATATCATCAGATAAAGAAAAAAAAACCTAAATCTACAGGAAACAGATGTATATATAGAATACCAAGAAATATGTAAGATTAGATCAACTGAATACCACAATACAACCATGAGAGAAAACATACGAATGATTAATCTCTTTAAAACAACCTTGAAACACCTTCAAATCCCATCTAAATCGAGTAGGAGAGAACCCCTAACACTTGGGAAGAGGAAATATATTTTGATGCTTCAATGGGAGAAAGTTTAGGTGTCTTTATGGAATTCATGACTAATCCTGGATTTTTTAAAACTTAATTTTGTAGGCCATATTGTTATCCTCCATGGTTAGACAAACCGTTCACTTGCTGCTTCCACAAAGGGGAATCTTGCACATCCTCCTTATACGGTGAGAAAACTATGTGAAAACTATGTGTACCAAACTACCTTCATGGTTCATCTCACATGGTTTCCCCTAACCATGCTATAATAGTGCATCCATAAAAAAAGACTCCCAACATATTCAAAACCATTCCCAACTCTCCCAACTTCTTCCCAACTCATCCCAACCACATTAAACACATACAAATTCATAAAAAAGGATACATACCTCAAACCAGAGTGTTCTACATTGATCCAATGTTAATAAATCCCAATCCACATTCAATAAAAATCTCTAATTAACTGATGTGGGATAACATTATGAAGTCACATCCTAGGAGTACTAGGAGGTCATTGGAGAGTCTAATATAATACAAACCAAACAACATAAATGATACTTTCCACTTATCATCCAATAAATTATATAAAAATAATAAAATTTAAACACTCAAAATAATCATAACATTACTATAGACAATACACGAAACCACATAAACCACTCATTCTTACCTTGGTGACCATACCCAATTGGTAGCATACATATTACACCTGATGGAGGAGTCATCTAAATCACAACCATCCCATGGTGACCCACATATTTACATGATTTTTTTTCTAGACACTCCATAAATTATTAGAAACTCAATCCTTGATGTTCACAGCACCTGTATATACAGACACCCCAAATTACATAACCTATGAAAATGTAAACCAAACACTAATTCAATTTTTTCCTGAAACTACCCATGATTAAATCCTTCTTGTCTTCCGACCTAGCCTATGACCTGATGCAATGGGAATTCTTGATCCCCATAGGCTGTAAACTAGTTCCCGGTAATGTGAAACTCCTTTGTGAATGGTTTCACCTATGGGAATGACAAACCATGACCACAAAAAGCATAAATACCACATATACTTGAATATACAGACAATTTCCATAACAAATCAATAAGAAATGGAATATGTACAAGTCATTAGTGAATCATTTACAACTAGAAACCACGAAACCCCAAATAAAAAATAGGTAAGTGCTGAAAATGTATACAAAAACTCCAAATGATAGAAGGTCCATTCTCCATCATGTCACCACCATAAACACCCCCACAAATAGACTATAAATAACAATTTTATCCATATCCACCTCCACTAAAGGATTATATTTTACCTAATATAGGAAAAAAAATTCTACATATACCTGAGTGTGTAGGATGGTTTAGAGTAGAAATTCCTTATTATATCCCACTAGTTTACCCTTTTATAGTAATTTTAAGACAATTAAAAAGGATTGTTTTATGAAAATTAAAACCATTTTTTTATCAAAAAAATAATTTATTCAATTTTAAATACAATATTTGGTTTTAATGTAATGGAAAAAATATATTGGAAAGTGGAAGTATGTGAATTTATAAAAAATGAATCTTGGGAAAAACTATGTAACTTGGTTATTGGGGATAATGTAAAATGTATTTAGATCATTGAATATATAAAATTACCATGCAAGACCTATTCTAGAGGATGAAGGTTTCTGGCGCAGCGGAATCACGTGGGTGGATGTGCCCACTTTGCTTTTTGTCATTAGCAATGATCAATACGGGATCAATACGATGATAAACTCCAGTCTCCATGTTATGATTTTCATGCTTTATCATGCCTTTATATTCATGTTTCTTTTATGCTCTATTGATATGCCTATTTTCTAACATGTATTATACTCCTCATGTTATTTCATGTGTACTCCCTTACTGGTCATTATAGATCACCCTTTTCTTATGCATGTCCTCAGGTTATCCAATGCAATGATAAGTACGAAGGAATGTAGTGGTCATTTAAAGGAGGTTTTCAATAAAGATGTTGTATTTCATGTTTTAAGTTTTTATGTAATGATCCTAATCCCCAAAGAAACTAAACCTCTCGATCTTCATTGTTGTATCATGTGATGTTTTATTTAATAAATCATGTTTAAGTTGTAATAAAAAGAACGGTTGTCATAGTTGGTATCAGAGGATAGGTTTAGTTATTTTTGGGATTAGGAAACCCTAGTAAAGCCTTAGATACAAGACTAAGTATAATAAAAACATCCCTAAGTTTTGGTAAGTGTTGAGTAAGTGGGTTTTCAAACAAACACATCCCTGTCTGGATACGAGAAGGTAGAGGCGGCTCTGGCACATATGTATCCTAGGGGTAAAACCCAAAAACACCGCTTTGAGCTAGACTCGAATGGGAACTGGTGCACGACAATGGGCCATTCTGCACTCTTGGTTACGACACTCCCGGGGATATGTTTTGATACATTCAAAATCTTAGTATGAACCCTTATTAAGGGAAAAATGCCCCTAAGAATATATGTAAGAAATTAGATCATGAAAAGCCTAGATTGAAGCCTATACACTCATGATTTAAGGAAATAAAAGTTTATTTATGAGTCATAAACTTTTGCCTTTGGATTACCCTTTATGTGTTACCCCTAAATTTCATTTTATTCCAGCCAATGGCCGGTAATAGGAGGACTCGAGCTAACAACCGTTTTGAAGATCAGTGTGATAACTGTACTAATGAGATGCCAAATCCAATGGGAGTGGGAATCGTGACCTTTGTCAAGCTTCTCTCTCAGCTAACTCATGTTTTGAATAGATACACGGGTCAAGTGGAATGTTCAACCCCCCCACCCCCTAAGAAAGAAAATGTTGTTATCGAGAGCTTCATGAGAAAAAGGCCTCATACTTTTAGTGGATCATCTGATCCCACGATCGCTAAACAATGGATCAACTACATTGAAAAGATATTTTCCATCCTTCAATGTTCTGACAAGAGAAGGTTCTCCTGGCTGCTTATCGTATGGAGGGTGAACCTGATCAATGGTGGATGTTGATCAAAAATACGAAGCCTAAGAAGGAGATTGAGGCATTGGAATGGAAGGATTTCCGAAAGATGTTTTTCAATAAATATTTTCCGCGCACCCTACGTCATAAGATGGAGAGGGACATCCTTTCCCTCATGCAAAAAGATGAAGAATTTGTTGGAGCGTACGAGGAAAAATTCAGAAGGCTTGCATGATACGTTTCCGGCTTTTTCATTACCCCCGAATGCAAGGTCGACTGCTTCTTTGGTGGGCTGAAGCCTAGCTTGCAGAAAGAATTAGCGATCCGTAACTTCGACAGCTATGAGGAAATTGTCCGATGTGCCCTCAAGGTTGAAATGGTGATCGAGGAATAACAGGGGTATCATGGGGACCAGAAGCGTAAGGTGGACTTCAGTGCTGGTGGTCTGATTGATAAATACAACGGTGCTAAGAAGATCCATCACCCCACATTCCAAAAGTGCGGAATGAAGCACCCTAGAAATTGCCTTAAGGGGACGAGAAAATGCTTCAGTTGTGGAAGAGAAGGGCACCTAGCTGTTAACTGTCGGAAAGAAGGACACGCGGCTGCGACAGAGGAGAGGAACGCTCCGTTCGAACCTCAACGTGTTGTTCAATGCTACAAATTCAAAGAACCGGGTCATTTTTCAAATCAGTGCCCTAATCCAAGGGTTTTCGCAGGCAACCAACAACCTCCAAGATAGCAAGGAAGTGCTTTTTCCATCACTTCTATCGACGTGAACCCCGACAATGAAGTGGTGATAGGTACGATAGTGATTCATTCAAGAATAGCGAACATACTTTTTGATTCAGGTTCGACGCATTCATTTATATCTCGAATGTTTAGTAGAACAATCCCAGCACCCCCACAAATCATGGAAGTAATGATGTCGGTGAGTACGGAAAATGGGGAAATCATTTCATCCCATGAATATAAGTCCTCCCCTGTTATAATCTGTGGATTGAAATTCCCGGCGAACCTCGTCATACTCCCTTTGGTGGAATTTGATGCAATTCATGGCATGGATTGACTTTCCTTATATAGAGCCAATATAAATTGTCGGGAGAGGGAAATCACACTCCATATGGAGATTCGCCCCCCAATTCGTTACAAGTGTCAGGAAGAAGATGAATCTCCTTTAGCTCCATCATCTCAAGCATGGATATTACTGCCCTATGAGCACACGTATCTGGCATAGATGATTGAGTCCAATGAAGAATCCATTCTTGATGAAATGCCTATTGTGAGGGAATTCGCTGAAGTGTTTCCCAAGAAACTGCATGGTCTTTCTCCTAGAAAAGATGTTGAGTTCTCAATTGAACTTATACCTGGGGCATTACCAATATCCAAGACTCCATATAGAATGGATGTTTTAGAGCTTGAAGAGCTAAAGAAACAACTACAAGAGAATCTGGATAAAGGGTTTATATGCCCAACTGCTTCACCATGGGGTGCACCAGTCCTCTTCGTCAAGAAGAAGGATGGGTCAATGTGTCTTTGCATCGATTATCTTGAACTTAAAAAAATCACAATAAAGAGAAATTATCCTCTCCCAAGAATCGTTGACTTGTATGATCAGCTGCGTGGAGAACAATAATTCTCCAAGGTGGACTTGCGGTCGGGATATTATCAAGTAAGGGTGAAGAAGGAAGATGTCCCCAAAACTGATTTTTGTACAAGATACAGGCACTATGAATTCCAAGTAATGCCTTTCGAACTCACCAATGCTCCAGCAATATTCATGGACTTGATGAATATTGTCTTTAGAGATTACCTTGAAAAATTTGTGGTAGTCTTTATAGATAATATTCTAATATACTCTAAAACCAAGGAGGATCATGAGGAGCATTTAAAAACCATACTAGAGACTTTCCGCAAGGAGAAGCTCTATGAAAAGTACAGAAAGTGTGAGTTCTGGTTGAAGGAGGTCTCATTCTTGGGCCATATCATCACAAGCAATGGAATATCATTGGACCCCTCCAAAACAGATGCAATTGAGGGATGGACAAGGCCAACATCGGTAATGGATATCCGTAGCTTCTTGGGGTTAGTTGGATATTATCGATGATTTGTGAGAAATTTCTCATGATTTTCCAACCCTCTTACCAAGCTAACTCGAAAGGGAGTAAAGTTTGCTTGGAGTTATGAGTGCGAAGAAAGCTTCAAGGATTTGATAAGGATGCTTATCACTGCACCGGTTCTCACATTAACCACAAGTGGGGAGCTTTTTGTGGTATTCAGTGATGATTCGAAGAAGGGCTTTGGATGTGTGCTGATGTAGAATGATAAAGTGATATCCTATGCCTCAAGGAAGTTGAAAATCCATGAGCGAAACTATCCAACGCATGATCTGGAGTTGGTGGTTGTGATCTTTTCCTTGAATATCTAGCAGCATTATCTCCATGGAGAGAAATGTGTGATATATACTGACCACAAGAGTCATAAATATATATTCACACAGAAAGAGATTAATATTCCCCAGAGAACATGGATAGAGCTCATCATGGATTATGACTGTTCAATACATTACCACCCTGGGAAAACGAACAAGGTGGTAGATTCCCTAAGTAGAAAAGATCCAGTGATTCTATCAATGATGAGAATTGAGAGGGATCCAATCTTCTTAGACTTGATGAAGATGGACGTGGGGATCATAAAGAAGGGAACATTATCAATCCTTTCACAAATTATTTGTCAACCATCTCTTTTGGAAAGGTTAAAGAATGCTCAAAAGGATGATGTGGGAATTCAGGAAAAGGTGGAAGCTATCAAAAAAGGAAAATCCTAGGAGTTTAATGTTAATGAAGAAGGAATTGTGTGGTTTGGGAAAATAATATGTGTTTCATAAAGTCCGGAGATGAAGAAGGAACTTTTGGATGATGCACATAGTTCAAATTTCTCTATTCATCCAGGGAGCATAAAGATGTATCATGATCTCTGAGAAAACATTTGGTGGGATAATATGAAGAAGGAGATGGATGAATATACATCAATGTGCCTGATGTGTCAGCAAGTGAAGTCAGAGAGGCAGAAGTCTAAGGGGATGATGCATCCATTGCCCATACCAGAATAGAAATGGGAAAACATCACCATGGACTTTGTCACCGGACTTCCGAGGACATCCAAAGGCAACAATGAAATATAGGTTGTTGTGGATCATCTTACAAAGACTGCACACTTCATTTCTATTCGGGAGGATTTATCTTTGGATCAACTAGCACAAATATATATATCAGGGAAGTGGTAAGTTTTCATGGTGTACCACTATCTATTATGTCTGACCGAGATCCAAGATTCACCTCTATGTTTTGGAAGAGTCTTCATCATGCTCTGAATACTGAACTGAACTTCAGTACGGCCTATCATCCTCAAACTGATGGCCAATCTGAGCGGACTATCCAAACACTTGAGGATATGTTTAGAGCGTGCTCAATGGACTTTAAAGGAGGATGGGATCAAAATCTTCCTCTAGTTGAGTTCTCTTATAATAACAGTTTCCACTCGAGCATCCAAATGGCACCATATGAAGCCATGTATGGGAAAAGGTGCAGAACACTGGAATGTTGGGATTAGGTTAGTGAACGTAAGCTGCTTGGACCAGAAATGGTAAATTAAATGGTGGAGAAGGTGAAAACCATTTAGCAGCATATCAAGGCAGCCCAGAGTCGACAGAAGAGTTATGCAGATAATCGTCGACGAGACCTTGAGTTTAAAGTTGGAGACATGGTTTTTCTATGCATGTCTCCGTGGAAGAAGGTCATGAGGTTTGGAAAGAAAGGGAAGTTAATTCCAAGGTACATCTTCCCCTTCGAGATTCTTGTTCGTGTTGGGGCTGTGGCCTATCGAATAGCACTTCCACCTGCCATGGACAAAGTACATGATGTCTTTCATGTATCCCTCTTAAGGAAGTACATACCGGACCCTTCAAATTACTCTCTTTCGAGGTGGTACAATTGGAAGATGATCTTTCTTATGAGGAGAAACTAGTGAAGATCTTAGATCATAGAGACAAAGTTCTACGAAATAAGACAATGCCCCTCGTTAAGGTGTTCTGGAGAAACCACATGTTTGAAGAAGCGACTTGGGAATCGGAGGAAAAGATGAAGCTGAGTTACCCACAACTGTTTTAGTGTGGGAAAAGGAAAATTTCGAGGGCAAAATTTCTTAAGGGGGGAATATTGTAACGACCTAATGTTTCATTAATGGAAAATCCCTCTTGATCTAGTTAAATGTCTATTTAAGAAATATGTTTTTATAAGATGTCAACATCTTTGATTTTATGTTAAGAATTTTTTACCTTTGTTAATATAGCTGTTGAACAGTGATCACATGGTTAGTATAAATATATGACCTTAACAAATCCAATTTACACAGGAAAAAGAAGCGATGGCCTCATCCAGTAGAATTTCCCCATACAAAGCCCATTTTTTGGATCTCGGAAAAGAGGTGGCATCCTTGGGCTTCGCCTTTGACCAATCCCAAGCCTATCTTCACCATTTTAAGCTCGAACGGGATCGTCTACGGGAAAAGTGGATGTTGATAGAGATTACCACTGGAGCGATGTATTCCGAGCCACCCCAAGAGTATGTCAGCATCGCACACCATACCCTTAGATCTTATGCGGCGGTTTTAAGGGGTTATGTAACAAATAAGTATTACTATGTTCATGTACATTATTTTTGTATATAATAATGAATATAATTTCTAGTCATTTTTGATACATTGTAAATAGTTTTTAATGTACAAATGGTGTTTTTAGTTATTATTTAATTAAGAAATCTATTTTATTAAATTAAGGGATTTTTCAATTAAATAATATTTTAATAAAATAATAAAATTAGTATTAAATTATTTTTTATTAAATATATATGATCTTTTAATTTTATGAATGCAATTAAAATTTTATATTAAGGTTTGAAAGCAATTTCTATCAAAACCCGTGAATTTTCTATAAATGTTTGATTTTATGTTAAAAGTGAAAGGTAACATATTTAGAAATTTTTTTGATAATATAAATGTCATTTCTGGAATCAGGACATCAAAATTATCCAATGGTGAATTTTTCATAATTTTCTGAGACAGTCATATTTTTGGGTAAAAATTAAATACCGTATAAATATATAATGTGTTTTATGACATCATAATGACCGAATGGTAATGTAATAAAATACCATAATCATTATGTTCGTCCAATATATGTTTTACCAATAAAATAATGTGATTTTGGGATAGTTTTACTTATTTTTCAAAGCATTAATGGACCCCTCAAGACTTATTCAACACTTTCCCTTTTTAAATTAATTTCCATGGGAGTGTGACTCACCTCCACATAAGCAACCTTATTATTATAAGAAGTTAGGTCTTTGGCCTTATAAAATATTGTTTTCCTCTTCCCTTTTCTTAAAACCATGGGAAAAATCCATGGGATGGTTTGTGGTTTGGATTAATTTAATATAAGGGATCCCAAACCTATATAATAAAGAATTTCCTCACCTTTCCTATATAAACCCACCGAAGCTCCCACTTCCTCCTCACTAAAATCCCTTGGAGTTCGTCCAACCTCTGCCCTACTCTTTCTAAAATCCTTCCAAGGTGTCCCATTCTCCCAAAAATCATCTCACAAGCCTCTCTCTAGCCTTTGGAAGCACACATCCAAGTAAGTGTTTTTCATCCTTTCTCATTTTTGTCAATTTTATTTAAGTTTTTTTGCCCTTTTAATTTCAATTATGAATGTTGGGGTATGGTTTCTCACCTCCCCCATACTACCCTATTATTGTTTCAATGATGGGATACCCCTTTCTCTCTCATTAAATTCCTCCCATGTACACCTGTTACTATACAGAAATTCCGAAAGGAACTTCTCTATCTTCTTTTACATTCAAGAAAATAATTTTGTATCATGAATCGAAATTACATTAAAAATTTTGGGACATGTATCTATATGACCTCCTTACTATCCATTACATGTAAATATGATGAGAAAACCCTTTCTCTCTCATCAATCATTTTTATGAATTCTTATGTCACGCCGTTATGCTGCCGTAATCGCAACGAGGGTTTACTCGTTCATTATGTTAAATGAGGGTTTACTCATGATCTATGTGCAATGAGCCTTGGATCATGCTAATTCCATGATAAGTGTTGTTTCCACATCTCCATGTTATGATTATCAAGCTTTATCAGGCCTTTATGTTCATGTTTCTTTTATGCTCTATTGATATGCCTATTGTCTAACAAGTATTTTACTCCTCATGTTATTCCATGTGTACTCCCTTACTGGGCTTTATAGCTCACCCTTTTCTTATGCATGTCCTCAGGTTACCCCATGCAATGCTATGCATGAGGAAATGTAGTGGTCATATAAAGAAAGTATTCAATAAAGCTGTTGTATTTAATGTTTTAAGTTTTCATGTAATGATCCTAAGACCCAAATACACTAAACCTCTCGATCGTCTTTGTTTTATCAAGTGAAGTATTATGTAATAAATCATGTTTAAGTTGTAATAAAAAGTAGGGTTTTCATAGTGCTAGCGTGGAGAAACCTGTGCTTGCGTTGTCTGCCTTAGATTGTCTTGATCTGATGGAAGAGGATCTCTCTCTGTCTTGAGAGCGTTCTTGGAGGAAGAGGTTCTTTCGGCCTTGAAATAATTCTCCAGAGATGTTGTGTGTTGGAAAAGAGTTGGGGTTCTGAGGATATTTATAATCGAGTGTGTGGGGTTATAGAGGTATGAAAATAAATAAATGCATTACACATTTTATTTATTTCATTGAATCATTTTTAAAACCCCCATATCGAATAATTAATTCCTTGGCATGCGCCCACGCTGATTATAAAAAATATCATTTAAAACAATATTATATCCTCAAAATTTCTACTGAAAAAACTACATGGTGTGAATTAATAAATACACGGCATGTACTTATTTTTCATTGAAAACTACACGGCGTGTACATTCAATGTTCACGGAGTGTATATCTTGTTTTCATTTATTCATTTCCCTTCTATAAAGAAAACTACACAACATGTAATTATTAATACACGGCATGTACTTGTTTTCCATGAAAAACTACACGGCATGTAATCTTTAATACACAGCGTGTATATCTTGTTTTTCATTTCCTTCTTCCTCCATCATTAAAACGATTTAGTCTTCCTTGAATAATTATTAAACCACATATGGGAATAATCTTTATTCTACTTGAGATACATGAATACACTTAGTGTGTGACCCTCTAGGCCTCTTTCTCATTGGCATTAGGCGAGCTTTCCTAAAGTCCAAGATTACTGTCTAGCAACGGGCCAAGGAACCCTAGAGAAAGAAGTTGAATCCGCATTGACGTATCATCACATACAAATGATTACTGTGTAATTTAATCCCTTTGTCTTGATATCTCATCAAGAAGGTTTCATGGTAGTGTCATAAACCTATATTCTTGATCCGTAGTTCTTTGACTACCTGAAATAAACTCGTCGTTCACACCATGGACAAGGAATTTAATGTGATAATTCTATTTCAATCAAAGGTCCGAGATATCAACATCCATAAATGGAAGGGAAAAATCCTTCCTCGACTTATCCATTAACAACATGTCACTCGTAACGCATCCAACGTACCCTAATTACCGCCAACTGCCTGTGTGACGGTTTTCGCCAGTATATCTAAGTGCGCGAGTCATGACATGAGTTAATAATAATATTCCAGTCTTAGGACCATTACACACGCTCATAGATAGAAATTTCCTATGACACCAAGACAAACAGAATTGATACTGGCAGGTGTGTTCTCATAATCTCCAATCTTGTAGATTACCAAGTGCGAACTACATGAGAGGGAGTCATGTCTTCTTACGAGTACTCGCACATGACGTGCTGTATACTATGTGTTCAATCATAGTATGTCATCCAACCGTAGAACTTTATTTAAGAATATTGTTATAGAATTTCAAGGATCTCATCATAGAGGGGATCTTCCATGACCTTATCAATGCAGAAAATATTTCTAGGACATTATTATATTATAGTCATTCAGAACAATTAACAATATATAATAAGTTAACATTCATGTAATAAAAGTAAAAAATAGTTGGTCCTCAAGACACCAACCCTTACAAACACCCACTTGGACTAGAGCCAACTACCTATGACTTTTAGTCCGCTAGACCTCACATGATGATCATGTTTCTACTGAGTCAAGGATTTAGTCAAGGGGTCCGCCATGTTGTCTTCCGTGGAAATAATTCTCACTGCAACTTCACCTCTCTGAGAAAAATCCCTCAAGAGATGATACTTCCAAAGTAAGTGCTTTGTCCGCTGATGTGACCTTGGCTCCTTAGCAAGTTCCACCGCTGTAGTATTATCAAAATATAGTGTGATAGGATCTTTTCTTCTCGGTACTACATCCAGCTCTTGGACGAAGCTTCGCATCCATACTACTTCTTTATCTGCCTCAAAATCTATGATATACTTGGACTCTATTGTATAATCTCCCACCACACTTTTCTTTGAGCTCTTCCAGCTCACTGAACCTCCATTCAAACTGAACATGTATCCATTCTGCGACTTCATGTCATCCTGGTCAGTTCGGAAACTAGCATCTACATGTCCTCTGATGACTAGTTCTTCATCTCATCCATAAACCAGGAACATATCCTTAGTACACCTCAGATACTTAAGGATATTCTTGACTTCCATCCAATGGCGGTCTCCTGGATCAGCTTGATATCTTCCTACCATACTTAATGCATAAGCAACATGTATCCTCATACATAGCATAACATACATGACTGACCAAGTCGCGAATACATAAGGGATACTTGCCATTCTCTTTCTTTTCTCAACTGTCTAAGGACACATTTTCTTGGAACGATGAATGCCATGTGACACTTGAAACAATCCCCTCTTGGACTATTCCATACTAAATCTCTTTAGTATCTTGTCAATGTATGTACTTTGACTTAGGCCCATCATTTTCTTGGATCTATCATGATGGATCTTAATCCCAAGAATATATGCAGCCTCGCCCAAGTCTTTCATGTAGAAGAATTTATGAAACCATGCCTTAACTGACTGTAAGATAGGTACTTCGTTTCCAATTAGTAGTATTACATAAACATATACTATTAGGAAAACGACTGCACTTCCACTAAACCTCTTGTAGAAACAAGGCTCACATTTGTTCTTAACAAATCCAAATTCCATTACAGCTTCATCAAAACGAATGTTCCATGACCTTGATGCTTTCTTTAATCCATAAATGGATTTCTGGAACTTGAATACCTTGTTGGCATCCTTTGGAGTCACAAACCCTTCAGGTTGTGTCATGTAGATATCTTCTTGGATGTTCCAATTAAGGAATGATATTTTGAAATACATTTTCAAAATTCCAAAGTCATGGTAAGCAGTAATGTCCAATAGGATTTTGATGGATTTCAGCATCACAACCAGTGAAAAATTTTCATCATAGTCAATTCCTTGATGCTGTCTAAAACCTTTTGCAACTAGTCGTGCCTTGTAGGTGCTGACTTGCCCCTCCATGTCCAGTTTCTTTTTGAATACCCATTTATTACCAATAGGATTTACATTAACTGGAAGATCTACCAAAATCCAGACTTGGTTTTGGTACATGGAATCGATTTTAGAATCCATGGATTCTTGCCACATGGAAACGTCTGTGCCTTCAACTACTTCCTTGTAAGTAAGAGGATCATCATTTTCCGCCAATAATGAGTCACCATCCTTAGTTAC
Source organism: Viscum album (assembly GCA_963277665.1). Taxonomy (NCBI): domain Eukaryota; kingdom Viridiplantae; phylum Streptophyta; class Magnoliopsida; order Santalales; family Viscaceae; genus Viscum; species Viscum album. The sequence continues at coordinate 1,576,092,200 of OY728127.1, forward strand.
AAGAAAACCACATCGTTCTAGTTCTCTCACCTCTCTCATGCTTCTACGATGTTCTTGTGTCTCTGGAACATATTGTTCTTCCACGTGGCTTTGTGGAATCTGTTCTTGTACCAACTCTTGTTTATCTTGAGCCTTGACTTCATAGAAGTCTATCTCGCTCCCACTATCTCTTTTGGATATGTTCTCCCTCTCAATGAATATGGTGTGTCTTGCCAGTGTAACCTTTTTTTCTGAGGGTTTTCATAGGTAATATCCCCTTTTTTCTTTGGGATATCCTATAAAGATACACTTTGGGCCTCCGGGTGAAAGTTTGTTACCTGATGAGGCCTTAACAAATGCTTCACTACCCCACACATGTAAATTCGATAACATGGTTTTGCGTCCACTCCATAACTCGTATGGAATACCATTGGTACTTGGTTTAGTATGTGCGATGATGTTTGTAATGCATATCCCTAAAAGGATAATGGAAGACTCGCATGACTCGTCATTGATCTCACCATGTCCAATAGGGTGAGGTTCCTCCTTTCACTTACACCATTCCACTGCGGTGTGTAAGGAAGAGTGAGTTGAGATAGAATCCCAAACTCCAGTAAGAAATCAATGAAGTCCTTATTAAGATATTCTCCTACTCTGTCTTAGTGGAGTTTCTTAATCTTCTTACCAAGATGGTTCTCAACCTCATTCTTGTATTCTTTGAACCAATAAAAAGAATCTGACTTCAACCTCATTAATTATATATATCCATATCAACTAAAATCATCAGTAAATGTTATGATGTATGAGAACCCATCCCTTGCCTCAACCGGAAATGGCCCACACACATCTGTGTGAACTAATTATAGAAGCTCTTTAGCTCTTTCACCATTCCCACTAAATGGGGAATTGGTAATTTTTCCTTGTAGACATGCATGACATACACCATGTGGTTTTAGTTCGAAAGAATCTAAATACCCATCTTGATGTAGTTTTGTCAAACGTTTCTCATTGACATGACCTAACCGGTGATGCCAAAGTTGGGTGTGGTTTAAGTCATGTGAATTGACTTTTTCATCGATTTCCATTACTTGTTTTGTGTAGTCTAACACATAAAGGCCGTTATATAAATGTGACCTACCAAACCAAATGTTATCTTTATAAAAGTAGAAACATTCATTTCCAAACATGAACATGAATCCATCAGTATCTAATCTGGATACTGAAATAATGTTTTTAGTAACAGAAGGAACATAATAACAACCCTTTAACACCAAGATCATTCCAGTTGGCAACGTGAGTTGGTAGTCTCCGACACCTATAGCAGCAAGTCTGGCTCCGTTGGCTGCGCGTATATCTACCTCCCCTCGATAAATCTTCTTGAATCTACTTGGTTCCTATATTTGGATACAGATGTGACCACCACAAGAAGTATCTAATGCCCAATTATTAGAAATAGATAGATTTCATTCGATAACAAACGCACATGAAGCTTACCCTTTCTTCCTTGGATGGGTGTAATTTTTCTTCCAGTTTCCCTTCTTTCCACATGCGAAACAAACATCATCCTGTTCCTTTGCCTCCCCTTTGATCTTCCTTTTCTTGTAAGGACTTGAAGAAGTTTTGGGCTTAAAGCTCTTTGCCTTCCCTTTACTTTTATTCACCATAAGGACAGAAGGATTTTCACTCTTCATGTCATTATCCACTTGGAGAATAAGGATAAGAAGATTAGATAGAGACTTCTCAATGTTGTTCATGATGAAATTAACAACAAAGTTTGAGAAGCTCTGGGGGAGTGATGGATGTATGATATCGGCACCCAGTTCTTCGGGGAGTTTAAACCCTAGAACCTCCAAGCGCTCAATGTAGCCAATGAGCTTGACTACATGAGGCCCGGCTGGGAACCCTCTCCAAGATTTCTCTGAAATAGAGCTTTGGAGATCTCAAACCTTTCCTATCTTGCTCTCTCCTTGTATAGACCACGAATGTTCTCGAGCCTGCTATAGGCATCCATGTCTTCATGAGACTTCATGAGCTCTATATAAATCGATGATAGCGTCAAAAATTGAACACCAAGAGCATCGTTAAAATTTTGATCATAGACTAGGAAATCTTCATCACTCGCCCCCAGGGAAGGAGAATCCGGATGTAAGGACTCCAGCACGTAATACATTCATTCATGGAGTAGGATAACCCGAAGGTGCCTAAAACACTCCTGAAAGTTACTGTCGGTGAGGGTATTGCCTTTATCTAGTATTGATCACAGAGAAAATGTGGTTTATGAGTTTGTCATCTTGATTCTACAATTTAAAAGAGCATATTTATTAGTAATTTTTTATTACACTTTATGAGAAATAATGAATTAATTAATTAATTCTCCCACTATTTTATCAAGTCCCAATGGACCTCACCATTGAACTCAAAATGTCCAGTTGCTTTGACATTCTAGTTGAAAGGAACCATATTCCCCTTCACATAACCCCTACAAGGGTTGGTCAAGCTATTTGAATGTATTTAGGTAGGCAAGTCTTTTCCAACTATGAGCTTACAATTCCATGATTTGTAGAGTGGAATCCCCAATCCTGAAATCCTGACATGGATTTCATCAACTCTTGACTCCAATATTACACCAAGTCTAGCAAGGGCTACTTCTCTTGATGTAATATGGTTAAGTCAACCAGAAAACTTTCATAAGGGCTTCCTTTATAAAAGTAAGTTTCCCAACAAGGGTTGGTTAAACACATAGTTTTATTGATTCTTTCCCTTAATCAGGTAATGGAAGGCTTGGTCTAACTTAATATTGTATTGAGGGATTTTAGTCCTTTATGCGTAGTTTTTCGCATTATCACATGATTGTTAATATTAAGTGATGCTTGATTAAGTGATTAACCATGTTCTGATAATGTTTATGCATAGTCCAGTTTTTATTTTATTCTATCTTTGCATGCTTGTTAATTTTATTAATTATGTGATCGCGAGAACACATACATAATAAATAAAACATGAAATCAAACAGAAATAAAATAATATGGAATGATCACGAGTCTCTATTTGGATAGCTTATCTAGCAGTTTTGATAAGCTAACCCTGACCTAGGGAAAACACCTTGAACCTAATTGTTCGTGTTTTTCAGCTCCCACCTATCCACCTTTGTATCATCTTGTGTTGGTTTCTCCTCGGCTTCAGGATTTGAACCGTCTCCTCTATCTTGGGAGATCCTACATTACATGGGTTTACATTAAAGAAACCATGGGCACGCAGGCCCTACATTTTATTGGAATAAGGCTCGTAGGACAAAAAATTTAAAATAAATAAATTTAAATGAAAACACACACATACAAAGGGTCTTTGGTCTAGCTCATGATCATCCATAGCATTTAATGGCATTTAAGCATATTTAGAATTAAAATTCATTTAACCGTTCTTTCATTTAAGATAAGTCGCTCTTGAATTTAATTAATTATGATCTTATAATTAATTAATTCATTATCTTAAACTCCTTTATGAATTTAGTTTAGATTCTTCTCATCCATATTCCTTGTATGGGTCTTTGTACATTGGAGGAAGCCAGGTGAAATTCCATTTCTGTAAAGTAAACGACATGTAGTTTATAATTACAAGGGGTGTATTTCTTTTCACCCTTTATCAAAAGTACACGCCAGGGGCTTTGGCGTGTTTTCTTTACTTTGGAAATTTTGGAGTACATGGCGTGTAAATAAATCATACACAGCATGTACTTCCTTGTTACGCGGTAACCGGCCTGGCAATCCCATGTACATGGTAAGCGGCTTATCCTTGTACATGGTTTCACCTAGGCCGAAATTGACTACACGGTGTGTTGTTCCAACATACACACCGTGTATTCTGGTTCCCACATGCCATTCAATTCTAGTAAACATGGAATGATTAATACTTAGGCATATTCAATTTACATGGCGTGGTTTGGTGGACCAGTGCCGGTTCATTGAACATAAGTACACGGTGTGTAATTTTAATTACACGCTGTGTAATCCCGTGTTGTACAGACAGAAAGAGGGACTCCTCCAGATGAGTTCCTCGTTTCTATTTTAATCAATAATTAAAATTAAAAGGTTTTTTCTGTGATATGAATCAAGAAATGAAGGAGGAATAATAGATCTCATTTAATCATATTTATAGAATGATTTATTTCGAATTGAATCAAATATAACTGCGTAAATTATCAACGAAAATTAAATAACTATAATCAATGTTGTAACCTCTCTCTCATACCATTTAAAGGTTCCAAGCGCAGTGGAAGTGCATGGGTGTATGTGCCAACATGGCTTTTTTTCATTAGAAATGATCAATCTGGGATCAATACGACGATAAACGCCTGTCTCCACAGATCGAATCGTAGAAATAGACAAAAAAATAAAAATTCCCGGAACCACAAAGTAGGATAGTTAGAGGTTGATTATAATTAATTTAATCAATTGAAAAGAAATACCTTTTGGGTGTTCTTTCTTCGTTGATGTTATTGATCACGTTCTGATGTGATTCTTCATTGCGTCACAGAATCCATGTGTAGACTTCCTCTAGCGGTGATCCACACGTGTACCTCATATCTCGGGACGTCGCCAAAAGATTCTCCGGGTGCTAGCGTGGCGAAACCATTTATTGTGTTGTCCGCTTTAGATCATCCCGATCCTAAGGAAGAGGATCTCTCTAGGTCTTGAGAGCCTTCTTGGAGGAAGAGGTTCTTTCGGCCTTAAAATAATTCCCCAGAGATGTTGTGTGTTGGAAAAGAGTTGGGGTTGTGAGGATATTTATAATCGGGTGTGTGGTGTTATAGAGTTATGACAATAAATAAACACGTTATGTGTTTTATTTATTTCATTGACTCTTATTTAAAACCCCCATGTCGAATAATTAATTCCATGACATGCACCCACGCTGATTATAATAAATATCATTTAAAACAATATTATATCCTCAAAATCTCGACTAGAAAAACTACATGGTGTGTGTTAATAAATACACGGCGTGTACTTGTTTTTCATTGAAAAATACACAGCTTGTACATTCAATGTACACGGCGTGTATATCTTGTTTTTATTTATTCATTTCCATTCCATAAGGAAAACTACACGGCATGTAATTATTAATACATGGCGTGTACTTTTTTTCCATGATAAAATACATGGCATGTAATCTTTAATACACGACGTGTATATCTTGTTTTTCATTTCCTTCTTCCTCCATCATTAAAACGATTTAGGCATCCTTGAATAATTACTAAACCAAATACGGGAATGATATTTATTCTAATTGAGGTACATGAATACACTTAGTGTGTGACCCTATAGGCCTCTTTCTCGTTGGCATTAGGTGGGATTGCCTAAAGTCCAAGATTACAATCTAGCAACAGGTCAAGGAACCCAAGAGAAAGAAGTGACGCAACATTGACATATCACCACATACAAACGCTTAATATTTAATTTAATCCCTTTGTCTCGATGTCTCATAAAGAAGGTCTCATGGCAGTGTCATAAACCTATATGCTTGATCTTTCGTTCTTTGACTACCTGAAATAAACACGTCGTTCACACCATGGCCATGGAATTTAATGAGACAATTCTATTTCGATCAAAGGGACGAGATATCAACTTCCATAAATGGAAGGGACAAATCCTTCCTTGACTTATCCATTAACAACATGTCACTTGTAACACACCCAACATACCCTACTTCCCACCAACTGTCTGTGTGATGGTTTTCGTCAGTAAATCTAAGTGCGTGAGTCATGACATGAGTTAATGATAATCTTCTAGTCTAAGGACCATTACACATGCTCATAGATTGCAATTTCCGATGACACCAAGACATGTGGAATTGCTACTGGAAGGTCTGTTCCCATAATCTCCCATCTTGGAGATTACCAACTGCGAACTCATTGAGAGAGAGTCTCGTCTTCTTAGGAGTACTCGCACATGACTGTCTGTATACCTTGTGTTATATCATAGGATGTTATACAAATGTAGAACTTTATTGAAGAATATTATTATAGAATTTCAAGGTTATCATCATAGCGGTGATCTTCCATGACCTTATCAATGAATCAAATATTTCCAGGACATTATTATATTATATTCATGCAAAACAATGAACAGTATATAGTAAGTGAACATTCATGTAATCAAAGTACAAAATAGTTGGTTCTCAGGACACCAACCCTTACAGAGGATACACCAAATTTCCAATGAAAATAACCACATCGTAGTGTATAATAAGTGTTCTATAATGTTCCTGATAGAAGTACATGAATAAAAAGGCTTCCAAGTCACCTAAATACATGTACTAGCATTTCCTCATAGATACCTAGGGTTTAAAATTGATTCCCGCCACATATTAAACCATGAAAATTTCATTTCATTCTTCAATAAAACCATCGAACACCATGGGAATTATATTTCTTATGGAGGGTTATCATTTTCAAAACATTAAACACACTAACACATAAAAAAATAAATATTATCAAATGTAAAATAATTCAAAATTCATTTAAGAGGAAGTAAATAATATTTAAATCATCATATGATATTTAATGAAGGAATTAGCTACAATTCACATTGAAATTACCACCCACCAAATGAAAATCAAATGTCTTGATTGGAAGATGTCATATAAAAGAGAGATAACATACCAAATATTAAAACCCAAGAAAAAAATTATTGATAAACCTATATCATATCACTCGAACCACTGAAAAAGAGGGAACTCCTGATGAAAGGGAAAATAAAAAAATGGAGAATATGAGATACCTACTTTATGATGTCATGTATATGAAATATCAGATCCAGTAAAAAATGGATCAATGATAAACATGTAGGAGAGGGAAGGAATGGATTGGGATGGAGAGGGTCAAAATGGATAAATGTGGGTGTGAAATTTGTTTTAAATATGGAGGGATAAAATTGGATTTTAAAACTATTTATGATCAGTTTAGTTGAACGGTTCGGACACCCGATCTTCCAGACCATCTACCACCTGTGTGGAATCTCTTTCAAAAGGGAGGGACAAGCTTCACGGTTTTATGGGTCTTGGGGGACATACAAGTGCATGGTCTTATATCCCTTAATAAACTAGTATCAGGTCTGCATAGTCTTTACTAGGCTAGAAAACTATTTCTACTAACCATGAACAAATTTTTTTCCACCCCCTATTTGGTTCAAAACCGAAAATCTTCTTAGTAACACTTAAAGAAACCACATAACATAATAATGACCAAAATTAAATAAATCATAACTGATAGTAACACTATATGCATATAAATATAAGTATTAAGCGTGATATAACATGATGATTTATTTTTGTGGATAATATTTTTAGAGATATTAAATTCTTTTTTAAATTAATTAGTTTTTAGATAGTCGAAAAAATTTAATTTGATGTGAAAGACAGAGGATTAGATGGTAATTGTTTTTCATAACTCTCTTAAACTCTAAACCTAAATGATCCTTGAAATAAATGTAAATCAATATTTAATGTGGAAATTTTAATTTATGATTGTTAAAATTGGGACACTCTGGTTGATTAAGAAACTGGCATGTAAAATAATATCAGAATTTTTTTTAATATTCTAGAATAATATATCTATGGATTCAAAATTATCATTAATATAGGGTTTATATAACATTATATATTAATATGTAGTCATTTAATGGTATTTTGGAGATAAAAATATCATTATAGTGTGATAAGTCAATGTTCATAATGATATAAAAGTTAAATATAACCATTAAGGATAGATGAGATAACATTTAATATTTTTGGGATTAGGTTAATAGATCAATTGAAAAATCAGTAGTGGTAATCTTATGTAAAAGATAATATATTTTGGTATTGGTAATGCTCATATATTTTTGTTCTCCATAAAGTTATATCTCGGTATCGATACTAAAAATAAGATGTAGATGTTATATAGATGTACATAGTTTTAACCACCATAAAAATGGCTGGTTGAGTGTCAAATCGATCTTCACTAGGTGTATGATTAGTGGACTTGATCTTACACACCGTGAGGTAAAATATCAGGTGATATTATTTGTTAAATTATATTGGACTTAAAACCCATTATCAATGACTTATTATGATATGTAATTTGGATTTGGAATATGACATAACCGACACTAAATAACACAAGATGAAACATGGTTTGATTAAGGTTTAACTAAATGAGTGTATATTAATTTTGAAAATAAACTCATACTTAGGATTATTTTTCATGAAATTATATTATAATAATTATCCTAGGTGATTCATCACTCATGATTATATTCCTCTTATTGGATTAATGGATTGATCATAGTGGAGTAATGTCAATATTCAATTCCATGAATAGTACATAATGTTTACAAATGATCACTTAAAAAGGATAACATCTAGACTGAGAAATATTGTGGACTTGAAAAACAACAAATTAAAGAATTGAGATTAATAATTTGAACTTAGTTTAGTTTATAAACACACCATACACAATAAGTATTTACTTTAATGGAAGTATATGTAATAAATATTTTGAAGGAAATTAAATTAATATTCCTTCATGTTAAAAATATTTTACAACTCACCAAGGGGAATGACTCAAACGAACCAAATTATGCTTTAAATGTAAACAAATGAGGCATAGAGAAAAAAAATGAAAATTTACATTAATCAATTAACATTATTGATGGAAAATATGTCTCATATAGTTTAATAAATGAAATTATAGGAGACACTTTTTTAGAAATTATATTTTTGCATGGGTATATCATTAAGATACCCTTGAAAAAAATTCTTAGTAATTATTAATTAAAATTTAATTGATACAATTTATTTAAAGGGGAGAGTGTAACACCTTGATATCCTACATTGTATTTTTTTAATTGATACAAAATTTGATTAATATAATTCATCATAGACAATACCGAAGCAAAAAATCATTAGGGAAAACATAATGGTTATGAAATTGTTGTTGAATTAGTGGGTGAAAATAGATGTATCTAAATTATAAAACATATATATGATTAAAAATGTTCATTATCAATGATTTTTAATACATATACTAAATAGGTGTAACAAAAATAATTATTTTTCTAATTTATTCATTATAGTGTTATCATTCAACGAATTGGATTTTTTCGGTTTTTTATGAATATAATTACACTATGTAATCAATATATTGTAGATATAATTAATATATTGACAATAATTTGATAAGTAAATTAATGAAATAAGATTAATAATAGAATATATTATTAAAAATTATTATGATAATACTTTATTTTATATTTTAATGAATTTATTTAAACGTAATTTTCTCAAATCATAATGTTATAATTTTTTAAAAAATAATTACTATATTAATCATTTTATTACTATCAGATTATGAATTTTTGTGTTTTTCTAAAATATTTGGATTTTATGAAAATACTGGAAATAAATATATGTATAAATGTTTCACTTTTATGACATTATCATTAAAGTATAATAACATATATTTTATTTGAATTTTTTTTCAAAATATATACATATCTGTATGCATAAAATAAATCATGTTAAATTTTTATTTAGTATTTATAAAACCATGAAATTTTATTTGGGATATATTATTAATCTTTTATTAACAAACCAAATATATTTTCTTATATTAAATGTTTTATTTCCAAATGTGTAGAAATTAAATTTAAAAATAATTCATATTTCTTATCTACATGATCATATTATGTAATAAGTTAAATTATATTTTTTTACCTAAAATTATAATTAAAATGATTAAATTCAATGTCAATGATAATGGTATGATAATTATTTTCAAAACATATTTTATTAATATTGTTTAATTTTTATATTATATAATAAACTAGTCTCAAATAAAAAGATACATTAAAGTAATTGTTAATCAAATATTTGAAAAATATCCCCCTAATAAATTCATATTAAATACTGAATAAAATTATATTAACTTAATGGAAAAAACATATATGACTATAAAAAATACATCAATACATAAAATGTATTAATTTAAAAGATAATATTATCTTAATTAGATATTGAATAAAATTAATTTGATGTAAAATATAGTTTTGTTGAACTCAAAATTGGTCATAGGGATTATTTTATATTTTAATTAAAATATAAAAATTCGGGTTAAAACTAGCTACCCATTTTAAAACTAGTAAGGTTTATAAAATAAGAAAAAAGATTTTCCAACATGTTTATGACAGGTGTAGGAATACATGTTTTATTCTTTATTGACCAAAGATCACCCCAAACTCCATACTTTCTCAGTTATAGTAATATTTATCAAAGAATAGTGTATTTTTTAATTTAAAATTATGGGAGTTCACAAAAGTTACTATTCCCACACTTATAAAATGAAACACTTTAACATGTTCCTCCAATAAATATTAATTTGAATGTATTCTTGAAAATGCACCATTTATCCCTTCCTAAAATCCTCTCCCATGTTCTTTATAGTAGTTTCTCAATTGTATTACCTAATCGCATCATTTTCATGGAGACACTCAAACAAAATTCACATTTCCAAAGAGATTCGCATGCTTTAGTGGAAATTGGAAATTAAAGTAAGGGGTTTCTTAGTCCTAATTTTAATTAATTAAGACATTTTATATATTATGCAATATATTTATGTTGTATAAATATATATTTATTTACTATACCATTAGATTACAATATTTTATTAACTTTTAATTCATATAATGTAACATGAAAAATAAAATTAATTTTATTAAATAGATTTTGACTCAAGTGTTACACTGATCATAAGAGTTTTTGGTCAGATAATTTTCATTCATTTAGTTTGGACCATTCACATTAAATAATTACATATAACATTATATAATTATTACTCTTTTTTCATGGTTTATATTTCCACCACATAATCCCATTTTAATGTACTTCACTCTTTATGGGGTATATTTCCCTTAAAGGATATTGATAACTCGAATATCCTTTCCTTGAGTTGTAATGATTCTAATAGAACATTTCATTTCAATACTTGGTTTACCCCACAGTAATATTTAGTTATAAGGTGCATTATCTTACTCTTAGTGCATAATTTCATTTTAATCAAAATATTTTCCCTTTCTAAAAAATAACCAAAAATTTTTATCATTATAATGAAGAATTACTATTATATTAAATGTTTGTTCTGGTTTTGTCCATGTTTTCTTTTCTGATTAATGTTCTACATTAAAATTTAAAACCGGATTGTGTGTCACCTCATGTTACCTCTGTATTTCCCTTTACCCCGTTTAATAATAATGTTTTGTTACTCATTTTAATATGTCATTTTTATATTAATGTACTTTAAAAAAATTAATTTTTTTTTCTTGCATGTTAAACATGTTCTCCCTACAGGATATGTTTCCTTGGATACATCTTTGTATTTTTCATCTCCAAAATTTTATGTTTATTTAATTATAAAATATATCTACCAATTTAGAATAAACTTCTTGATAATTATATTTTAATCTCACACGTTACAATGTATTACAATATCCCTGAAATTTTTTTAGACAATCCATTTTTATCTTTTCCTTCTTTGTGAACACATATTTCCACTATAATTTAATTTTCTACAAAACATACCCTCTAAGACTTAATTATTTTTCAAATAATTTATTTCCCTCATAGTGTTATAAAATAAATTCATTAAAATTTTCATGGTTGTTTATTATATTAAAATTGGATTTTATAAAACAAAAAAATCATTCTATGTAAATTTACATTACATAATTTTTTCATGATCTAGGGATTATTAAAAATGTTATCATCCACTTTATTTATTTTGATGTCTCATTTGACATTATTTTCTATAAAATAAATGATTTTAAAGATACTATTTATTTTCAAATAATCATCCTTTATATATATATAAATTTTCTTCTTATTCCATTACTCTTTGAACACTTTATATTTCCTTCCTTTTTTGAAGTGTTTTCACCTATTTTTCTTTACCCTATTTTTAGAGACATATTTTAAAAAAAACATATAGTTTTTATTTTCTTATGAATTATTAATTATTACATATGAATAATTATCATGTATTTTTTAGCCTGCACCTTTTTCATATAGATATCTTAAATTAATTTATTAATTGAATATTATTGGAATTATTTATCTCCTTATCTTAATAAGAATTTTTATTAAAAACAATTGAATAATTATTATTCAATGTATTGTTATTTTTATATTTCAAATATTGATTTAATTTGACACTATTTAGTGATTGGTGGGACCTAGTATAGTATTCCTCCTAGATACATCAATAAGTAAAATGGGGAAAAATTGGGTATTTGGTGTATGCAAACATAAATATAGAATAATTGCGTGGTGGTGACCTTGATTGAATGGATGGTTTATTTTCTACATACATGATGGTAGGGATAATTTCATCACTAGGGCCTTGGTCATAAAATATGTTTTACATTGTGAATTTTATCACTGTGAAATTATTTAATATTTTCCACACATTTGACGCAGTGTTGTTATGAGAAGGTACTAGTATTATATATTGAACTGAATCATAATTTTGTCTCAGGGGAAAAATGATTTATAAATATCTTGAATGAAAATTTAATTTCTGTTTGATTTATTGGTTTTAGATTAGATAGAAATAAAAATTCTTTTATTATGACTTTTATATAAAGAATAATTTCATGGATGAATCCTTTCTAGTAAAATATGTATTAAATTTTATATTATATCATAATGAATTTAGATATTTGTGCATGTGTTGTTATTTATATTTTAAAACCTTATTTTTTAGAATCATGTGATTATTTATTTTCATTTATTTGATTACCATTTGTTCCTTGCAATGTTTTTAATTCCATGTTCATGCATTGATTGATTTTGAAATATGTTTACAATTATTTAATTTCACATTTATTATATTTTAATTTCTATGTTTTAGAATGAAAAATAGTAAACATAATATGTCTAGAATAGATTCATGAGTGGAAAATATTATGGGATATATTAAATAAATTTTAGGGATTAATTTATTTCTTATATAATGGAAAAAATTTCTAATTGATGAGAATGAAATGAGAATTGATAGTTAAATGTTTTCCACATTTATAAAAGAAACAAACCTAATAGTCTATTGACTACAAGTTCCTCTATATTTTTTTAGTGGGATTGTAATTTTTTGGTTAAATTTGGGTTACATATTTTGATTTATAATTCACAATATAAAATAATGTTTTCATTATCAGTGGATTTCAGATGCGACAATTTAGGACATCACAATTTTTGTCAAAGGGGGTTGTATATATATATATAGATTAGTATGACTTAAATATGGGGTAGTTAAATATTTATAAATGTTATTAATGTTTTATATGTATATTTTGTGAATGACTTCAAGGATATATACAACCATTTAGGTTATTTGATGTGGTATTGAATATATTATGGATTTGGATAAGTTAAATTTAGTGAAATCAAAGGGATAATTCTCACTATACGATAACATCTTATTGTTATGGTAAAGTAATTATTTTGTTTTTCATCATGAAAATAAATCCTTATTTGGATACTTGAAACCATACGAAAAACCTATATATTTTAAAATAAAACATTATATGATAGCATATACAACATGCAACAGTGAGATTTAAAGAAGAAACATATTTTATTATTTTATGACCAGTATAAAATAAGAATTAAATTAGAATGTATTAATAGAGGTAGATGAATTATTAAATATATATAATGATTAATAATAAATTTAAACATTTTGATAAATTCATAGGACATATTTACTCAGTTATTAGTAGTCATTTTAATTATCAAAATAGTTTTTATTTAAAAATGATATTCATTTCATTTTGGGGGAATAATTTATAATTATTATTTTTAATATTTAAAATTTTAACTTCATAAAATAAATAAAATTTATAAAACCAGTATATAAAAAAAATTGTGAATACTTTTATAATTTCTTTAAAAATATTGATTTTCCAATCAATAGTGTAAAACACTTACTTTTATTGAAAATTCTTTTTTTTAAGAATTTACAAATTAATTATTTTAAAAAACATTAATGTAAAATTAGTTCCCATATGTTTATAACAATAAAATTATGTTCATTATAATCAAATCAATAGTTGAATTTTAAATAAAGAATTGTTTTACTTAAAAATGTAATCTTTTTGATAATTTTTTCATTAAATTTTATATTTTTATATTATATTAATTTATTCCACATCAATTGAATATTGAAAATTTTATTTTATATTGGGAATCATGATATCCAAATTTTCTAAATATGTATCATTTAATTTTGATCACTATTCATATTAACCATATTAAATTATAATTACCTCGGCGAATGTAAAATAGGTTAATTATGGTAAAACCAGCTATAAAATGGATTCAAATTCATTCAAAAACTAAAATTTATTTAATTTGAAGATTCTATTTCACCCGTAATGATCCAAAAATCTAAAATAACACTTTTCGAAATTTTAAATTTATTTTTAGCATTATAATATTTATATAAAGTATTAAGAAAAAATTTAAACATTCATCCATTTTATATCTATATAATTTTATGACTAGGATAGAAACAACATATGTCCATTAATAAATCTTTATAGGATATATGAATAATTTTTTTATTAAGGTAATATACTTTTTTTAAGTGATGATATAATTTCCATAAATGTTGATGCCACATTGTCATAGTTCTTGTGGACGAAGTAAAAAAATAATAGTATGATTTTTAATACACTAAAAAGATTATTTTTCATTTCAGTTAATGTATCCCATGAATCATAAATATATATATATATATATATATATCAAACTATAGTTTATTCAATCTTTGATATTAAAACTCAATTTCATTTATTATTTTTTCAAAGTAGAATTATGTAAATACATCATAAAATGATATTAATAGTAAGTTATGATAAATATATTTTATTATATAACTCAAAAAGAATAAAATCCTTCAAGAGAAAATTTTTTATGATAAATTTTATAATATTTTATCAGTTTTCTATTTTTGAGATAGTTTTCACCTTATAAGTAAAATAGTAAACATTTAATATAATAAAAAAAGTTACTACCATGGTTAAAATTGTGATTGGAAAGCCAATGGGTTCAAAGATTAATAAGGATTAAAATGATATCTATGATATTAATTATTTTCTTTAGTGACTGTATTTGAAATATATCTTCTATATGTTTGAATTCATGTAATTTTTTCATCATTTCAGATGAGTTAGACACATATTATATTATAATATTTTATGTATGTCCAAAATGTCATTAATGATTTTTTAAAATAAAAATTGTATTTATTAAATGATTTAGTGTTAATAAATACAATATCATCATCCAATTGGCTAGTATATAATTGAGAATATTAACGATAGTCCATTTTTTGGTTCGCATATCTTTTTTAGTATATTTAATTACCTATGAATATTAAAAAAAACATTGATATCCCTATAAATTATGGAAGGCTTAATGGAGGAATAATAATTCAATACAAGGGTGAAATAATTACCAAAACAGGTCAAAAACCATTATATGAAATTTTTTAGACTCATAATAATATTTTATTCATATGATATAAATTTGGTGCAATTTTTACCTTGAATGTAATTTATAACAATTTAATAACTTGTGTAATTCCAATAGTACACCTCACTTTTTTTATTAATGGTAAACACTTACCCTTCATTATTTATGATGTTTTAGCATTATATCATGATGAAACAAATCCCCCAATTATCTTTACAACATCCATATTCATGATTTAGTGCTTCTACTATTCTTAAAATACCATCCCAAGGGTCCTTAAGAATTAATCTAAAGGAGGCCTATCAAATATGAGGTAATCATCTTACCCAACCTCATAAAATTTATTTCTTAATATACCACCTATAAATACTTGGTATATATTCTATATTAATTAATTAAATATATTATGGTTAATTTATTATTATTATCATGTAATAAAAAAATCCTACTTCTTTACATCAATTGGAAAATAATAACTCCACTTGTGCATACATGTAAGCTATATCCTCCATGAAGATATGTGATTAATTATTCATTTTGTTACACATATGATATTAAGTATATATTTAATGAATATGTAAATAAATATTCTATTAAAATATCCTGGTAATCATTAATATTTATTTACCTTTCTTTTTTCCATCAACAAGAAAATGAAAATATATTCCTTGCATATGTATGACCTACTATCTCAATGAAAAGTGTCATTTATATTTACTATCACTATATTATATGAATGACTCTAAATGTAATGAACCAAACCATTATCAATGGAATTTCTACATTCCTACAATAATTTCAAATAGTATAAATTAAAAATCACTTATATACAATAATAACAACATTATAAAGGAAGAATTAAGGAAATAATATATATTTCTGGAAGTTAAGAAACCTATAAAAATGAAATAGTATCATAAATTTCAGAAAAGTAACCTGACCCTTATAAATATTAAACTAGACAAATGAATAGTAACCCCACCCATGAATGTATTAAAAAATAACCATCTTATAAGGTAAATTATGGTATAATTATATCATAGACTAAATTATTAAATGTTTTAAAAATTAATAATTAAGTGTTGGATTTTTATAACTCATAAATATTTAATTAAAATCATATAGTTAATTTAATAATTTAATATATAAAATTTATTTTCACAAAATTCATCCATAAAATTATGATTTTTATTCCTTTTTATTTTATGATATTTTTACGAGACCAAAAGTAATTTTTTAAAGTGTTAGAAAATCAGTTATAATTATAAAATATGTATATTCCAAGTAAATTATTATTTAAATTAAAAATTAAATTAATAATATTTATAAAAATATTTTCATAAAATTAATTTCATTTTTAAATTATATAGATAAAAAAAATCAGGTTATTTTTTTGATCTTTTTGAAATACATGAATTCTTTATGAATATAAATATATGATAATATTTCGTAAATTCTAAATAGATAAATTTTTGATTGATTGATGATGTAAGGATGATTTAAAGAGCATAATCTAGAACCATATTTCATTTTTTATATATTGAAGTTTTATTCTCAAATTACATAGTGTCTTGACCCAAAATAATAAACTAAAAAATATAATTTTAAGAAACCACCCTAATCCACTATTATAAATACCACCCCTCAATCCTCTTCTCCTCACACCTCTCAAGCACTGAGACCTGCCCAAATTTTACCCAACAGTCATCCCAATCACATCCCCCCAACCATGTTCTAATTTTCTCATTATAAGACCTTATATATGTGCCTTTAAGAGGATCTCAAGAGGAGAATTAAGGAGCCAATTCATTTATCCCTTTATTTTAATTTCCTTTCAATTTCATTTAATTTATTATTCTCTCCCAAACACCCCTTATACATATTGAATGATAAGAATAGTAACATACATATATTGTAATTATATCATTTTAATGTAATATTCATCATTAAACTCCTCCCTATTAATATTTTATTATAAAATTTAAATCATCTCTTATGATGTGTAAATTTACCAACATCGTGGGTGATGCACACTCATTTTCTTTAAACACATTCAATGATGTTAATAAAAACATTAAATGGTTTAAAAATTATTATAATTTCTATTATACAACACTATTATTTTCTTATGACTTAAATTTATATATAATAGGAAATGGTAAAAAATGAGATCATTATGATCTAAAAAAACCAAAAATAACCTAAAACAATAATCATTGTCCTTTATATAATGATTCATTCTCATGATATATAAATAAATACTTTATAATTCCATATAAAATTATTTAATATTATTAATAATATATAAAAAAATTAGATATATTTATTCAAATTTTACATGAACTTCCATTCATGAATATAGGTGAACTGATCCTGAAAACCTGGAAAATTAATGCTACCAAATGATAAAATAAAACTCTATAACTCATCCATATGACCATAAAATAATATAATAAAACCATTATGAATAAGATTAATTTATAAATGGTTATTTATTTTTTAATTAATTAATCAAATTTGATTCTATAGGATGTTAAATTGAAGAACGAATTTAGACAAAAGTTAAGGGGAATTATAAAACCGAACTATAATTCTTTGGGGTTTTCATCTTTGACTCCATTTTGAGTATGGATATTGCATAAATAAATTTTATTCTTAATTATATAACATTTTATATGAGATATGTGTTTTATACATGATTTATTACCAATTTAATGTTTTTAAAAAGAACACTTATTTCAAAAAAAAACGCACCATTTACACCTCAATATGGTTTCTACATCACTCATGGATAATGATTCAATTATTTTATTCCCCATTTCATTTGGTAAATCAAATATCATAAATTTATGTATATTAAATTAAACCAAATCATTCCATGAGTAATTTTTATATTCATGATTCATATATGATGTATGTGGCATGCATGATAATGTGATTCTTCTGATATGAGGGGTGCACCCAGAATTATATAGTGCAATGTAAATGTTATGATGTGATGGGTGTTCCCATAATTATATAGAAATCCAATTAATTGGGTAATGTTACGTATCTTATGAGAAATGTGAAATATCCATGAACACGATGTTGCCATTTTCCACCACTATGTGTAGTAGTTTACTATTAAGACATGATGTTTCATTTTTATGGATTTCAAAATTCCAAGTATTTTCTTATAGATTCCTCTCATGATTATGATCCTATGCCTATGTTATGATGATAATTATTATGATATCCCCTTGTTATATTGTTTCATTTTCTTTTCTATCCTCTTAATAGGATTTTATATCACCGTTTTATGATTTATATCCTTAGGTGACTATTTTTAAAAAGGAGAATTCAAGGGCCAATATGAATCTTGAGGAGAAGGAATTAAATATTATTTCGTTTTATTTTGTATGTAATATTTATGGTCTTAATTTTCCCATGAAACTAAACCTTTTTATCCTCATGGTGTAATTATTTTATGTTTTTTAAGACTAAAAATATGTAATAGTAATATAAGAAAAATTAGGGTCGCAATATTTTGTATTAGAGGGAGGTTTAGTTAATTTTGGAATTAAGATTAGATAACAATATTGAAAATAAATTAGTATAAGAGTAAGTATAATTACACACCCAAGAGGATTTATTTTATGAAATTTTAAACATAGTGATCCAACATGATATGAGTTATTTTCATAACGGAAAAAATTATTAATTCTTGACTTTTTAAATTGTGTTTTGTTCTAACATTTCAATTTTAGAAAATGCTGGGAACTATTAGAAACCCAGACAATAACCCATGAGAGGGAAAATGTCTAAATAGCATGAATGACATCCCCAATGCTTTGGGAGGTGAAGATAAAAATTTTATGGTGATGTTAACCTAGTTGCCTTTGGTAATTAATAATGACCTGAATAATTTGGAATTTCTAGATTTACCTAATATAGAGAAACATTCTATCATGTTTTTTAGCAAGAAATAACCAGCAATGTTCAGTGGATATTACAATCCACTAGTGGATGCAAAATGTGTATAATCGATGGAGTAGAATTTTTTAGTTCTTCATATTTATCATATGGAAAAGGTGAATCTTTATGTTTATCATCAAGATGGATAGGTCAATCAATTTTGGGATTTAATTTATAATACACATTTGAATGATGAAATTTAAGTAATGGAGAGGGAAGACTTTAAGATATTTTTTCATAACATTTAATTCCCTAAAACTCTTTATAAAAATATAAAGAGATAATTTACTAACCTGATGCAAAAAGGAGGAGAATATTTTAGGTCTTATGAAGAAAATTTCACAAGTATTAAAACATACGCTTTAGGATTTCCTATCAATAATGATATAAAAATGATATATTCATTAGTGTTTCAATGCCACACCTTTCAAAGAATCTGTAAATTTGATACTTTAGGAGTTATGAAGAAGTAGTACAATGTGCTCTCAAAGTGGATATGGAGTTGGGATTATGATATCATATCAATGGTTATAAGAAATGAAAAAAGGATTTTTAATCCTATAGATCTAATGACAATGGTGGAAGGAAAACTCAACCACCCACATGTCAATAATGTTGGGAGAAGAATCATGGGTACTTCCACTAAGGGAAAGGGAAATCCTTAAATTTTGGGAGTGAAGGTCACTAAGATCATGAATGTAAAAAATAAATGAGGATGTAGGATATGGTGGTGGACGATTAGAGAGCACCACCCATTGTCCACTTCTAAAACTGTATTGATAATGGGAACTATGCAAGCTAGTGCACTATAACAGATGTTTTCAATGATAATCAATATCAGTAGCCAACAAATCCAAGGATAACGGGAGTATTATTCTATTACTACTATAGAAATACATAAAGTGAATGAATCCAAACATGGTATACTTCTTATTTATTCAATAATTAAATATTTATTAATTAATTCTAGATATAAACATTAGTTTAAATATATAATGTTAGTTAGAACTATGGAATCAATGACCCCAAACCCTGAAGTAGATATATCATTAAAAGCACCATGTGGTGAAATCATTTCATCCCAAGTGATGGACTCTTCTTCTATTGGTGTATGTGGAATGATTCTCTAGGGAATCTCATAATACATCCCCTGTTGAAATTTGATGCTATACTGGGGATGGAGTTGGTCACATTATATATAGAATATATAAACTGTTTGGAAAAGGAAACCTCTTTTCATATTATTAACCATCCCATGATCCTCTACAGATTAAATAAATATCATGGTTCTCATTTGGATAATATTTAAAAAGTGTGGGTATTGATTAACTATAATGCTGAATACCTCTCTCAAATTGATTAGTAAAAGTTAGTCTTTACCTCGGGGGAATGTTCCTCAGGAAGGAATATAGTTATTTATTTCTGGAATAGTTACCGAGAGTTCCCTGAATCATTACATAGAGTTATCAATAGAACTCAATCCAAGTGCTAATCATATACTCATGTGTCCATATATAATGGATCGTATCAAACTAGATGAGTTAAATAAGTAGATAATACTGTATTTGAACAAAAGGTTCATATTCTGTAGTTTATAAATGTGGGGTGTGCTAGTGATCATAGTCAAGAAGAAGGATGGATCAATGAGCCTATGTATTGATTTTCACGAACCCTATAAGATCACCATAAAAAAGTATCCTCTTACAAGGATTTATGACATGTTCAATAATCTATGAGTAGATCAGTAATTACCAATGGTGGTTTATCATTCTAGATATCATCAATTAAATGTGAAGTAGGATGATATTCAGAAGTCTATCATGCTAACAAGGTATGAGAGATATGATTTTTTTGGAGATTCCCACTGAACATACTAATTACCCCACAATCATAATAGATTTTTTTAAAAGATTATTTATAGAGTACCTAGACAAATTTGTTCTACTGTATTTCAATGATATTCTCATATTCTATAAGAGCAAGTAGAAACATAGAGAACATAAAAGGATTGTGTTGGAAACATTAAAGAAGGAGAATTTGTCTTCTATGTTCTTCAAGTGTATCTTTTGGATGAAAAAATTCACATTATTGGGACATGTGATGACAAGTGATTGAATTTATGTAGTCATAACTAAAAAAATGAATTTGAGGAATGGATTAGACCCTCTAGTGTCACATAAATATATAGTGTTCTTGTCATACCATGGTAATACTGATTTTTTGTGAGAATTTGATCATTATATTAAATCTAACTAGCCATGTTAACAAGAAAATAGGTAAAGTATGTTTGGATAACATATTATTTATAAAGCATCAAGGAACTAAATTGAAGGTTGATAACTATACATGTACTCATATTACCAAAAAGTGGAGAATGTTTTGTCATATATAGTGATACTTCAATGAAAGTATTGGGTTGAGTACATAGGTAAAATGATAAATTTATAGCCTATGTTTAATCACAGTTGAAGATCAATTGATTAGAACTACTCGATGCGTTATTGGGATCTAATTGGAGTCATTTTCTTCTTGAAAATATAGCATCACTACCTATATAGTGTGAATTGTGATATATATATATATATCAATTAAAATAGGATAATATATATATTCACACAATAGGATCTCAACAAGAATAAATGGATATGTATAGAGCTAATTATGTACTATGATTTATTTATTCACTATTATAATGGTACGGAGATCAAGGTAGCAGATGCATGTAGTAGAAAAGAACTTTATACTCATTCCATTTTTTGGATTGAGAAAGAACACATCTTCTTGGATACATAAAGAATGGATTTGGAAATAATAATGTCTGGGAACACATCCTATTATGCCCAAATTATTTCCCAACTATCAATCAATGATATGATTATGGAGTCACAAAGGGGTTATCCAAAGTTAAAAAAGAAGGTGAAAGTTTTAAAGGAAGAGAAACTACAAGAGATCCTTATCAATGATGATGGTGTGATTAAATATAGAATGAGGCTATGTGTGACTCCATCATCCAGTATAAAGAAGGTACTATTGGACAATTCACATTACTCAACATTCTCTATCCATCTTAGTAGTAGCAAGATGTACTGTGAACATTGAGAACACTTCTGGTGGGACAACCTGAATAAAGATATTGTAAAGTATATCTTAAGGTGTTGATATGTTAGTAATTTAAATATGAGAAACATGAGTACAAATGGAGGATTCAACCATTTTCTATAACCATGTGGAAATGGGAGAATGTCACTATAGACTTTATCATGGGTCCCCTAAAGACATTTGAAGGAAATAATGTGATAGGGGTTGTGGTTGATAGACTCACCATGGATGCACATATTATCTCTATTTGGGATTATATCTCACATTAATATATTGGTCTGATATATGTGATGGATGTCTTGATCTTCATGCACTTCCACTCTCGATTTTGTCGGATCATGATCCCAGGTTGACACTTATGTTCTGGAAGAGTCTTCAAAATGCATTGAGTATGTAAATAAATTTCAGCATGGCCTATCACCACAAAAATGATGGCCAATATAAAAGGAGTATTCAGAAACATGAATATATGTTATGGTCCTAGTCTTTAGAATTAAAGTTGGATGGGATCATAATATCCCATTGGTTGATTTATTATACTATAATAGCTTCCACTCAAGTATTTCGAGGGCTCAATAAGATGCTTTGTATGGAAAGAGATACATAACTGCAACCTATTGGGATGACGTTGTGGAAAGAAAGATACTTGGACCCAATATTGTGAAATATTTGATAGAGAATTTTAAATCCATAAAGCAACATATCAAATTTTATCAATGTTAGAAAAATAGTTGTGTTACCAATCATCGATGGGACATGGTGTCTTTCATGGGAGATCAAGTCTACCTTCAAAAATCACCATGGGAGAGAGTCATGCAGTTTCAAAAGAATGGGAAGATAAGACAAAGGTATATTGGATCCTTTGAGATACTTGATCACATAGGATTCATGACCTATTGGATTACACTTTCACCGAATAAGGATCATGTTTAGGATGTGTTTCACCTGTCACTACTGAAGTAGTATATTCCATATCCCTCACATGTATTGAACAAATAGGTCATACAACAGGATAATGATTTGTCATATAAGGAGAATCCAGTAAATATTATGGTTAGTAGAGGTAAGTTTCTATGCAACAAGACAAGACATTGTGTCAGAGTTTTTTAGATGAACCAAATGTATAATGAAGCAACATGAGAACCAGAGGATGCCATGATGGAGATGTTCCCAAACCATTTTATGTAAAAAAAATGAGGGTGAAATTTAAAAATAGGGGAAGAATGTAACGACCCAAAAATTTATCAATATAATTTTTCCCTTATTATATTAATATCCTACAATATGAATCAAATAATATCACTTACAGACTATAATAAAAAAATTATAAACTTAGAATTAATGAAATCAGAAGTATTTATAAATTCTAAGGAACCTATATAGATGAAATAATAACTTAAACTTTGGAATACATACATAACCCTTATGAATAGTGGACTGGCCAAATTAATAGTAAACCAACCAACAAACGTATAAATAAATTTTAAGCATATTGTAATTGAAATTTTGTTATAATTATATCATATACTCCATAATAAAATGATTTAAAAATAATTAATTAGTTGTAGTAATTTTTGTATGTTGTTATTATTAAATTACAAATTTATGATTCATATAATAATTTAAAATAAAATTTATTTTCAATTAATTTATTCATGAATTAATATTTTTATATATTTTGAATTTAATATATTTTTACGAGACCTTGTAAATTTTTTTATAGTGTTACCAAAAAAAGATATAATTTTAAAATCCATATTTTCAATGTAAATGATGATATTAATTAAAATTAAAATTAACAATTCATAGGAAATTATTTTCATATAATTCAGTCCATATTTTTATTCAACATGTCAAAAAATGTCTAGGGGGAGTTTTTTGGATTTATCTAAAATACCTAAATTTTTAATGAATAGTAAAATACGCCAATATTTTATAAAAAAATAAATACATGAACTTTTTAGTCATTGTTGATGTAAGGAAGATGTAAGCACCATAATCTCAAACCATCATTCATTAATTTTATACATTTATATATAATTATCAAACTATTCATATTCTTGATCAAAAATAATAAAACTGCTGAATATAATATTGATAAAACACCCCTCCCAACAAATATAAATACCACTCCAACACCCTCTTCACCTCACACATCTCAAGCATTGATCCTTTCCAAAATTATGTCTAAAACACTTCCCCATACCATACCACATCTCTAATATCTCTTTGAATCATCATAATACTTGGCCTAGGTTCCATGGGTAGGATCCTAAGAGGATAATTCATGATGTAAATCCTCTCTTTTATTCTTTTAATTTCCTTTTAATTTCATTTATTTTCTTATTATCACATCAGATCCCTTCATCCAAAGAAAATGATATCTCCATTAACATACAAATACTTGAATTATATCATGTTAATGTAATAAACATCATTAAAATCTTCCCTCAAACTCATATATTATAAAAATTAAATCGCCACCCGAGATGTCTCAATTTAATGATATCGTGGGTAATACACATTCAATTATGTTAATAGAATTCATGAATTTTAGTAAAACCATTAAATGAATTAAAAAATATTTTATTTTTTATTATATAATCATATTTATGTTTTGGAACAAACATTTATACATTATACAAAATGATAAAACAAAACGAGTTCATTTTGTTCAACAAACAACTAAAATTATCCAAAATGATAATAATAATTTGTATCAAATGATTCATCATAATGGTATATAAAAAATGATTTATAAGATCATTTAATATTATATAATATAATTAATAACATATAAAAACAATTCTGGATAATTATCCACATTTTACACGTGCATCAGTTCATGAATACAAGTGAAACGATCATAAAACCCATGAAAATGAATGCTCCTGAACGGTGAAATTAAACTATATAACTCATAAAATGACCCGTAAAAGAACAAAATAAACCATAATGAGTAATTAAAAGTTATAAAAGGATCAATAATTGTAAATTAATGAATCTATTTTGATGATACATGATGTTAATGTGAAGAAATCATTAAGACACAATATAAGGGAAATTCTCAAATCCAACTCTCTTTCAATGGGTTTTACCTATTTCACCCCATTTTCAGTAAGGATATTTCATAAATATTATTTCATAATAATTTAATTATCTTATATGTGATATTAATTCTTTATAACCGAGTTTATGACAAATAATATGATTTCCATAAGAACTGTTTTTTAAAAAAACACAACTTTTACTTCTCGATATTGTTTATTCTTCACTCATGGTTGATGATTCAAGTATTTTATTACAAATTTCATTTGGTAACAAAAATTTTATGAAATTATTATTATTATATTATACCGATTCCTTTACATGGGTTATTTCTATTTTCAATATTGATTCATGTTCTATGTGGCATGCCTGATAATGTAAATGTTTTGATGTGACGAGTGCAACCAGAATTACATAGTGTAATGTAAATGTTTTGATGTGATGGGTGTGACCATAATTATATATCACTAAAATTCATTGGTTAATTTTAGTTATATCATGATATAATTTAAATATTATATAACATGATGCCTGATTTTTTGACAACTATGTGTGGTAGTTGACCACTAGGACATGATGTTTATTTTTATGCATTTCAACAGTCCATGTCTTTTCTAAATGATTAGTCTCATGATTATAATAATATTCAATTGTAATGATAATAATTATTATTCTCTAACCATTTTATATTGTTTAATGTGCTTATCTATCTTCTTAATATGATTTTAGCTCACCTCGTTTTGATGAATATCCTCAGGTGACTACTTGTAAAAAATAGAATTCAAGTTCCAACTAGATGCTAGAGAACAAGTAATAAATTAAATTGTTATGTTTTATTTTGTACGTTTCATGTATGGTTTTAATTTTCCCAAGACACTAAACAATTGTATCCTCATGGTGTAATGATATTATGTTTTTTTGTTTAAAATGATGTAATAGTAATGTAAGATAAAGCAGGGTCATTGTACTAAATAAGTATTATGAATATATATTATATTTATTAAATTTTTAATATTATATAAATTATTAAACCATGATAAATGTATATTTTCTTGAAATACTGAACCAATACTGGAATGAAAAATGAAACTATGAATACTTGAATGTGACACTTTTATGAAGGAATTATTGATAAATTTGAGATTAACTGTAATAATTGGATTATGTGTGAAATTATAAGTATGTAAAAAATTATTGAATATATATCTAATAAATAAAAATTTAATATACATGATTGTTGATAAATTTTGAAGAATGTCAATCTTGAGGTAAGGGATACTTTCACACTTTAATTACATTAAGGCACATTCTATATTCACTAATTTTTTTCTATTGATGTATTGTATATAATAACCATGAATTTAATATATAATGATTCTCATGAAAATTTTGTGGTAATTTATATTCATATATGGTTATATATTTGATGAGTATTTTATTCTTAGATTACCAATGTGTAAAGGTTTAATAATAAAATATTATTATATACCATGATTGTTTTTTATGATTTTTCTGATGATGAAATTTAGAGATATACCTCTCCATAATCTCATAAATTTCATTATACATTGGTTATTTATATATAATAATTTTCCCTTTAATATTCTTCTCATTATGTACATAATATTTGGAAATTATGTTTTAACATAAAACCTGATTTTTTTATCTTTTTAGTAAAAATTCCATTATATTACATAATTATATTTTCTAAAAAATTATTCATAAATTTTATTTATTCTCCTATTATTTTTTGAAGAATTTTTTATCCAAGATTTATTTTTTTTTTTAAAATGGATTAAAATTAATAATCTAGTCATTTTTTAAAATAGGTAATTTATATTTTTTATCAATGGTGTGAAAGGGATCTTTGTCTTAACATACACAATTTAAATAGAATTTACCTCCATTACAAATGTTCAATGTTTTAGTTATTGCCTTAAAATATTAAATGGTAATATTATAATAAATATTTTTTCCATAATATTTGGAAAATTTTATACTATAAATAATTATTTTCAAAATTAAATGATTATTTTCCACTAAAAATATTCAAAGTGACTTTTCAAATGAATTTTCATTTATGTTAACTATATTTTATATTAATTATTCATTAATATGGATTTTTTCCTTGTATTGTATCTTTATTATTTATATGGATGGATTTTTATTATAAAGACAATATTTTTACAGAAATAATTTATTTTCTATGGGGTTTTCTTTGATCAAATATTGAAATTTCTTTTAATCCAATTTTATTTCCACATATTATGATATGATGAAATCGCGAAATGTTTATGAAACCCATTATTTTCATGGGTAATGATATGATGAATGTTTTATGATCTTGAAAAACATATATGTATAATTTTTATTATGTTATCGGTTTGAATTTAATTATATATCTCTCTAATATATAAGGTTAATATTGATATCCAATGAGATAATAATGAATTGAATGGGGGTGTGAATCCAGTATAGTACAGATCATTTTAAACATTGATAGTCCTATAAGTGAACCTTGATTAAGTATAACAATAATTCGGTAGTTAACCCATTCCACCATCATATTTTTGGAAAATATAATTGACTAATTATATGATTTTTATTGATAATGTGTATGTCAAAAAAAATTATTATTCTAATGTAATGCTCTCATTACTCAGGTTTATAGATTTTTTACAATTCATTTCTTATTAATTACTATGTATTATTCCATGACTCAAGATTGTGATATATGGTATGATGGATATTTATTTAAAACGTTAATTTCTTGTTCTGATATGCCTATCTACATGTTATGAATAAGTGATCATTGATATCTCATTTTTTTACCCTTATAGGGAATATTAGCCACATATTTATTATGTTTCATTTCCGATTTTATGATAAAAATATTAAGGTATTATATTTCTAAGAATGGTTATATTTATGAAGATAATTTTATGGGGCAACTAGATATCCTAAGAACATGTTTTTTATGTATCCATGATTTAAAATATAGTAAATATACATGATTCTGGAATGGATATTATTGTAATGTATTGAATATTCATGTAATATGATATAGTATTAATATATGAAAACTATGGGTCACTATAGTTTGTTTTAATGAAATTTTAGTCAATATTTATAGATTATGATTTGATAATTTTGATGAATAGTCATATTATACGACAATATATAGTATATCACAATAGATTTATTATCAAGAACCCTTCCTTATAATGATACCACAATTGGGGAAGAGATATGGTGATTGCCTGATTCCCACCTCCATTTGGCCTCAATTTGGATACAAGAACCGAAGGTATAGTAAACATGCATATAGAAGGCATTACACTCTAAGAGAAACATGAATACGAGATATATAACAAGGATACAAAAAAAAACATGATAAATACTGTATTTAAAATAAAACCCAATTGCTACATTAAATTTCCTATAAAACTAATACAACATAATGGTAAAATATAAGTACCAATAATATAAAGACATGAGTAAAAATGAAGCCTAAATAGCCCCTCAAAATCCATGATCAAGTAAGATCTTGCCTAATCTCTATCCTTCTCAAGATGTCCTGAAATAATTTTTTATAAAAATAGGGTTAGAATAAAAGTATACCCTATAAGATCAACCTCATTTATTCTCATGAAATATATAAAGTAATAATTCTAAATAACAATGAATAAAAGTGAAATTAGCTCATTTCCCAAATACGTATACTATGTTACCATTATTAAAATGGAAAAATCTCACCAAGTATCACATATAAGAATAATATAATATAATAATACATCATCATCGTTACCCACTATGGATTCCCCATTGGGGTTCCTCTCTTCCACAATGATTAATATCCTAGGCTATATATCTCCCATAATAATCCATCTCGATGAAACCTAGGAATTGAATCACAACATGAACCCCATGCATCACATAACCACACCATTTAATCATATATTCACATATAGTAACCAATTTGTTTCCAGAAGACACCAAATATTGTAGGATGTATATCAAACATCAAGTATTATACATCAATCCATTACAACATATACACTGAGTAAGTACTTCTAGACATCATATCATAAACACATCTTACCTATAATAATGATTTAGATAATATATATAATAATACATGTGTGAAAAATTACAACAACCAACACAAACCTCTATACACATATATGAGAAAACTAACCACCATGCATACCATCATATGTTACTACCACGAGATGAGAGAGAGGCATGGTCGGGTTATCAGTTATCCATCCCTCAATATGGATTTTTGGAAAAACACCCTCCCAGCATCCACTTAGGGATGGTTTACTTAACCAACATGGGTGGTGTAGCATTTGAAATAACTGAATACTCATGATATAAGATTTCCCCGAACCATATTATGGGTGTAAACTATTCTTACACACAACTCTAGTTAATGTATATTGGACTCCTGTATTCCACTACTAATACCAGATATCCTATAATCACACAAGATAGAAATTCAATCATTAATTTTAAAAATTTGTATCCATAAATTAATTTATCATCCATTAATTAACTATTAAAATTATTTAACATTGTTTTATAACTCCTTAAATTATTCATTAGAGTAATTTTCATGCCCTCTAGGAATAATCCAATAGATGTGAATGATTTATCACGATTGAAATATTTTATGAATTTTTCATTATATTATTATATGATACCATGTGTTATGAATTATTTAATTTTATATTAGCTTCATTATATATTAAGGAACTCTTGGAAACCCAACTTAATCTATTACTTAGAGGAAACATTCAACTAAAAACATCCAGCTACCACAAGTAGTAGGGGGTGTAATTCAGCTAAATCATAACATTGTCCATAAAAAATTACATAGATTCAATTTCAAGAATACTAGATCTCAACATCCCATCAATGGGTATGACCATATTTGACCTTTTACCCAACCATTAGTGCCATCACTGATACCCACATGAATATATTGATCCATCACTCTATCACATATCTCAAATCATCCCACATAATCTGGGTTGTCCCACCCATAGATCACATTAAAAATCCCAAGAACATCCATAAATGGATCACATCACATCCAAGACTCCCTACAAAATATCATCCCTTCTAGTATCAGATGTATCAAGCTCATATCAAAACGATCATATCTACAACACATCACAAATGTACCTATAACAAAGAATAAGTCAAAAAGAAAATTGGTCCCTCAAAACATGTCATTCATCTTTATCATGAAAACAATCTATAACAAATAAAAATTATGGAACTAATCCTTCTAAATCAATAGGAATCGCATGGCCTCCTAAATAAAACTCAGCATACAATAGATTCTCATTCCACTATGAATTTAAAAATTCACTATTTAATGGTTTCAACTATGGGAAACCTAATACATCAAAAGATAACAATATATAAAAGTAAAAAAAAATCCATTTTAATTTATTGTTAATAACAATTAACATTACTCATGTTATTTTTCACTTCTATTAGTATCATGGAACATAAATTTCAATTAATCATGCAGTTTTCACTAATGTGATTAAAATAAAATTACATTACACATCGGATTATAGACATATATCTTTATTTATTCTTAATTCCATTAATTATTAACTATTTTTTGCTTTTAAATTCATTACCAATTTCAATATCCAATTCCAAGAATAAAAAAATGTTAAAAATTCACACAACATAGATATCACACTACCTTTGAAAAAAGTAGAATATAACTATTAGGATATAAAGAACCAACATTATCAATATGAAATTACTCACAAATTTCATTAGTTTGGAATAGTATTTATTAGTGTAATTTCATTTCCATATGAAGGGAAAACCATGATCAATTTATGATTACATGAAAATACAAAAATAGAACCAATGAATACCCTACCTAAAAAATTGTCAAAGTTCATCGCATGAGAATAGACCATTCCATGGATATCCAATCACTAATACTACAAGAACTGCATCCATCAGGGGATGTCATAGAACGACGACACCAAATATATACAATAGAAATACCATTAGAATAAATAGAGATAAAATTCCATATAACTATGTAAATAAATGGTTGTAAATGAGATAAAACTCAGATTACCTACTAGAAAATGAAGGATAACTCATCTTGGATCCCGAAAAATAACCACGGATCAAAGACATAAGACAATATTTGATAACTTGTTGAAGGGTTCTAGAGACTCCAATGAATGGACCACTATATTTCTTAGATTTGATAGAGGGCATAAGCATTGAAAAACCCCCATGCCACTACACCTATTATTAATGAAATGCACAAAATATTTATATGGTTTGTAACAAATTTAATCATCTTGTAAATGAAAGGGGTACCATTTTTATGAAAGAATAGTCACCTTTTTATTATTTATACCTAAAAATTGACATATATTTTTCCATCACTATGCATGAAATGAACTCTACATACACGTTTTGTAATCATTACACAACGTGTATTCACTGTCCTTCCACAATTTCATATAAAAACTTCTGAAGACCACATCAAAGTATTTTTCAAGTTACATGATCCTTGGAATCATGAAAAGGGCCAGCTTACATAGATATATGACCTTACATTAGAAACCTCTCAAACAATTACCATATTCAAGAATCCAAACACAAACTAGTATGCGATAAATGGGTCATCGCAAAAGTGTCACACTTGATTTTTCATATCATTGTTCTTGTCTGTTTTGTGGGAAATCCCGACCATTTTATTTGGACTTTGGTGAGTTGAATGTTGAGTTATGATGTTTCATATATGTTTAATCATTCTAAATTGGGTTCCCCATTGGTTTTTTTGTATTTTTTTGATAAAGGGTGGTTACTATATGATTTGGGCCAAACCATGAGCTCATTTCCAGATTTGAAAACAATTTTTTTTAACTCTTTTCTTATTAAACATTTTCACACTATAAAATTCTAAATTTTCCTCCACTTACATATAAAAACTACCATATCCTTTTGGATCCCTTAATAATTCATAAGCATAGTGAATTTGGGATACTTATTTAGGTATTGAGCCAGCCCGTTGGCCCATTTCTAGTTTTTAAAAAATAATCTGTTTTTTTATATTTTATTCATTGTTTAATAATTATTATGAATTATACCTCCCACTCAAATGAAAAATCCAAAGTCTCAACCACCATTATCTATTTTTACTTTTTTAAGCTCATTTGAATCATATATTAGGGTGAAAGTTATCAGGGTTCCTCAAATTATCTAAATCTGTAAAGGTAAATTGTTTAATCAATAAATAATTCATTTATTAATATTTTGTGCCCAAATTTGTTTCCTTGGGTTCTTACAGACCTAGTTATACCCTACACTGATTTTCAAGATATTAAATACCTTCTAAGAGTGTGGATCTAAGGGAAGACTAAGATTTTTATAGTTTCCATGGTGAGATTAATTCTCCTTTGTCCTACCTCTTCCTCCTTGTTCCATTATTTCATGGTTATTTATTATCCCCTCATCATGAACAGACAAGGTTTAATTTTTGGAATGATTTCTTATGCAGGTTTATATTCATTTTTGGATTTTATTCATTGATTTAGGGTTTATAAACATGCAGTAGGTGATTTCGGTTGTGCGTTTCCATTTTTCCAATGATTTCAGGTTGGTTTCCCATTGTAATTGAACATTTTATTTAACATACATCAATTTAATGATGTTTTAATCTTCATAATACTCTGAAAATTATAATTTATGCTTTGGATAATTTTTTTGGTGTGCCAAGTTGTGGTTAAAACCTTGTTTTTGGTAATTTGTTATAGTTTTGTTAAATTGGTGCACACTACATGTTTGTTTAAATGATTTATTAGATTAAACACTAGGTATGGGGTATTTTTAACATTGTTTAGTATCTTGAATAAACTTATGGAACACCATTTATGTTTTATTCCTTTTAGAGTGCATAAAATGAATTGTTTTGTTAAAAAATTCATGCCATGTGTTTTCTAAGTTTCCCAGTTGGATATTATGTGTTGAGTGTGGTAAAAACTGAATTTTTTGTCTTTATAATTATATTGGATGAGGGAAAAGAAAACTTTTTGGATCATTATGTGTATTCTAATAAAGGATTGGTTTTTTATAAATAAATAATATTTGTTTGAAGGTATTTTGACATTTGTTTCCAATGGAAGGCACGTTTGGAACTTTTATAAAATGGTTTGTGTAATGGACAAGCAATATGAATATTTTCTATGCAGATACCAATTTTTTATATCATAATATGGTGGGTTATCCAATATTTATAAATTTTGTATTTTTAGCTTTGAAAAATGTTGATATTGTAAAATTGTTTAAAGGGTTAATTGGCATTTCCAAAAAAAATGAGGAATGAGTGTTTTACATGCATATACCATGGTGTGTCAATCAAGAATGTTTTATGGACCATGAAATGATTTTATTAAATGTTTTTAGGGTTGGAAAATATTTTTTCTGTGGTTTTTTGTACTTTTATCCTTAAAAGAGTGTTTTTGATTGTGTTATATGTGAAAACCCTCATTACACTCTTTGAAATTGTTTTATGAAAATTTTAATTGGTTTATTGATTTGTGGAAGAAATTTGAAGCATGTTTGTGGGCTATTTTATTGATTATAGTTTGGTATTTTAATTTCCTTGTGTAAATTGTATTTTATAATATTTGTATCTTTATTGACCACTAAAGGGAATCTTGCTTATCTAGGTGGGTAGACGTGTATGAGTATGCTAGTGATTCTGTGGAGTTTTTCCCTTGATTCACGTAGAATGTTTGAGGATGAAAACACTATCTAAATTATGATGATGATGTTGGTGGTGGAAAACTATGTTATGGGTATGCTCTCTAATATTTCCTTGTGTTCATGATAAGAGATATTTATTATGGTTACAATCACTGAGATACGAGGTACATAGGGCTCACAACTAACTAGTGCTAGGGGTGTTCCTATGACTTGTGCTCATTGGATATTTTGTACTCACTATCAATATATGGTGTGTTTGGTTGGAAAATTAAGTACTGGGTGTAATTTATTTAAAATTTTACATTCTTTAAAGTATCCCTCTTGAAAACTAAATTCATTTTGAAGTTTTACCTCTTTCAAAATTGTAACGAGCTTTCTTAGTTATACAAAATTCATGTTTTTGTTTGGTTATTTCAATAGTATGGAACCTCATTTGGAAAAAATATGTTTATATATTTTATTTAAAACATGAAATTGATATTTCTTTATTTTAAAAGGATGTTCATTGGGAATAGAATATTGGGCTAACCGACGAAGTTTTAATACTCATACCTATAATATTATTCTATTTTTAGCCCTTGTGAAGGATTCATATTGAGTTAAATCAACTTGGGAGTCAAGTGATCATTGTATTGGAGAGTTACTAGTGGGGTCACATGGAGTTAGTTGGTTTTTAGTTTTTTTCAGTTGAGTTGTTTCTTTAGTTTTAATTTCATTTTCTGGTACAAAAAAATGTTCAGTTCAATTTTTATGTAAATGTATTTTTGGTTGTCTATTTATTTCTACTATTTGTTTGATTTTTTATATTAGGATGATGCTATTAATTTTTTTACTCTATTGATGCCACATGTTCATGTCTCCATCTTGAGAGGATCGAGAACACCTCTCCGGACTTGTCACGGGCTGGCCTAGATGACCTGTTTAGGGTCGACATGGGTTGATTCATGAAAAAATGGTATCAAAGGAGGTCGTCTCTTAGCAAACATTTCATATCAAATAACCCTTGTTATTTGGGGAATTTTGAGTAAGTTGTAATAGTTTTTTTGGATTTTACGGGTAAGTGTGTGATCATCATCGTGAACTCTTTCTCATTTTGATCCTCAACTTTCCACAAGATGTGTGGTTTTATTAGTGTCCTTTAACTCTGTTGATTTTTTGATAATGGGTTTTGACAAGGGGAGTCTAACTAAGGACCTCTATGAACTCTCAAGTCATGGAAATCCATGTGGATTTGGGGCATGTTCTTAATACGTCTCTATGTGTTGGTGTTGTGTTTGATATATGTCCTCCAACCATATGGTCAAGTAACCCACTAAGACTAGTTCCCTTTTGCGAGTCTCATAGAAATTTCTTGAATTTCTAAAAGTTTGTTTTAAAAATCCTAGTTTGAGAATTGTGAAAATATGTTTTAAAGGAAGGATTGTATTTTGAAAAGTGGAAGAACTGGTTTTAAAAAATTTAATATAATAATGGTTTCGGATGGTTATGTTTTTGTGAATCATATTTTGGAGAAAAAGTGGAAATAAACTAACGGGATTTGATTATCCCTAATCTAAAATTTTGGTTCATTGAAATTAAATTTTTTGAATGTGTGAATCATTTTATGTTGATTATGAATATTTATTTTAAATGGGGTGTTTTGGGAAGTTGAAATGTGTATGAATCAGATAAATTGGTTTTTGGAAATTTGTTTTGAGAGGATGGGGTTTTCCTAGAAAGGGTATTGGTATCAATGGCCCTCAAATTATGAAAATATACCTTTCTAAATTTTAGAAAATGGAGAGGGTTGATTAGAGTATCTTGGTTGTTTTTAAAGATCGTAAAAATGAAAATGGGTAGGTTTTTAATAAAAACAGTCCGGAAGAAGTGTAGTTTGTTTTGCGAAATTTGAAAAGGGTTTTTTTACATGGTGGTTGGTGTTCCTTTGGAAGGTACATGATTTTTGGAATGATGCTATTTTTATGGCTTTTTTGTTTTAATGGGTGCTCACATGCATGGTTTTATTGATATTTAGAAGGATGACATATTTGGCATTGTGGTTGGGTTCTAGGGGTGGCATGAAAATGTTAATGTGAGTGGGACTTGGTGAAACACCATTGGTGAATGTGGAAACCCACCAAGTTAGTTTGTACATAAAAAGTGTTTGGATCTAAAAAATATGGCATTTGTTTCTAAACTGATGGTTTTGTGGCTATATTTTTACTATGTCATAGAATATTTGTTTATTTAGTATACTTCCTTGTGTTCTAGAAGTGAACTCTTCTTGTTTCTTGAGGTGAGATCTTCTTAGTGGCTCGGTTTTGGAGTAATGTTTAGTGGGTTTCTAATGATTTTTTGGATGTTGTGATTTGGAAATGGAAGGCATAAATACTGGATAATATATCAAAATTAATTTCTCACATAATCATAGAATGACATAATCAACAAGTAGAAGATCAACACAATGAATTGTAATTAATTTAAGAAGTTCCCTTACCTTGAATCAGACATGTCTTTTTCATTTTTTATATTTCTGAATAATAAACATAGGTTAATTTATACTTTATTGAGAACCTTTTTAATGTTTATTATTTATTTTATATTATTTATCATCATGTTATAAAAATTAAATAATTATTTAATTTCTTAATGGTCGATTTTTCAATATTCGGTACATGAGTCGAAAATGAATTCAATATAATTAAAACATGTCCATGCAGTAAAAAGTACATTATCTCCATAATAGTATTCATGATTTAAATATCTCTTATTACTTATATATATTTATTTATATCTAGTATATTTATATTTATAATAATCCATAACATTTAGAGATATGAAATGAAATGCACCGTTCAGGGAGACGGTAAGCTATACATACGCCTGAACAATACATTCACTTCTTTTTAATATTTAATTGAATGAAAACTAAATGATAAACAGATATATTATAATTACTATATAATAAAATATTTTATATAAGGTACATATTTTCATTTAATCCACTCTTCATATGTTCCATCCATAGAATGAACGAAACATATCACATTGAGGGGGTTGTAGTCCACACTTCCAGTAATGAAATTATCATATTTAAAAATTATGAAAAGAATAATGGAATAATTTAAATAATAAAATCGAAGAATATATACAAAAATAATATATATCATATAATAATATAGTGTCATCATAATGGAAACCATGATAGGAGGTAGGTTAAAATTGAACAATCATTGTTTCGTGAGGTCGTAGTTCGCCATCCACAGAAATAGTATGGTCATATCAATTAAATGGAGGTGTGTGTATGTGTAGTTAGAATAATTATCAGAAAAACATACTAGTATATTTATGATATTTGTGTTTTTATGTAACAAATGAATAAAAATAGAATAGGTAGTGAAGAAGTAAAACAATGGAAAGTAACTTTTGAGAAGATGCAACCTCTAAAATGTGTCACACCCACTGATTTGAGCCAAAATGAATTCTCGAATTGGATTCTATATAAGGTAGGAATTATAAAAAGGAATGGAGGGATTTTGGGAGATTATTAGGGCATACGTTGGACCATACAGGGGGATTGATAGGTGTGATTAAATGGTTTGGGGTGATTACCTTTTATAAGAGGGAGTAGGTGCACTCTAGGAATGTTTTGAATGATTATATTAAAATAAAATGATATTCGGTTTCAAAAAGGTCCCAAAGTGAAATATTTCAAAGATACGATGATTTTGGGTCAAACAATAGTCAACCAATGTGTTTTAGAAAAGTCTATGGAACAAATTTAACCTTATCTATTAGATTTAACCCGTAATTAATAGATTTAACTCTCACCATGTCTTCTTGTATATTCAAACTATATGGTTAATATAGTTACTATAAAACAAATATAGAACCTTAAGTGGTTCATTAATGAAATAATAAACATTTTCTAATTCATTTTTCCAAATATTATAATTTTAGGACTATTATATCATTTAATAAAATATTATTTGTTTTAAAAACTCATTTTTGTCAATTTTATAGTATTCATATCATGCCTTTTTATAAATCTAAAATAACTTTATTATTTCAAAAAAACTTCATTAATTCAATGATAACTAGTCATAATAATACATTAATTTTCTAGATGTCATAAAAAGTTTCAAAATAAATTTATTTTAATATTTATAATCTAATTTATTTAAATAATTCATTAATATGGTAATTACTACATCATCATTGTGTCATAAAAAAATTTATTTATATGATGTCTAAAAATTATAAATAAAATACCACGATGTATAAAATCATTTACATTTATATTGACTATTTAGAGTCAAATATAACACTTATATAAACCCATATGAATTTTTTTACTAAAATATAATTTTTTTTATATTTTTATTTACATTTAATTAGTTATTATAAAATGTAATTTTTTACATCAATGAGGCTACATAGGGTCCCAAAATCGACCGAAATAAGTCCATGGTTAGAAATACATCATCCAGTAGGAATGTGACATGTTTTAGGGTAGTTTTGAGTAATTATACTATTATTTTTTACCTTTATTTTCCAAATTTACCCAAAACCATTGTAAATAAAACAATTAATAAAGATACTCTTCATAATGTACAAAACTAAAATGTACCTATATAAAAAATTTGGACTTCCTGATTCAAAATATGGAATCCATTTTTTCAAATTCAAAAAATGAAGTTTTAAAAATAAATTATAAATTAATTCTCGTTGTCAAAACCAAAAAGAGGGATTTCAAGAAATAATAAATATCGATATATTGGTATGTTTTTATGTCCAATTAAAATGAGAAATAACATAAAA
Organism: Viscum album; assembly: GCA_963277665.1. Lineage (NCBI taxonomy): Eukaryota > Viridiplantae > Streptophyta > Magnoliopsida > Santalales > Viscaceae > Viscum > Viscum album. The sequence continues at coordinate 1,576,131,410 of OY728127.1, forward strand.
TGACAATTTATGGATTAAATGATAAAAATAAAATCCAATTTGACTTTAAAACCAATTAAAAGGATAATCCATCTATATAATTAAATTATATGAAAATGCAGTTTTGAATTAAAATGCAGTATTTTCTTCACTAATCATTAAAAAAATGATATTTATCAAAAAAATCAAAAAAAAATATTATCCAAAGTAAATTTTTATGTTCCAATTATAAATAATATGTTTATTTTATCAAATATAGAATATCAACATGTAAAAAACTATATTTAAAAAGGGTTCTCCATCAATGGGTGGTAAATAAACCTTTAAAATATTAGAGTATTTCATGATCAAAATCATATTCATTAATTTTTTAAGCCACTAAAATTTATTACATAAATGAAAAAAATTAAAAAACATGTGTAATCATTATTTAGATAGGTACATTCATTCCCGTAAATACAACACTTATGTGTCAACTAAAATTTAAAATAATAATAATATTTTATTATTTTTCAGTATAACTCAAAGTTGTGTGCAAAGTAAGATTTCAATGAAACTCATTATTGTGTGTTGCGTACACTATTGTAAAAAAGGTCTCCTTTAATAATATCTTATTCAAAAATATTAAAAAATTTATTGTTCTATAAATACCTTTTTCGTTACATCCTTCCCCCTTTTGGAAATTGCATCCCCGGAATTTTAAAATGGGGCTTAGAAACATCATTGAAAGTTCCACATCAAAAAAACGAGTCAATAAAACTTTCTCTTTTAAATAACGAATGATAAATACAAAGGTCACCTGAGATTACCCATACTAGGATTACATGTAGGAAAACATGAATATGGACGAGAAACAAACAATCAGGTTTTGATGGAGAGTGATAGAAAACATGATCAGGAGAACGTTTACCACTTCAAAATCATGAAAATTGTGCAAGGTTAAATGATATTTGATTCCCTATAAGAAAAAATAAACAGAAAACGTTTGTGTTTTAAATTCAATTATCATAAGTATTTAGAAATTATTTATGATATTTACTAAGAACATGAGGAAATATACATACTTTTCAAGTATAGATTCATCCATTAATATATTTCTACCATAGACTCATATTTCCTCCAAACAATGAGTATTAAAGATGACTTGGTCACACCTAAAGTGTTAGAATCAACTTTTAGAGAATCATATAATCCAAAAAAGATGAACTATATATTTCTCCTATCTTTAGACATTAACCAACACTAAAATGGCTAGTATGAGATCAGATAATCCCCAAAAATGTTAATCGTTTACAAAAAGAAATACTACTCATAATCACTAAAATTGAATAAACAATACTCAAACTTCAACAAAGGAAATTTAATAAAAAATTGTCATTACATTTTTTAAAAATAATCCAAGTAATGTTGAAACCAAAAATTCATAAGTTTTTGATCACATAGGTTTCCACTATAAATATTAATATTTATCTATAAATTACATCAAATATTTTTAAAGTCTCTTACTGAAAATTAATTAACATAATCATATATTCTCTATGATTGGTTTATATTTTCATTAAATAATACAAATAGTCATATGTCTATAATAAAACATTGATTATTCCCAAATAACATTTCAACCGTTACTCCATAAATTATATCACATTGTATACTATTTTCCTTAGGAGTATTGCGTTCCCTAAAGAGAAAATGTCTTCCAAAATAACATTAATCACTTAATCAAAAAATAATTTTCCTATATTACGGATTTACATTTCATAAAAAATAATTTCCCAAAATCAACTTATTCTTGATCCATAAAATCATTTAAATAAAAAGAATAATTCATACTAACCATGAACTTCACATAGGTCAGTGGTAGGTGATGTGCCCTTTTTTCCCTTTAGTTTTGGGTTTCATTCCTCCGACCATACTGGATGAAATAGGTTTTCACCCATCCTATGGGTTTTTCTTTTTCTAAAACCATATAATTCATATAAAATTATCAAAAATAAGATAGTTACCTCAAAAATTACCATAACCTGATTTACCCTCAAAGGTTATCTAATAACTTTCATTTTGTATCCCAAAATGTAATAATAATTAATCACCTCAAAAAAATATCATATCAACCCCTAAGTTTTTCCATTATGTCCACATAAGAAAATGTAATTTTCCCTTGAATAACATATTCACATATAATAAATCAGTGTTACACATATTCTAAAATGTCATCCAATGTAATCACATAATCAAAAGATCTTTATTAATTTTGAGTATCTCACCATCCTAAAATCTTCCATAAATCTTGAATCTGTTATTGGAATACTTCTTACACATTCAGCGCACTTCATAATCCATTAATTATGCATTTAAACTTTATTTCTCAATAAATCATTCCTGCAGATCTAATATCCTCATCATTTATAAACATCAATCCAATAGTGCTTAATTCTTTATGGATAAGACCATAAATCATTCCTTGAATCCTGATATCATGATCTTCAAGTTGTTTCTTTTCTTCTTTCTTCATGTTGTCATACATTCAAAAAAAATGTTTTATTAACTTCTATAATTTCACTTTAAGATAGTGTTGAAAAGTTGAGATCTTGAAATCATATGAAAAATATACAATGACCCATAAATTTTTTTTAGAAATGAGTTGTTGTTGGATAACTCAAGCAATTTCTTGTAGTTTATTTGAATGCTCAAGATTTTTTCAAAATCATTCGAACAAGATTTTTCCATAATAGTGATGATAAAATTGTCATATAAGGATAAGAAGGTGGTGCTTCATCTCTTTTCTTCCATCTTGAAAAATGATCCTCAAACTGCTGAAAAGAATTTACACATAAACAGGAAACAAAATATTATTGTTTAAAAAACCAATCCTCTATAGGGTAAAGATAATATAAAAACTTTTAAATTACTCTAATATGTCAACCTATTTATATTTACATTATAAAATTTTTATCTGAACTACCTATTTTACCATAACCCTCCAAAAGTTTCCTTATTATAATAACCCACATTGTTATATGGGATCCTTTACCTGCACCCATAAAACACTCTAACCTCTAAAGTTATCTAAATCGAACTCTTATTCCAAATATAAGGACCCATACTTAAACATTACATAATTTTTTTGTTAAGTCATGAATACACATTGAAGATCTTTTTAGGTTTAGAGTTTTAGATAATTAGGCCACAACTATTGCATTTAATCTCATAAATTACAAGGTGGACAATTCTTTGTTATCTTATTTTTTAGAAATAATAAAACTCCTTAAAATAAAATAAGAATTATTTTAATGATATAAATACTATTTACATATTCATATCTATTACCCTTCCTTATACCCTATGATAAACATTTCAAAAAGATAGGATGAGAAAAAAATCTCAGTAATGGATATAAAATAAGGAAAGAAATCATTAGTCCATCAATACCTAAAAATCAATGAAACCATACATTTCAATAATAAATAAAAATTTCTTTAAAATAACCCATGAAATCATAATATTTATGAATGTAAAACATAAATCATAAATTATAAAGGTAACTTGTGGAATCAATAATATACAAACATTGTAACTTTCATAGCTACATAGGGAGTTATGTTCTGAATAGCCATCAGAGTATATTCCCTAAATCTTTAAGAGAACCATTAATATTTTCTTGTGTCATGTGACCCAATACATTGGAAAGATATCTTGGTCTCATATACCATAGGATTATCATGGAACCACCTATATACGTTTACAATTACCAAGAAACCTAACATAATCATAACAAATAAAACAAGAATAAATGAATGATAAAATTTCCACATTGCAATCACAAGATATTAGTTCAATATATTGACATAATCAATCCATTACCCAAATCATTTCAAATAGAAAAATATGTAAAATGGTATATGTTATTTATTTTCCATTTAAAAACATTATGTCTTGTTAATGATTCTAAATATCTAATAAAGTTTGTGGCGGTGGAAAGGATGTTGTCATAATGTACATTAAAAAAAATCCATTTATTCATTTAGTAAAATGATTCGTAGAAACAAAATGTACCCTTTTAATGAAATTAAAATTCAAATTGATATTAAAATACATAACATAAAATTAGTCTTTTACTAAAAGGGTAGGGAGAAAGGTTCCCTTTTAAAGTTCATTTTGGTAATCAAATAGATAGATTATAGATATTAAATAAAATTAAAAATAATGTAAGTATAAGTAATAGATAATATAGCCAAAGTAATTTCTCACATAATCAAACCATGACATAATCATGAAGTAGAAGATCAACCCAAAGAATGGATATTTGGTTATGATGTTCTCTGGCCTTGAATACGATATGTCTCATTCATTATTTATATTCCTAAATAATAAACATAGGTTAATTTCTACATGATTCTGAATCATTTTCATTTTTATTATTCATTTTATATTATTTTGTAAGATTTTTTATTATACAAAGGGATTTATAGTTGTGATTAAATGGTAAGGGGTGATGCCCTTTTATAAGAGGGAGGAGGGGAACTTTATGAAAGTTTTGAAGTATTATTTTAATATAAAATTATTTTTAGTTTAAAAAAGAACCCAAATTCATTTATTAAAAAGATAAGATGATGTTGGGTCTAAATCCTCTCAACCAATAGGTTTTAGACAATTCTCGGTCACAAATTTAACTATATCATTCAGTGTTTTCCCTTTGATAACTAATTTAACTCTTACCATATATTCTTGTATATTCATAATATATGGTTAATATAGAAGAAATAAAATTAAAATAGAACAGAAATTGGTTCATTAATAACATTTTAAACATTATCAATGTAATATTTCAAAATATTATATTATTAGGATAATTTTAGCATTTAATAAAATAGTATTTACTTTAAAAACTCATTTATGTCAATTTTTATTCTATTCATATCATGATCTTTTAAAAAACCATAAAAACTTGATTGTTTTGAAAAAATATTATTAATTCAAATGTAAAGAGTAATAAACATACATCAAATTCGAGTATGTCATAAAAAAATTTAAAATAAAATTATTTTAATATTTATAATCTCATTTATTTAAATCATTCATTAATATGGATTACCTTGCATCATCAGTGTGTCATAAATATATTTTTTATCTGATTTCAAAAAATTATAAATATAATACAATGATATATGAAATATTTTTATATTTATTATTAATATTTATAGTCAAATATATCACTTATAAAACCCGTTATGAAAATTGATTTAGTAAAAGATACATTTTTATGTTATATTTTTCTTTAGTTCAAATTAATTCTTATAAAATGTCATTTTCACATCAATGTGGCTCAATGGGGTCCCCAAATTGACCCAAGGATGACCATGGTCGAACATATATAAACCAATAGGATTAGTACATTTTTAGGGTAGTTTTATATTATTATATTATTATTTTTTTAACCATATTTACCAGATTTACCCTTCAACCAAGACAAATAATAGAATTACTGAAGTTATTATTCATGTTGTCCAAAAATAAATTATACAAAATTACATAATTTGGAATTCATAATTCCAAATATGGAATCCATTTTTTCTAATTCAAAACACATAAGTTGTAGAAATTAATTTAAAATTAATTCCCATTGTCCAAAGAAAAAAACAGGTTTTTAAGAAGTAATAACTATCAAAAGATTGACATGAGTTTATGTCCAATTAAAATGTTAAATTACTTTATATTCCCATAATTGGATTCAATGACAAAAATATAATCCAATTTTACTTTAAAACCAGTTAAATGGAAAATATATTTATATAAATAAATTAGCGGAAAATGCAGTTTTGAATTAACATGCAGTATGTTATAACTATTCATTAAAAATTGAATTTTAATAGAAAAATACCAAAATTTTATCCAAAGAAAATTTTGATGTTATTATTCTAAATATTTAGTTTATTTTAAAAAATATAATATTTAAAGGTGTCAAATAATATATTTAAAAATGGTACACAATCAAAATGCAGTAAAATGGCCATTTTAAAATAATTTAGTATTTCATGCTTAAAATAAGATTCATTCTTATCTAAAGCCTGTAAAATTTATTGGATAAATATAAAAACATTTAAAAAAATGTTTAATTATAATTCAGTTATTTATGTTCAATCCCAAAAATATAATGTCTATGTGTTATCTACCATTTAAAATAATAATATAATAATATTATTATTTTTCATATAACACAAAGTTGTGTGCAACATAAGATTTCAAAGAAACATGTTGTTGTGTGTAGACTAATCTATCAGAAAAAGAATACCATTTAATATTATCTTATTTATAAATATTTAAAAAATTATTATTCTATAAATACCATGGTCCTTATAGACACCAGGTGAGATAACTCTAAAATATTTCACCACCACAGGAATGTAACCACCTCATCAGAGGAATAAGAAAAAAATGAATCAAATCCAATGTAATTATAAACACTATCTTGGGGGATATAAATCATTAAAAAATATTAATACACTAAAAAAAGAAAAAAATAGAAAACTATACCATAAGACATAATGTTCCACATCATCAAAATAAGAGAAATTTAGAAATAGATTTAAAACTAAAAAAAGTTATTAATCCTGCATATGTGACTCACATTATTAGGTATTCTCTTACACGCCACAACGTTAACACAATAAACTAACTATGGGAATATAATTCCCAAGAATCAAATTCTCCTGGTAGTCCTGGATATCTACATCATGATCCTCAAGGGTATCATCATCTTCATCATAAATCCCAACCCCAAAGATGACATGAGAGTCGTTATGAAGAGAAAAATAGTTTTGTGACATGTGAAAAAGATCATGTATATATATTATCTATGGGGGGACTAATATTTTGAACACTATTGATCCAATACAAACCAACACCTCCAAATTCCCTACAAACTAGGGAGAAATCATACTACCGTGAATAAAACATCAATGCCCATGACGAGGACTCACCATTAGGAACATGTGATCTCCAAATTCAAACTCGAGAGGTCTCCTCATATGATTAAAATATGTCATATGGTGATCATGAACTACTTTTATCCTAATCCAAATTAACTAAACTATCTATATCATATTCAAAACCATTTCGTACATGAGAATCACTACCTCTCCGAACCCACTCTAGTAAAATGGAAAATTGAACGGCTGGGCATAAAACTATTCAAATGGATCCATAAAAATGGTTCGGAGGAAAGATTTATTTTTGGTAAACTCAGCCAATTTATGGTGTCTCACCTAAGAAACTGTAAAATTAATTACACAAGAGTGCATCATGTCTTTAAGGGTTTGGATTGTCATCTATGTATGAATATCCATCTTTAGATGAAAAGTAGGGCTACAGAATAACTTATAACCAAAATCATGTTGGATACCACTCTATTACATTGAGGTAAATTAAGGATCTAAATTAGAAATTATCATACTCAGGACACTATAGAGTCTCACCACCACCTCCATATTCTTCCACAACAAAACCTCCACTGATCATGAATCCCTGACATGAATAATGTGGGCAGATATTTTCAACTGATCCACTATCACCTATATAGCAACATATCCTACATTATCACGAGATATATAGATAATTATGTCCATAGAGATGTAATCTCACTTCCATTAGGTAGAATATAGTGGTTGGAACAAACCACTAGGAACAAGGTGCTCGTCCTTCACATTTTTTAGGACCAAACATATTGAAGGAAACTCTAAAATATAATGATTCAACCCATGCCCCCAAAACTAACCTCAAAATTATTAATACATCATGTTCATGTTATGATGTATCATTAGAGGTGAAATATTGAACTCTAGAAGAACCATCTCATGCCTTGAATGATGGAATGAAAATCCTTCCCTAAAACATCAACTGATGATTTACATCCTTATAGTAAACCATTGGGTCATCACCAAGAAAAAATTGGACTCTCCATACCTCCACGTTAGAATCCCCCAACCGGGACTCCTCTTCTTATTAAACCACATAGGACATTAATATCATCGTGAAATGAAAAACTCTACCTCCAACCTCTCACATATCAGGACTTTTCATTGAGATTTATTCCTTCACTATATATGGATCTCTTGATTCACTAACATCACAATGTGACTTCATAATCAATGCATCAACTATCACATTCCCTTTGACTATTATAAATGAAATAAACATTTTTTAATCTTGTAAGAATTATATCAAATTAAATTTACCCACGTTCGATTCAAAATGGGTGAACACATACCTATGGATAATATAGTTATTAAAAAAACAACACACTCACCAATTTTGTAATGTCACCACAAAGTCAATGAAAAAACCAAAAAATCAACTCAAGATAATGGGTGGCATGGTTATTCTCATGGGGACATAACATCATAGAAAATTAATATTTAATCTATCTATGCTAATTCAGAACATATCCAATGTTAAGATTTCAAGATTTATAGAAAACCTATAACTGGAACCCCTCTTTTAGTAAACAGAAGACTGGATCACTGACCAACTTGTCCATCAAGTACTTAAAAGATTCTATAAACTTGTTAATCAACCTGAATTCATGATCCCTTTTCTTAAATTATTTCATTATTTTTTCAATATAAGAGAATTTGGATAGGATCTTCCTGTAATATCCTACAAGACCAAGGAAACTCTTTACCTATGCCAATTTCATTGGGGATTACCATGGCATAACTGCATGTAACTGTATGAGGGTCTCCCTCAACATAAAAATCTATTGGATCTCCATTGTAATCAATAAAAAAATTATTCCACCTTAATGATTCCATGATAGAATAAAATTTATTCAACCAATCATTTTTGAGGATGTTTTCGTATGGATATACCCATAAATTTAGGAAATATCACCAAGAGTGTTGCTTCCCCAACACTACATCATAGTCTTTACAAAAAATAATCAAAGTTATTCTGACCTCCAAAAAGTGTAGTAAACACCAAGGGATCTAAAATAATCTCTACCTCATGAACCAATGCACGGAAACCGGTAGGTGATATAGAGGATATTATCTCCCATGAATCAGAAATTTAGTAACCCATGTAAAAAAAATGAAAAGGGTAACTCGAACGATGTTTCTCTCATATGGTTCTAAATCCCAAATTCCTGAAGCTAAACACAACCATTTCTGAGGCCTCTTTGTCCCTCCTGATGAACACCTCCATGATCTCTCTATTCAGTATTAATATGTGTATCATCTTGAGGATATCATCTGCCAAACCCACTTCCTATCTACAATTCCCAAATTAGAGGACCCTAATGCTACTACCATTGCTAAAATTTCCTCAATAGAGAAAAAATATGTGGACCAATGGGAACATGATGACTGCATAGAATGGTATATCCCTCTTGTTGATGACCTCATCCTCAATAATAAAAAAAACATATGTTCCTTTGAATATCTATGAGATCGACCACCCCCATAGATATTTGACGATGAGAGCTAGGACCTACCCCTAACGAAGAGAGAGCCATTTTTCACTAAAACCATGTAACCCCATACCACAGACATGCTTTATAATGAATTTGGAAGACTCTCATCCTTCGTTGATACAATTATGGATAGAATTATCCAAATAATCTATGCTCTCACCATCGCCTTGAAATAAAATTTAAGAATAAACAGGGTGATCTGGTGATGGATCTCTAATGAAAATCCTTCTCAAAATGTCACACCATAACCACCTCATCTAGACACAATAATAAAAGATATGGAAAAAGGTATTTGAATCATATCATGAAAAATCACTCACTGAAACTTCCCTACTGAAGGGTAAGTATATCCTACCGACTTTCCACCTTCACTGTCAAAGAATGACACTCGACTCAAATCTTGTATCAGAACATTTCTCACAAGAATACCAAATCCTCACATTCCAAAGTGACCAGGAACAACCACATCCTCACTTACCCATGAATCATAATCAAATCCAATGATTCCAAGTACTCTTATCGAGAAGAGATCAAAATGAAATATATCATATCATCGTCCTACCAGTATTTTATGACTGTAACTAAAAAAGATACCTAATACATATATAGAATCTAGCACTGAAAATATAAAAGTTTTCTCCTCCATTTGTTGACTTCATCGAATTCCATGTTGTAGTTATCTACTAGCACATACTGCTAATCATATTCAGCATGAACCAAATGACGACGTCCACTTGGATCCTCACATGCAAGAAGAAATAATAATTAGATCTCCTAAATCTATTATTTTTAAAATATACCATCAATGAATTAAATAATTAATTAATTATCATGTTTATGGTTTTAACATATTATGTGGTCTACCCATTTGAAACACATGCACAAATAATAATTACCCATGATCATTTCAAATGCATCTATGCTACAACTAGTATCACTTCATTTATTGGGATCTATATATGTAAATCTCTATGAATTAGTTCCCATTGGTCTCTAAATACCCATGCCTCAATATTTCTCCAATTATTACATCTCTTACTAAAAATAGCTGACATTTTTGCACTACCAATCCATGCAACATCAATTGTGCCTAACTTCAAACATTATCTTATCCCTCAAAGTAAACATTTGATACAACTTTGTCAACAACCCCTCCCCACAAAGAATCCATAATGTGGGAATAGATATGGGGACTACCCATGTCCCACCTCAAGTACACCTAGAGTTAGAGACTAGCACAGAGGGTATAATAAAAATGTGTAAGGAAGGAATTACCCTCTAAGAGAAACATGAGAAAGACTATATCAGGATGGTTACAAAAACAACACCCACTAATATATATATATATATATATATATATATAATAAAACCTGAGTTCAACATGCAATGAATTACAGAACTAAGATAATTCAATGGTAAACTATATGTTCCAAAATGCTAGAGACGATAGTGACCCTGAAGACCAAACAACTCTAGAAAAACCATGATCTAGTAACATTCTTCCTAATATTTGACCGATTTAGACTAAACTAAAAATATTTTATATATACATAGGGTTATAAAAATATTATACTTAGTAGGATCCTTCTTGTAGACTCCCATGATAAAATAACCACACTATCCCACCAAAAATCCACATATAGTAACCATGAATTTTCCAAAGTACACAATAACCTGAATGATGTATTTAAAACATTGGTTATTATAGTTTAAGACATTATTTCCCATATATCGAGTATGTACCTCATGCCATCATAACATATACACATTATACTTATAATAATGCTTTGGATACAATATTTGGTAATACATTGTTTGAAATAAACACCACCCATCACATACCTAAACACACATATATGGTAAAATTGATCATCATGCATATAAGAATAAGTAACTACAACAAGATGAGAGTGGGGGGGGGAAAGGGGCATTATCTATTTATCCTCAGATCATGGTGTTAGGGAAAACACCCTCCTAGAGTCCACTAGGTGTATGTATCCCTAACAAACATGGGTGGTGTATCCCATAAAATTATATAATATTCATTATATGTTATAGCTCAAAACCACACTATGCTTATAAACTAGTTATTAAGACAACCACATCTGGCATTTCTCAAATTATTGGCATGACCTACTATGACCAGATATCTTATAAGCAAAAAAGAATTAAAAAGAGATACATTAAATTACTTTTTTACATTTAATAATTTTCTTTGATTATTTAATTCATGAAAAATTAATTAACTATTAAAATTATTCCACATTACATTACAATTTATACCATTAATAATCAGTTTAAATTGTATTCTCCCTATGAATAATCCAATGAAGTTCTATGGTTTATCTAGATTAACATCTTTTTTGAATTTCTTATTCCATAACCAGAAAAACTCATGGTTTAATAGTTATTTAATTCATTATTGGGAACATTATATATCAATTTACTCTAGGAAAACCATTACAATCTACATAGCAGATAAATTTTTTTACCAAATACATCATGCTACCTCATGTAGTGGGGAAAGTAATGTATATAAACAAGAAAATCATCTATTGGGCATCATAGAAATTCATTGGTGAACATAACAAGTCTTGGTTTATCATAAATATGTCATCCCAATAATAACTAATTCTACCACATCGAGTTCCATCCTTGAAAACCACATGTAGATACTGATGTGCCTCTCCACCACAATCTTCAACTTCTACCACATCATCTGGGCCTCCGTGCCCACATATCATGTAAGCCATCCCATGATCATCCTCACTAGCTCACATCACATCTAAGAATCCCCCATCCAAAATTAGTCATCCAAGTATCATTAGAATCAATATCATATCACATGTCTCAAATCCAAATAACATCACAAACAAATCTAGAACAAAAAATCATTTAATAGAGAAACTGGGCGTTCAAAATATGGCATTAATCCTTCTCATGAAAATGAACTCTCATGGATCCAAAACTAGAATCTCTTCCTTATCAATCAGTCATAAATGTAGGACCTAGAAACCATTTTTATCACACAACCAATTCTTATTATAACTTGAATTAACTAATTAATTATTTAAATGTTCCAAAATATGGAAAATTTAATCATCAAACTACAAAAATCTATAAAATCCAAAATTTTACAATAGAACTCATTATAAAGAATATTTTACAAGATTCACATTATTTATCAATTCCATGAATCAAATTAATGATAAATTTAAATTCAACATGCACATTTCATTAACTAGATTATCATAAAATCACATTATCCAATAGATTGCAAACATACCTCTTAAATTATTCCTAATCAAATTAAATATTAATTAATTCCAAAAATACATTCTTTACTAATTTTAATATGATATTACTATAATAGAAATATGAAATCAATTTATATTTCATATTTATAAAACTATCTATGAAAAAAAGGCAAAATTCTATCACGATATAGAGATACAACATCATCAACATGGAATAGCTATCAAATTTATATAATCTGATTTAGTATTTATTAGTTTAATTACATTTCCATCCAAAAGGATAAACCAATATCAATTTTTAATTTCATGTAAATAAAATAAGATAGGAAAAAATAAACTATATCAAATGTGATCAAAATTATTCAAACAAGAAAGGAACATGTTGCCGATCTTTGATAACCTATCCCATAAGAATTTCATTCATGATAGGATAACATGATACAACAAAAAAATAACATATATGAAAAACAACATTAGAACTGATATATGTAAAGATTATTAATATAGATTGTGGAAATGTATGTTAAAGTGATCAAACTAGGAGAACACTCTTGAAAACTAACAAATAATCCAACTTGGATCACCACTGGTCGCCATGGATTAAAGATAAGATATAGTATTCAATTCTTTGTTGAAAGAATATTAAAATGTTGAAGAAAGGACTATAGTATTTCATGGAGTTTTTAGCATATGTATAAATTGATAAAACCTTTTATTGTGTCACCTTTTATTAATGTACATAACATGATATTTTCCTGGAATTTTATAAATTTATACAATGCATAATTGATGAAAACATGTTTTCACCAAAAAAATCCAACCACCTTTTTATTATTTTACATTTAATACTTACAAGTAGTGAACATTCCATGCACAAGGTTTGAATTTTATATAAATTTCATGTAATATTTACAAATATTATATTAACCTTACATCCATAATTTTATAGCAATACACCACTAGACCAATTCAAAGCCTCTATTGAGCTCTAATATCATCCAAAAAACACAACAAGTTAGTCTAATCTTATCTAGTCCCCAATTGTTTTGATAATATAGATTTTATATAGTTTTTCAAGAAAAAAATCTCTCCCTATATAACATAAGTGGACATGATTTTATAATATAATCATCTAGGGGTACAAATCCTGAAATGATTGTGTTAAATTATATCTCAACCATCATTCTAGTGTACATTGATTTTTCATTTTATACTCACCTACATTGAAGCTCACCTTGGATATTGTTGTGTTAACTCATGTTTTACTTATTAATCATTATAATTCATTAGAATAGATGATAGCAATGGATAGGATAGGTTAAGTCTAAGGTGTCATAGATAAAAAATAATGTGTCATGATTTATACATCACTTGAATAATTTTTCATAATTATATTTTCTCATTGTTTGAATAATATTTTATACACAATAATTTTTGGTTTTAGTCATTTGTTGGAACAAGGAGGTTTCATGTAAAAATAGAATTTGACTGAAAATTGATTGATTTTTATCTAGAGATAAAAATAAATTGAAGATGGAAGGTGAAACATTCTTATTATTCCTAATTATATATGTCATTTTATTATTAACAATATCATCTTGGATGAGTTTAAAGACACAAATAATATGAGAAAATGTAGTTTAATGAAGAAAATAGGGGTAAAGAGATTATACTACCATTATATAATGTGTGTGGGTAGAGTCATTAAGGGAAAATTTTCAGATGAATTGGAAGTTTTTTATGTCCATAAATTACAGTAATATATAAATTAATTCCCAAGTAAAAATTAAATTTTTTATTGAGGGATATGAATTTGAACCTATGTTACATCTAATAGTTTAATTTATAATGTGTTGAAAAAAAGGAAATTATATGAGTAAATTTACTAATAAATGTGTTGACTCTAAGACCATGGATAGGCCTTTGCTTTTCCCATCATTAATGTGAAATTATTTAAGTATTACAAAATTGGAATTAAATAATTATTTTATAAAATTTTCATATCAATTACATTATAGATATAAAAATCATGAAATGTCTAACCATTTTTCTATATTATTTTTTCTTTATGGATTTTAAAACATAAGATTAATGAAACAAATAAACATGATATGTGGTTCATTGGTAACATGATTTTGATTTTTAGAAAAAGAGATAATTTTCCTTGATGAACTAAATGGGATAGTATTGGAATCATTGAAATTTGTTAGTTGTATAGGTCATCATTGATAATGATTATTTATTTTATTGTTTTATGGAATATAATCAATTGTCTATGATTTTATTTTAGGAAAAACGATTTTTTTCATATATTTTATGGATAATCATATGGTCTAATGGATGGAGTTTTATAAATAATATCGATGGTTGAAAATATATTCACTAACATGATCATATTTCCACATATATTTATGGTAAATAAATATATTATACTTCACGTTAGAATCTAAATTTGGTTAAAAATATTTTGATGAATCTCACTTATCTATATAATTATATATTGATTTATCAAGGTGATTAATGATATTATGGGCGATTCTTCATTGGGATGAATTATATGTAAACATTAGGTTTAACATGTGATTAAACATGAATGATTATTAGGAAAGAATGCAATTAGATATTATGGAATATAAGATGAAGGTATGATATCACCTTTTAGGTTAATACAATCTTTAACATTTAGTTTATTGATGTTTTTTATTATTTAGGATTATTAATTATATGTTCATTGTCAAACCATTGTCATTTTTTGAAACATTTGAAGTTAAATTTATAATTTTATCATATTAATTATTTTAGATTATTTTTATTATCTTAACTTACACAAACCATTTACTTTGGTTTAATATTTAATGAATTTTGGAATATATTGATATCCATTTGTGTATTATGTAGTTGATTTTACAACAATTATGAGAAACTATCATTTTATTTGAAAAAAAAATTATATATTGGTTACAATACATTATAAAGCATATAGAATATATAATAATGTCTTATGTAAAAATAATTATCTTTTTACATCCAGCCATTAATGAGTTAGTGAAAAATGAAAATGTATCCTCTATGGTGGAGGTCAATAGACACACCAAAAACAATGTTTTCATTTTTAGAAGAAAGGATAAATAGAGGAGAATAGAAGATGAATTATTCCATTAACACAATATAATTACATTATATAAAAGATAATTGAGTTATAATTACTTTTGGATATGTTTTTGTGTGGATAGCATAAGAAATGTCTAATATTTGATACAAAAAGAAAAAAAAGAAAGAGGATTTTACCTCTTGAATTTCCTCTCTATGAGATCCACCTTAAGGAAATTGATTTGGTTTTATGAGGAGAAAAAAGCCCTTGTAAATTATGTAGGGGCTTTATAAGAGTATTGGATAGAATTTTTATAAGGTTAAATGCTTGTAAAGTGTGAGTATGTGGTGATAGGATGTATTTATAGGGGAGGAGAGTGGTGTTTTCTCATTATTTTATCAATTAGATAATTGTTTTTTGCACAAGACTATGAATAGTTTGAAACATATCACTAAATATATTAAAATAAATAATTTTCGTTATATATTATGGGGTTATATCATCCATATATCATATATGACTTAATAATTCATGTCTATTGATTTTTCATAAATTAAAATATTTTACTATTCACCACAAATTCACATTTTTTTACAATTCCTAAATAATCAACTGTACCATTTTATGACGAATATAAATGAAAATTTAACTACATTTTATCAGAATAATAATTTATATATTAGAAAATTAATTATTAATTAGAATAATTGTTTCATTGTAAAATACTTTTTTCAAAATTATAACAGATTGTATAACACATTGAAAAATTAATGAAGGTATCTTAAAGTTATCTTATAATCAGAAGAAAAAATATTGATAATTTATGAACATATTTTATGACAATAAAAATTATTTTTAGTGATTTTATTAATTATAATATTATAAAAAAACCTTGATGTTTTATAAAGATACCAAAACTTACTAATTTTATTAAAAAATATCATACATATAATATGAGATAATATTTTAATATTTTAATTAATAAGATATGTAAATTATTTTTACACCTTCATATGTGATATAACAATTCTATTGGTGGGATTACTATTCCTAATGAAAATGTTACTATTCCAAGGGTCTTGTTTCTATTCCATCTCTATAGGTTTTTTAATTTCTAATAATTCCTCTTATTTAATTTATTCTTCATTTATAATGATTATAGTTATTTATATAAGATATTTTATGTGGTTTTAATTATATGACATAATTATAATAATTTAATTTCCATTGATAAAATGTTTGGTTATTGAAATATTTCTAGAACATTTGATAAGGATAGTTGTACCATCAATAAATCCTCTGCCTTTGTCAAAGAAGAAAAGCCCATTCAGTAAGGCCAATAAATAATAATGAAGTAAAGGTTAATAGAAAAATAATATTTTCTTAATTTATTTAATATCATGAGATAATTTTATTATATTATATTGTGTGTGTCAATAATAAATTGTGGTTTCAATAAATTATCCTAAACATATTTGGGTCCTTGATGGGTTTATGAACTCTAATTCTATTTTAAAATAGTACTCAAAACTATCAATATAAGGCCCATAGAGGGTAATACTTTTATCTTGTTAAACATTATGGGCATATTCTTCGGAATATGGGTATAGGAAAAGGTGGGTCCCACTACGGTGTTTGAGAGATGCCTGAGTATAAATGATCTCAATGGAAAAAATAAATTCACTATTATTTGACTATAGAATAATTTGAGTAGAATTTATTTATTTAATTAATTAACATATTTTAAAATCAATACATGGAAAAATATTTTATGAACAATTATTATTTTAATCACTAAGCTTAATTTAATATTTTATGGAATGGAATTTTGACTTAAATGTCACCATTTTATTATATAATATGTATGTATTATATTAAAACTGAGTAATATATAAATAACCTTAATAAAATAGTTTGTTGATCATAACATGTATTTTAGGGATTATTTGGTTGGTATTGATTATATGGGGGTTGGGTATCCATATTCATGTATTTTTTACCTCACTATATAAGGATGGAGTGCCACTCATTTGGAAGACTACTCATTGCTTGAATTTGGGACAATCTCTCACCAATTTCCCACATCTTATAGGGAGTGGAAACCGATCCTCGATATCAATCCATGTTTTTCTTCCTAAATCATGTAATCAGTGTTAGTGGTTATCAATTGGACATTAAAGGAAACATCAGATCTCCAAGAAACATTTTGTATATCAATGATTGACATTCCCATAGACATTTTGAGCATGTTTTGATAATAATGTTTTAACATTCCAAAAAAATATTAAAAATATTAGTCATATCTTCTTGCATTTCAGTCCCCGGTGTCATCAATTAGTTTCATAGTGATCTTAGGATAGTTTAATTCAAGAACCATTAGGTATTTAGTAATTCACGTAGATGGTGAATCAATAGATCCATTGAAAATATATGTGCTTTTATCTCACAATAGATGTCTATGTTTTTATCATTTGAAATTTTAAATCAGATAAAAGAGGGTGTTTATGAATTTTAAAAAATGATGAATGTATAATTATTTATGTTTGTTCATGAGTCGGTAGTAGTGGTTCATTCGGGATGGAACTCGTACTCTAATTTTTGATATTTCTAAAATATTTTTCTTCTAAAAGGTTCATCATTCGACAGTTTATGTAATTATAAAAAATAAACTACCATAACAAATAGGTTTAAAAAAATAAGAAGATAGAACAACCCTTCACCGCTTGGGTTACTGTGGGGTGACAAAATGGAGGGGGTGTTGGGTGCCTTCCTGGTTGGCGCACCGGGTAACGCCTCCTCAAATGGTGCCCACACGTTTTCTATTTTAATGGGGTGTTTTTAATGTGCGCCAAGACCACATGAATTAATTCACGTGGTGACACTCTTTTGACGTGGTGACATTATTTGATATAGATTATTTTTCTTATATAATGAGGTAGAGGGAAGGAATTTCAACATCACCAGTAGCAACAACACCGAGAGCAAATCCCATTTGGTGATCGGCTTTCTTCAACAATCATCTTTCTTGATCTCTCCCTTTTGATCCACACTTTTATTCTTGAGTATTACTTTTTTGACCCCTTCCATTTTTGGGAGTCTCTATTGTGTACCTCTTGCTTTTAATGGATTCCACTTTCTGGACTTGGTCCTGTGGTTTTTCCCTTTTGGGTGTTCCAAGTAAAAATTTCCGGTGTCAACTTTATTTTCTGCACATTTAATTTTGGGTTGATGCGCATCGATTTTATTTGGGGGGAAATAATTTTTTTCTACTACACATTCTCTTTTCAATTGTTTGTGCATTCGTTCATTTTCACATATTTCCCAACATCTGGTATCAAAGGGTTTGGATTTATTTCATTTTTATTATGGAAGATAACTATAGTTGGATGAATTTTTTAAATGGTACCAACTACCATATGTGGAAACATAAAATGAAGGATCTGCTTTTTTCCAAGAGAATGCATATTCAATTGGTTAGTACCCAAAATTCCGAGAGGATTTCAGATAAAGAATGGGCGTTCTAGAATGAGATGGTTTGTGGCTTCATTCGCTAATGGGTCAAAGAAGACGTGATGAACCACATTGTCAATATTTCTCCCGCAAGAACATTGTGGGAGAAGCTTGATATAACCTATGCTTTGAAGACGGGAAACAATAAACAGTTCCTTATCAAGAAAATGATGAAATTGAGGTACATAAAAGGTACTTCTATTTCTAATTATTTAACTGAATATAAAGGATGTTTTGATCAGCTGTCTGGAATGGGTATCAATTTTGAAGATGAGGTTTTATCTCTTTTACTGCTTAACACATTACCCGATTCATGGGAAAATTTACATGTTACTCTAACTGGATCTACTCATAATGGTGCAGTGACATTTAGTTTTGTCAATTATACTATTATAAATTAATAGTTCAGGAGACGCACTCATGAGAAATCTTCTTCCGAGATTTTGGTCACAGAGAACAGGGGGAAAAGCCAGGAAAGGGGGCAGAGCAGTCGAGATAAGAGCAGAGGCAGAATAAAATCCAGACTGAAGCAGAGAGACTTTGAATGTCATCATTTTAGTAAGAAGGTGAATTTTAAGAAGTTTTTTTATCAACTAAAAAGAGAGAATAGATTGAAGGAAAATCCACAGAAGAAAAATGGTGACGGAGATGATCACGTTGCTACTGCTATAGGGGTGCTCTTGTTATTGTTTATGATTCCATTAACATTGCTTCTGATTATTCTTGCTGGGTTATTAATAGTGGTGCCTGAATTCACGTGACATAGAAGAAGGAGTACTTTACAACTTACAGCCTAGGTAATTTTGGAATTTTGATGATGGGAAATAATGGTCATGCTGACGTTGTAGGCATCAATACTATTTGTTTAAAGACTAGTACAAGAAGTAAGCTGATTTTTAAGAATGTCTGACATGCACTTGAGGTTCGTTTGAATATTATCTCTACCAGTGTTCTTAATGATGAAGGGTTTATCAGCACTTTGGGTGATTTCCAATGGAATCATTCAAAGGGCTCATTGATTGCGGCTCGATGGAAGAAGCAATCAGGTTTGTACTGGACTAGAACTTCTATTTCTTGTGATACAACTTGCGTTGTTGAGTGCCGTGTTTTGTCCAAGTTGTGGCATAAGAGGATCAATCACATCAGTGAGAATGGTCTTGGTTGATTTTCAAAGAGAAATATTCGTCCATATTTGAAGAGTATCAAATTGGACCCATGTGATCATTGCATGGATAGGAAACAGAGCAGAGTGGGATTTAGCAGTCATCCTCTACACAAGAAGTCACAGGAACTTGAGTTGGTATATTCTGATATTTGTGGTCCTTTGAAATCAAAGACCTTTAGAGGTGGTCTTTATTTTTTTACATTTAGTGATGACTACTCACGAAATCTATGGGTTTATGTTTTGAAATCCAAAAGTTAGGTGCTTATGTTATTAAGCAATTTCTTGTTACTGCTGAGAGAAAATCAGGGAACAAATTGAAAGGTATTCCCACTGAAGATGGGGGAGAGTATTGTGGTCCATTTTATCAAGATTGTAGGAAGGTATTCGTCATTAGAAGACGCCACTCAAGATACCACAACTGAATTGTTTATTTGAGAGGATAAACACGACTTTATTGGAAAGAGTTCGTTGTTTGCTTTCCCAAGAAAAGTTTCCTGGACATTTATGAGGTCGGGATTTACTTACTGATGATTATATTATAAATTTATCACCTGCGGTTTCTTTGCAGATAGAAAATCCCAACAAATTTTGGAATGACCAAGAGATCAGGTATGATCACTTGCGTGACTTTGGATACAAGGCTTTTGTTCATGTGACTAGAGATGAGAGATCCAAGCTAGATGGAAAGACACACCAATGTATTTTTATTTCCTATGGACATGATGTGTTCGGGTACAAGTTATATGATCCTATTTTGAAGAATCTTTTCAGAAGCCACGATGCAGTGTTTAAGGAGGATCACACTATTGCAGACATTGATAAGGGATAATAATATGCTTCTCCAACATCTGGTCATTTTGTCAGTCTTGAGGCAGATTCTAATTCACATTTACATCATATTGTCGATTCTGATAATCATTTTGATGTACAGAATGATTCTCAAGGTGAATAGGTTGGATTTTATGTTTTTGATACACCTTTTGTTTCTGATGATCCGGTTTCAGGTGTTATTAATGAACCCACAGTTCCACTCTATAGGTCATTTCGACATCACACCGCTTCTACTTGATATTCACCTGATGAGTATGTGCTCCTAGATGAAGGGGGAGAAATATAATTTTTTGATGAGGGAATGGAGAGTGAACAGAATGATATATGGGTTACGAAAATGGATGATGAGATGACATCATTGCACGACAACCACACTTTTGAGCTGGTGAAGTTACCAACATGGAAGAGAGCTTTGCAAAATGAGTGGATTTTTCAGATTAAAAATGAAGAATACAGTTCCCTTCCATGATATAAGGCAAGGTTAGTTGTCAAAGGATTTCGTTAGAAGAAAGGTATTGATTTTGATGAGATTTTTCACCTGTTGTCAAAATGTCTTCCATTCGGATTGTTCATGGTTTGGATGCTAGTTTGGATCTATAGATTGAGTAGATGGATGTGAAGACAGATTTTCTCCATGGAGATTTATAAGAGGAGATTTATATGGAGCAACCAGAGGGTTATGTTGAGACATGTAATGAAAATCATGTTTGCATGTTGAAGAGGAGCTGGTTTGGTTTGAAGCAAGCTCTGAGGCAGTGGTATAAGAAGATTGAATCTGTCATTTCCTATCAGGGATTCAGGAAGAAATCTTCTGATCATTTTTTTTGTTCAGATATTTACTAATGATGATTTTATTATACTGTTGCTTTATGTTGATGATATTCTCATTGTTGTCCATGATACTTTTAGAATTGATAGATTGAAGAAGGATCTTTTTCAAACTTTTGCGATGAAAGACTTGGGGCCAGCACGACAGATTCATGGCATAAAGATCTCCCATGAAAGGAAGGCTAAGAAGTTGTGGTTATATCAGGAGAGATACATTGAGAAGGGTCTTTAGAGATTTTCTATGGATAGAGCAAAAGTGATTAGTACTCCTCTTTCTTTACATTTTAAGCTCAGTACCAGTTAGTCACCTTATACTAATGAAGAGAGTGAGGAGATGCAGCACATAGCTTATTCATCTGTCATTGTCCATTTGATGTATGCAATGGTATGTTCTAGACCTGATATATCTCATGTAGTCGGTGTGTCTAGTCATTTTCTATCAAATCTAGGTAGAGAGCATTGGAGAGAAGTGAAGTACATTTTTCGTTATCTTTATGGTACTTCTGATATGAGATTGTGTTTTGGTAAAGGGGAACCTATGCTTTTGGATTTATAGATTTAGATATGGTAGGAGATATCGACTCGAGGAAGTATACTTTATGCTATTTGATCACTTTTGTCAGGTGATCTATATCTAGGCAGTCTAGATTGCAGTGATGTGTTTCTTTATCTTCCACAGCGTCAGAGTTTATTGTGGCTACTAAGGCATGAAAAAAGTTTTTGTGGATGAAAATGTTTATTCAATAGATCAATTTAAATTAGGACAGGTGTGTTTAATTTTGTGATATTCAAAGTGCTATTATTTGGGAAAGAATTCTACTTTTCATGGCAGGTCAAAACATATCGATGATTGATATCATTGGATTCACAACATCCTTGATTCGAGATATTGAGATATTAAAAAGATCCAGAATGATAACAACGGTTCATACATGTTGACCAAGTGTTTACCCAGAGAAAAATATGAGACTTGCCGATAGATTTCAAGGTTGGAGTTGATCCGCACTTGAGTTGGAGGGGGATTTTGGTTGGCGTCTTCCTGGTTGGCGCACCGGGTAACGCCTCCTCAAATAGTGCCCACGTGGTTTCTCTTTTAATGTGGTGTTTTTAATGTGGGCCAAGACCACATGAATTAATTCATGCGGGGACACTCTTTTGATGTGGAGACATTATTTGACACGGATTCATTTTATTATAAAAGGAGGTAGAGGTAAGGAATTTCAACATCACCGACAACAAAAAAACAGAGAGAAATTCCCATTTGGTGATCGCCTTTCTTCGACAATCATCTTTATTTCTCTCTGCCTTTTGATCCACACTTTTATTCATGGGTATTACTTTTGATATCCCGTCCATTTTCGGGAGTCTCTACCGTGAACCTCTTGATTTTAGTGGATTTCTATTTCTGTACTAGGTCCCATGGTTTGTCCATTTCTGGTTTTCCACGTAAAAATTTATGGTGTCAACTTTATTTTTTGAACATTTAATTTTGGGTTTCTTCACTTCTGTTTTATTTGGGGGGAAATAATTTTTTTCACTTCGCATTTACTTTTCAATTTTGTTTTCATGTTCGTCACTTTTCTCGTCTTTCCCAACAGCGGGGAGCTCGTATTCATCCTCTTTCAGTGTAGACTTCCCCCCTCCATATGTTCTCAAGCATCCTTATCGACTCGTTCAATAATTTTCTGATGTTTTGGAAGGAAATTTTTTTGTTCATTTCTGTTTTATGGTTTTGTGATCTATTCAGATGGAATGGATTTTTCTTCCTGGCATTTTATCTTTCATTTTTGTGGTATGTGTTTCAATATCTGGTGGATCTCTCATGATCACCCGTGAATATCCCCCTCTCCTCAGATTTCCTTCCTCCTCACCCTCCATGTTCAGCTCACCTTTAGTTTTCATTGTTTCGAAGCCCGTTGTTTTGTGTCTTCTTCCAGGTGGGCGGTTTATGTGCTTGATTTTTTTCTCTCCACATTCATGTTTTTCTATTTAAGGTTTCTGTTCCTATTCCTATTCTCTTAACAATAGTTCTGGTGTTCTGACCTCGGTCGGTTCTAGAGCAATGGATTTCCGGGATGGTTCTGGATGTACTGGGTGGGGATTTGTCGACTTCCTTGGAGGCGCGGCTTGTTACAGGCTCTAGTTTTGTGGATGTGAAGGATTCATGGGGATTTTTGGCCGATTTGAGTCTGGTGGTGACGCAGATCCAGTTTTGTGGATTGAGGAGGTTCGATGGCATGGATAGGAATTCCTGGGGAAGGTCACGACTTGTTGTTGATGTCTTGACCACTTTCAATCTCTGCTCTTGCTTCAGTTTACATTCCCCCTCTACCAGTCAGACTGGTGTGTTGGTTTGCAGAAGATTTAGGAAGTGATTTCTGGGCGGATGATGGGGTTGAAGGTGGCTTGACATGTGTAGGCTTTTCCCATTAGAATGGTTTTGGTTCTAGTTTGATGTATTTTGTTTAGTTTTTTTTTTTCTCGTTGATGATTTGGTTTGTTGACGATTATTTTTTGAAGGCCGACGTAGGGTCAGGTTATTGTCATTGGGGTTGAAGGTATCAATGACATTGATGAAGGTCAGTTTGATCGAATCAAGTTGTGATGGGTCGGTCGATGTCTAATTTTCTAGGCAGTTTATAATTTCTTCCGTTTTTTTAATATCAAATTTGGTAAAGTGGGTTGGTGGCAGCTTGTGGCGCAACAAAAAAGTGGTTTTATCAGAAAATAAAAAAAAGTAAAGATATTGGGAGTAGTATTACAACCCTTCACTTCCCTATTCCTTGTTCAGTGCATATGATTACTTTTGTATGTCAGTCAAATAGAGACAAAATAAATTGTTTCTATATAATTAAATATATACTTAATTGTATCATAACTATGTGTGAGTATATTATATAGAAAACAAAATCCATTCATATAGATATAATAAAACCCCTAAAGGAAACATTATGTCATAACACCTTCCATTGTTTGAATTTCAATAAATCTAGGCATACAAGATTCTCATCACCCCCTGTTAAGTTTTCTTCCTACTACAAGGGTGTTCTAATGAGAATGATGAGTCGACATAAATTTGTATTGAAAAAAATAAGTATACATCAATGGTGTGATTTCACATTAGAGGAAATGTCTTGATTAAATCATGGTTATGATTATTTGATGTTTTGAATTCACTAAAAAGTTAAAGGGGTCATGTGTCAATATGATTTTCCATCTGAGCTTTTACCATTTAACTCTCTGGGAAGTGGTGTGACCATACCATAAACTTTGAAGAGAGGTTTTAGGTATATGTTCATGTAACACTCCAAACTTCAACGGTACACTTCTATTTGAATAATATAGTAGTGTGTGTTGTACGCAACTTCGACTTCCAACACACACTACAACCAATCAGACTAGCTGTTATGAATAGTAATACCCACTTTTTGAAATTTTATAAATTTTATCTTTCAAAATGGTCTTCATTTTTTGATTTAAAATATCAAAATTACCTTATGGTGAATTTTTGGTATTTTTCGCAAAACATTCAATTTTTGATGAATAGTGATAAAACACTGAGTTATAGTTTAAAACCAAATTTTTATTTAGATAATTATTTATTTTATTTAAATTTAATTAAGATAATAATAGATACATAATACCTATATATGTTCAATGTAATTCATTGGAGTTAGTTTAGAATAATTTTAGATATATAAAAACATTATGGAAATTTTCACAGTCGTTTACCCACCTCCTAGGAGAATTTGGAAATTCACATAAAAAATAATTTTACCACTTCTGTGAGTAGAATAACGAAAATCCAAGAGACACGGTTAATATCAAGGGTTGAAATGTGGTTCAACAAGATAAATATAATTTTTGTTGAATAGTAACTTTTTACTTTTATTTACCATGGTTAAAAGTAAATAGGGTAATTAAGGGTAAAATGATATTAATATTACCCTAACACATGTCCTAATTCTATTGGACAAGTGTATATCGACCAAAAACAGCCTTAGGAATAAAATATTATCATTTAGGTCCACTTGGATTTGATTAGGACATTTATTATTATTTAATTCAAAGAAGAGTTAAAAGAGATAAAATCAAAGTTTAATAACTAAAACATTTTTAATATAGGATTATACATAATATAAATTTGATTATAATTTTTAATTAGAAATATAAAATTATTTCTTACAGAATGGTATTTTATTTATAATTTTTAGACATTAAATAATTTAATTTATTTATGACACAATGATGATGTAGTAATTACCTTATTAATTAAATATTAAAATAATTAATATTTTAAATACCCAAATAAATATAATTTGAGACTTTTAATGAATTACAAGAATTTTATAGCTTAATAGGACATTATATTATTGAGTTAATTATTTTTTTTTGAATTAATAATGCTATTATGATTTTCACAAAAATCTAATACCAAATAGTGTCAAAATTGACATAAAAGAGTTTTTAAAACAAATATTATATTATTAATTGATATTAAATTCCTATAAATCTATGTTCTTCCTAAGGACTTATATCATGATATTTTTATCATTAATGGACCACTTGGGGGTCTCTTGGATGTATATAGTATATTTATTAACAATATAATATAAAAATACAAAGTGATATGGTAAATGTCAAACTAATTAACTATGAGTTAAAACTAAAAGATAAGGTTAATATAGTGACCCAAACTGGTCTAAAATATATTGGTTGAAATTATTTTGATCCATCCCAACCTTATAATTTGAATAATTCACTTTGGATCCATTATAAACCGAATATTAATTTATTATAAAATAATATTTCTAGATTTTCCTTAGGTACCCCTCACCCCTCTTATAAAAAGTCACTCCCCCTTCTCACTAATTTATACCTTAAAAGCCTTTTGACTCGGCCAACCCCTACCCAAATATTCTCTCAACATCACTAAATTATACCTAGAGGCCTTAGTTTGATCATAAATCCAACCTAAGGAGCCCTTTTGATCAAATCAAATGGAAGAGCCCGATTAAGAGGTAATGTTTTCACCACCCTCTTTCAAGTTCTTTTCTTCTTCAACTTCTTTTTTATTTGTTATTCGCATTCTAAAATAATAACTCCAGTATCTTCTATATACTGTGATGTTATTATAAATATGGTACAACCATATTCCTTATTCTCTACATCCTTTGAATGACATGTCACCATACGTGTGTGCGTACGACTTACCGTCTCCACATCGTGGTGTAATTGTTATTCAAAACATTATTATTTGGATGGGTATAATAATGATGTGTAAATCATGTAAATAATAAATATAACATTATAATGATTCTGTATATATGATATATCATCCAATTATATATTATTTTAATATCAATTGACTGATATTGTCACTTGTGCGTACATTCGGATTACCGTCTCCACGAATGCGATGAGATTCATTCCCCATCAAATCTATTCAAGACTAAATTTCATTTTATGATTAAAAATAATTTTTAGATACATGATATCATTCTGTATATGAAGAATATACATCCCATCCATATTAAATATGGCTCACATAACAAATAATATAAAGGAAAATGAATCTGTTAACACTCGAAACAATGATAATACAAAGATATTATTAAGAAATAAATGTTAAAAGATCATATATGATATCATATTAATGTATATTAATATTGTATAATTTAATAACAATTATTTCACCATTATAAAAGAGGTTGACCTACCCTCAACCAATGAAAAGTACAAGGTAAGGGTTTATTTCACAATCTCCTTATTATCTGAGGATGTTTATACGTAATTATCTAATGGGACCGCTTTATCATCAACATAAATGTTTCTTAAAAATCAATTTAAAATAATTCTTACTATTTTACATACTATGGGTTAAATTCATTTATACCCTTGTTGAATTTTTATATGAATTTTATAAAGGAATCTTTCTTTCCTTTTCCAAACAAGGACCTTTTTAACCTTTTCGACAAAATTAAGGTAAGAATGTCTTTTTTTAACTTATCTGGAATGTGAGGATATTTTCTACCATTATAAAATCATTGAAGCATCCCTTACAAGATTATAAGAATATTTTCAAGGTAAATGTTTTCTTTTATAATTATTTGACTTTTAAATGATTTCAAAAAATATAAATTTCTCTCAAACAGTTTTTATTTCTTCTATTTCAACATCCGTTGATTGATTTTAAGATTATTAGAAGTTTATTTATTATGATAAAACAAGTTCATATTGTATTGAAGGTTTTGTGATATGTTTTACTGTGGATGTTTTATTTTTATACCATTCATGGTTTGTGGAGAAAGTATTGACATTTCGTTTGCTAGTTTTAATACGAATGTTTATGTTATGTTTAAACCTTTTCATATGAGGAATGCATTGGACTTAATAAGTGATAGGCGGAGCCTGATATAGCTCCATGATGCATCGATATGTCTAATGAGACAAACTAGTGTCTTGGGACAAGGCCTTGACAAAATCTTATTTGTAGTCTAGGCACAAGGCCTTGACTTTGTGGTTTTGATAGTTTGGTATTATGCATTCCTTCATTATGAAAGTGGTAATTGATATTGAATTTTATTATTCGACTAGTAGAATATCCATGTGAATATGTAAATGGAATTATTTCATTATATTTATTCCATATTACGTTGAATTTCAAGTTTAAAAGGCTTTTGTTTTAGTTATACATTGCCTAAAATGTTTCTGCTTATTTATGAATGTTTCTGCTATATTGTAATCCTTACTAGGAATTTGAGCTCACCCCTTTCTATGTTTTATAATTCCCAAGATGTGAAGAAGTATTTTATGAATTTCCGGTAGGGATAGTATGACGGGATATGAGTGTGGACTATGGAGACTATGTTGTTTTAGTTTTAATTTTATGATGTAATATAAACTCTATTATTGTATCTAGTGATTCCAATGCTACTAAACTATTTGGTCTTTCGAACTTGATCTTTTGTGATCATGCCAATGTTATTTAATAATGAACAGACTCTGGGTAACTATGGTCAGGGAGTTATAGTTGGTATCAGAGGAAGTTTAGTACAAACCTTGGAAACTAGATTTAGATAAACTCTAATTATTGAACATAGACCTAAGATTAACATTGAGGATTAGTATATAAGAACATCCTAGAATTTTTTTATTTAGAGATTTTGTAAGTTTTCTGACCAATACATCCCTGTTTAGATACATGCAGGTAGAGGTGGCTCTGGCACAAATGTACCTAGTCGTTAAACTCGAAAACACCGCTTTGATCTAGACTCGAACGGGAACTGGTGCCCGACAACGGGCCTTGTTGCAATCTTGGTTACGACACTCCCAGGGGATATTCTTAGGATAATTCTCATTTAATTTACAAACCATTATGAAGGGTTTATGAGTATATACATTCTCATAGAAAACATTTTTATGATTATGGATTATATCCATAAATAGTTCAATTTAGGTTAAGTGTTTTACAAGTATGGAATTATGTATTTTGATTCATAAAGTGATCTAGTTTATGCCATTGTGTATAAATGGCGCCTAGTGGAAGGAATGGAAATAGTTTCAATACACACACTCCAGGTAGGTATTTCAGTCCTTCTCAAGATAATTATAGTGGATGTATTTTTGCAATTTGTGTTGATCAGTTAATCACCATACTGGGACAACTCACTCGGGTTATGAATAACAACATTACCCGTATGGAGCACACAAATCCACAACGTGGAGGATCAATGTAAGATCTCTTCATGAGGTAACAACCACCAACATTCAATTGAAGTACATATCCATTAGTAGATGAGCAATGGATAATTTACTTACATAAAAAATTCCACGCCATGGGGAGTAGTGAAATGGGGAAAGTTATTCTTGCAGTTTACCGCCTCACTAGAGATGCTGATCAATGGTGGTCATTTATTCACAACACAAAAGAGGATGAGGAAGTATCAAATATGGAAGGGAGGTAGTTCAAAGTGATTTTCTTAGAAAAATACTTTCCTCGTGGCCATCGAGCTGATATGGAATGGAAATTTCTATGTATGAGACAAAAGGAGGATGAGAATGTTGCAAAGTATGAGGCTAACATTACAAGGTTAGCAAGGTATGGTGAAGATTATATACACAACCCAAGAAGTAATATTGATCATTTATTTTATGGGTTAAAACCATTACTCCATCGAGCATTGGTCTCACAATACTTATCATCATATGAAGATATTGTCTCGTGTGCTATCAAGACAGAAAAAATAATTATCTAAGTCTTATGACTTTAATGTAATGCTAGAGAAGAAGAGATCATCTTACCAGTATGGGAATGGAAATACGGGGAATAAGAGAAAAGTTGAATATCCATCCAGCCATAAATTTGGGAAGAAACATCTCGGTACTTACTGAAAGGGAATGGGAGTCTGTTACAAGTGTAGTGAAAAATCCCACCAAGATCGTGATTCTAAGGGGAAGAAAAAAGCTACTGATGTTCAATTCTATAACTATAGGGGGATATGACATGATGCAAATGAATTTCCTAAGTGTCAGGGGAACTTACCACAGAAAAGGCCAAGAGATCAAGGCCAATCTTTTTCTATCACTACTATTGAGGTATAATCTCCGAAAGACTTGGTGGCTGGTAACATAATGGTTTTCTCAAGTTTAGAAAATACATTATTTGATTCTGGATCATCGCATTGTTTCATATCTCCCCAGTTTTCTAAGAATAGTAGATATTTGCAATTTTATTTAACAAGGTATTTGTCAGTTAAAACTCCTAAGGGTAGTATAATTACTACAATGTTCTTTGGATCTGTCCCCATTAGGGCATATAAATGTTCTTTATTCGCTGATCTCATCGACATACCTATGATTGAGTTTCATAAAATCCTCGGTATGGATTGTCTTTCAAACCATGGTGTCAAGATTTATTGTATGAAGAAGGAGGTTACGATTTTTGATGATGATGATAAGGAACACATTATCATTATAGAAGAATCGTTACCACCTAATTCTTATATAGATCCACCCCTAGTAGATCAACTAAATTCAATTATTGGGGAGGTAGAGAGTGAAATTATTGTGGGTAAGGAATGGAATGTTCAAATAGGGGATTTACCTGTAGTGAAAGAATATGTAGATGTGTTTCTGGAAGATTTACCTGGACATCCTCCAGAATGAGATGTTGAGTTTTCCATTGATTTAATTCCTAGATAAAGGCCTATATCGAAGACAACTTATAGAATGGCCACTATAGAATTAGTTGAACTAAAGAAACAACGTGAGGAATTGAGTAATAAGGGATTTATTTTCACTAGTGTTTCTCCATGGGGAGCCCCTTTCCTTTTTGTTAAGAAGAAAGATGGATCCATGAGGTTATGTATCAACTATAGGGAAATCAATGCTATAACAATAAAGAACAAGTATCCGCTACCTCGCATTGAGGATTTATTTGACCAACCGCATGGAGCTCAATACTTTTCAAAGATTGAACTTTGATCTGGATATCATCGGTTGTGTGTGAATAAGGAAGACATTACGAAAATAGTATTTCGAACCAGGTACGAGCATTACAAGTTTACAGTATTGCCTTTTGGGCTGACCGATGCACCCTCTGTTTTCATGGATCAAATGAACAGGGTTTTCAAGGAATATGTCGATTATTTTGTAGTGGTATATATTGATGATATCTTGGTATACTCCAAAAGCTATGAAGATCATGAAAATCACCTCCGCATTATCCTGAAGACTCTTAGAAGGCCTGAATTATATGGGAAGATTAGCAAGTGTGAATTATGGATTTAGAAGATCTCTTTTCTTGGCCATATTGTCTCTAATGATGGAATATCTATGCATCCTTCAAAGACCAAGGCAATCTACTAATTTCCATCCACGACGAGTATAACTGAGGTATGCATTTTTATTGGTTTAGCAGGTTATTATCGGCGTTTTGTCCAGAATTTTTCCCAATTGGATAACCCATTAACGAAGCTTACATGTAAAGGGGATAAATTTGTTTTGGAAAAAGAGTGTGAAGAATGTTTTGAATAACTGAAGAGATGATTAGTCAATGCTCTTATATTGACTCTACCATCGGGGAATGATGGGTTCATTATTTATAGTGATACATCAAGGAAAGGACTTGGTTGTGTCCTTATGTGGAATGATAGAGTTATTGCCTATGCATCACGACAGCTGAAAATTCATGACAAAAACTATCCTAATCATGATCTTGAGTTAGCAGCTATAATATTTTCCTTGATAATTTGGAGACACTACCTCTATTGTGAAAAATGTGATATATATACCAATCACAAGAGTTTGAAGTACATTTTCCCACAGGAAGAACTCAACATGAGGCAAAAGTGATGGCTTGAACTACTCAAGGATTATTATTGAAAGATACACTACAACCAGGGGAAGGAAAATAAGGTGGCATATGCATTGAGTAGAAAATATCATGGTGTTTTGAACAAGATGATATTTGAAAAGCATACTATATACATGGATCTATTAAAGATGAATATGGGAATCACCATGGATGGTGAAACGACAATTCTTTTTCAAATGGTTTCCAAACCATCTTTACTAGAAAGGATAAAGAGTTCTTAGACCAATGATGAAGAATTTCAAAAGAGGATTAAAACTGTCAATGATGGGAGATTGAGTGAATTTGTGTATAAAAATGGAATTTTGAAATTTGGGAGGAGAATTTGTGTTCCCAATATACCTGATCTAAAAAGGGAATTGTTGGATTATTCTCATAGTTCCAATTTCTCTATAAACCTTGAGAGCACCAAAATGTATATAGATTTAATAGAACATTTTTTATGGGACCACATGAAGAGGGATATTTCTTATTTTGTGTCAAGATGTATGGTTTGTCAACAAGTGAAAGCTGGAAGGAAACAGCCTGGATGATTCATGTAACCTCTTCCCATACCTGAGTGGAAATGGGATAATATCATGATGGACTTTGTCATGGGACTACAAAATAATCCTAGAAGGAACGATGCAACATTGTTCATTATTGATTGTCTTACCAAGTCAGCCAATTTTCTTGCTATAATGTTAGATTTACCACTTGAAATTATAGTAGGGATATATATTAATGAAGTTGTGAGACTTCATGGAGTACCCCTATCGATCGTTTCTGATCGTGATCTCCATTTTAC
Source organism: Viscum album (assembly GCA_963277665.1). Taxonomy (NCBI): domain Eukaryota; kingdom Viridiplantae; phylum Streptophyta; class Magnoliopsida; order Santalales; family Viscaceae; genus Viscum; species Viscum album. The sequence goes on from OY728127.1 coordinate 1,576,164,702, forward strand.
ATCAAGATTCTAAAAGAGTCTTCAGAAGGCCTTGGATACTGAACTTCATTTTAGCACTAACTACCACCATCAAATAGAATAGACTATTGAAACCTTATAAGAAATGTTGAGATCATTCTCACTTGACTTTCAGGGTATGTGGGATCAATATTTATCTATGTTATAATTTTCGTATAACAATTTCTTCTATTAATGTATTCAGATGGCACCATATGAAGCATTATACGGAAAGAGATGTCGCACACCAACCTGTTGGGATGACGTTCGTGAAAGAAAACTTGTGGGACCAAAACTTGTGGAGGAAATGATGGAGAATGTGAAGGTAATCCAAAACCACATCAAATTAGCTCAAAGTAGGCAGAAGAACTATGTTGACAACCGAAGGAAGGATTTGGAATTTTAGGTGGGAGATCATGTTTTCTTGATGGTATCTCTATTGTAGGGAGTTATACGTTTCGGTAAGAAAGGTAAATTGAGTCTCAGGTACATCAGACCTTTCGAAATTTTAGAACGAATTTGGTATGTAGATTATAGTCTGTCAATGCTACCAAATCTCTCCAAATTTCATGATGTGTTCCATGTATCACTGTTGAGAAAATACATGCATGACCCAACGCATGTACTCACCTATGAGGAATTAGAACTTGAACCTGATCTATCTTATTTCGAAGAGCCCAGCAGGATTCTTGATATAAGAGAACAAGTGCTGGGAAACCGGATGTCTCGTCTGGTGAAAGATCCATGGAGAAACCAAAAGATGGAAGATGCAACGTGGGATCCTGAGGAAGATATGATGAAGAATAACCCGAGTATTTTCATGCAGTAGTATTCTAGAAATTTCTACGACGAAATTATTTGAAGGATAGGATAATGTAACACCCAAATATTCTACGATATGATTCTCTTTGAATAATACAGTAGCGTGTGTTTTACACAACTTCGAGTTCTAACACACACCACAACCAATCAAACTAGCTGTTATGAATAGTAATATACACTTTTTAAAATTTTATAAATTTTATCTTGCAAAATGGACTTCATTTTTGGATTCAGGATATCGAAATTAGCATATGGTGAATTTTTGGTATTTTTCTGAAAACATTCAATTTTTGAAGAATAGTGAAAAAACACTGAGTTATAGTTTAAAACCGAATATTTATTTAGATAATTATTTATTTTATTTAAATTTAATTAAGGTCAAAATAGATACATAATACCTATATATGTTCAATGTAATTCATTGGAGTTATTTTAGAATAATTTTAGATATATAAAAATTTTATGGAACTTTTCACCGTCTTTTACCCACCTCTTAGGAGAATTTGGAAATTCACATAAAACATTATTTTCCGCTTCTGTGAGTGGAATTTAGAAACTCCAAGAGAAATGATAAATATCAAGAATTAAAATGTGGTTCAACAAGATAAAAATAGTTTTTGGTGAATAGTAACTTTTTACTTTTATTTACCACAGTTAAAAGTAAATAGCGTAATTAAGGGTAAAAATGATATTAATATTAACCTAAAAAATTTCCTAATTCTATTGGACAATTGTATCTCAACCATAAACAACCTTAGGAATAATATATTATCATTTAGGTACACTTGTATTAGATTAAGACATTTATTATTATTTAATTCAAAGAAGAGTTAAAAGAGATAAAATCAAAGTTTAATAACTAAAAAATTTTTAATGTAGGATTATACATATGATAAATTTGATTATAAATATTAGTTAAAAATATAAAAAAATTTACTAAATAATGGTATTTTATTTATAATTTTTTACATTAAATAATTTAATTTATTTATGACACAATGATGATGCAGTAATTACCTTATTTGTGAAATATTAAAATAATTGATATTTTAAATACCCAAAAAATTATAATTTGAGAATTTTAATAAATTCCACAAATTTTATAACATTAATAAGATATGTTATTTGTAACGCCCCGACCCTAGTTACCCAGATTCGGTGCATTATTACATAACATTGTCATGATGAAATGAAAGATCAAATCTCGAAAGACCGATTGGTTTAGTAGCCTTGGAAACACTAGATATATTCATAAAGTTTTACATTACATCATAAAGTGAAAAACTACTACAACAAAATAGTCTCCATATTCCACACTCATATCTCCACATAAAATTTCTGCAGGTCATTCATAACTTACTTCTTCACATCCTGGGAAAAATAAAACATAGAAAAAGGGTGATCTCAAATGCCCAGTAAGGATAACAATATAGCGGAAACTTTCAAAAATAAGCATAAACCTTTAAGGCAATGTATAACTAAAACAATATCCTTTTAAAATTGAACTTCAACATGGTATGGAAAAAGCAAAATGAAATAATGTCATTTACTTATTCACATGGATATTCTACTAATCGAATAATCACATGCAATATCAATAACCACTTTCATAATGATGGAATGCATAATGCCAGACTATCATAACCACATAGCCAAGGCCTCGTGCCAAGACTACAAATAAGATTTTGTCAAGGCCTTGTGCCAAGATAGTAGTTTGCCTCATGAGACCTACCGATGCATCGAGGAGCTATAGCAGGCTCCACCCGTCACATATTAAGTCCAATGCATTCCCATATGAAAAGGTTTAAACATAACATAAACATTCGTATTAAAACTAGCATACGAAATGTCAATACTTTCACCATAAACTATGAATGGTATAAAAATAGCACATCCATAGTCAAACATATCACAAAACCTTCAATATAATATAAAAGATTTGTATCACAATAAATCAACTTCATATAATCATAAAATCAATCAAAGTATGTTGAAATAGATGAAATCCAAACTATTTGAGAGAAATATCTCCTTTTTTTGAAATCATTTAAAATTCACATATTTATAAAGGAAGTAATTAAAAAGATATTTTTGAATCAAAGTGTCCCATACCACTTTGAAACTTTTGAAAGGAATTAACATTCATGTCCATATAAATAAATCCTTAAAATCCATTTTAAAGACATGGACATTTATTAAAAATATTTAGAAAGATAAATCTTTAAAACATTTAAAAATCTGATTTTGATAAAGAGTACCTTTCCGAAAGTCTTCAAATCTTCATTTTGAAATCATTTAAAAGTCAAATAATTATAAAATAAAACATTTTCTTTGAAAATAATCTTATAATCTTGTAAGGGAAACTTCTACGATTTTATAACGGCGGAAAATAACCACACCCACCGTATAAGTTAAAAAAACATTCTTACCTTAATTCCGTCGAAAAGGTTAAAAAGCACCTTGTTTGGAAAACGACAGAAATATTCCTTTATAAAACTCTTATAAAAATTCAAACAATGGTATAAATGACCATAACCCATATTCTTTTAAATAGTAAAAATGTTTTGAAAGACATTTTTAAGAAACATGGATGTGGATGATAAAGAGATCCCAGTAGATTATTACGAATAAACAACCTTGGATAATGAAGAGATTGTGAAATAACCCTTTCCTTGTACTTTTCCTTGGTTGGGGGTAGGTTAACCTCCTGTATAATGGTGAAATAATTGTTATTAAATTAAAGAAGAATCGTATACATTCATATGATATCATATATGATCTTTTAACATTGCTTTGTTAATAATATCTTAGAATTATCGTTGTTTCGGGTGTTAACTTACTTTTTTTCTTTTATAGGTTTTGTTACGTAAGCCGTGGTTTTCATGGATAGGTTGTATCTTATTCATATCCAGAATGATATAAAGTCCTTAAACATTATTTTTAAATCATCAAATGATAATTATACTTGAATTGATACGATAGAGAATGAATCTCATCGCGTTCGTGGAGACGGTAGTCCGTACGTACGCACGAGCGACAATATCATTCTTTTGATATTAAAATAATATATAATTGGATAGTATATCATATATACAGAATAATTATCATTTTATATTTATTATTTACATGAGTTACACGTCATTATTATACCCATCCAAATAATAATATATTGAATAACAATTACACCACGACGTGGAGACGGTAAGCCATACGTACGCACGTGTGGTGACATGTTATTCAAAGGGTGGATAGGATACTGAATACTGTTGAAACATATTTATAATAACATCATAGTATATATAAGATATTGGGTTTATTATTTTAGAATGGTAATAACAAAGAAAGAAGAAGTGGAAGAAGAAATGAATTTGGAAAAGGGTGGTGAAAACATTACCTCTTCTTCGGGTTCTTCCTTCTGATTTGATCAAAAGGGCTCCTTAGGTTGGCTTTATGACTAAAGGAAGGCCTCTAGGATAAAGTGAGGGAAGTTGGGAGAGTATTTGGGCAGATTTTGGCCAAACCAAAATGCTTTGAAGGTGTGAAGAAATGAGAAGGAAGAGTTCCCTTTTATAAGAGGGGTGAGAGGCACTTTGGAAAAGCTATAAATAGTAATTCATATTCGGTTTCTAATGGCTCCAAAGTTTATTATTCCAAGGTTAAGGTGGGAATGGTTTTAAAAAAACTCAAAAAATATAATTTAGATAGGTTTGGGTACTTATATTAACCTTATCATTAAGTATTAACTCTAAGATAATTAGATTCACTTTTACAATGTCTTTTTGTATTTTTATATTATATTGTTAATAAACTTACCATATACATCCAAGAGACCCCCAAGTTGTCCATTAATGATACACCTATCATGATATAAGTCTCTTGGACTAACCTTAGATTTTTAGGAATTTAATATCAATTAATAATATAATATTGTTTTTAAAAACTCTTTTGTGTCAATTTTGACACTATTCAATAGTTGATTTTTTTGATACTCATAACAGAATGATTACTTCGAAATAATTTAATTAAATCAATCCTAACATGTCATATTAACTTATAAAATTAGTTCAATTCATAAAAAGACTCAAATAATATTTATTTGGGTATTTATAATATCAATTAGTTTAATTTTTCACTATTATGGTAATTACTGCATTATCATTGTGTCATAAATAAATTAAATAATTTAATACCTAAAAATTATAAATAAAATATAATTATGTATTAAATCTTTTTATCTTTCTAATGAATATTTATAGTCGAAAATAAAACATATATAACCCTATATAAAAAACGTTTTTCTAAAATATATATGCTTGTGTCATTTTTGTATTCATTGTAACTTAATTAAAATGAAGTGTCCCTGTCACCTACAAGTGGATCCATGGGGTCCCAAAATCGACCCAAAGATGCCTATGGTCGAACAAGTATCATCCAATAAGGTTAGGACACGTTTTAGGGTAATTTAGTATTATTATAATATTATTTTTTTAACCCTTATTTACCGGATTTACCCTTAACCATGGTAAATAAAATATTTACCGCAGTACTTATTCAAAATGTCTAAAATTAAAATTTACCTATTTAGACAATTTGAACATCCTGATTCCAAATATGGAATCCATTTTTTCAAATTCTAAACACAGAAGTGGCAGAAATTAATTTAAAATTAATTGCCGTTGTTAAAACAAAAAATGTGTTTTTAAGAGATAATAACTATCAAAAGATTGATACTTGTTTATGTTCGGTTTAATTGTGAAATTATGTCCAATGACCAACATTGTATTAAATGGTAAAAATATTTTCAAAATATACTTTAAAACCACTCAAATTCATAATTTATCACTATTAATTATTTTGATTAAAAAAGTTGTTTTTAATTAAAATTTAGTAATTTTCACTATTCATCAAAAAATTAAATTTACCCGAAAAGTACCAAAATTTCAACTTAGGGTAAATTAGACAATCTGAATCCAAAAATGAAGTCCATTTTAAAATATAAAATATATATAATTTCAAAAAGTAGGTATTACTATTCATAACGGCTAGTTTGATCGGTTGTGGTGTGTGTTAAAACTCGAAGTTGCGTACAACACACGCTACGGTATTATTCAAAGGAAAGTATACCGTGGAAGCATGGGATGTTTCATTTTAAATTTTTGATGTCCCCATTTAGTCAAAAAGTTTAAAATATTGTATTTAAAAAGGGTTCACTATTAAAAGTTGATAAAAGTGCAATACTGAAAATGAATTTTTTCTTGCATTATATCTAAGAAACTAATAATATGGATTCTAAAAATTATAAGGATTATATAAAGTTTAAAATTTAGTTATTACTATTCATAACCTCTTTTGAATGGATTTTTTTTGGTAAGTCATGGTGCGATTGAACTCGGTGTTGCGTGTAGTACAAGTTATTGAATTATTTTGAAGAAAATAACACACTATGAAATCATGGGGTGTTACATTCTCCCCTCCTTCAATAAATTGCGTCCTCGCAATTTGAAATTGTTCATCGAAAATAAAAGGTTGAAAATATAAAATATATTTGTGGGAAACCCCACATCCAAAATTAGGTTACTAAAATTTATTCTTAATATGAGGAAAAGATAAATGAAAGGGTCACCACCAAATTATGATCTCGATTAGGAGAACATTGGTGGAAATTAGAGACATATAATTGGAGGAAAACATAAATATTTATAGGTAGTGATTGAGGTCATCAGTCACAATCAAGTGTAAAATTGAGGTCCTTAAATTCATCAATCTATGATGATTTGAAATACCATCGGTTCAACAAAACATAGGGTATTAGGATAACACATTTTTGATGTTTCAAAATATCTTAGTTGAAATCCCACATCGAAAAAAGAATTAATGAGGCCTCTATTTAAAATAAAGAGTGGAAAGTATGAAAATTACAGAAAATAACACATACTAGGGTTCCATGTAGGAAAATATGGATATGGAAGAGAAATCTAACCATCAATTATCTGATGGAGAGTGGTAGAGAACATGGATATGAAAAGGCCAACAATCCAAAAGCCATAAATTAGTAATGATTTAAGGTACCATCTAGGACAACATTTTTGTTCAATGTTCCTTTTCTTAATGTTGAGGAATTTATCTATGATATTGGCTAAGATCATAAGGAGGTATAATTACTTTATAATTAGAGTTTTGTCCATTAATAAATTTCTACCACAAACTCATCTTTCACTCTAAAAGATAATAGAACGTAAAAACATTCTATTTATACTATTCATACAGGGTTCCAAAATAAATGAATTTATAATTAATCTACCAGATCTTTTTTTTAAAAAACTACATTATTTAATCCAAGACATCTCGTGGGCCAGGGGTAGGTGATACACCCTTGTCGCCCTTCGGTTGCGGGTTCAAGTCTCGCGGCCTTGCCGGTCGCGACGGGTTGCCGCCCGACCTACGGGTTGTCCTTTTATGGAAATCCAAAATAATACAAACTAGAACTATCCAAAATACTTCTGTCCAAACTCATAGTCCAACACTTATAAGGAAGGTAAACATAATGTAGATCCTTTTACCCCGTAATAACATATTAATACCTTCATCATGTATTCTTTAAAAACACTGAAACATCCTGAATTACCATAATCCTTATTGATTACATTCATTCTCCCTTATTTTATATAGAATGCTGGATATACTTCATCAATCCAAAAATGTTTTAAACCCCAACAATGATGGAATATACAAATCATTAATCAACTTCAAGGTAGTCAAGAATATCCAATATAATTTATCCAAATCAATCATGTATTATTCTAAAATCACTACCTCGGTATCAGAACCATATTATGGTTTATCTTTCTCTCAACCATATATTTTCCAAAAATTTAACCTACTATTGAGTCACTTTTCTTTGTCCCCCACAATCTCAAGTCCTTAATGAAATAGTACTGCAGTATAATCCTTATATACTCCATAATTATTATAACAAGTACATTGTTGATACAATACTCAAAAGACATAATCAACATAAAAACTCTAATCATTCCTCTTCATCTGTGGTAGTATCATAACTTGATTATTATCCAATAGCATCATTTGCGGCATAGTCTGATTACTGGGACATGGGTTCGTGTAGTGTCCAAACTCCTTGCAAATAAAGCATTGTACATTTGAAACCATTTTCTTACCCTTGCAATCACGTACATTGTGCCCTTTTCATCCACACTTATAAAAAACTTCCATTCCTTTCAGGCAAGTTCCAGGGTGTTTCTTTCCACAATTATCACATATGGGAAAATTCTTCTTTTACCTCTTCCCTTTATCCATCTTTCTCTCTTCCATCCTTTCCTTCTCTTGCTTCCCTTCAAAGCCATAGGACTCAGTAAACTCCTTACTTATCTTATCAACACATGATATTATTTCTTCATATGATGATAATACATGCGAGACTATTTCTTTTACAAATTCTGGCTTAAGACCATGAAATATATGATCCTTCTTTCTCTTTGTATCATGTGCATTTCTAGAGTTATCATTCCTTCTACTGGGATCCATTTCTAAACAAAGGCATTAATTAGATTAGTTTATGAATAACAATACCTAATCCCAAACTTGTAAAACACATAACATAAATTAAATAGTTTATTGATATAATCCATAATAATAAAAATGTTTTCTTTGAGGAAGTATATACTCATAAACCCTTCATAATGATTTGTATAGAAAATGAGAGTTATCCTAAGAATATCCCCTGGGAGTGTCGTAACCAAGAGTGCAGCAAGGCCCGTTGTCATGCACCAGTTCCCATTTGAGTCTAGCTCAAAGCGGTGTTTTCGGGTTTTAGCCCTAGGAACATCTGTGCCAGAGCCGCCTCTACCGTCTCGCATCCAAACAGGGATGTATTGCGAGGAAAACTCACAAAATCTCTACAATACCAAAATTTTAGGAAGTTCTTCTATACTAATCCTCAAAGTTCATCTTAGGTCTACGTGCTCTAATCAGAGTTTATCTATATCTAGCATCCAAGGTTTGTACTAAAATTCCTCTGATACCAACTGTAACACCCCGACCCTAGTTACCCAGAGTCGGTGCATTATTACATAACATTGGCATGATCACAATAAAGATCAAATATCGAAAGACTGATTGGTTTAGTAGCCTTAGAAACACTAGATATATTCATAAAGTTTTACATTACATCATAAAGTGAAAAACTACTACAACAACATAGTCTCCATATTCCACACTCATATCCCCACATAAAATTCCTACAGGTAATTCATAACTTACATCTTCACATAATTTGAAAAATAAAACATATAAAATGGGTGAGCTCAAATGCCCAGTAAGGATAACAATATAGCGGAAACTTTCAAAAATAAGCATAAACTTTTAAGGCAATGTATAACTAAAACAAAAGCCTTTTAAACTTGAACTTCAACATGGTATGGCAAAAGTAAAATGAAATAATTCCATTTACTTATTCATATGGATATTATACTAATCGAATAATCACATGAAATATCAATAACCACTTTCATAATGATGGAATGCATAATGCCAGACTATCATAACCACATAGCCAAGGCCTCGTGCCATGACTACAAATATGATTTTGTCAAGGCCTTGTTCCAGGACACTAGTTTGTCTAATGAGACATACCGATGCATCGAGGAGCTATAGCGGGCTCCACCCATCACATATTAAGTCCAATGCATTCCCATATTAAAAGGTTTAAACATAACATAAACATTCGTATTAAAACTAGCATACGAAATGTCAATACTTTCACCATAAACTTTGAATGGTATAAAAATAGTACATCCACAATCAAACATATCACAAAACCTTCAATACAATATAGAAGTTTTGTATCACAATAAATCAACTTCATATAATCATAAAATCCATCAAAGGATGTTGACATAGATGAAATCCAAACTATTTGAGAGAAATATCTCCTTTTTTTAAAATCATTTAAAAGTCACACATTTATAAAGGAAGTAATTAAAAAGAGATTTTTGAATCAAAGTGTCCAATACCACTTTGAAACTATTGAAAGGAATTAACATTCATGTCCAAATAAATAAATTTTTAAAACCATTTTGAAGACATGGACATTTATTAAAAATATTTAGAAAGATAAATCTTTAAAGCATTTAAAATTATGATTTTGATAAAGAGTACCTTTCAGAAATTCTAAAAAATCTTCATTTTGAAATCATTTAAAAGTCACATAATTATAAAATAAAACATTTTCTTTTAAAATATTCTTATAATCTTGTAAGGGAAACATCGACGATTTTATAACGGTGGAGAATAACCGCACCCTCCTTATAAGTTAAAAAAACAATCTTACCTTCATTCTGTCGAAAGGGTTAAAAAGAACCTTGTTTTGAATATGACGGAAAGATTCCTTTATAAAACTTTTATAAAAAGTCAAAAAAGGGTATAAATGACCTTAACCCAAATTCTTTTAAATAGTTAAAATGTTTTGAAATTCAATTTTAAGAAACATGGATGTGGATGATAAAGAGATCCCAGTAGATTATTAGGTATAAACAACCTCAGATAATGAAGAGATTGTGAAATAACCCTTACCTTGTACTTTTCCTTGGTTGATGGTAGGTTAACCTCCTGTATAATGGTGAAATAATTGTTATTAAATTATTCAAGAATCGTATACATTCATATGATATCATATATGATCTTTTAACATTGATTTGTTAATAATATCTTAGAATTATCGTTGTTTCGGGTGTTAACTTACTCATTTTCTTTTATATGTTTTGTTACGTAAGCCCTGGTTCTCATGGATAGGTAGTATCTTATTCATATCCATAATGATATCATGTCCTTAAAAATTATTTTTAAATCATCAAATGATAATTATACTTGAATGGATACGATAGAGAATGAATCTCATCACGGTCGTGGAGACGGTAGTCCGTACGTACGCACGAGCGACAATATCATTCTTTTGATATTAAAATAATATATAATTGGATAGTATATCATATATACAGAATCATTATCATTTTATATTTATTTTTTAAATTAGTTACACATCATTATTATACACATCCAAATAATAATATATTGAATAACAATTACATCACGACGTGGAGACGGTAAGACGTACGTACGCACGTGTGGTGACATGTTATTCAAAGGGTGGATAGAATACTGAATATTGTTGTACCATATTTAAAATAACATCACAGTATATATAGGATACTGGATTTATTATTTTAGAATGGTAATAACAAAGAAAGAAGAAGTGGAAGAAGAAATTAATTTGAAAGAGGGTGGTGAAAACATTACCTCTTCTTCGGGTTCTTCCTTTTGATTTGATCAAAAGGGCTCCATAGGTTGGCTTTCTGACTAAAGTAAGGCCTCTAGGATGAAGTGAAGGAATTTGGGAGAGTATTTGGGCAGAGTTTGGACGAACCAAAAGGCTTTGATGGTGTGAAGAAATGATAAGGAAGAGTTCCCTTTTATAAGAGGGGTGAGGGGAACCTTTGGAAAAGCTATAAATATTAATTCATATTCCAGGTCTAATGTCTCCAAAGTTGATTATTCAAAGGTTAAGGTGGGGATGGGTCGAAAACAAAACTCATCCAATAGAATTTAGACATGTTTGGGTACTTATATTAACCTTATCTTTAAGTATTAACTCTATGTTAATTAGTTTCACTTTTACAATGTCTCTTTGTATTTTTATATTATATAATTAATAAACATACCATATACATCCAAAAGACCCCCAAGTGGTCCATTAATGATACACCTATCATGATATAAGTCTCTTGGCAGAACCTTAGATTTTTAGGAATTTAATATCAATTAACAATATAATATTTGTTTTAAAAACTCTTTTGTGTAAATTTTGACACTATTCAATAGTTGATTTTTTTGAAACTCATAACAGAATGATTACTTCGAAAGAATTTAATTAAATCAATCCTAACATGTCATATTATCTTATAAATTTAGTGTAATTCATAAAAATCCTCAAATTCTATTTATTTGGGTATTTATAATATTAAATATTTTAATTTTTCACTATTATGGTAATTACTGCATCATCATTGTGTCACAAATAAATTAAATTATTTAATCTCTAAAAATTATAAATAAAATATAATTATGTATTAAATCATTTTATATACCTAATGAATATTTATAGTCGAAAAGCAAACATATATAACCCTATATAAAAATTGTTTTTCTAAAAGATATATGCTTGTGTCATTTCTGTATTCATTTTAACTTAATTAAAACGAAGTGTCCCTATCACCTACAAGTGGCTCCATGGGGTCCCCAAATCGACCCAAAGATGCCTATGGTAGAACATGTATCAACCAATAATTTTAGGGCACGTTTTAGGGTAATTTAGTATTAATAGAATATTATTTTTTAACCCTTATTTACCAGATTTACCCTTAACCATGGTAAATAAAATATTTACCGTATTAATTATTCAAAATGTCTAAAAATAAAAGTTACCTATTTACACAATTTGAACATCATGATTCCAAATATGGAACCCATTTTTCCAAATTCAAAACACAGAAGTGGCAGAAATTAATTTAAAATTAATTCCCGTTGTTAAAACAAAAAGCGTGTTTTTAAGAGATAATAACTATCAAAGGATTGATACTTGTTTATGTTTGGTTTAATTGTGAAATTATGTCCAATTACCAACATTGTATTAAATGGTAAAAATATATTCTAAATATACTTTAAAACCACTCAAATTCATAATTTATCACTATTGATTATTTTGATTAAAAAAGTTGTTTTTAATTAAAATTTAGTAATTTTCACTATTCATCAAAAAATTAAAGTTACCCGAAAAGTACCAAAATTTCACCTTAGGGTAAATTAGACACTCCAAATCCAAAAATGAAGTCCATTTTAAAATATAAAATATATATAATTTCAATAAATAGGTATTACTATTCATAACGGCTAGTTTGATCGGTTGTGGTGTGTGTTAAAACTCGAAGTTGCGTACAACACACGCTACTGTATTATTCAAAGGAAAGCGTACCGTGGAAGCTTGGGATGTTTCATTTTAAATTTTTGATGTCCCCATTTAGTCAAAAAGTTTAAAATATTGTATTTAAAAAGGGATCACTATTAAAAGTTGATAAAAGTGCAATACTGAAAATGAATTTGTTCTTGCATTATATCTAAGAAACTCATAATATGGATTCTAAAATTAAAAGGATTATATAAAGTTTAAAATTTAGTTAATACTATTCATAACCACTTTATAATGGCTTTTTTTGGTAAGTCATGGTGCGATTGAACTCGGTGTTGCGTGTAGTGCAAGTTATTGTATTATTTTGAAGAAAATAACACACTATGAAATCATGGGGTGTTACATTCTCCCCTTCTTCAATAAAATGCAACCTCGCAATTTGAAATTGTTCTTAGAAATTAAAAGGATGAAAATAGAAAATATCTTTGTGGAAAAAACCACATCGGAAATTATGTTACTAAAATTTAGTCTTAATATGAAGAAAAATATAAATGAAAGGGTCACCACCAAATTATGATCTCGATTAGGAGAACATTGTTGGAAATTAGAGACATATAATTAGAGGAAAACGTAAATATTTATAGGTAGTGATTGAGGTCATCAGTCACAAACAAGTGTAAAATTTAGGTCCTTAAATTCATCAATCTATGATGATTTGAAATACCATCTGTTCAACAAAACATAGGGTAATAGGATAACACATTTTTGACGTTTCAAAATATTTTAGTTGAAATCCCACATCGAAAAATGAATTAATGAGGCCTATATTTAAAATAAAGAGTGGAAAGTATGAAAATTACAGAAAATAACACATACAAGGGTTCCATGTAGGAAAATATGTATATGGAAGAGAAATATAACCATCAATTATCTGATGAAGAGTGGTAGAGAACATGGCTATGAAAAGGCCAATAAACCAAAATCCATAAATTAGTGATGATTTAAGGTACCATCTAGGACAACATTTTTGTTCTAAGTTCCTTTTCATAATGTTGAGAAATTTATTTATGAGATTGGATAAGATCATAAGGAGGTATACTTACTTTATAATTAGAGTTTTATCCATTAATAAATTTCTACCACAAACTCATCTTTCACTCTAAAAGATAATAGAACGTAAAAACATTCTATTTATACTATTCGTACAGGGTTCCAAAATAAATGAATTTATAATTCATCTACTAGATCTTTTTTTAAAAAAAACTACATTATTTAATCCATGACATCTCGTGGGCCAGTGGTAGGTGATACACCCTTGTCGCCCTTCGGTTGTGGGTTCAAGTCTCGCGGCCTTGCCGGTCGCGACGGGTTTCCGCCCATCCTCTGGGTTGTTCTTTTAGGGAATTCCAAAATAATCCAAACTAGAACTATCCAAAATACTTATGTCCAAACTCACAGTCCAACATTTATAAGGAAGGTAATCATAATGTAGATCCTTTTACCCCATAATAAAATATTAATACCTTCATCATGTATTCTTTTAAAACACTGAAACATCCTGAATTACCATAATCCTTATTGATTACATTCATGCTCACTTATTCCATATAGAATGCTCGATATACTTCATCAATCCAAAAATGTTTTAAACCCCAACAATGATGGAATATACAAATCATTAATCAGCTTCAAGGTAGTCAAGAATATCCAATATAATTTATCCAAATCAATCATGTATTAATCTAAAATCACTACCTCGGTATTAGAACCATATTATGGTTTATCTTTCTCTCAACCATATATTTTCCTAAAATTTAACCTGCTATTGTGTCACTTTTCTTTGTTCCACACAATGTCAAGTCCTTAATGAAATAGTACTGCAGTATAATCCTTATATACTCCATAATTATTATGACAAGCACATTGTTGATACAACACTGAAAAGACATAATCAACATAAGAACTCTAATCATTCATCTTCATCTGTGGTAGTATCATAACTTGATTATTATCCAATAGCGTCATTTGAGGCATAGTCTGATGAATGGGACATAGGTTCGCGTAGTAACTCCTTGCAAATAAAGCATTGTACATTTGAAACCATTTTCTTACCCTTGCAGTCACGTACTTTGTGCCCTTTTCCTACACACTTAAAAAAAACTCCCATTCCTTTCAGGCAAGTTCCAGGGTGTTTCTTTCCACAGTTATCACATATGGGAAAATTCTTCTTTTCCCTCTTCCCTTTATCCATCTTTCTCTCTTCCATCCTTTCCATCTCTTGCTTCCCATCAAAGCCATAGGACTCAGTAAACTCTTTATTTATCTTATCAACACATGCTATTATTTCTTCATATTATGATAATACATGAGAGACTATTTCTCTTACAAATTCTGGCTTAAGACCATGAAATATATGATCCTTCTTTCTCTTTGTATCATGTTAATTGCTAGAGTTCTCATTCCTTCTACTGGGCACCATTTCTAAACAATGGAATACATTAGATTAGTTTATGAATAACAATACCTAATCCAAAACTTGTAAAACACATAACATAAATTAAATAGTTTATGGATATAATCCATAATCATTAAAATGTTTTCTTTGAGGATGTATATACTCATAAACCCTTCATAATGATTTGTAAAGAAACTGAGAGTTATCCTAAGAATATCCCCCGGGAGTGTCATAACCAAGAGTGCAGCAAGGCTCGTTGTTGTGACCCAGTTCCCGTTCGAGTCTAGATCAAAGCGGTGTTTTTAGGTTTTACCCCTAGGTACATCTGTGCCAGAGCCGCCTCTACCTGCTCGTATCCAGACAGGGATGTATTGCTTGAAAAACTCACAAAATCTCTACAATACCAAAATTCTAGGAAGTTCTTCTATACTAATCCTCAAAGTTCACCTTAGGTCTATGTACTCTAATCAGAGTTTATCTATATCTAGCTTCCAAGGTTTGTACTAAACTTCCTCTGATACCAATTGTAACGCCCCGACCCTAGTTACCCAGAGTCGGTGCCTTATTACATAACATTGGTATGATCACAAGAAAGATCAAATCTCAAAAGACCGATTGGTTTAGTATCCTTGGATGCACTAGATATATTCATAAAGTTCTACATTACATCATAAAGTCAAAAACTACTACAACAACATAGTCTACATATTCCACACTCATATACCCACATAAAATTCATGTAGGTCATTCATAACTTACTTCTTCACATCCTGGGAAAAATAAAACATAGAAAAGGGGTGAGCTCAAATTCCCAGTAAGGATAACAATATAGCGGAATCTTTTAAAAATAAGCATAAACTTTTAAGGAAATGTATAACTAAAACAAAAGCCTTTTAAACTTGAACTTCAACATGGTATGGCAAAAGTAAAATGAAATAATTCCATTTACTTATTCACATGGATATTCTACTAATCAAATAATCACATGAAATATCAATAACCACTTTCATAATGATGGAATGCATAATTCCATACTATCATAACCACATAGCCAAGGCCTCGTGCCAAGATGACAAATAAGATTTTGTCAAGGCCTTGTGCCAAGACAATATTTTGTCTCATGAGACCTACCGATGCATCGAGGAGCTATAGCGGGCTCCACCCGTCACATATTAAGTCCAATTCATTCCCATATTAAAAGGCTTAAACATAACATAAACATTCGTATTAAAACTAGCATACGAAATTTCAATACTTTCACCATATTCTATGAATGGTATAAAAATAGAACATTCACAGTCAAACATATCACAAAACCTACAATACAATATCAAAGATTTGTATCACAATAAATCAACTTCATATAATCATAAAATCCATCAAAGGATGTTGACATAGATGAAATCCAAACTATTTGAGAGAAATATCTCCTTTTTTGATATCATTTAAAAGTCACACATTTATAAAGGAAGTAATTAAAAAGAGATTTTTGAATCAAAGTGTCCCATACCACTTTGAAACTTTTGAATGGAATTAACATTCATTTCCATATAAATAAATCCTTAAAAACCATTTTGAAGACATGGACATTTATTAAAAATATTTAGAAATATAAATCTTTAAAGCATTTAAAATTCTGATGTTGATAAAGAGTACCTTTCCGAAATTCTTAAAATATTCATTTTAAAATTATTTAAAAGTCACATAATTATAAAATAAGACATTTGCTTTGAAAATATTCTTATATTATTGTAAGGGAAACTTTGACGATTTTATAACGGCGAAAAATAACCGCACCCGCCGTATAAGTTTAAAAAAACATTCTTACCTTAATTTTGTCGAAAAGGTTAAAAAGCACCTTGTTTGGAAAACGACAGAAAGATTCCTTTATAAAACTCTTATAAAAAGTCAAACAAGGGTATAAATGACCTTAACCCATATTCTATTAAATAGTAAAAATGTTTTGAAATACATTTTTAAGAAACATGGATGTGGATGATAAAGAGATCCCAGTAGATTATTACGTATAAACAACCTCGGATAATGAAGAGATTGTGAAAAAACCATTACCTTATACTTTTCTATGGTTGGGGGTAGGTTAACCTCCTGTATAATGGTGAAATAATTTTTATTAAATTATACAATAATCGTATACATTCATATGATATCATATATGATCTTTTAACATTGCTTTGTTAATAATATCTTAGAATTATCGTTGTTTCGAGTGTTAACTTACTCATTTTCTTTTATATGTTTTGTTACGTAAGCCATGGTTGTCATGGATAGGTAGTATCTTATTCATATCCAGAATGATATGAAGTCCTTAAAAATTATTTTTAAATCATCAAATGATAATTATATTTGAATGGATACGATAGAGAATGAATCCCATCGCGTTCGTGGAGACGGTAGTCCGTACGTACGCACGAGCGACAATATCATTCTTTTGATATTAAAATAATATATAATTGGATAGTATATCATATATACAGAATCCTTATCATTTTATATTTATTATTTTCATTAGTTACACATCATTATTATACCCATCCAAATAATAATATATTGAATAACAATTACACCACGACGTGGAGACGGTAAGCCGTACGTACGTACGTGTGGTGACATGTTATTCAAAGGGTGGATAGAATAATGAATATTGTTGTACCATATTTATAATAACATAAAATTATATATAAGATACTGGATTTATTATTTTAGAATGGTAATAACAAAGAAAGAAGAAGTGGAAGAAGAAATGAATTTGAAAAAACGTGGTGAAAACATTACATCTTCTTCGGGTTCTTCCTTTTGATTTGATCAAAAGGGCTCCTTAGGTTGTAATTATGACTAAATTAAGGCCTATAGGATGAATTGAGGGAAGTTGGGAGAGTATTTGGGTAGAGTTTTACCGATCCAAAAGGCATTTAAGGTGTGAAGAAATGAGAAGGAAGAGTGCCCTTTTATAAGAGGGGTGAGGGGCACCTTGGAAAAATCTAGAAATATTAATTCATATTCGGTTTCTAATGGCTCCAAAGTTGATTATTCAAATGTTAAGGTGTGGATGGGTCGAAAAAAACTCAACCCATAGAATTTAGACAGGTTTGGGTACTTATATTAACATTATCTTTAAGTATTAACTCTAAGTTAATTAGTTTCAATTTTACAATGTCTCTTTGTATTTTTGTATTATATGGTTACTAAATTTACCATATACATCCCAGAGACCACCAAGTGGTTCATTAATGATACACCTATCATGATATAAGTCACTTGGATGAGCCTTAGATTTTTAAGAATTTAATATCAATTAATAATATAATATTTGTTTTAAAAACACTTTTGTGTCAATTTTGACACTATTCAATAGTTGATTTTTGTGAAACTCATAACAGAATGATTACTTCGAAATAATTTAATTAAATAAATCCTAACATGTAATATTAACTTATAAAATTATGGTAATTCATAAAAAGTCTCAAATTATATTTATATTGGAATTTATAATATCAATTATTTTAATTTTTCACTATTATGGTAATTACTGCATCATCATTGTGTCATAAATAAATTAAATTATTTAATCTCTAAAAATTATAAATAAAATATCAATATGGAGGAAATTATTTTATCTTTCTAATTAATATTTATAGACGAAAATCAAACATATATAACCCTAGGTAAAAATTGTATTGCTAAAAGATATATTCTTGTGTCATTTTTGTATTCATTTTAACTTAATTAAAATGAAGTGTCGCTGTCACCTACAAGTGGATCCATGGGGTCCCAAAATCTACCCAAAGATGCCTATGGTCGAACATGTATCAACCACTAAGGTTAGGACACGTTTTAGGGTAATTTAGTATTATTATAATATTATTTTTTAACCCTTGTTTACCGGATTTACCCTTAACCATGGTAAATAAAATATTTACCGCAGTACTTATTCAAAATGTCTAAAAATAAAATTTACCTATATACACAATTTGAAAATCCTGATTCCAAATATGGAATCCATTTTTTAAAATTCAAAACACAGAAGTGGCAGAAATTAATTTAAAATTAATTTCCGTTGTTAAAACAAAAAATGTGTTTTAAGAGATAATATCTATCAAAAGATTGATACTTTTTTATGTTCGGTTTAATTGTGAAATTATGTCCAACGACCAACATTGTATTAAATGGTAAAAATATATTCTAAATATACTTTAAAACCACTCAAATTCATAATTTATCACTATTAATTATTTTGATTAAAAAAGTTGTTTTTAATTAAAATTTAGTAATATTCACTATTCATCAAAAAATTAAAGTTACCCGAAAAGTACCAAAATTTCATCATAGGGTAAATTCGACACTATGAATCCAAAAATAAAGTCCATTTTAAAATATAAAATATATATAATTTCAAAAAGTAGGTATTTCTACTCATAATGGCTAGTTTGATCGGTTGTGGTGTGTGTTAAAACTCGAAGTTGCGTACAACACAGGCTACTATATTTTCAAAGGAAAGCGTACCGTAGAAGCTTGGGATGTTTCATTTTAAATTTTTGATGTCCCCATTTTTTCAAAACGTTTAAAATATTGTATTTAAAATGGGTTCACTATTAAAAGTTGATAAAAGTGCAATAATGAAAATGAATTTGTTCTTGCATTATATGTAAGAAACTCATAATATGGATTCTAAAATTATAAGGATTATATAAAGTTTAAAATTTATTTAATACAATTCATAACCTCTTTTGAATGGCTCCTTTTTTGGAAAGTCATGGTGCGGTTGAACTCGGTGTTGCGTGTAGTGCAAGTTATTGAATTATTTTGAAGAAAATAACACACTATGAAATCATGGGGTGTTACATTATTATTGATTTAATTATGTTTTTTTGATGTAATAATGCTGTTATGATTTTTACAAAAGTCAAAAACAAAATAGTGTCAAAATTGACATAAAAGAGTTTTTAAAAAATAATAATATATTATTAATTGATATTAAATTCTTAAAAATACAATGTTCGGCCAAATGACTTATATCATGATACGTGTATCATTAATGGACCAATTGGGGGTATCTTGGATGTATATAGTATGTTTATTAACTATATAATTTAAAAATACAAAGTGACATGGTAAATGTCAAACTAATTAACTTAGAGTTAAAACTAAAAGATAAGGTTAATATAGTGACCCAAACCTGTCTTAAATCTATTTTTTGAAAGTATCTCAACCCATCCCCACCTTATAATTTGAATAATCCACTTTGGATCCATTATAAACTGAATATGAATTTATTATAAAATAATATTTCTAGCTTTTCCAAAAGTTCCCCTCACCCCTCTTATAAAAGGGAACTCCCCCTTCTCACTAATTCGTACCTTCAATGCCTTTTGGCTTAGCAAAACCCTATCCAGATATTCTCTCAACTTCCCTCACTTCTACCTAGAGGGCTTAGATTGATCGTAAAGCCAACCTATGGATCCCTTTTGATCAAATCAAAAAGAAGAACCCGATTAAGAGGTAATGTTTTCACCACCCTCTTTCAAGTTCTTTTCTTCTTCAATTTCTAATTTATTTGCTATTACCATTATAAAATAATACCTCCAGTATCTTCTATATACTATGTTGTTATTATAAATATGGTATAACCATATTCAGTATTCCATACATCCTTTGAATGACATGTCACCATACGTGCGTACGTATAACTTACCGTCTCCACATCGTGGTGTAATTATTATTCAACAAATTATTATTTGGATGGATATAATAATGATGTTTAATTCATGTAAATAATAAATATAACATGATAATTAATCTTTATATATGATATACCAAAAAATTATATATTATTTTAATATCAAAAGAATGATATTGTCGCTCGTCCGTACGTACATATTACCGTCTCCACGAACGCGATTATATTCCTTCCCCATCGAATCCATTCAAGACTAAATTTCATTTGATGTTTAAAAATAATTTTTAGAGACATGATATAATTCTGGATATGAATAATATACATCCCATCCATAACAAATATGTCTCACATAACAAGGAATATAAAGGAAAACAGATCCGTTAACACCCAAAACGATGATAATACTAAGATATTATTAACAAATCAATGTTAAAAGATCATATATGATATAATATTAATGTATATGATTCTTGAATAATTTAATAACAATTATTTCACCATTATAAAAGAGTTTAATCTCCCCTCAACCAAGTAAAAGTACAATACAATGGTTTATTTCACAATATCTTCATTATCTGAGGTTGTTTATACGTAATTATCTACTGGGACCTCTTTATCATCCACATCCATGTTTCTTAAAAATGTATATCAAATCATTCTCTATATTTTACAGACTATGGGTTAATGTCATTTATACCATTTTAGAATTTTTATAAGAATTTTATAAAGGAATATCTCTGTCGTTTTCCAAACAAGGTCCTTTTTAACCTTTTCAACATAATTAAGGTAAGAATGTATTTTTTTAAATTATACGACGGGTGCGTCTATTTTCTACTGTTATAAAATTGTCGAAGCATCCCTTACAAGATTATAAGAATATTTTCAAAGTAAATATTTTCTTTTATAATTATGTTACTTTTTAATGATTTCAACAAAGAGATATTTCTCTCAAATAGTTTTGATTTCATCTATGTCAACATCCTTTCATGGATTTTAAGCTTATTTGAAGTTTATTTATTACGATACAAAACTTCCATATTGTATTGAAGGTTTTTTGATATGTTTGACTGTGGATGTGTTATTTTTATACCATTCATGGTTTATGGAGAAAGTATTGACATTTTTTATGCTAGTTTTAATACGAATGTTTATGTTATGTTTAAAGATATTCATATGAGAAATGCATTGCACTTAATAAGTGACAGGTGGATCTCGCTATAGCTTCTCGATTCAAATCTAGGTCTCATGAAACAAACTAGTGTCTTGGAACAAGGCCTTGACAAAATCTTATTTTTAGTCTTGGCACAAGTCCTTGACTATATGGTTATGATAGTCTGACATTATGCATTCTTTCATTATGAAAGTGGTTATTGATATTGAATGTGATTATTAGACTAGTATTATATCCATGTGAATAAGTAAATGGAATTATTTCATTTTATTTCTTCCATATTATGATTAATTTCTAGTGTAAAAGGATTTTTTTAGTTATACATTGCCTTAAATTTTTGTGCTTATTTATGAATGTTTCCTCTCTATTATTATCCTTACTAGGCATTTGAGATCACCCCATTCTTTGTTTTATTTTTCCTAGGATGTGAAGAAGTATTTTATGAATGACCTGCATGGATAGTATGAGGGGATATGAGTGTGGAATATGGATAATATGTTGTTGTAGTTTTCATTTGATGATGTAATGTAAACATTATTAATGTATCTATTTTTTCCAAGGATACTGAACTAATCGGTATTTAGAGAATTGATCTTTTGTGATAATTCCAATGTTATGTAATAATTCACCAAATATCATTAAATGCAGTCGGGGCATTACATTTCAAATAAATTACACAAGTTAATGGGTATTCCAAATATGATAGTGAGTTTTAATAGGGTTTGTTAATATAATGGGGGCATATAATGATTTAATAAATAATTAATTTATAATGTGTAATGAAAATTAATTAATCAACATTTTATGATTATTTAAATGAACAATGTCTAGTAATACCTGATGTTTATTTATATCAATTTTTTAAAAGTAAAATATACTAAACAAAACAAATTTCAAATATTATTATAGGATTTTCCACAAATATTTGTGATTGAAAGGATGGTTTATAGGTTAGAGTTCCCACTACCAGTTTTGACACGTTAGAAAGAAATTCAATGAAAAGTACTTATAAAATTCACATATATGAAGTATGTTCCATTTTCATCATAATTATATCAAGAATATTCAATTTTTTGTGTAAAAAATATCTTGACATGGATTGTTTCACATGATTTCTCAACACTAAGAAGTCTATGAGGAGGAAGTGAATTGAGAAGTGAATAAGTTGGTGATTATGTTTAACAAATGTACATTGAAATATGTGTCTCTATAATTCAATTCATATAAATCTTATATCGTTATAAAAAAATAATCTTGTATTAATTAGGAGTATATAAAAATTAGTAACTAGAGAATATGGTTATTTTTATTTTTCATAATTTCGACCTATATGATAACACCATAAAAGAACATAATCTATAGTTCTTATGGTGAAAAGGATAGAATAAAATATTAAAAGGAAAATGGTATATTTAATTCAAAAATCACCTTTTCCAGTTGCTTCCAATAGAAGATGAGGATCATCAAATAAGTGTATTTTTTTCTTGACACATGATAAGTCTGTGGAATATATAATGAAATTAATTTTAGTATAGGATATAATTTTTGTCAGCTGAATTATTGTCATCATTTTATATAATGTCATTTGTTGTAATTCATATGTATCATATAACATATATGTATCTAGTATATATATATTTAAATATAGTAACTATGTTAATATAGAAATGCTACAATATGTAAGTTGAATTATCTAAGAAACATATTAATTATGATTCCTAAGCCATTGATAATAAGCATACAACATTTAATTTTCATATATTTTATATTTTGTTGAATATTTTTGATGAATTATAAAAAATATTGTCTTATTTTTCAATTTTACACATTTATTATCTATTACATATGTGAATAAATGATATTTATGGTGTCTCATACTAAACTAATAGTTTATGAATTGTTGAATAATTGGAAATAATTGATGAGTATAAAATGTAATAATTGGTTATACTGAGGTGTGGAATGATAATTATTTTTATAATAAAACTATATAGTTTTCAAGGATGTACCCATTATAGTTTTGGAATATTTCCAGTTATGGTCATTAGGAATTCTTGGAATATTTTATTATCGAGTTTTATTTAAAACAAACCTTTAAAAATAAATGTTTTCCACAATTCATTCAAAATTGGTTCATATAATAAGCATGGACTATTCCAGGGTTAAGCTATAGATAAATTTATAAACTACATTAGACTTCTTATAACATTTTTAAGGATTATAAAAGTAAATTACTGAACATCCATGATTTGTAGATATGAGTTTCAATGTTCCCATGTACCAAAACATATATTGTCCAGGTATTCATCATTTTTTAAAATCTAGCGTAGATTTATTGCAAGAGGCTCATTTTATTAGACATATCAATGCTATGATATTAGTATGTATGATCAACAATGAGTATTAAAATATAATATTTATCATTAAAATGTTTGGTGGAGAAATGATGAAATGAAAATACCCTCATACACATAAGTTTCAAAAAAAAATTCAAAGTAGCAGAAATGATAAGACTCGTCAGCATTGAAAAATATTCTATTATTTTTTATGACATATTTCATTTACAGTAGTGTTATCCCATAACCGAATAATATTTATAATGAAAAATTTATATCCAATTAGTTATAATATAAAATAAATCCATAATTTCATAATAATAAGTGTATAGATGAAAAATAAATTTAAGGAAAATTAATAAAAAATCCCATCTAGAAAAACTCATTTTGAATGAATGGTAATTATCCTAAAGGTCCCTAAATATATTATAGAAATCCCTGAGATAGAAATATTATACTCAATTGATAAACTATAATTCAGTAATTGTGTGAAAATATCTATTTTTTATAGTCTATAAGAAATTAAATTGTGTTATGTTATGGCTATAGATGAACAATTAGTTGTAATAGGAATAAGATACACATAATCTTGTGGTAAAGTATTATTCAAAAGAAACATACTATATAGTAAGGATAAAACCATAGGTGTGATTCTACATTCAACACAAGTAGTGATACAATATTCATTTATTATAATAGATCCTAGAAATAATAAATAAATAGAAATTAGTAAAATTTTAAATTTTATATGAAATGTGGAAATGGACTCCATGATTGAAAATCAAGTCAGTATTTTGCTAGTTTCATTAATTGATGTAAATAAATCTGTGGGATTTTAGAAGTTACTACACATTGGTTTTATAAGAATGGTACAAATAAGGATCTATTGGTTCTATTAATTCGTCATGAATAACTCCATTATAATTCCAATAGACATAACTTATTATTATTATTTTATTTGGAATTGTATCTCTAGGCCACCTTTTAGGGAAAGTGTCTATTTGATACTTTTATAATGATCTTGTGACACAATAAATTTATAATAAGGGATGACACATAATGAAATTCATTAATGGATTAAAGTAACTAAATGTATTGTACAATATTAATTCAAAATTAATATTTTCCAAATTTATGTAAGTGGTTAGTGGGATAAAAATAGATTTCTAAAAAGTATATGTAAAAAACTATGGAAAATTTATATTGGTATTATAAATAGTTAACAGTTTAATGAAGTTAACTCCATAAATAATGACTTAATGTGGTAACCCATGTTCCATAGAACAATATATACTGATACATATGTATGGTCTTCTTAGAAAATATCAAAAGAATATAAACTAATATTGTAAATGAAAAATGTATTCTAGAAACATTTGACTGTATTTTTATATATATTGTGGGAAATAATCACTACAGGAAGACATGGATGAGACATTAGAGATTATAAATGGGAGATTATAATTAAATATATTCTATCAACACATCAGTCACCTATTCCACGATATGTATTATATATAATATTTACAACATATAAATTATGGAAGGTAAATATTAGTATATTCTATGAGCTCTATAATTGGACAATGTCAGAGATAGCTAATTTTACATGAGAGAGTTCAATGGATTTGTTAATGCTGATTATAGTGTATGGGAAACTAGTTGTAAGGGAAAAAAACTAGTCTTCAAGTGGATCAACATGATTTAATATCATATTAAAACTATGCTAATGTGTAAGAAAAGCTTATTCAATCTAGTGGTATACATATCCACATATATAAACTATGTTGTGGCATCTGATGAAACTAAAGGTGAAGTGTAAAATGTGAAGTTGTTTCTTCAATTCTTGTAATCCAATCTTGTATGTAATTTTTTATCATAATATTAATTATTATATGCTTAATATATTGGTACTAGATAATATGTAATGTTTAAGAAGATGAAGAAAGAAATATACTTGGGGATATCATCTAATGAGGTCTCTTCATCAAGGAGGTGAGACAAATAAGTAACCACATAGTGGATACATGGAATCCTTAATGACTTAATCCATATTTCATCAGCAAAATGATCTTACCATGTGAGACATGAAAGGAATGGTTAAAAACGTTGGCTTTTGTTCTTGTGGGACTGTCGTAAATCAGGGATCCCTAGACCCAACATGAAAACTACTTTTTGATTTCTAATTCATATATACATAAAGTTATTCATGAGGTATAAATTCCATAATTTTTTCAAAATGTCTATGTCTAATATTTACATTATAATGTACATTGATTATTTTATATAAAAATAGGTCATAGAAGTTCATAGCTAAAATGGGAAACATGAGAAATGGTCACTGGTGTTGAGTGGTGGTCAAACAAAGATTTCATGTGAGGTCTGTGGACATCATATTAGAATATGCATCATTGGAGAAATGTAGTTACCCTGTTTTGATGATAATAAATTTTAATCAATGTTATATATGCTTATGTTGTTCCCTATAGTAACTTAACAAAATAAAAATCATCTTTAGATTCATAATTTCATTATTATGTTAAGAATAATTCTTGCATTTTCCTGAAATATTTTATTTCTATGTGAATTGTTAATATACGAGTTTTGTAAAAACATATAAATTTTAAATAATTATCACAATTATTGAATGGATTAATTTTCTTGAATCCTTTTTTAATATATATTTATATATATCATAAATCATTTAAAATTACTATTTCATTTTAAACCCCTCGTTTGTTGTTATAAAAAGTTATGTAATATTTTACTCTAATAAGTTGTTTATTTTCTTATGTTAGAAAATTGATTATCTCAAAAATAAAAATTAAATTATAAAATGGATTTCATATTATAGATGAAAATTATCAAATTATTTAATAATATCTGTTTTATTTTTTTATAAATGTATGACCACTAGGATTGATGTTAACACCCATGATAAAGGTAAAAATGTGGGTTTCAAAGATTTTTTTATAATTATTTTCTAACAATATTAATTAATATTTAGTAAAAAGTTACTATAATATAATTATTATGCATATATTTTATGAAATTATTTTTCAATAAATTAAAAATTAGTACTAAATTATATTAATAACAGTTATGGGTAAATATACCCTTCCTCTATAAGGCAGTTTTTCAATGTATAAATTTTTCAATTTGAAGTCTAAATTTTGGATATTTGGAAATTAAATTAGATTAAATTGATATATAATTATGGATTATCAAACCGTAGATTATTAATAGGGTTTTTAAAAAAAAATCAGAAAAGCTTATGTAAATTGGGTAAATACTATTTACCCTAGTAAATGTAATAATATATGACCAAATGAATTTTAATATTTTTTAAACATGTGTGGAAATTTATTGTTTTCATTTTCTTGAACCAATGTAACTCCAAATATCATTATTTTTAACATTGGGATGTATTAATAAATTTATAGTACCATTCCATTACAAAAAAATAATGGGCCTCCATAGATGTTTTTTCATTACAAAAATGGGGACACGTCCACCCATTAATGCCACAGTCATTTCATTGAATTTCATTGATAATATCTACCATTTTCATCCAAGAAAACTATATAATGTTTATAAATGTATAGATTACATTATTTATCCAAATAACACTATTTCCAATGATTCTCTCAATAAAAAATATAAGGTCTCAAATAGATTCAATCACATTAATGAAAATCAATAATTAAGGAGAGGGTTTTATTAGACTCAAATATGATTCTTTGAGACATTTAAGAAATTAAGAACCATGTTTCATTAAAATTATTTATTATTGATGTCAGAAACCATCCTAGTGGGGCCCTCGCCGCAACTCCCCATGCCCACCTCTAATAGTCCAGGGGCTGGTGACTGGCACCGAGTAGGCATATTACTAACATGAGAGGCATTGCCTAAGTACATGTACACACACACACATATCCAAGCCCCCAATGTTGAAACGTAAAAACTACATGGGAACAAAATTCATGAATGCAACTAAAACTAACCAACAACTTATAATAAAAGGAATGTACAGAATATAAACTCAGTCAGAATACAATCCCACCAAAAATGAGAGTCTGAAAATTGCAAAGTCCAACCAGTAAATAAAAAGAGGCACTGGGACTGCTTCTTGTAGCTGTTGGACCACCTCAGCCTGTAGAGAACTCAGAAAGCTCAATCTTTTCCTGGTCTATCCTGGACTCTGTCAAAAGTATGCTCGTCTGCACAAGACACGACACGTGCGGGAAAAGCCCGTGCAGGGATGTGTATAACAATACTCAGTAGAAGACCCCGAAAACCACAAAGAAATACACAATGGAATGGTATAGTAATCTCTTCAAAATATATGTATACTAGACATAAAATATGAGAACACAATCCAGATATACTAAAAAACCCAGACTCTTAGTCTAGGGACAAGTCACGTAACAACATACCCCCGCTAGGGATTCAGTTCAAAGATTCCATGAAGCATTGATTTAGAAGAACTCACTCCACGAATCTGACAACTATGATGACGTTCGTCCTAGAAGTACTATCTTTTTTGAAATGTCACTACAGATATATACACTAATTCTTTGCGAACACACTCATGAGTAGGAAAGATCATGATTCACAGTTGAGGATCACTGCCAAGGCCTTGGCGGATACCGCGACTCATCCGGAATTCAGATTCTATGTAGAGGATCAGCACCCAATGGAAGTAGTCACATCGATACCAAACTCCACCTACGGTCAAGAATGGATAATGGATCTTGATCCAGGCCTCTCATAGGGATACCTGACTCTATCTTCGAATGCCCTACTGAAGTGATCATTCTCTGGTAGTAAGAAACGATACATGACCTTTAGGGGAATGAGAAAAAGGGGCACCATCCCAAATGAAACATGTCCAAGATACAGTGGAAAAGAAGATCAAGCCATGTACTGAAAAGTACACAATGTGTATAAGTGTTACATACCAGGTCTTCAGACCCCGGGTACTTCCCGTGTACTACAACCCGTGTTGTAAGGATGGTCGTATAGGAAAGTCAGTACAGGGTGTGTAGTACAGTTCACACACCGTGTCCGAGTAACTAGGGTCGGCTTCTTGTATGTGGTCGTGTGCCCGTACATGGATTTATCCCGTGTCTGTGTATCGCCCAAGATACACACTGTGTCCCATGTAATTGCCTATACCATGCTGTGTAGGGTCTACATGCCGTGTTCTAATGTTGTGTAGCTTACCTCGTGTCCGTGTACTTCCATGAATACACACCGAGATTCAGGGAAGGTCCAACATGCCGTGTGATAAGGGTCACATGCCGTGTGATACTTGTCTGACCCCCCCAAATGCTTAATCGTCACTGTCGATACCACATGGTGTGTTCTTCGGAATTACACGTCATGTATTCTGAAATTTTCCAGAATCACGAACCTGCCTCCCCATGCTTGGGAGATTCTCCAATCTTCGATCAAGCCCTCTGATCACAGTGAAACTCCATATTTTAAGTCACCTGGACATCACGTTGTCGATTCCGTATGTTTCGGGCCTCCGATCAGCCCTGAAAGTGTATTTTGATCATCCGTGCGAAGAACAGTCGAAGAATGATCATTCTCAAACCATGTCGATTCGTCTTCCTCCATCACCATCACACCTCCAATAGGTCTCCATGATATCATATCTCCAATTTTGGATCATTGGGTCGCAAAACAAATGTGCAACAATCCATTGTTCGTCGCCCCGTGAATAACGCGAAGAACACAGGAGAAAAAGAAAGGAGGAAAATAAATCCAAAAGCAAAATTGAGGAACAAACCTCTTCCTTCATCTGTCACGATGTCGATATACTCCCATTAGTAGGATCAAACGGACCATAATCAAAACAATAATATAATATGCATTAATTCCCAGAGATCAACCCAATAAAAACCATCCCACAACAACGTTTGAATCCACATATCAACTTATTCGTGGGTGGATCTGCATTCATCGTTTCATCCATGAAGGAAGAATAAAAATAAAATAACAAACCCCTACCTTGATCGTCGACGAAGAGGATGATTGGTTGCCGGTCAAGATTTGATTTCGCAGCGCATCGATCCATGTGTCGTCATTCATCGGCATCCGTCAAAATCCTCCAAGGTTGGATCCTCTCCAAAGCACCAGAGGATTCTAGGGGGAATATATAGGGTTATGAGCCTAACCCTAGGATCCTACTTATTTAATGAAAATAAGAATCAGAATTATTGAAATAAAATAAATTATTAATTTATTTTATTTATTCTAAAATGTTTCCTTTAAAATGCCTGAAATCTAACATTTGCAGCTGACCCGAGCTTGTCAAAGCTAGGCCCTACCTAATGTAAAGTCACCGCTTTGAACACAACGGTGCCCTCATATTTCTGATCCAAGCACTAGTTTAAATGATATTCCACATTTTCAGGAAAATCTCTCACACGTTCCATTTAATGGTTTAATTTATTTAAAAAAAAATTTTTGGGCACTCCAGGCCTCAGAATCGTAAGATGTCGAAAGGTATAAGGGAACGACCTTAAACCTTACATAATATTGAATTAAATGAATAATTTAAATTGGGGATCTTTTTAGGTTTATAGTTTTAGAGAATTAGGACATAACTTTTACATCTCAAAAGATTACAAAGTAGACACTTCTACCCAGTATCCATTTTTTCATAAAATAAAAACTCTTGAAAAAAAGTCATGTCTAGTTCCATATTTAAGACAGAATTAATTTTCCTTGACCCCATCTTTGACCCGATTCCAAATTATTTCCTGTGAAAAACATTTCAAAAAACATTGGATGAGCATAAAAAGCTCAGTAAGGGATACACAAAGAAAGAAAAAATGATAGTTTTTCAAAAAAAACAAGTAATCCATCAATACTTTAACATAAGTAATACTTTTCAACTTTATGAAATAGTCAATACTATTTACTGAATAAAAAATCACTACTTAACCTTTTGTAACCAAAATGTTACCATAAATCCCATATAAAGAACACATAAAATATAAAGGTAACTTGGGACAAAAACATACTTAAATTGAATAGCCATACAATTGACTGCCACACATATCACTAAATGGAATAGCCATGTGGCTAACATCCATACCTAATGCATTGGAGTTTATAATGTAACTACATGTCCTTGTTTATCACAGCTCTACCCATCATATGGTTTATCACATAACCACCCATCAAATTTCCATGAACCATCATTACACAGAATATATTTCAAATATAAGCATTTCAATAACAACATTTCATTTTCAATCATATTAAATAATTTCAAGATATTGAAATAGTCAATCCATTTTCAAAAATCATTTAAATAATTGATTTTTGAATCAAATCGTCCCCTACCACTTTGAATATTTTAAAATAATTATCATTTTAAAACATTAATTTACATATAAATAAATCCTTAAAAACTATTTTCAAAACATGTACATTAATGTGAAATATTTAGAATAATATATCTTTAAAACATTTAAAACTATATTTTAGTTAAAGAGTTTATAACAAAATGAGAGACTCTTGAATACAAATAATTGAGGAGGAATATATAATCAGAACATTATAATATCATGAGAATAAAGAGATTCATGATATAATATCTGAAAGGATGGTATATACACCATATAAAAGTGAATTGGTGCATAACAATAAATAAGTCTCAATAGATTGTAAATTGAGATAAAGTCTCTTACAAAGACAGTATCCTTAAATTTAGGATAAATTAATAAGATAATTATGTGTGAAAAATATAAATCCACCCAATATAAGTGGATATTAATAGTAAAACAATCAGAGGTCATTCACACATATTCATAGGATGACACAAATAAGAAAGATAATAGCAACCCAAAGATTGTGAATTGGGTTAAGATGTTCCCTTATCGATTTGGTAACTTACAAAACATATTCCACAAGAGAGAAGGACCAACCAATGAAGATGTAAATAATCATAAATGAAAGTATATTACAAAAAGAGTACAATAATGGGCATTACATACACCACACCAAAGGAGATAGTGGAAAATATAGCATGAATCTCACGGGAATAAAAACAAGTGAGATAAAGACCCCTTACCACGTTGTAATTCAATGGAGTCGTATGTCCAAAAGTTAATAACTACCAAAATAATCACAGAATAGAATGAATATAAAGATAATCATGATAGTAAATATAAAATTTTAGTACACAATATACCACATGCAATAAATAGGTGGCGAATAATAAACATCTCTCATAATTAAAAGTGAGATAAGAAATCACTAACATCGTTGTCCGACTTGACTCGTTCGTTCTTTAATCTCCTGAATAGTAAACTAATTTTAATTTATACTTTCTTGAGAACCTTTTTTAAATTTTATTATTAATTTTATATTACTTATTACCATGTTATAAACATTATTTAATCATTTAAGTTAATAATGGTTGTTTTGTCGATATTTGGTAATTGAGTAAAAAAATGAACACCTTATATTTTTCATGTGGTAAGGTATCCATTATCATCAGAATGATATTAATGATTTAGATGTCATATATATTATATATATCCAATATATACATGTATTTATAATAGTACATAACATTTATAGGTAGGAAATGAAATGCATCATTCATGGAGACGATAAGTCGTACTTACGCATGAACGCTACTGCTGGAAACTGGGAAATATGTCCTCGTACTCCACCACTAATGCTGGAAATTGGGAGCTCACAAATATATAGCTTCGAGGGTAAGGCTAGCCAACACATGAGTGATCGGCTGCACCCTCATATGCCTGACCCTGTTCTGTGCTGCCTTGATCTCCTTTTCCTTAACAAAAGAAAACCTTGTCCCATCACTACGGACACACCACACTCTTTGCCTAAAACAGTCAATCTATGCATGTATTGAAGACAACCAATCCATACTAAGAATGACGTTGTAAGGCCTTGATGTTTCCACTAAGAGGTTCCAACTAAAACTTTCACCTCCAATGGTAAGATCACACAGTCTCCAAAGGTTCCAGTTCATCGACTCTCCCCCGTTGGTGTCTCCAAGAGTAAGGATCATGTCAAAATCACTATCGAATCTCAATGTTTTGCACAAGTATTGTAGTGAGAAGACACATATTGTACCTCGGATCATCCCTGGAGTCCGTGGGTCATACGCCTTGACCACATGCAGTTGTCCCCCAGCTCCCTGAGCCTGGTGCGGACCTCTTGAGGGTGGTGGTGGAAGTAAATCAATGTGTCTGCCACCACCAGAATCTCTCCCTACTCCATTTCCATTTCAGTTTCCTGGAGGGTCTGCCTACGTCACTCTCTACCTCTACCTTGGTGGTTTATCTACCGCCTCTCTGTCAGCAGCTTGACGGGTCGGACATTCTCAAGCGAGATGTCTTATACTGTCACAAGAGTATCACCACCTCTCCCTTGGATGAATGGATCCCGCCTGAGATCCCTGGACTGTCGATCCCCTATCTTGGGTCCTCCTATGATGTCTCCCATGTCCTGATCCCTATGGAAGATGTAGGTTCCTTGCTATTGAGGTCTCCGCACCTATCTGCCTGCTGCTAACTACTTTTGGCTGCCTCTAGACTGCCAAGAATATCTCAATCACCAAGGCTCGCTTGAGAACACCAGCATAAGTCAAAATGCATAGAGGCATGACACTAGATATGATTTCCCATCATAGACCTTTCTCGAAGGTCTGAGCTCTAAAGTACTGATCCCTTACCATATCCATCAAGTACCTGGATAGGTTGGTGAACGTCAATGAATAGTCAGCAACCATCAAACTACCCTCTGGTAACTCCCTCAAGCCAGTCCTCATCCACCTGAGGGTCGGACTCACCTTATAAGCTATGAGGTCTCTATATTTGGAACTCATGGAGTGCGCTCAGCCTGTGCTCTTCGTCGGTCGGTACTGCAGGTACCATAGTCCCCTTCACTTGTGGTGGTATAGCAGGAGCACCAACAAGTGGAAACGCCTGGGGAACCGGTCCCGATATATAAGACTCATTAATGAGGGGGTCATCCTTGTGATCGTGCTACTAAATCTTGTGTCGTGGAGGCATCTTGTATGGAAGAAACTTGTACCATGGTCAACGAGTATATCTGGATATCTGACACAAGAGACATGGAAAATAAAACACATCCCTATATGATGCATGTACCAATCACTTATTTCCCATTAATTAGTTTTTTTCATGTACAGAGTTGAAAAGTAGGTTATCAGAGTCCTGGTGTACGGAAACGTCGGTCGCCCGAACCAACACTAGATTATCTAGCCAAAAAGCCGAGCTCAAAACACTTAACACTATTGCCCCAAAACAACCTCACTGACTCATGGCCCTAATGTAGAACCAACCACCTCTAATACCACTCTTTCATGACCAGTCTTAGTGGGGCCCGCGCTAAAACTCCCCAAACCCACCTCCAATAGGCTAGGGGGTGGTGGATAGAACCGAGTAGGCATATTACTAACATGGGAGTAATTTCCTAAGTACCTAAACACACACACACATCTTCAAGCACACAATGCTGAAATGTAAAAACCAATAGGGAACAAAATGCCTGCACACAACTAAACTCAACCAATAAAGAATGATGGAAAGTGATGTACTAAATGTAAATAGGGCCAGAATAAAATCCAACCAAAAACAAGAGTCTGAAAACTACAGAGTCCAACTTGTAAATACAAAGAGGTACTGGGACTGCTGCTCATAGCCATAGGATCACCTCGGCCTTTAGGGAACCCAAAATGCTTGGTCCTATCACTACTACAAAAACAGCCTATATCATCGCTAAAAAAGAGCTTCAACGGCACTAAAAAAGAACCGTAATGCTCAGCGCTAATATAGGGGGTCCCTTTTATCAGCGCTCCGAAAAGAGCTCATAAAGGCCCCATTTATCAGCGCTAAAAAAATCGCTGATAAAATACCCCTTTATCAGTGCTTTTAAAAAGCACTGATAAAGGTCAAAAAAATAAAAATAAAATAAAATAAAAAAATATTATATGGAGGGGGTGCTTTTATCAGTGCTTCACACCCCCTTTATCAGCGCTAGGATGTCTCCCGTGCGCTGCCCTTCCCGCGCATCCTCATACGCGCGCACCCCCTTCGCTTCCACATGAACTCGAACATAGGACCTCCACCGTTTCGCTGCTACACCTTTACCACTATTCCATTTCATTTTTTTCTCAATTTGGTGATATATCTATATATATAGTCATATTTATTCATATGTTGATATAGATTCATATTAATGTAAATATATTTATTCATATATGAGTATATATATATTAATTCGTATATTAATATATATATATATATATATATTTAGTTATAATTTAGATACGTATATTTATTTTTATATTAATATATACATATAAGATCAGTTTTAAATACATTTACGAAAAAATATTTTTTTTATGTGTGTTTATAAATAAATAAATACATGAATACATACATAGATATATACAACACACATACATACATATATACAACACACAGACACACACAGAGACACACACACACAAACACAATGTTATTTATGAATAAATACATATATATGTGTATTTGAAAATTCATAGAATGTACATATAAGATTATTTTTAAATGCCTTTATGAAAAAATATGTTTTCGGTGTGTGTTTATAAGTAAGTAAATAAATAAATACATATATACATATATACAATGCACAAACACACACATAGACACCCACACACACACAGACACATATATATTTACGAATAAATACATATATATGTGTATTTGAAAACCATAAAATTTTAAAACGACCATAACTTATAATCTAGAATTCCATTTCAATGACACAAACAGTCAAGTCGAAGAAAATGAAACAATATTCAATATGATATGTGGTACATGCCTAACGAACATCTTGATCAAAAGTTATACTTGTTTGAATGTTAAAAAATCGGTGTATCCCGACTAAAAACTCAGTTTTAGAGGTCTTCTGTTCCTTTTTTGGGTTTGAATAATGTTACATAGGCTTTTCCTGGGTCACTAGCACGTAGAGCTCATCGCAGGCTTCGATTTGAAATGCTTTAGAGCTCAAACGGACACCCGGATAAAAAATTATGGCCGTTTGAAGTTTGAGTTACATTTTCAACGTATTTTAGATCTTTTTTTAATTGTTTTGATTTTTCTTGTCCTCAAAATGTTATTAAATGGTTTTTAATCAATAATAATTAGAAAATTATTGATTAATAATATTTTTTTAAAATATTTTGAAGCCATTTTCAGTAATCTTATTATATATTAAATGTAATAGTCTATTTATATGTATCTATAACATATTTAAAAAATATATATTGTATTTATATCAATATAAACATACTTATATAACAAAATATTATTTTTCATGAAAATATTTTTTTTTTGAAACTCAACATTTATCAGTGCTCGGGAAAAGCGCTAATAAATCTCCCCATAATCATCACTACTAAAAGAAGCACTCATAAAGGGGTCCCCTTTATCAGTGATTTTTGTGAGCACTGATAAAGGCCCCCTTTATCAGCGCTTCTTTTGAGCGCTGATAAAGGGGTAGCGCTTCCCTTTCTATTGTTTGGCATAGTTTATCCTGGTCCATCCTGGACTCTGTAAAAAGGATTCTCATCTACACAAGACATGACACGTGTGGGTAAAGCCCATGCAGGGTTGAGTATAAAAATACTTATTGGAGGAACCCAAAAAACACAATGCAATACACAATGTAAAGGTATAGTCAGCTCTACACAATATATGTCTACTGAACATACAATAGGAGAATATAATCCAGATATACCCAATCCCGTAGTCTAGGGACAAGTCACACAAAAACATACCCTCTCTAGGGATTCAGTTCGAGGATTCAATGAAGCACTCATCTGGGAGAACTCAATCCACGAGTATGAAAACTCTGATGATGTATGTACGAGAAGTACTATCTATTGGGAAACGTCACGAGAGGTAGATACACTCATTTCATGAGAACAAACTCTTGAGTGTGAACAATCATGATACACAGATGCGGATCACTTCCAGCACCTTGGAGGATACTTCAACTCATCTGGAATTTACCTACTAAGTAGAGGATCGATGCCTTGTGGAAGTGGTCACGTCTATACCTTACTACACCTAGGGTCAAGAATGGATAGAGTATCTCACTCTGGGCCCCTCAAAAGAAAAAAATACTATATCTCTAAAAGTCATGCAGAAGGGTTCATACTCCTATAGTATGAAATGATACCTAACCTTCAGGTGAATTAGAAAAAGGGGAACTAACCCAAAAACATGTCCAAGATACGGCGGACAAGAATATTAAGAAATGTACTGAAAGGTTCACTACATGTATAAGTGTTATGTTCCGTGTCTTCTGACCCCGGGTACTACCCATATACTATGACACTTGTCGCAGGGCTGGTCCTGTATAAAATTCAGTACATGACGTGTAGTACTGATCACACACTGTGTTTGAGTAACTGTGGTCGGATCCATGTACGCGGCCGTGTGCCCATACACGAATTTATCTCGTGTCCATGTATCGCCCGAGATACATGCTGAGTCTCGTGTAATTGCCTCTGCCTTGCCACATAGGGTCTACACGCCATGTTCCGAAGCCGTGAAGTTTATCCCATGTGTGTGTACTACCCAGAATACACGCCGAGCTCTGGGGAAGGTCCAACACACCGTGTGACCTGGGTCGCATGCCATGTGATACATGTCAGACCCTCTAAACCCAAGCTGCTGCAGATACCACATGGCGTGTTCTTCATAATTACATGTCGTGTATTATGGAATTTTCGAGAATTGCGAACTTACTTCATTGTGTCTTGGTGATGCTCCAATCATTGATCTGGCCATCCGATTGCAATGAAACTCCAGATTTTAGTTCACCCACACATCACAAAGTAGATTCTGTAAGTTTCGAGCCTCCGATCGGCCCCAAAAATGCGTTTTGATCATCCGCATGACGAATGGTCTAATAATGATCATTCTCAAACCATGTAAATTTTTCCTCTACCATCACCATCGCACCTCTTCTAGGTCTCCAAGAGATCGTATCTCTATTTTTGTATCATTGCGTCGCAAAACGGATGCGTAACGATCTCTTGTTCGTCGCCCCACGAAGAACGTGAAGAACTCAAGAGAAAAATAAATTGGGAAAATAAATCCAAAAGGAAAATCAAAGAAAGAACCTCCACCATCATTTGTCATGGTGTTGATCTGATAACATTAGTAGGATCAAATAGAGTAGAATAAAAAATATATAACATGGATTAATTCCACAAGATCAACCCAATAAAACCCCTCCCCCAAGAATGTACAAATCCACAGATTAACATGTTCGTGGGTTGATCCGCATTCATAATTTTATCTAAGAACATGGAAAAATTAAATAAAAATAAAAAACCCCAACTTTGATCATCGACAAAGAGGAAGATCAGTCACTAGTTGGGGTTCAATTTCTCTGTGAAATGACCCATGAGACATCATTCGTTGGTGTCCGTCAAAATCCTCCAAGGTTGGATCCTCTCCAAAGAACCAGAGAATTATAGAGGGAATCACCAAGGTTATGAGACTAAACCTAGGATACTTCTTATTTAATGAAAATAAGAATCAACATTATAGAAATAAAATAATTTAATAATTTATTTTATTTCTTCTAAAATGTTTCCTTTAAAACGCTGAAAATATAGCTTTTTCACCCGACCCAGACTGGTCAATGACAGGCCCCGCCTAATGTAAAGTCGCTACTCTGAATGCAACGGTTCCCTTATAATTATGATCCAGGAATCCGTTTAAATGATATTCCACAGTTTTAGAAAAACTGCTCGCGTGTGCTCTTTAAAGGTTTAATTTATTTCAAACTTTTATTTCAGGAACTCCAGGCCTCGGAATCGCACACTATCGAAAGGTATAGCCTCGTAATAATTCCATATAATATTTAAAAAAAATGATACATAGAAAATATAAGAAATTAAAATTGACATAATATCTATTAAATGATATATTCATTATGACCACAAAATTAATGGGATATACTAATTAAAAACTTATTATTTTTCTCAATGTATTTTTACTCACGTGTCACCAATGTCATAATAGTTTTTAGTAAAAAAATTTTAATTAATTTATATATGATCAGTTTAATAATAATATTCCATATAATATAGGTAAATTATACCTATTAATTTTATTGTTGGGTAATTTTACATTGTCCACATGTTTTCCACATAATCCCCTTAACAAATATTTAATGTTTTAAGTAGTTTTTTTAGGTAATTGATATTGATAAATCTAAACTCTTTTCCATGTTTTAAACGGAATTATCATGAATTCTTTTCCAAATTTTTTGGTTCCCACAGCATTATATATTATTTTATGGAACATTACAATAATCTATATGTAGAACTTCATTTTAATCTAAAGGTTTTACCATGATAAATATCCTCTCTAGAAAGTATATCATTGTTAATAATAATTCATACCCTTTTTAGTGAAAATATCTCATCATTGTCCAT
Organism: Viscum album; assembly: GCA_963277665.1. Taxonomy (NCBI): domain Eukaryota; kingdom Viridiplantae; phylum Streptophyta; class Magnoliopsida; order Santalales; family Viscaceae; genus Viscum; species Viscum album. Next base: position 1,576,204,678 of record OY728127.1, read on the forward strand.
AATTGTATTTTCCCACATATATTTTACTCATAATTCGAAACCTAATATGTGTTATATCATTTTACCTATATTTTTACATATCCTACATTAAAAAGTTGGTTTTAAAATATTTTTACTATTTTTTTTTGAAAATTTTACTTTAAAAATATCAGGATATATTTTTTCAATTATTGAATAAATGATTTATTAATAAAAAAATTCCTCAGGTACAATTATAAATTCTTCTAGGTTCTATTATTGGAGATTATTTTTTCATGTACATAATTGGAAGTGTATAAATTCACATTTTCAAAATTTAATTTTGATTATGACATGGACTTTATCTTTATGATAAGATGAAGAATGTTTTCAAAATATATTTTTATTTTTTTCCTCTATGCCAACAAATCTAAGTATCATATTTGTATTAAAATTAAAACATAATAACTATAAAATCATTTATTCTCAAAGCTATTATTCTTCGACCACTTATTTAAAATAAATTTATTCAAAAGATAAATCATATTTCATATTTCCTATTTGATATTTCTGAGAATCAAATTTTTTTTAAATAATTCATTACCCTGTGAAATTTATAATTTCATCTTCGGACTGCGATTACTATGTATGATCATATCAAGTAGAAAATAAATTTTATTCATTGTGAAATAATAAAACCCCTCAATGAAATATTAACACCAAAATCCATTCATTATTTTAATCTTAATAAAATTGGGTGAACATGTTTCCCTTTAACCCTTTTTTGAGATATCCATAACATAATGGTGAGTAATTGTGATAATTTGTAGTCCAAAAAACTAATTATGGGTATATATAAGTATCCAACACTAAATTGTTTCCATGTTAGAGGAATTGTGTTCATTAAATCATGGTTATGATTATTTGAAGTTAGGGCTTCACTCAAATGCCAATGGTATCCTAATTACATATGATTGGACAGCCAAAATCCAACCATTTAACTATCTCAGTAGTGGTGAAGTCATAACATACACTATGAAGATAGGTTTATGATATTCCTTCCACTTTGTTACTCGAGAAACTGTATTTTCCAAATATGATATTTAGGGCTATTAGGGTTTGAAAAAATAATCAATGGACTATAATGATTTAAAAATAAACAATTTATAATCAATAATGAATATTATATATTAAAATTTATAGATTTATTTTTATAGAATAACTTATAGTAATACCAAATGTCTTATGTGAACAATTTTCTAAAAAGGAAAAAATACATACATGAACAAAATTCAAATTATAATAAAGGATTTTTTCCAAAATACTGTGATATAAAGGAATTATTATGGTTTATATTCCCAACTACCAGTAATAAAACATCAATAAGAGAGTGTATGAAATCTACTTATTTTATTATCATAAATGAAAAAATTTATTTTTTCATCATAATGATATCAAACAATAACTAATTTTAAAAAAAAATCAGGACACGAATCATTTCACATGTTTCCACTACACTAAGAAGTTATTGTGGAAAATATGAAGTGATAAGTGAACGATATTATGATTATAATTAATACATGTAAATTAAAATATGGGTCATGTTATTATAAAACATACAATTCATATATATTATTCAAGAAATTAATCTTGTAATTTTTAGGAGTATAAAATGAATAGAAGTTAGGGAAAATATTTTATTCCTTTTGGGTAATTTTATCTTACTAGATAAGAAAATAAAAAGGATTAATAAATAGTTTATGGTGAGATTTTGGATATAAAATGTAAAATGGAAAATGTAAACAATAATTCCAAAGTCACCTTTTCAATATCATTCAGATAAAATAGATCGATCATCAAATAGGAGTACTTTCTTCACACGTTGAGTGATAAGTCTATGGAATATAAAATGAAAATAATTTTATTATAAGATAGAATTTTATTCAACTTAATTATAATAATAATTTTATATAATGTTTGTTTTTTCTTAATCAGAATTAAATAAAATATTCCTATAATTTATGTGTATTTAAATACAGTAACTGAGTGAAATATATAAATGTTTCAATATGTAAGGTGAATACTCCAAGAAAATGAGAATATATCATTCCTAAATAATCAGTGGGAAGTAAAAGTTTTCTAATATCCATACTTATTAGATTTAGTTGAAAAAACTTTAATATTACAAAATCATTTATATTTTATTTCAATTGTACTTAGTTTTTAAACATTACATTTTGGAATTAATTTTATTTTTGGTATCTCATATTCAATTAATACATTATTAATTCATTAATCATTTGCAATATCTAATGAGAAGAAAGTGTAAGACTCAGTTATACCCTGTTTTGGATAGATGATTATGTGTATAGTAAAACTAAGTAGTTTTCAATGATGTACACATTATAGTTTTAGACTCTTTGAGTTAAGGTCCTTAGGGATTATCAGAATATTTTTTTATCTAAATTTTGAAAAATAAATCTTTAAAATAAATTTTTTCTACTATGCTTTTGGAATTAGTTCATTTAAAACACATGAACTATTCCTGGGATAAGATATAGATAAACTTATTTACATCCTACGATTCCTTTACCATGTTTATGGAATATAAAAGTTATGTAAATAATACGTATGGTTAGAAGATATGAATTTCATTATCCTAATTTAACAAATAATATATTGAACATACATTCATCAATTTTTAACCAATATTGTAGATTTATTACTAAACTCACATTTCCTTCACAAATGGTATTGTTATCTAATAAACATATGCCAACTATAATGAAAAGTGGATATCTAATGATTAAAAATATGAAATAAATCAATATTTTCAAAATAATATATCTTTATATGTAATGATTTTTTTTCAATAAAAATTAATCAAAAAATTTGAAATGAGTAACACACCGGAAATTTCAAGGAAATTTTTTTCTTAATTTTCTTTGGAATTTTACAAGAATTCAGTTTCTGATGGCGCCTGATTCTGAGGCCCGGTGTGCCCGGAATTACTTTCTGAAGTTTAGCTCGGGTACATTCAGTGAACGAACGAGCGGGATTTTTTAACTTTTGAAACGGTGCCCAGAATCGAATTCCGAGGGCACCGATGGAACCGCAACACCGGTAATTGCATAGGAACTCCTGTTCTGGAGTTGCGTTTACACGAGTGTTGATGATAAAAATTGTGGAAGTTTATTTTATAATTACTCTACAATTTTTATTATTCTTACTCTAAGTGTTAGTTGTTGATGGATGTTGGGTAACCACCCAACCTCCCTTGGGAGGTTATGAGGGTGGTAGGGCCCACACGAACCCCACCCCTTCATATACTCTAACCCCCCTCAACTCCCACTTTAATTTTGTTAACATAAGTTATAACTTATGACTTTAATGTAATAATTTTAATGAGGTGAGTTGCGTGTGGTTATTTGAATTTCAAACTCTTGAAATTCAAGAGTTGTTGTGTTAATAAAATAAGAAAGGAACTTATTTTATTTTGGTTGTTAGAGTTTGTCGTGGAGAGGTTTTGGAAAGAACATCTTCTTCTTCAATGAAGAACTTCTCCGCCGAAGAACACGGAGAATTTATTCCTCGACGTTCTTCTTCCGCGACGTTTCCTCTTCGGACGCACCTCGACGACAACAGAATCGATGTTCGTTCTCCGCGACATCGACCCGCGACGCGACGTCTCTTTCCGCAATGGTTCCTCCACGACACCGTATCCGTGACGCAACGTTCTTCTTCTGCGTCGTCTCTTCCGCGACGGTTTCCCGCGACGAAATCTCAGTCAACGACTTCGAATCCTCACTTCGCAACGTCGACGTTCTTTTTCCTCGATGCCCAACCTTCGCGACGCTCGTCTTCCGCGGCTCGTTGACATGCACTATTATTGAAACCGAGGTAGGGGAATTTTATTTGTTTCCTCTTAACCTTGAGAAAAGAACAACGACCGCGGACCAACCATAACCCAGTTGATCCGCGGATCGTCCGTCCATGCGGGGTTACTTTTGTTTGGTGTCGTCTAACTTCATGATTAAGTATGTGCTCAATAATTTGTTGAGAACAAATGTTTGACTTTCCAATTGATATCACTTAATGTGGAAGGCGCGGGCCGAATGAACACGGCCCGACAAACCTCCGCAATTTGTTTTTGATGCGCGGTTTTGGCGATGACGAGATAGCGGCCTCGTATTGGAGTTTTGAGGCATCCATTCTGATGATCTTGATCCGAGAAGACTTCCGGCAAAGACCACAAGAGAATCGGACCACCGGAGCGCGTCCGGTGGTCCGTAGAAGGCGGTGGCGCGCCGCCGGAGGAGCCTGCCACGGCTGCGCCGCGGCAGTTCAGCAAGCGGCCGGTTTTTCCGTCCTCAGGTAATCTGGAGGCGGGACCCCGAGGGTCCCGCGTGTGAAGTAACAGTCGGCCTTAGGCCGGCCGAGTTCTGGAAGAACCTGGGGTTGAAACCCCCGTTGGTGTCAATTACGGTGGGCCCCCATGTGTGAGTTGAATCCTGTTTGTTTTCCTGTGTGGATTGTGTTGTGCTATCCTGTGTGGATTACGTCTTTTTTTCCTGCGTGGAATACGTATAATTTCCTGTGTGGACTGAGTTGTACTTGGGCTCGGAGGTTGGAGCGTAGTGGAATTGTTGACTTAGGTATATGTATGGGCATATACCTAAGCAGTGTCTGTTGTTACTTCGTGATTGTATCTTTCCTTTGTGGTTTATCCTTTGTGGATTTTGGGAGACCTTCGGGGTCTTGGGGTCCCTACTGAGTAGCTTATACTCACCCCTACACAGGCTATGCCCGCACTACGTTGTGTTGGTTGCAGATGACGGAAAACGTTGATCGTGGTTGAGTCTTGCAGATCCGGACGATACCTGGAGGAGGACCACTGGGCGGGGCGTACTCGGAGCGGACGGTGGGACCCGAGGAGCAGTGGAGCTATATGTACCCACCCTTTAGGTGGGATTTACAGTGGATAGCTCAGCGTAGCGTCTTTTACTTTTCAGTTTTTGTTTTCCCTTTCAGTTTTACTTTACAGTTGGGCTTGTATTTCCGGCCCCCCTTTACTTTCTGCACCTACTGTTGTACAGTTTTTCTTGGTGTTTAGTTCTTCCGCTTGTACTCTATGGTGTTTGTTTACTCTTATCAAGGAAATGACTTCCCTGATATCGGTATTTACGCCTTTGGTGCTAGTCTCCAGCCCCTGGCCTATGGAAGGCGGGCTTGGGGTAGTCACAACACGGACCCCGAGGACGGGTCATGACAAATTTGTATCAAAGGAGTTTGGTTCTACTGTAGAAGTTTAGACTCTGATCTTTTTCTATGTGAAGCAATAGTGTTAAGTGTATTGAGTTTGGTTATCAATCCAGGGAGTCCAGTGTTGGTGCGACGGCCGACATATCCGTACACCAGGACCCTGACTTCTGATTTCCGACTTAATGCACGAAAACATTGATTGCATGTGTGTTTCAAGTTTTCTTTGTGATTACTTTGTAACAGCTCACCAGGTATTCTGTTCTTACCGTGGCGCACTTGTTTCATTTTAAGGATGGCCCCATGAGAGCAGCCATCTAGGGTTCCGAGAGTTGAGTGTGGCGACAGCCCACCGAGCGATGAGGCCTCGGTGCAGGGCCTTTTGTAAGCAGTGGCGCCTGCAGTAGCTCTACCCGCCGAGCCACCGATGCTTCCAACCCCATCCGCTGACGATGCACGTTGCCTTAGTGAAATGCATGAGTTCCAGCGCTAGAAACTGCCCAGGTTCCGCGGGGAGACGGACCCCCAGGCAGCCGAGGACTGGCTGGAGGCAGTAGTGAGAGTTTTTCGGTTAGTGAGGACACCAGCAGACCTCATGGTGATCCTCACAGCGAGCCTACTGCACGCGGAAGCGGGCCGATGGTGGAGCTTGATGATCCAGGTGCACGATGAGGCATCTATACTCTGGACGGACTTTGAGAGCCTCTTCCTCTCGGAGTTCATCCCAGCCACCCTCCGTGTGGTGCGCATTCAGGAGCTTCTTCAGCTGCGGTAGGGAAGCTTGACAGTGGCCCAGTACTCGGTGAGATTTACTGATCTCTCGTGCTACTCCACAAATAGGGTACGAGACCCGTTCTTCCAGGCCCGGACCTTCGAGTAGGGATTGAGGCATGAGATCGGGGCCTCGATGATCTCTATCATCATTCCGACGTAGGGAGAGGTGTTGGAGAGAGCCCTTTTAGTAGAGAGTTTCCTCGCCAAGTAGGCACCAGCGGCCGGACCCTCCACAGGACGACCCTTAGCGGAGTCTTCTGTAGCTGGCATTCTACAGGTGACGCATAGGTCCAAGCGGGCCGGACCTTCAGATGGGCAATCTCAGGATGATGATTCGGTTGTGCGGGGCACACGAAGGGGAGCCAGCTACTCGAAGAGCAGGAAATGCTACACATGCGGCGGGCAAGGTCACATGGCTCGAGACTGCCTGACTCGTCTTACAGATGAGCAGCAAGTGGTAGAGGGACCTCCAAGACAGAGGTTCATCCACGGTGGTCTGCAGGGTGCAGTCGGGCGAGGCAGAGGAGCTGACCGAGCAGCAAGTGGTGGATGACGCTTTGAGGTGTTTCCACCACCACCACCAGGAGGACCGCCCCAACCGTAGGGAGTTGTTGGACATGGGAGAGTTTAGCTTCAGGAAGGTGAGGCCTTCGATCATGGTGATTTGGGAGAAAATGGACAGGAGCAGAACTAGTGGATACGTCTTTTGTACTTCTAGTTACATGTTGCTATTGTGTAGCGTCTTTGTATTATGAGGTGAAATAATAAAAGATGCATACCTTTGTGATGTTTTCATTCCTGTCCTCTTTTGTGTTGTTACTAAGAGGTTCTAGTTTTTACTGTTGACTTGACCCTCACTTGTGAGACATATACTGGAGGAGACCCAGTTATCACACACTGATGCCGACATTGTGACTCAACCCTTGTAGGTGAGAGTAACGGTTGGATATCTTGGTAGTAGCGTCGAGGCCTTACGACGCCATCCTTGGTATAGATTAGTATCATCCATGTCAGGATTGACTGTATTAGGCAAAGAGCGTGGTTCATCCAAGGGATGAGACCGGATTTCTCTTATCGTCAAAGAAGAATTCATAGCAGCTCTTGTGGGACCAGAGGTGGTCCAGGCCACGATAGAGAAGGTCCAGGTCATCCAGGAGCGGATGAATACAACTCAGAGCCAACAGAATTCTTTCGCTGACAGGAGGCGGAGGCCACTAGAGTTTGAGGATGGAGACCACGTCTTCATGCGGGTCTCACCTCGACGTAGATTACAGAGATTTGGCCAAGGTGGAAAGTTGTCTCCATGCTTCATCGGACCCTTCTAGGTCCTCAACAGGATTGGCGAGGTGGTTTACCGCCTAGCTCTACCGCCTTTGTATCCCTAGTTTGTATTGAAGCTTTACGGGGACGTAAAGCCCTGTGGTGGGAGTAATGTAAAGACCTGGAAATTTCAAGGAAAATTTTTTCTTAATTTTATTTGGAATTTTACAAGAACACAGTTTCTAACGGTGCCTGATTCCGAGGCCCGGTGTGCCCAGAATTAATTTTCGAAGTTTAGCTTTGGTACGTTCAGTGAACGAACGAGCGGGATTTTCTAACTTTTTAACTGGTGCCTTTAATCGAATTCCTAGGGCATCGATAGAACCGCAACGCCGGTAATTGCTTAGGAACTTCTATTCTGGAGTTGCGTTTACACGATTGTTGATGATAAAAATTGTGGAAGTTTATTTTATAATTACTCTATAATTTTTATTATTTTTACTCTAAGTGTTATTTCTTAATGGAAGTTGGGTAACCACCCAAACTCCCTTGGGAGGTTATGAGGGTGGTGGGCCCACATGAACCCCACCCCTTCATATACTCTAACCCCCCTCAACTCCCACTTTAATTTTGTTAACTTAAGTTATAACTTATGAATTTAATGTAATAAGTTTAACGAGGTGAGTTGTGTGTGGTTATTTGAATTTCAAACTCTTGAAATTCAAAAGAGTTGTTGTGTTAATAAAATAAGAAAGGAACTTCTTTTATTTTGGATGTTAGAGTTTGTCGTGGAGAGGTTTTGGAAAGAACATCTTCTTCTTCAATGAAGAACATCTCTGCCGAAGAACACGGATAATTTCTTCCTCGACGTTCTTCTTCTACGACGTTTCCTCTTCGGACACACCTCGACGACAACGGAATCGACGTTCGTTCTCCGCGACATCGCCCTGCAACACGAAATCCCTTTCCGCAACGGTTCTTCTGCGACACCGTATCTGTGATGCAACGTTCTTAATCCACATCGTCTCTTCTGCGACGGTTTCCCGCGACGAAATCTCCGTCAATGACTTCGAATCCTCGATTCGCCACGTCGACGTTCTTTTTCCGCGACGCCCGACCTCCGCGACGCTCGTCTTCCGTGGCTTGTTGACGTGCACCGTTCATGAAACTGAGGTAGGGGAATATTATTTGTTTCCTCTTAACCTTGAGAAAAGAACAACGATCGCGGACCAACCATTACCCTGTTGATCCGCGGATCGTTCGTCCATGCGGGGTTACATTTGTTGGGTGTCGTCTAATTTCATGGTTAAGTATGTGCTCAATAATTTGTTGAGAACAAATGTTTGACTTTCCAATTGATATCACTTAACGCGGAAGGCGCGGGCCAAATGAACATGGCCCGACAACCCTCTGCAGTTTGTTTTTGATGCGTGGTTTTGGCGACGACGAGAAAGCGGACCCGTATTGGAGTTTTGAGGCATCCATTCTGAAGATCTTGATCTGAGAAGACTGCAGACGAAGACTGCAAGAGAATCGGACCACCAGAGCGCATCTGGTAGTCCGCAAAAGGCGGCGGCCACGCACCACCTCGGCGTGGCGGCGCGCCTCCTGAGGAGCCCGTCGCAGCTGTGCCACGACAGTTCAGCAAGCGGCTAGTTTTTCCGGCTGCGGGTGATCTGGAGGCGGGACCCCAAGTGTCCCGCGTGTGAAGTAACGGCCGGCCTTAGGCCGGCTGAGTTCTGGAAGAACCGGGGGTTGAAACCCCCGGTGGTGTCAATTTCGGCGGACCCCCATGTGGGGGCCGTTTTCATCAAAGGTGTGGCATAATGTCGCGCCGTTAGTAAAATAAAGGGGGGGCAGGCGCCCCCCCCCCCACAGCCTTGTCCGACGCGATGGGCTGTCGCCCATCCTATAGGTTGTCCTTTTTCTAAAAATATATTACTATAACATCCCATCAATAATATCGAAACATGTTCTATCCTTAAACAATACTAACTTATGTCCAACATAATACATTCCAATCTTTAGGCTTATCTAAAATACTTCAGTTCAAGCACATTGTATAAAGAAAATGATTACTTGAAATTTCACATAACAATCACGTGAATGCCATCATTTATCCCCCATATATCATAAGATATATTTTGTTGGTCAAATTACAAACATGTGAATACCATAATCATGTTTTCTCTTGAAGAATGAATACCCATTGAACCTTAGTGAAAACAAGAATGGAGTGAAATGTTAACACTTTCCACATACCAAAATCCTCAAAATTCTATATACTCAAACCATGATATCACTTAGTCCTTATATCAATCATGAGCTCATGAATACAATCAAACATCTCATTATATTCTTATTCCTTCATTATGTGCATATCATATGCTTTCCAAAATATTTGAATCACTTTTCATGGTTACCGGTACCATTCAACATATACTATCAAATACTTTAGGAAAAACAATAGTGTAACAATCCTTAGATGATTCTTTATTCCATACTAACAGACATTATTCTTTATAACCATACAATCATTCCACTTACATATTAAACCACTAACTGAGATTTATCATTTCTTTCATCTCATATTTCATTTGTAGTCTCTTCATCATCATCCACATAAATACTACTCATATGACCATGCTGATTCTCTTCATGTGATTTTTCCTTATGGCATTGGTTTGCATAATGCCCATACATTCCACATTTAAAACATCTAATCATTTTTGATGTCGTAACAATACCATATCTTTTTCCATGGTGTTAACTAAACCTTTCCTTTACACTTATTGGCTTTGCGTCCTTTTTTTCCACACCCAAAGCATCTTCCAGATCCTTTGAATCAATCTCCCCGATACCTCTTCCCATAAGATTTACATGAGGGAAATTTAACATTCTTTCCTCTATAATCATCATGAAACTCCATCTTTCTCTTATTATCTGAGTCAGGAAACTTACCAATGTTGAGATCATCGATCATATTATGAGATTGCTGATTAGGCATAATAACGCTGTTTGGACTTGCAGATCTCGTTTCATTTGGTTTCTCTTGAAGAATATCATTCCATTGTCTGCCATATCCTCCATTATCAGGAATCTTCTAGTTTCCAGCCATTTTCTAAAACCCAAAAAAAATTGTGTCAGAGGAAAAAATCATGCTAGGGAAAACAACATAGTGAAGGGTGAGTACCCTCAATATCTAACATCTTAGGTGAAATTCTTAAATCGTTACCGTAGTTCTAGGACTATATCCTATACGTATACTTATCCTTACGGATATTCCTAGACATACCTTAGAAATATCTGTAGGGATCTCACTAACATTTTCGCATCCTAGTTTCTAAAGGTTGACTAAACCTTTCCTCTAATACCAACTGTAGAGACCCTAAGCTTGACTTACATGGACATTACATTACTTTTTCGGAATACATAGTACATAACAAAAACACACACACAAGGACCGTAATAGTATATTGTCTGTGGGAACACGGAATATAATTTTCTAATCGTGGTGAAAGATCCTCAACATATCCAATAATGATCTTCCCCTTTTTTTCTTACCTACAACCTTTCTTTATATACTGGGGAAAAGAAAACATAAAATGGGTGAGCTCAAATGCCCAGTAAGCGTAAATAGTGAGAACACAAAACAATCCATAAACATTTGAATGCAAAAACTCAAACATTAAATCTAAACATCAAAATCTTGAGCAAAGACATGAATCTCGGAAGTACGTAAGGCATATATCATATGGGAACATCAATCATGATAAAATAGCATGGGAATGAAACATATAATTGTGGAAACCATTCAAAACTTGTTATCATTTCCATAGTAGCCAAGGCATTGCTGCCAAGACCATCTTAGTGGACAAAGTTTGTTTCTGAATCGAGTTCTCTCATGTTTCAGTCCTTTAACACTGAACCGGATTAACTTACCATTCCATACATGTCTATATCCTGAGATTAAATCTTTAACCAATGCATTGGAGGGAGATATAGGTCCGACCCATCTCATAATGAAATCATTCTTACTTGTGCCACAACATAAACATAAATCATTCATAATAACCCAAAGAATAAAAATGGGTTTCATAAACATCATCCCATCATAACATAACCCATATAAAACAAATGGATATCATTTCATCATATGAAAAGTGAAACCATGTAAATCATAGAGACATTATTCTTGAAACATACACATATGAAATAACATCATTTGAGATGGAAAATGGTTTTGATAAAACACTTGAAATGAATTCTTGAGGGAAATATCCTTTTTTCTTCAAAATCAATTTATTTTCACAAAAAGTCATGAAATTTTAAATGAAAAATATTTTTTGAAAATAGTCATGAAATATTTTGGTGGAAGCTTCATGAAAATAAGTCTTTATAAAACCATAAAAATCTATTCGTGCCGTATATGTTAAAAAAACATTCTTCTCGTGCTTTTGCCAGAAAAGTCAAAAAGTACCTCATAAAAGAATGATTTCAAACATACCTTGTAGTAAAAGTCAAAAATGGGTAAAAATGAAATTAAACATACATGAAACCATTTTTAGTAAACATGGACATGGATGAGAACAATAACCCTAGTAAAAACTTACGAATAAGTAATCTCGGATAAAAATGAGATTTGAAAAATTATCCCTTACCTTATGTCCGATATGCTGCGTATGTATCCAAACCTCCTGTATATTTATTTAAATAATATCATTGACTTATTAAATAATCATATTCATTGTTATGGTATCATATGTGGTTCATTTATGACATTATATTACCCGTTCTTTTGTAAATTCATATTAATGTAGCATTTTGGATAAAATCGATTCATTTATGGTCTGTGATTTGACTTGTAATTATTCATATGATTACTAAGATCATGATTAATTAATTCTATAATATAAAACATTATTTATATATAATATATATTCAGAATATACATATATATAATAGATCAATAAATGGAAAGAAATACGCCGTTCATAGAGACGGTAAGCCATACATACACATGAACGATGTTTTCGTTTCCTTATTGAGTATAATGAAATTAAGTAGATGACATACATAAATATATACATAAATATAGTAGCTTTATAATGTAATATATTTCATTATTATTTCTTATATATACTTTATAATCATTCTTTAATGGTTAACATGGAGAATGAATCTCATCGTGTCATGGAGATGATAGTCCGTACGTACGCACGAGGGATGATATCATTTCCATAATTATTGAATTGAATTGGAGTGGATGATACAATATATCAGAATCAGTATGATGTTATAATAACTATTTATAGTTATTAATTACACCATTATACCAATCCAAGTAAGGTGGTATTAGAAAAACAGATTACACCACAGCATGGAGACGATATTCCGTACGTATGCACGCACGGTGATTTCGTTTTCTGTAGGACGAATAGAAGGTGAAATGAGGTTCTTTCATAATTATAATAACATATAATTATATGAGTGATACTTATGTTATTACTTAATACTGAAACAACTAAATAAGAATAAGTGGATGAAGAAATAAAGTTGAAAGAATCTGTAACGGACTTTACCTCTTCTTTGAAGCACCTCTTTGAGACCTCCTCTTAGGGCACTAAAATTCGTCTTTGAAGAATACCAGGACCTCTAGGATGTTTCTAGGGAAGTGTATAAGAGAATTTGTCAGGGTTAGGCCGATATTGAAGGCTCAATGTGGTGTGAGTAAGAGAGGGAGGAGGTGCCCTTTTTAAGGGAGGAGAGGGGCACCTTTGGAAAAACAAAAAATAGTATTTAATTATAAAGTCATATTCGGTTTTAAATAGCTCAAAATTTATTTATTTCAAAGATAAGGTGTGGATGGGTAGAAATAAACTCATCCAATAGAATTTGGACAAGTTTAGGTTACTATTTTAACCTTATCATTTAGATTAATGTTTATGTTAGATAATTTTACTTTTACCATGTCTTTTTGTGTTCTTACACTATAAGGGTAATAAAAATACTATAACAAGCCAAATGAACCCAAAGTTGTTTATTATTAATCTATATAACCTTATATAAGTCATTTGGCCAAACCTTATATTTTTTGGAATAAAATAACAATTAATAATATAATATTTGTTTTAAAAACTATTTTATGTCAATTTTGACACTATCTGGTAATTGATTTTTGTGAAAATCATAACAGAAATATTAGTTCTAAAAAAGTTACTTAAAATAATAATAACATGTCATAGATAATTGTTTTAATTCATAAAAAGTCTCAAATTAAATTTATTTGGGTATTTAAAACATCAATTATGTCAATATTTCATTAAGAAGATAATTACTGCATCATATTTGTGTCATCAATAAATTAGATTATTTAATGTCTAAAAGTTATAAATAAAATTCCATTATGTAGGAAGTCTTTTTATCTTTATAATTAATATTTATAGTCGAATTTATATTATGTATAACCCTATATTAAAAATGATTTACTTATTAAACATTGATTTTACCTATTTTAACCCTTCTTTAAATAAATTGATATTAAATGTCCTAATCTAATCCAAGTGGGCCTAAATGGTCATATGTTATTCCTAAGGTTGTTTTTGGTCGAATGAAACTTATCCAATAGAATTAGGACATGTGTTAGGGTAATAATAATATCATTTTTACCCTTAATTACCCTATTTACTTTTAACCATGGTAAAAAAAGTAAAAAGGTACTATTCACCTAAAATTAGTTTCACCTCATTGAACCACATTTTACTTACTAACATCAACAGTGTCTCTCGGATTTTTGAAATTCCATTCACAAAAGCGGTAAAATTATTTTTTATGTAAATTTGAAAATTCTCCAAGAAGGATGGTAAAAGACAGTCAAAAGTTCAATAAAATTTTATATATATAAAATTATTATAAAATGACTCCAATGAATTACATTGAAATTATATAGGTATTCTGTATCATTGTTGACCTAAAATAAATTTAAATAAAATAAATAATTATTTAAATAAAATGTCGGTTTTTAAATAATAACCAAGTGTTTTCACTTTTCATCAAAAATTGAAATTTTTCAGAAAAATACCAAAATTTCACCCTAGGATAATTTCGATTTTCTGAATCCAAAAATGAAGTCCTTTTTGAAAGATAAAATTTATAAAATTTCAAAAACTAGGTATTACTATTCATAACGGCTAGTTCTAATAATATTTTAATAATATATCGTTGTTTAGTAAAACCCTGTATTTCGTAAAACACACGCAATCGAGGAAGGTCGCGATTGCGTGTAATGCAAGCCAAGTCAGGGTTGCGTGTTGTGAAAGACTCCTTTGTTGCTTCGTTATTACAGAATCCAACCATTTTTCATTTATACATTGAATATATATATATATATATATACACTCAATGTTGCGTATAATGACTATTATCAAATGAACTTGAAATTGTGTGTAACACAATCTAAGAATAGTGTTGCGTATACTGCACGCTAATACGGTGTTACGTAAATCACAAGAAAATATTAATGTAGAATAAAACACATGACATCAAATAAATTTAAAATAATACTTATCATAAAATATCGGGTTGTTATAGGTCTCTTGATATAACACATAATTAGGATTATAATTATTAGTATAAAATTTTAGAAAAAGGAAATTATGGACAATGAGGGGATACAATCACTATATAGTATAAGAATCATTCTGGACTATGAAATAATTTATAGGGAGGATATTTATTTTGGTAAATCATTTGGATTAAAATGAAATTCTCCCCAAAGATGAATGGAATTTGATATATAATAAATTATTATGTTGGGAGATCTAAAAAATTGAAATATAAAATTTCAAGATAAATCATTATAAAACAGTGAAATAAGATCAAATATATCAATATCCATCTCTTAAAAAACTCTATAAACCATGAAATATTAGTAAAGAGTATTATTTGGTAAAAATGTGTTAAATGTAATTTTACCATAGAATACAATTAATAGGAATAGTGAACCTATATTATATGAAATTATATGATGATAATGATCATAGATCAATAAATGAAAATAGTGTTATAAAAAACTCTTCTGTTTTGGGAAACAAATGAGTTAAAATAAATTGATGAAAATAAAATGATTTTAATTAGTATATACCATGAATTATATGGAAATAATCAATATAACATTCATGAGAATATAAATCAATAGGAAATCAAATATAATGGAAAAAAGGTCCATAACCTATTACATGTCCCAATTAATCTAACTTGAGACCAACAAATCCCTCCCTTTAATTATTAACTTCCTCTAAATTGATGGAATCACATTGAGTCCATGATCATTTTCATAAAAAAATAATTGTAAATAATGGTATCACAAAAATTTATTTCAGATAATCCTTAAAAAATATATTGATTTTTATTAGAATTTTTTTAGAGATTCTCAATGAAATTCAGAGGAATGTGTATGGCCTAAAGGGGTGGAAGTGTCCTGATTATAAGTAATGGGAACTCTTATGGAGACCAGTTACTTTTTGATAATGAAATTCTAATATCCAAAGGTTATCATATCCAAAAGTGGGAAATAATAATGTTTGGGGAGATATTGGTTCCATAATGTTTTAATAATAAATTTTCACACATGGTTCAATAATATTGAAATTCATCTGTTCTTATATTTTTACATTTACAAGGGAAAATTGTTTTTACCAAAGTTAAGTAGGATTATTTAAATAATTTAAAATAACCCATATTAATAAAATATTGTTTGATAATCCATAATTGATTTTCTAAATAATCTAATTATATTTATAATTAAGATAAAATCAGTCATTAAATTTAAAAAAATTATTTACAGACAATCTATTTTATAGTGAAATGATACTCATAACATTAATTATTCTTAATATTATTTAATAATGGTTTCTAATTTAATAAAAATTATTTCTTTTAATATTTTATTAATATTTTATTTGAATAACTTTTTAGTTTTTCTTTTTAAATATAATGGTTTTTTCCATTATTGATCAAATGATTTTTATTCTATAACACACTTAATTTGATACAATTATCAATTATTATAGATTCCATTACTGAAGATAATTTTTTAATGAAAATATTTTCAATAATATAAATTCACCTTTTTGAAAATTTTATTTTAAATGTGACCTTGGAATTTATCTATATGATAACATTAAAAACGTTTTGAAATTATATTTTTATGGTTTATC
The DNA here is from genome assembly GCA_963277665.1 of Viscum album. Lineage (NCBI taxonomy): Eukaryota > Viridiplantae > Streptophyta > Magnoliopsida > Santalales > Viscaceae > Viscum > Viscum album. The sequence continues at coordinate 1,576,221,147 of OY728127.1, forward strand.
TTATAGTTTGACACATCTATAAATAATCATTTTCTTTTCAATGAAACATTATCTATTTGAATTCATGAATTCCAAAAAAAAACTTTTTCTTATAAAATTTATATAAAATAGATTTTTTTCAAATGATCATGGATATATCAAATCACCAATGTAATTTTTCTTGAAATCATTAAAAATCACTTAATTAACTTCCTTTGACGTTTATATTACCTAATATATAACATCCTTCAAATAGTACTGTCCACATTCATTCTATATATGGATTATGTAATGTTCTGTTTGATTATATAAATTACTCATCACTACCTTTTTCATTCCAATTCCTCCTCCATTATAGGAATAATATTTCATCTAATGTCATTCCTGTGTGAAAATTATAATATTTTTCCTCTTTTTGAATGGTGTTAATCTGGATACACCAAATTGATTTACTGGAGAAATATTGAATCTTTTATAAATTTTTTAGATATGGATGTTTGTTGATTTCTCATTAAAGTTGTTATTGTATTTTTTCAATACACATTCATTATCTAGATGTATTTTATTTATTTGCATACAAGAAAACTATTGGTATTTTATATGTTCCCAACACAATACATATTCTTATAGAATCATAAGGTAATTTCGTTATGGATTGTATTCAAATTAATTTTTTACATATTTTAAATTCATAGGACATAACATACTAATTCTGGGGATAAATTTTCTAAATCCCCTCGATTCATCATTTGATCTGTTGAGATAATAATTTTGGGTATTTGGATTATGCCTACCCAATGTATGAATAATGTCTCGGTTGAGAACCTAATATCAGGAATGAGTTCTTGGCTACAAACCTTATGGAATGAATAATTTATTTGATATGGAATTAATGATAGATTTGAAATTACATTAGGAATTATATCTCTATGAATTTGGTAATTTTCTTCCATGTGTTTAATTATATTGGTCACCAATAATTTTTTAATATGATTATTTATGTTTTCAACCAAGAAATTTGTTCAAGTTCAGCTTATATTCATTTTCAATTACTATGTGTTTTTTCTCACCAATTTTATATTTAAATTTCATTATGTTAGGAATAAAGTTATTATATATGGTATGACTAGTAGATTGATACCTTAGAAAAATATTGATGGATATGTTGATGACATAACTTGGATAAATTTTTTTCTTATATTGTATAAAAAATATTCAGTTCATGATAATGATATTGAATTTTTTAGTTAATCTTCTTCCCTAACGTTCTAAAACAATAAACCTAAATGTCTCATTGAATGTATGCGATTTAATATATTTTATTACAATTTTAATTAATAATGGTCAAAATTGAGTCACTCAGGTTAATTTAAATGATGGTATATAAAATATTGTGATCATTAACATTGGAATCTAGGAATCAAATTTTGTGGAATCATATACTCTACATTGGGATCTATAACATTTTTATCCCATAATGTAACATATGTTGGTGTCATGAAAATTATATTATGTGATATCATTGTCTGTCCTAGGGTTCATAACATTATGTTATACAATAACATAACCTATATCATTCCCACTAACATTATGTAATGAGATAAAATAGTTTATGGTGATGGTGTAGTTTACATTATGAGATAATGTTACCAATGTTCTACATAACTAAAACTGATTTAGGTATCATAAATTTTGAATTGGTACCTATCATGGAGTATAATTTTTGTTTCATAAAATGTTTAATTGTGATACCCTATAAATCATATTATATGATTGATCCTATATCATTTAAAATGATTTTGATATAAATAAAATTTATTATTAAAATTTATTTATGTGATGAACTATTTTATATATAAAATTTATATTAATTATAATAAAATGTTAATTTTGATATATATAAATTTAATAAAAAATATAAAAAATTATAATTTTATTATGTGTTTATAATTATTTAATTTAGATTTTATGATACATTTCATAAAAAATATTACAAAATATTTTGTGATAACTTTTAAATACCATTTCTAAAATAACATGGAATGAGTTATATTTTAGTTATAATATTTTTATATGGAAAATATATGTTTAATTTTTGAACAAATTATAAATTATATAAATATGGGAAATTATAAAGTGTATTAGATTAATATTAGGAATTATTTAAAATATATAATTTGAATTAATAGTTTTCAATGGTATTTGGTTAATGATTTTATTTAGACCAAATAAAAATATTTTTAAAGGTTATTTTATCAATGGTTTATTAATATTAGTATATGGTATCTATATTTCACAATCTGTCTAAATTATAGAAAGTCAATAAGAATTTTATTAAATTTAATGAAATATTATATATTATATAATAAATTATATATAATGAATAATATGAAGGATTTATTGTTGTACCAGATATATTGTGTTTATAAAAATAATTATTTAATATCTATATTTAATTATGATGAATTATATAATTACTTATTTATGAATTGTTTATAATTTTTTTCTCCTCTTTTATTTCATTAATATTTAATCTATTTATAATTTCCTATTTTATTCATCGATAGAAATCTTATATTGTGAATTATTATGTGTGATTTAGTTTTAATATTAAACAACGAAAATATATTATTATGTTATGCTAGGTGTTGAAACATAGCATTCAAATTTCATTTTCCCTTACCTAATTTTTTTTAATATTGTTAGCTGCTTTTTATTTATATAAAATTTTATATTAAAACTAATTATTCCTATTATTTTGAATGATATTTTCACTTGGTTAATCTATATCAAGAATGTGTAACTTTGGGTAGAATTTCCCGCTAGCCTATAAGTTTGTACATTATTTTAGAAATGTGTGGGTTCACTACTCATTTCACAATGAATAAACAAATAGAGATTAATAATTTGATCTAATTATAAACCATACATGTATTATTAACATACATAATTCATATCACGCATATGGATATATATAAATATGTTTTAGTTCTATCATTGGATGAGTAATTGTTGTTGTGGTTTGTGAAAAGTGATTCATGTTAATATTTTCATAACAGACTAATTTGGTTGATCGAATAGAGATTACAAAATTAAATCATTATAATCATTACTTATAATGTAAAAACATGAGATAAGAATGTTTTATCAATACAAATTACAAATACTATGTGCTTGATTCCTTTAAATGAAACAGTTGTCTAACCCATGAACATATTATATAGCTAATCCAAACTGTTATTTTACTATGGATTATATTGATTGAATAAATAATGTAATGAGGGGATCTTAACCATTAGATATATTTTTCATGTATTTTTTTGGTTCACACAAAGTATTTAAACCATATTTATTATGATATAAGAGTAGAAGAGTTGAATTTATATCCATATGATTGATTTGGAAAATGATTTATCCACATTTCTATCCAAGAGTCATATATGACAAGATTGATAGTAATTTTATACCCTATGTAGTCATGGATTATTTACACACTCAAACATGTGTAATATGTAAAAATATGGGTCTTGGTCTTGCAATTTTTAGGAATAATTTTAATATGATTCATCATTTTACATGCATAAAATTTTAAAAAATTCCTTATTAATGAATCTAAATCATTATTCTAATTTGAGAAAATTTTTTTTATAGATATTAGAATAATTTTTTATATTGACCTTGAGATATGTTGGATATATAAATACTCTAATGCATTAATATTACTGAATGACATTGAATCATAAAAATAGTTTTTAAGAAATAAATAAAATTCTATGTTTTGATGGAACCACTTTATGGGCTACCATCTAGTGAATTAGTTTAAAAATGGAAATAGATTTTACTTATAAGAATCTAAATGTTTTTTAGATTTATTGACCAATATTACTATGAACATGGAATATGTATTTCAAAATAAAAATTACACCAAATATAGACGTATGACGATATAAAACCGAAATGCATCTATAAGAAACAATATTGAAATGATATGTATAAGGTCTCAAATTATTAATTTTCTGTAAGTTGGAGGAAATTTCATTAGTCTCAAATGATTTTATCAATATTATTTATTGAATAAATGATATAGATCCATTGGTATCACATATTTGACATAATATGAACCCACACTTCATATTACAATCATTTCATGAAAGGGTCGTATATAAAAATTGTGGACTTCAGTTAAATTATTTCAAAACATGTATGATAGATCTTCTCAATAATTTTTGGTTATATTAGTGGTACATGGGATGTATATGATCAATTTTCTTAATATGGGTAAAAATAGAAAAAGGGTAAAGGATTTAGTTATAGCGAAAAGAAAAAGGTCATATAGAGTCTGTAGATTCATTTAATATATATAAATTAAGGATGCCTACCACTATTATTATAGAAATACTATAAATTTGTAAAAGAACTATATTGAATTCATGAATTATTCAACAAACCCTCTATTATAGTCTAACTTAGGTATTAATGTTATAAATTTCAATCATATATTATGATTTTTATAGATAAATTTATTTATTTTATACAAGTGTTGTAAATATACGAGAGTTTAGATGTGAATTAAAATATAATGATAAAAGAATAAAGTTGACCTTCAACTATTGGAGTAAGGAATTGATATATCTAGGTGTTAGATGCGATTGATAACTAAAATACTAGATGGATAAAGATAATACTTGAATTACTTTCATCTCTCTTACATTCTTTGTTTTATACAGGGTGATTTTTAAAAAAAATTGTTTATCAATAAAATTACCTGATTAATTTGATACACTTTATTGGGAATGGTCAGTATTATATTATTAGTTTGAAAAAGATATATGGGAAAAATATTTTTATTTGGAATAATGTGTTTTCCCCCGAAATTGAAGGGATATGATTCTACCACAAAAATGGATCATCTATAAAATTATAATTTTCAATAAATATTTCAAACAAATAAAATAACATATAAGATAGTGAAATAATAGTTTATTTATTTACATTCTCCATAAATATAAATAGTTTTAATTAAAATTACAAATGACTTTTTGTTTTGAATCTCTGAATGATATTCTAAAAATAATATATTTTTTATGGGGTTGTAGTAGTATATTTGGGCACGGGGATTTAAAAAGTTAATAAATTAGTGATTATGCAAAAAATATTTATTATTAAATTTAAATTGACATCATAAAATATTTAGGATATGATGGTATAATTAATATATAATGAATTATAATTTGTTACCATAAAAAGCGATTTTCTCATAATATCCTAATATAATTTTAGGTATTTTGGTAGAGATAAAATTTGTAATTTAAATTTTTTATTAAAGTAATTCGATGAAAACATTGATTAAAAGTGTTTGAAAATGACGACTGGAACATAGCAAGAGTCTCAACCAAACTATTGGAACCCGAATCTTCATTTCTGGTATGGATCATGATTTCAGGTAGTTTTTAAAAAAAATGAGGAAATGGGGTTTTTCTATGTAAATGTCTTTTACTTTTGAGTACAAGTCACGTACCTAGATTTCCACATACAATTGTGTGTTGTCTGTGTAATGACTATGTACATGGCCCTGTGGTGACCTGGTAGACTACTTATGTTGGGGGTCAGTTAAGGCTACAATATAGTGTGTACATTTCATGAACATGCCATGTAGTTTTCTTTTTTTTTTTGATATTTTGTATCGAGGTCACATCTCATGTTTAGAACATTATTCTTCTTCCCATGTTTCATACATGATCATTGCGGAAGGGAAGATGAACTCCAAACCCCACCCGATTCTACATCTAAACAATGAATTAGACATTGTTGGTTGTGCTGGAATCCCACATTTGTGTTCTCAAAACCCCTAGACCCATTATTCATGATTACATCTCTATCATCGTTTATTCAAAGTTGAGCATTTTACACCTTTTTGTATAACTCCACAGTTTTTAGGACCATTTAAGGGCCGACATTCAAGAATATCGATCGTACGACATTGAGGTCAGCGGGATAAGCCTTTTTTGTGTTATCTTTGATTATATGTACTTAAAGTTATACATACCCATGATTGGGGTATATCTTCATTTGGAATTTAACTTTGTTTTTTACCTACTACTGTTTGATTGATTGATAAAGGGATTCTTCTTATGCGTTTGGTTTAATACCTTGTTTGCAGGACACCCCTTGGGTATGTTTCCATTGATTGATAGTTATGGTTGTCTGGTCTAGCTTTCCTTGAGTCATACCTTGTTTTCCAAGAATTGGATGATTATTATAGAGTTTATTTATTATATGAAATGAATGTGATATGCTGTGTGAATATTTAGCTATGTAATACTTATAGATTACATGAACTATTTGGATATAATATGCAGATTGTTTTTTCAATTTACCGTGTGAGATTTGGACCAAGAAGACTAATGAGACTTCTAACTTATTTACACAGGATTATGAGAGCCTTGTTTTAGATGTTTGACCCCGGGGTATTAACCATCAGAACTGCCTAGGATGTTGTTTATAATTTAATGATGCTATGTTGATACTGGGTTGTTGACCATCAGAGCAACCCAGGTGGTCGTTGTAATTGGTCTATATGATGTGGAACCAAAGGCATTATACTATAAGATATTTCTTAGAGTATTTTTATTTAATGAATTGATTCTATGTTAAACCAATGGGTTTAGACCATGAGAGCTTTCCCAGAGGGTTGATTATGAAATATTGAATGATTTTGATGAGTCTGAAAATACAAAGGAGAATCATGGACTCAGTCATACTTGATTGTATAGATGGTCTTTTGGGACATCTTTTTTGGTACATTCACAATGGATATATAGCTTATTCTAGATCCCAACGTTTATAGGATTCAACAGATTAAATTATAAATGAAAATGAATGAAATTGAAAATTTTAAGATAGTTTAAATTTGTGTATTTTCTAGTGTATTACTTCACTTTTCATATTATACTGATAATTAGGTATAGGTTATTTGGTGGTTGCCTACTAGGATTTGTCTCACACCCAGTTTGGGTTATGATTCGGACACAAACAGATTATATTATTTCAGGTATATATAATGGAAATAACCCTTCTTCATGAGGTACTTGATTACTATTTATGCTGAAGTGCATAGGAAAAAGTTGAGGCCTTCAATGCTATTCGAGATTACATGTTTTTTTGAAAATTGGTCTCTGTATTTCATTCCAGCATTATTAATTGTTTGGATATTTTCTTAGACACATATTATGTACATCATATATATCTGTGTGTGTGTTTGTGTGTGTTTATGTGTATGTGTGTGCTTCTGTTGTTTTATTATTATTAGTATTCTACTGTTTACTTTTATATTAAGGAATTACAACATTCGAAATTGTTTACTATTCATTTTTTCTTGTGTATATTCTTCTAATGGGGTCATAGTCTCCCTATTATCACAACATTTCCCTCATAGTTAGTCATTATACATTGGAATTTGGGTAAATACACTTGAGGTTATGTGACCAATAGGGTTCAGTGCACCATTCGGCAGCACTCAGATCCAGGACATTACAATGTTGTATTAGAGGAGTATTTTTTTCTACCTTGTATTAATATTTGGTGACATTAGAAAGTTATTGGTAGGAAATGGAGTTTTTTAATTAGCAATTCTTGGATGTAACTTACCCTTGTAAAGGGAAAAGCCATGTTTCCTCGAATATTGGAATTTTTCTAATTTTTCAATTATTACAGTTGATTTGATTTCACCATTGGCCGATTGAACTATTTTTTGTTTTTTCATTAATATTATTGAGGTCCAATTCTATTGAAACCTGATGAGATGAGGTTATTCCATATCATTCATCATATAATCACTTTATATTGATCACATTTCATGAATCCTTATCATGACATTTAGGGTTCATTACTGATAGCATGTTGTTTTAATTGATGTTGTGCTAGATATGCATGGTGTTGGGATAAAAAACACGATATAATAACTACTATTTAGATATTGTAATATTATATGTAAATTTTATTTGGATGAATTCCAAGATTTGGTCCCTGAGGTGTTATGGGCCCTCTTGGATCAGAATTTGGTGGATCATGTTTGAACATTAAAAGATCTATATTAAGTCATGATATGAATAATGATGCCAAACATTTATTTGTTTGGGAACTCATGGATCAGAATATGGAATGACTTGGATAAATTTTAATATTTTTTGGGTTAGAGAGATGTTTTAGTGGCTTTATGTCTGGAAACCAAGACAACATAGTGTGTGATGTTATGAACACATGCCATGTGTTCTTCTGTTCCAGAAGAAATAACATTTCTTAAGTACACACTGTGTAATGTATATACACTCCATGTAGTTATTGACCGTGTGACTAAGTGTGTGAACAGAGATATGGGGTTGATAAACGTTTGGCAGAACATGTCATGTACTGGGAGTACATGCCATACTATAATGGGCTATGTATCTGTCCTTCTAACTAATGACACAGGTGAATGAAACATGGGTTGTAAAAGCCATGTATAGATTATACACTCCATGTAAAAATCGAACGTGTATCCAGCCGTGTGACTACTGACATAGGTGGATGGAACTTTAGTGTACATGTTGTGTCTAGAGTGAGCACGCCATGTAGTGTTACACTAGCATAAATGTGTAGTTCTAGTCGTGTAAAAGTACTTGGGAAGGAGGGAATATTCAAGTACCCGCTGTGTCTCATGAGGAACATGGTGTGTGTAGGGGGTGTTATAAAACCTAGTTGGCATAAGTACACATCCATATCATGGATTAAGGGATTATGATGTGTAGTGATCCAATACACCTTGTAACCCTATTTTGTAAAACAATAATGTTTTTTTTTCACATGTGACATTCAGGAACATATAAGTTTAAATCCATAAAATCTTGAACTGGGGTGTGAACGTGACCTTGTAAAGTCATACCACCAAGACATCCTCCGATTGAATGCTAGGTACATGGTGATTATCAGACATTGGAAATGGTAGATCCAGTACAACTAGCTGATCCTACTATCATGAACTTCTCTGAACCTGCAATTATAATGGATGCAGGTGTTGATGCATATTTCTATGAAGCCATTATGGGGATGATGTATACTTTTTCTATAGCATGACATCCTTCCCCAACTATAGAAGAGTTGACATAGGTGTTCCAGTAGATTCATCCTCCCACTTTATCAGGGGATGGAGGACCAAAGGGTTCAAAGTCAAGGTTGGAGGTCATACACTATATCATCATGCATCTAAATACACCTCCTAAGAAAAGGTTGAAGCTCATGTTTTACTAGCTACATGATTCCACCAAGTGATAGTGGCATGATATCTCATAGGAGGGATGTCTTTGGGAAATGACATGGGAAGATTTTCATAGGACGTTTTATGATTATTTGAATCCCAATATGATGAGGGTCAACCTAGCCTGGGAGTTCATGCATTTTAAGAAGTGTTATTTTTCATTGATATGTTATTATTTTCTCTTAAAAGAACATCAGTTCTTCACAACTATTTTGGTAAGTGATAAGTTATCACAGGCTAAGAAATTATTGAGGATGGTCTCAGGTAAGACATCCGATTTTCGGTGATTGTTTTCAGGATAACATCGGTGAATGCTATAGTAAACCAAGTGCTGATTTCTAAGAGAAATCATAGGCAGTCTGAAGCTGTGGGCTAGAGAGGTTCATCATCTAGGGTTGTTACTCTGTTATCCGATAGAAGAAAGCGTCATAGTGATATTTTGCGTGATGTTTTTTCTGGTAGCCAGGTGAGGTGCTACTAGTGCGGAAATAGTGGGCACACGAGACCACAGTTCCAAAGAGACACAGTTGGGTGTCAATCATGAGGCAAGATGGGTCATCTTCAACGTTTTTGCAGGATGTTCTCACTAGAAGAAAGTGAGAGGGGTTATGTTATTACTCCACACTCAAGAGTATGACCCCATTTTTTCATCAGTCAATGAATTGGAGTTCCTTAGGGAATTTAGGCTAAGGATGTGGTTGTCGTTGTGCTATCCAGATGACAGGTTTTCAGTGATATTAGGGTGGACATGTTCAGGTTAACTAGGCATGGTTGTAGGGATGCAGTACATTTCATACTTTTACAATGAAGCATACCCAACATGAGTAGGATCCTAAACCCTCTACTGATAGAGGTAAGATTCTAGTTACCTCAATTTAAGATTCTTCTCTTTTTGATAATTGGTCTTCCTATTGTTTTATATTTTTTCCATTGTGGAGAGGCTAGGTCCATGTATCTTTAGTTATAATGATGTTATGATGCTAGAAACTCCATTGGGTATTTGGAAAACTAGTGTATATTAGTACATGTAGTTCCCTATTGAGTTTGGTGGTTGTCAATTCTTATAGGGCCTATAAATTTTTGAGATGATAGGATTCGATGTCATTCTTGTAATAGATTTTTTACTCTCCTTTCAAGTATTTATTGACTGCTATCATCGTAGGGTGACTTTCACATCACTAAAGGGTGGATCTTTTCTACACAAGGGTGAATGTGATGTCCATGCGAGTAGAGTTGGACACGAGCATCGTGGTTTGGGAGGAATTACAAGATAGTTTGCGAGTTTATATCCTCATGACCATGAGACATCACAAACATACTTTACTCCAGTAGTGGATCATTTCAGGGATGTCTTAATAGCCGACTTATCAGGTTTACCTCTAAAGTGAGAGGTATATTTATCTTTTGAACTTGTGCTCTAAGTGGCACTTGTGTCCATTCTTTCATACAGGATGGCTACACCTGAGTTACAGGTGCTCAATAAGATATTAAAGGAGTTTAAAAAAAAGTACTTCATCAAAAATAGTATTTATCCATGGGGTTCACCCGTCCTTTTTTTAAAGAAGGTGGATAGTACACTCAATCATTTTGTGGATTATTAGAAGATGAACTAGTTAAAGGTTAAGAACCAATATCCCTTGTTGAGGATTGATGATCTCTTTGATCTACTTCTAGGAGACCGAGGGTTCTTAGAGATTGACATGAGATCTGGTTATCATCATTTTTACATTAGACCATCATATATACCTCTTAAAACCATTTAGAGTAGGTACGGTCTATATGAGTGTTTGTTTATTCCATTTGGTCGCACGAACACATCATCAATTTTCCTGGTACTGAGCAACCTAGTGTTACATAATTACTTGGATTATTTTATGTTAGTCATTTTGGATGATATCTTGGTGTACTCTAACACCCAACAAAACCATTCTATATAACATGACATCATATTGGGTACATAGAGAGAGCAGCAGTAATATGCTATGCTAACAAAATTCCACTTTTGGATGGATCAGATTCATTTCTATTGTCATGTCATCTTAGAGACATGAGTGTCATGAGTCCCAGATAAAGTGAGATAATTTTATTCTTGGGAGTAGATGATGAAAGTCTTGGAGGTAGAGAGTTTTTTGGGGAAAGAAAGTTAATAATGATGATTTATTCCGGACTTTTCATGATTAGTATCACCATTGATAGGCCTAACTATGAAGGGTGAAATGTACTTGTTGACAGATTCCTGCGATTCATCCTTTCAAGAGCTGAAAGGGAGGATTAAATTAGCATCAATACCAATTTTTCATGAGTCATGAAAGAGTATCACTGTTTACTGTGATGCATCAGGAATTAGGGTGGGATCAGTGCTTATGATGGGGGAAGGAGTCGTTGTGTACGGGTCTCGACAGTTGAGGCCACATGAGAGAAATTACCCGACACTTGATGTCTAATTATATGCAGTTGTGCATGATTTTCTTTATCAAAGACATTATCTTTTGTGAGATCATTTCATACTGTTCACTGACTACAAAATCCTTAAATATATCTTTACTTAGTGTTATCTGAATTTTTGATAGAAAAGGTGGGTCGTGTACCTTTAGTCTTTTGACTTTGTTCTTGTCTAAACACCTTGGAAGGGCAACACAGTGGCTGATTCATTGAGTAGGAGAACTCAAATACAAGATGTTTAAGAGGCCATCAGTGAGTGGTAGCTTATGACTATGTTCTATGAGATGCATTTTTAGGTGCATGACAGATAGGGGTTGATGTGTCATTCTTCTATAGCAGTTACCTCTACTCTAGTGGATCAAGTGTGAATGAGGAAATTGGAATATTTATAATTAAAAGTCCTGCAAGAGTTTGTTTCGGGCGAGGATGCTATTCATGATTGGACCATAGGAGAGGATGAGGTTTTTTGTTTTCATGGGTGTATATGTTTGTCAGTCGTCATTCGTGAGGAGCTGTTGTTAGATTTTCATTCCTTAATATGGATAGTCCATCCATGGGTCACCAATATGTCACAATATTTTCATCAACAGTATTGGTGGCTAGGAATGAAGAGGGATTTATATGATTTTTTATGAGATATTCCACCTATCAACATGTGAAGGTAGAGAATCAGTTCTTGGAAGGACAATTAAAATATTTACTCATTTCTGAGTGGAAGTTGAATGATGACGCAATGGATTTTCAATGGATTTTGTGAGGGGTTTAACAATGTATCCATGAGGAAATTATGTGGTTGGGTATGTTTTTGTCATGCTAATGACGGTTTCACATTTTCTAATGATTACAAACACAATCATTGTTGATGATATTGGAATGGTATACATTTGAGATATTTTACTTTTACATGGGATCCTACACACTATCATTTTAGACGGGGATGCTCGGTGTACCTCTCATGTCTAGCAGGGACTATAGAGTACTTGGGTGGATAGGGAATTCTTAGAAAAAATGGCATCCCCTAAAAGATGGCCAGTTCTTATGAATGATTCAAGTTTTGGATAACATGCTTTGAGCATGTTTCATAGACATTGAGGGATCTTGGAAGAGACACATACCATGGGTGGAGTTTTCCTACAATAATAGTTTTTAGGATATGATTTATATGTCACATTATGATTTCTTTTATTGTGGTCCATTATGATCACCCCTATGTTGGCTGGAGATAGGATAGGCAGTTATGTTTAGACATCATATTGTCTAGGAGACTAGTGAGTAGATGGAGATCATTCATAAAAGTATGGATACTGATGAGTCTCGACAGAAGTCGTATGTTGATCGATGCAGATGACCTCTTGAGCTCAAGGTCAGATTCCAAGTTTTCATAAATTTCACATCAAGGGTAGGATATAAGAGTATTTGGATATAGGGGAATCTTTCACCGATATACATTGGGACTTTTGAGGTTTTGGAGAGAGTTGGGTTGGCTGCCTATCGGCAGTAGTTACCATAGTGGTACCAAGATATGGATGACATCTTTCATGTTTTTATGCTACATTGTTACATTTCAGAACCATCTCATGTTTTTTTAACCCAAGGAGGCTGAGTTGGAGGTGGATAAATCCTTTGAGTAATACCCTATACTTATTGCGGATCACAACATGACAGTTCTTCATTGCTAGTTTGTTCCTATGATATGGGTGCTTTGGAAGCACAACCATGTAAAACCCGAGACTTTGGAGAGTGATGATGATGTGAGATCTTAGTGGTTAGAGTTGTACACAGATTCATCTTCACTACCATAAGAAGGGTATGTTGGGGAAAAAAATTTCTAAGGGGGAGTTCTTAAGAACTCAGATCATCATTTCCGGTACAGATCTTGAGTTAGGGCTGTTTTTTACGAAAAAGGAGTAAATCGGTTTTTTATAAGTACATTCCATGTACATATGAGTAAACTCTATGTACCAAGTATTTCATGTATAACCACCTCCTAGCTGTGTAATTGTTGGGTACAGTGTTGTCTGGTGACTTGGAAGATTGCATATCTTGGGGGCCGGTTAAGGACACTACACGACATGTGAATTTAATGAACACAACATGCATTTTTCTTTTTATTAGATATATCAGAGTGGGGTCGAATATCATATCATGAACCATCTTCTCCTTCTCGTGTTTTATAGAGGAGTGTCATGGAAGGGCCGATGAACTCTAAACACCTCCCGATTCTTTATCTGAGAACCAATTGAGACACAGTCAGGTGAATTTGAATCCCATTGGTGAGTTCTAAAAACACCCAAAGTCTTTTTTTCTTAATTCCTTCTCTCTCATGGGTTTTTCTAGGTTGATATTTTTTCACCTTTTCGTAGATATACTCTATTTTAGGCTGATTCAGGGGCCTATGTTCAATTATATCGATCGTATGACATTGACGTAGGTGTTTTGTGCCTTTATTATGTTGTCTTGGATTATATATGACCAGTGTTATACATACCCATGATTGGGGTATTACATGATTTGGAATTTAACATTGTTTGTTACCCACTATGGTTTGATTGATTGATAAAGGGTTTTCTCATATGAATAAGGTTATATACCATTTTTATGGGACACCCCATGGGTGTGTTTCCATTGATTGATAATTATGGCCTTCTGGTCAAGATTTCCTCGAGGCACACCTTGTTTTAAATTCTTACTTTTATTATGATGGGGTTAATTGATTATATGAAATACATGTGATATGATTTTTGAATGATTTTCCATGTAGTAATTATATATTACATGAGATGTTTTTATATGATATTCATATTGTTTCTCCAATGGACCATGAGAGCCTTGGACAAGGAAAATTGAGTAGACATCCAACATATTTACATAGGACTTTGAGAGGCTTTATATAGATGTTTAACCCAGGGGTATTGACCGCGATATCTATCCAGTTAGCCATATACAATTTAATGATGCTATTCTAACCTAGGGGTATTGACCGTGAGAGCTACCTAGGTGTTCGTTGTAATTGATCTATACTTTGTGGAACCAAAGGGGTTAGACTGTGAGGCCCTTCAAAATGTGTCCTTATTTAATCAGTTGGTACTATGTTAAACCAAAGGGGTTAGAACATGATTGCTTTACCAGAGGGTTATTAATGAAACATTGAATGATTGTGATGAGTCTTTAAAGCCAAAGCACATGCTCAGACTCTATCTTAGTTTGATGATTATATGGTCTTCTAAGACATCTATTTTGTTACTTTCATAGAGGATACATAGATTTTACTAGATCCCATGTATTACATGATTCAAAGGATTGAATTATAAATGAAAATTAATGTAATTGAAAACATTAGGACTGTTTGTGACACACCATGAACTTCTGTTTCATATAATGGTAATTTCTATGTTTTATTGTTATCTTTTACCTGAAAAAACAAATCGCTTATAGAAAAATAATAGTTTGATGCAACGGAATAAGCACACGAAATGGACGCAAGTATTTTTATTCCAATAAGAACACAACAGTGGCTACAGTAAACCAGGATTAAGAGGGAAATCAAACTAACCACATATACCAGTTAAAAACCATATCATGATTACAGGAAGACCTCCCAAAACAACAGGAACCCCGAGAAGATAATAGGGGTCCTTATCATCTGCCATAATAAACATGATAACATCAAAATCCACTATGTCTACACTGAGCATCAACGGTATGACAAGCACCATCTTCTTCTTCTTCAATAACCTTATGCTTAAGACACCTTGAGATAAGGTTTTATATCGCACCAGTCCGACTGTTACATTGAGTAACTGTTGGGAACCCAATAGCTATAATTATTACCTTTATTCTAATGATGTTTTAACTACAGAACAATTAAGTAAAACTTCATGATATGATTTTTAAATTATAAGATAAAACCCCAACTATGATATGATATATTGAGATTCATTTATGTTTTAAGAAATAAAATAAGTAATTTGAAAACAGTTTTGGAAATATTTCATTTTTAATGTAAATAGTTACATTTCTTAAACAATATTACAAATTATGTTTAATATCTTCTAATAAAATTATGATTTTTTATTAAGACTATGTTTTCTATACAAGAGTTATCTTATAGGTTAGTAAATCTCAATTTATAATTCTCATGTTAAAAATTTAATGTTTATACACAATTGTTTTCTAGAAAACAAAAGTCTATTTTGTGTGCACATTTAACTACTAATGCTTAATGAAATCCGTGTTTTAAAAGAAAAATTTCTATATTGTATTACTACCCTCAATAATAAATTCTATTAGTTTAGTTTCTATAAAAAAATTGGGCCCGCTAGGGCCAGACCTTATTGACCGGGGACAAGGGAGGCATCTTAGTCAAGGTGGACGAGCCTGACCCTCAGCCCAATCCTGGGCTAGCCTGAGATCATGCATGGGTCTCCCGAGGAGCGCATGTTTGTATGTTGCGTGGGTGTGAGGCCACGGTGTGCATGGGAGTACGATGGATCACTTGAGTGTGTGTAGTGCGGGTGCAAGGCCACATATGCATGGTTAGGCCAAGGCCTTTGGGGGACGCGGAAGCCCATGTATAAGGCCTTCGGTGTTTGTGTTGTGTTATTGCCAGCATATTGGGCGGACGAAGCATCTAAGGTAGGTGAAATCAACTCCCCGTTTCAATGTGGGAAGCAATTTTTTGGGAAAAATGTATTTGTGGCTATTGAATATCTTATCGTGTGATCTGGGCTGCTGATCTCAACCCCACGTACGACCCTCAGTATTTTAAAATGCCACGTCGACTCTGGGATGTCTGATCAACTCAGATATAATCTAAGTCACATTTTTTTAAAACCCCACAGACGTACCCAACCCTTGGATCAAAGGCATTCGCGATCTGGGCCATTGTTTTTCCTCCCAGTTCTCTTCCAGTGTCATGGTCTTCTTCCCCACAGTGTGCCCTAAAATAATAGCCATACACCCTATTTTATTACCGTTTTCTTCACTCCTTTAGCCATCGAACCCTCCACTCTCACACGGTTTCAACAAAGACCTTTCACCTAATTATTTTTATAAGGCAATTTGGACTTGGATCCCTTCCTTCATGCTTTAAAATTGTCATTACAGGTATCAATTATAAAAACTTCACCGGGGCATTTTAAGAACCCTCTCGGTTATTTTCACTTAGCCTCTAACAGATCTCATTAAAGTCTTCTGTGTTTTCTAGTGTCTCCCGAGAACCTCCTCCCCCTCATCCTCAATCTAGTTAACAATTTAGTCTTTGTCATTCATGGTTTAAGTTTTATGTACATGTATATATATAAATATATTTATATATATACTTTTTAAACTAGTAAACCTCATCATAATGTATGGGTTTATATTCCATAAAAGTTTTAGGATCTAGAATACAATGTATTAAAAACCCTAAGCATGGACACCCCATGAAACTGTATGCCTTAAGAACATATCAGTTATGTAATAAACGTGTTTGTGAAAAAATATATAGGTATATTTTACACTACCCTCAGTTTTTATTATTATTATGAGCCCAGATTTTATACTTTTATCCTTGAGATTCAAAGTTGTTAAGGAATTTAGAAATCCATGGAGTCATTGTTAAGAAAATGTTTTACACTTTTTTATATGCTTTCTTAAATATATATTGATAATACATATACATGAGGTTGAAGATCTTCATTTTTTATACTTTTAATTAAGAATTTCAATAATCATGCCAGTGTCGAATAATAATGTTGTGATATCCTTATGAATATGTGGGGACGTAAGCCAACTTTGAATCCCCAAATGTATTTACCCATGTTCCCGAACCCTTGCAAAGAAAGTACCACTTATAGCCTATAGATGCATTTTATATCTAATCGTCACGTTCTTATGAAACTGGATATATGTTATATAAACAATTTTTGATGGGGATTTTATCATTTTCATGAACATATATATATACGCATAGTTATATATGAATGTGTTTGTCTGTATAAAACTGTATATTCATAATCTAATATATATATATATATATAATATGACTTCTAGATTTAAATGATTTCCCCCAAAAAATCTTTTTATTGTAAAGGGTTCATTGAATTTCTTCAATCATCCTTGTTTTACTGAGTTTTTGTGAATGTATATATATATACATATATGTATCTGAAAATATATAAGTATAAAATATGTGACTCATGGATTTGCATGAACCTCATAAGAAGATTAAGGATTTTGTTAAGTTTTGATTATGATAATACCAACGTGGGTTACCTTTTTTACATATAAAATCCTATGTTATGTGAAGAAAGTACTACACATATGTTTCAAATGTTTTCGGCTTGATTAATCACTATTTTTATGCACGTCTAGGTTGAATAAATACTTTACACCACATGAAACAGTAAAAATAGTTTTCCAAATGCTTACTTTTGATATGTTGAGTTCATGAGTATATACATGGGAAGATCTTGACCTCATATTTGTATTACTAATTATACATTACACATTATATTAAATGATAATGTTTAAGGCCGAGTTTTATACCTTCATGTTTTAACCAGAAGTGGTTGAGATAATGTGAGTATAGTAAACCGCATGAAATGTTATGTTTACCGCTTCATTTATCATGTTATGTTTAACTTTTTACTTAATCTTGAATGTTATTGATTAATATACTTAGGGAATTTTTCATTTTAAGTGATCAAAATGGTTTTTCATGTGTGTTAGTTGGCGTCACATTTACTCTTAATACATGCACCAATTAATGGCTTAACCACAAAATTCATTGTTTTCTGATAGACTCACTACATGTGCTTAAAAGTGGATGACTGTAATGGTAAGATTATATGACCTATTATTTGTTTATGGATTTAATTGTTCAAGGTGTTGTGTGACATCATAAATAAAATGTAAGGTGAAATATGAAACCAAGTAGTTAATACACTTGGTCTGATATGTGATATTTAATTTAATAAATCAAAGTCAATAGTGCACTTCGATTTAGAGGTCTGAGGAATTCATTTGACATATTATGTGATGGGTTGGGCCCACTATATCCCCTTGATGCATCGATAGGTCTCATGAGACAAATAGCATGGGAATTGGCCGAGGCCATTCCCAACTATGAGTTATGGATTTTGGTTGAGGCCATAATCACTAGATGTCTTGGCCGAGGCCTTGACACAGTCCAGAATATGCATTTTCCTCATTATGAATATGTAATTTAATTAACCAGAATAATATTCAACTAGTATAATATTTGGTTAAAGAGCTTATGGGTTTCGGCTGAGGCCTTAATCATTAGACGTATTGGCTGAGGCCTTTACAAAATGATTCTGATTGTCCTACATATTCACTTTACTCATTATGTGTATGTTAATTGACAAACCAGATAGGCAATCGACTAGTAGAATGTCCATGGTTAATAACCGTTACTTATAAGTAATCAGAAAAGACAAAGTTTTTGGCATGACATATGTATAACATTTAGTGATTTTAGTATTTGATGTTTGAAAATAAAGTGATTACCTTTATGCGCAACTCTATTCATTCATTACACTTAATTGTTATTTGTGCTTACATATATTCTTATGTCATACATGTTAGAATTTATTTTATTCATGATGCCTTTTTTTGAATGGTGTACCCTTATAATTTGGATATTGTGTGTTAATTGAGCACCTTTATTATGTGAACATGAGATATAGCTTTTATTTAAGAAGAATGTTTTGTGTAATGGTCTAAAGAATTTTTTTCAAAAGTTATAATGGTTATTTTAAAACCCCTTACTGGGCATTCATATGATCGCCCTTCATTTTAAATGAAAATTTGTCAGGTATCAGTCATGTCTTTAGTGAAATTTCAAAATGCAGCTGGTTTCCCAGAACCTGATCCTCGCGATCCTCTGTAGCGTGGGACATGATGTGATATTTGTGATGTAATAATTATGGTTATGGTACATCATGTCTCATGCGAACCAACTTTGGGCACTCGGGGGAGGGGTCCTTATAATTGGTATCAGAGGATAGGTTTAGACAATTATGGAAAACCAGGTAATAAAAAATATATAGCTATGACTGAACCTTAATAAGTAATTTTATTATAACTCTCAGATGGCAGATGAAAATGTGCCTACCAATCTACTATCACTCCCTGTTGAGGCCCTAGAGACCATTGTGTCTTTAGCTAGCTGATAGAATTTTCTTAACTATGCTCATATCTGCATGACTTGCAATCACCTGTATGATTTTTCAAACTCACCTCAGGTGCTTCAACTACACTGGGGGTTATGATTTGATTACCTTCTATTGATGATAACTCAATTCCCCTCCTATGTACGCCGGGGAAGGAACAATGAGGGAATATTTTGAGTGTTCACTGCATGAGAGGACTTTGGCTTTATGTCCTTCAACACTTTTCAAGAATCTGTTGTATCCTGTGACCTCTGAGTGGCCTATATTTTTCAAATCTTGAACTATGGCTCCATGGGCCAATTGTTGGACTTCAGAATGTTACAAGATGATTCCACCCGAATGTCTTGTAGGCTACAAGTGTATTTTGACGTCTCCCAACTTTATACCCCTCATGCTAATCTCATGAGACGTCACATGTGTTCTCATGAGTTTAACCCTGAATGGTCAACCTGTGTTTGGTTTGAGGAGATAGGAATTTTTTCTTCTCTATGTGGAGCTATTGTAGTGGGTCATTAAGGGAACTCAGACACTAATGTTTATAAAATAACTCTTGTTTTGTTGAAATATTATCTTCTCCATTCCTGCCTTTACTATATCTGACCTTTCAAATAGAATTATCATGAATATGTTTTCAGATGGCCAGTCAAACAAATATCTCATCTCTACCCAATGATATATTGGAGGATATCTTAATTAGAACTTGCATCATGGATTATCCTTCTTTCCTCAACCTGCTAGGATCATGTCAACAATTGATTGGATTGGATTACATCTATGAGATCCTTATCTCCTATTAAGATAATGTTCATGTCTTCCACTCCATTTACATTTCCCAACTCCCCTATTATAGGTAATGAGGGAGATACTTCGAGGATCTTTTTCAGTGTTTCACTATGGCACAAAATTTTTCTACCTGAGCATGTTTCCTTGTGGCTACCCAAGATTGGAACCTCAGAGCATCCTTTATGTTCCAGATTATAAACCTCAGTTTGTTTAACCACATCATTCCAATCGAATATCTCGAGCGAGATGTAGTCCGGCAGGGCATCAGAGAATATGCCCATTTGGACATCTCCGAACATTGTACTTCTCAGTCCTCCCTCTGGAAGCTTGAGTGTAGAATTCCTAATATGGGGATAAAAATGTACTGCTCGAGGTGTATCTAGGCTAGAGAAAAAGAGGAACATACCAACCTGGATATTCAATTAACCTAGATGAATCTCCGATTTTGGTGATGATGATCGTATGGGAATTTCTCTTCCAGTTTGTGAATAGAATTGTGTGGACATATTTTTTCGTAGGTGTAATTATGTGACACTCCAAGAACTTATGTTTCATATAATGGTAATTTCTATTTTTTATTGATATCATTTACCCAAAAAAAACATAACTCTTATAGAAAAATATTATTTTGAATCAACAAAATAAGAACGCGAAATGGACGCAATGAGTTTTATTCAAATAAGAACACAATAGTGGTTAAAATAAATCTGGATTAAGAGGGAAATAAAACGAACCAAATATACCTATTAAAAACCATATCAGGATTATAGGGAATCTTCCCAAAACAATGAGAACCTAGAGAAGATAATAGTGGTCCTTAACATATTCCATAATAAACATGATAACAGCCAAAGCCACTGCGGCTACGCTAAGAATCAACGGTAAGAAAAGAATCATATTATTCTTCTTTAATAACCATAATATTAAGACAACTGGAGAAAAGGTTTTGTATGGAACCAATCCTACCGTTACCTTAGGTAACTTTTGGCAACCCAACATCTATAATTATAATCATTATTCTTAAGATGTTTTAACTAACGAACAATTAAGTACAACTTCACGATATGATTTGGATATTATAAGATAAAACCCTAACTATGATATGATACTTTAATTTTCATTTATGTTTTTCGAAAAATAATAAGTAATTAGAAAACAGTTTTGAAAATATTTCATTTTTAAGGTAAAGAGATTCATTTCATAAATAGTATTACAAATTATGTGTTATATCTTCTAATAAAATTATGTTTTTGGTTAAGACCATGTTTTCTATATAAGAGTTATCTTATAGGTTAGTAACTCACAATTTATAATTCTCATGTTAAAAATTTAATGTTTATACACAATTGTTTTCTAGAAAATGAAAGTCTATTTTTTGTGCACATTTACATACTAATGCTTAATGAAATCCATGTTTTAAAAGAAATATATATATATATATATATATAGTATTACTACCCTTAAGACTACATGATATTAGGTTAGTTTCTATAAAACAATTGGGCCCGCTAGGGCCAGTCCTTATTGATCGGGCCCAAGGGAGGCAGCTCACTCAAGGTGGTCGAGCCTGGCCCTCAGCCCAAGCCTGGGCTAGCCTGAGATCGGGCATGGGTCTATCGAGGAGCGCATGTGTGTACACAGTGTGGGAGTGAGGCCACGGTTTGCAAGGGAGCACGCAAGAGCGCTTGTGTGCACGCAGCGTGGGCACAAGGCCATGTATGCTTGGGTACGCCAAGGACTGCGGGGGAGGTGGAGGCCCGTGTGTAATGCATGTTGTGTGTGTGTTGTATTATTTCCAGCATTACGGGAGGCCGAAGCTTACAAGGGAGGCGCAATCAGCTCCCCATTTCGATGTGGGAAGAGATTTTTTGGGCAAAATGAAATCATGGTTGTTGGATCACTTATCACATGATCTGGTCCACTAATATCAACCCCTCATACAACCCTCAGCATTTTAAAACGTCCCGTCAACATTGGGCCATCCGATCAACTCAGATAAAATCTGAGTCGCCTTTTTTTTAAAACCCCGCGGACGTGCCCGACCCTTGGATCAAAGGCAGTCATGATCTGGGCCATTTTTTTCCTCCTGGTTTTCTTTCAGTGGCACTGTCTTCTTCCCCGCGACATGCCCTGAAACAGTAGCCATACACCCTATTTTACCACCGTTTTCTTCACTCCTTTAGCAGCCAGACCCTCCACTCTCACATAGTTTCCACGGAGACCTTTCACCTTATTATTTTTAAAAGGAAATTTGGCCTCAGATCCCTTCCTTCATGCATTAAAATAGTCATTATAGATATCATTTATAAAAAATTCACTGGGGAATTTGAAGAACCCTCTCGGTTCATTACATTCATCCTCCAGGGGATCTCATCTAAGTCTTCCGAGTTTTCCAGTGTCTCCCAAGCACCTCCTCCCCCTCTTCCTCAAGCTAGGTAAGGGTTTAGTCTTTTTCTTGCTTGTTTTAAGTTGTATGAACATGTATATATATATATATTTATATTTGTATATATACTTGTAAAACTAGTAAACATCATCATACTGTTTGGGTTTATATTCCTTAAAAGTTTTAGGATCTTGAATACAATGTATTAACAACCCTAATCATGGAAACCCCATGAAAATCTATGCCTTAAGAACATATCGAGTATGTAATAAATGTGTTTGTGAAAATATTATCTATATATTATACACTACACTCAGTTTTTATTATTATTATGAGCCCAGATTTAAGACTTCTAACTTTCAGTTTCAATGTTGTTAAGGAATTAAGAAATCCATGGAGTCTTTTTTAAGAAAATGTTTTACACTTGTTTATATGATTTCCTAAATATTTATTGATAATACATATACATGCGGTTTAAGATCTTCATTTTTATACCTTTAAATAATAATTTAAATAATAATGCAAGTGTCAAATAAGAAAGGTATGAGATCCTTATGAATATGTAGGGACGTAATCCTACTTCGAATCCCCAATTGTATTTACCAAAGTTTCCGAACCCTTGTGAAGAATGTACTTATTATACCCCCTCGATGAATTTTATATCTAATCGTCATGTTCTTATTAAAATGGATAAACTTAGTATAAACAAAGTTTGAAGGAGATTTTATCATTTTCGGGAACATATATATATACCCATATTTATATATGAATGTGTTTTCCGGTATAAAATATTATTTTCTTAATCCAATATATATATATATATAATATGACTTCTAGATTTAAAATATTATCCCCAAAAAATCTTATTGTTGTAAAGGATTTATTGAATTTATTCAGTCATCCTTGTTTTACTAAGTTTTTTTGAATTTATATATATATACTTATATGTATATGAAATGTTATAAGAATAAAATAGGTGACTCCTTGATTTGCATGAACATCATAAGCATAAGCAGGATTGTGATAAGTTTTGTTTGTGAAAATACCAATGTGGGTTTCCATTTTTAACTATATAATCCTATGGTATGTGAAGAACGTACTACACATGAATTTCAAATGTTTTCGACTTGATTAATCACTATTTTTATTCATGTCTAGGTTGAATGAATATTTTACACCGCATTAAACCCTAAACATAGTTTTCCAAATGCTTATTTTTGATATGTTGAGTTCATGAGTATAGATAAGGGAAGATTGTGACCTCATATTTTTATTACGAATTACTCTTTACCCATTATATTAAATGATAATGTTTATGGCTGAGTTTTATACATTCAAGGTTTAACTTTAAGTGTTTGAGATAATTTGAGTATAGTAAACAGCATGAAATGTTATGTTTACCTCTTCATTTGTTATGTTATGTTTATCATTTTATTTAATCATGAATTATCTGGATTAATATGGTTATGGACATTGTCATTTTAAGTGATCAAAATGGTATTAAATGTATGTTATTTGGAATCATAGGTACTCATAATACAGGCACTAATTAATGGAATAACCACACAATTCATTGTTTTTTCCAAGACTCACTACATATACTTAAAATTGGATGACTATAATTGTAAGCTTATATGATCTATTCTTAGTTTATGGATTTAATTGTTCAAGGTGGTGTGTGAAATCTTGAATAAAATGTAAGGTGAAATAAAAAACCAAGTAGGTAATACAATTGGTTAGATATATGATATGTAATTTAATAAGTCAAATTAAATTGTGCGCTTTGATTTAGAGGTATGAGTAATGCATTGGACATATTATGTGATTGGTGGGGCCTGCTATATCCCCTCGATGCATCGGTAGATCTCATTAGAAAACTAGCAGGGGAATTGGCTGAGGCCTTTCCAAACTATGAGTTATGGATTTTGGTCGAGGCCTTAATCACTAGACGTCTTGGTCGAGGTCTTGACACAGTCTATCATATGCATTTTCCTCATTATGAATATGTAATTTTATTTACCAGGAAAATATTCAACTAGTAGAATATTTATTTAAAGTGCTTATGGGGTTCATCCAATGCCTTAATCATTAGACATCTTGTATGAGGCTTTGACAAAATGATTCATAATGTTCTACATATTCACATTACTCGTTATGTGTATGTTAATTACCAAACCAGATAGGAATTCAACTAGTAGAATGTCCATGGTTAAGAACCGTTACTTATAAGTAATCATAAAATTAAAAGTTT
Organism: Viscum album; assembly: GCA_963277665.1. NCBI lineage: Eukaryota > Viridiplantae > Streptophyta > Magnoliopsida > Santalales > Viscaceae > Viscum > Viscum album. Next base: position 1,576,246,457 of record OY728127.1, read on the forward strand.
TTGGCATGAAATATGTATAGAACACAGTGATTTTAGTATTTGATGATTGAATATAAAGAGATTACCTTTATGTGAAACTCTGATCATTCATTACACTTAACTGTTATTTTTGCTTACATATATTTTTATGTCATACATGTTAGAATTACTTTTATTCCACATGCATCTATTTGAATGGTGTACCCTTATAATTCTAATATCATGTTTTAATTGAGCACCTTTATGACGTGAACAAGTGATATATCTTTTATTTAAGAAGAATATTTTGTGTAATTGTTTGAAGAATGTTTTCCAATGTTTTAATGGTTATTTTAATACCCCTTACTGGGCATTCGTATGCTCACCGTACGTTTTAAATGAAAATTTTTCAGGTATTAGTCATGTCATCAATGAAGTTTTAGAACGTAGCTAGTTTCCTAGAACTCGAACCTCACGATCCTCTATAGCATGGGACATGATGTGATATTTGTGATGTAATAATTATTGTTATGGTACATCATGTCTCATGGGCACCGGCTCTAGGAACTCGGGGGTGGAGTCCTTACATTTTTTACATTTGATTACTTTCTAGTTTATTGCTTTACTTTTCATATTGCATGTTATATATATTCACTGATAGTTCTGCATATATAATTTCGTGGTTTCCAACTAGAATTCATCTCAAGTCATATTTGATTTATGTTTGGGACCCAAACAGATTATATGTTTGTAAGTACAGATAAGGGAAAATTCCCTTCTTCATTAGGTACATGATTTTTGTTGATGTTAGAGATCATGGGACCAAGTTTAGGCATACAATGCTATTGGAGTTTACTTGTTATTTTGAACATTTGTTTCTTTACTTATTTCTAGAATAGTAACTTGTTTAAATATTTTATTAGATACATATTATGTGAATAAAACATATATATCCTATAGTTGTTTTATTTTTATTAGTCTTTCGTTTCTTACTTTTGTAGTATGGTATTACTTCTTCTTCTACTATTTACAATTTGTTTCTCCTATGTATACTATGTCAATGGGGGCATAGTTTCCCCATTATCACACCTTGGACCTCACTGCTTGTTGGTAGCCTCTGGAATTTGGGGAAATGTTCTTGAGGTTATGTTACCAACCAGGTTCAGGGAACCTTTGGGTAGCACCTAGATCTAGGTTGTTACAAAAACTACCTAAGTCATTAACAACAATAAATTATATTTTGTGGAATAATGGTGTTTTAATATGTTTAAGGTGATGAATATTAGCAATATGATTCCTGGGTATCACTGTTATATAAACCAAATTAGTATATATATTTTAATCATAAAATGGTTTTGTGGAAGGGTTTTATTGGGTTTTCACACAGTTATGTGGTATTAATTACATTAATATATATTATGTTTAGGAAACATAATTATGTACATGAAACATAAGAAAAATATGGAAATATGTCATATACGAAATGTTTGCCACTAATATATTGACATTATTAAATATTCTTGAATGGGTTTAACAATGTATTTATTTTTCAATACATCAAATGTTAACCTATGATTTTTTATTCATTCACATTTGTTGTATATAAATAATAAATATATTCCTGTAATTTTCCTAATGTCTATTGAAAATTTTCTATATATAAGAAAGGAATTAAGTTAACATTAACTAATGTTCATCATCCTGTATTGTTGTTTGTGATGAAATGTAATTGTTATCATGAGTACTATACCTGTATTGGGATATAAAATACACTTATAAGGACCATTAGGGGTTTTTTGCGCTATATAATCCTTCAAGATTATCACATGATGTGTAATAAATTATGTATTTGGTATATTAGGGATTGTTTGTTCATATATAGAGCCCTCATTACCGATAGTTAGTGAGAAACATATATTATAACCCTTCATATATTTATACTTTCTTAGGAAATCCTTGACAAAAATCTAATTATAAGGTAGTTAGAAATTATTTTTATCATGCCATCAATGGGAACTTAACACAGGAGATATTTTTCCACTCATATAATGAGTATGATATTTTCCCCCTAGATTGACATTGTTTGTTGAAAATTTAGATCATACATCAAAGGAACATATTTTGGGATGATCATTTTTGATTTGGGTCATCTTATGTAATCAACACCTATATGAATTAAATGATATGTTTTCAAAAAGCAGGTTAGTCTATACTATCAGATTTAAAAATATTTGAGAACCATACATGGTATAGGAAAACACCTTGTATCATGGTCATTTTATGTATTGGAAAATTGTAACATATATAATGTCACACTAGAATATAATTTTGATAGAGGGAAATGTTATAAATATGAATATATTTAATAGAGATCACACCTGATCCCTTTATAAGTTTATTAACAATATTTCTTTTGTATGGGACACCATTTTCATACATTAATGGACTTAGTGATTTGTATTTCATATCAACACTTAAAAATATTATTGGCTAAAACATTGTGGTTGACTAAATGGGATTGATATTTACATAAATATATTCTCTAAAACAATTTTAGAGTTATATCTAAATTATTGTTGGATTCCTATTCAAAGGAAAATAGTATGATGTGAAACATTGAGTGATGGAATATATATTTACAAAAGTGTGTTGATGGATATCCAATTGTAGTTTTTTGTGGTTTTTACATCCCATTTTGTAATACTCTATGAATAGTAATAAAATAATTTGGTGATAAGGCCTCATGTTTTCCTCATTATATGCCAGAGGCTAACGACCAGAAGTGAGTGCATAGGTTGTGTTCATGTGGAGATAATGCCCTCATATCCGAGTAATAAAAATTAAAAAATTAACTAAATATTATTTCTAGAATTAAATAATCGTAGTTTGTATGAAATGAATCTAAATAAGGTCATAATAAAGTATATATGATGTATAGTCCCAAACGATCATACATACATACAACACCGATCCCTAATTTGTCAGACCACATATACACAAGTGTGTCAATGAAATATAAATCAATTTACATGGAAATACTAGTTAAAATTATTTATAAAAAAAATAAATAGTTACACTTATATATCTGATTCATCCTTGTCAATCAATCGAGGGAATCATCCCATCATATTCATACAAACAATTTAACATCGCCTTATAGAATACACATCCCAAAATAGGAGTGATAAAAAAATCACTAGGGAACAACCAATTAAGTATCAAAAATTTCTAGTAAATGAATTGTATATATATGTGAGATAATCCATAGTATAAAATAATAATAATTACTTTTTATTAAAAATAACTAAAAACTAAAATGCATACCAAGTCCTGTTTTCATAATTGAATGATCATGTTATGTGCTCCAACTAGCATGACACAATGAGAAATAAAAGAATAATGTAATCCAAGAGCCTATCATTGAGTATATGATACAAATATATTGGACATAATTTAAATAATTATTTGAGATGGATTTAAATCCACTAAAAATGTTTGTAATCATTTCGATCCTTGGGTTTATTGTTTTTTCCGAACATAATTTCTGCATTCAGTATTGGAGTGTATCTAATAAATTTGTTTCATTATAGGGGGATACATTTCCATGCCATAGGAGCACTCACACACACCTCCACTGAATATAATGAAGGATTTCATGTATCAACTTTAATCGTGTAATTTTGAAATTGAACTAGATGTTATATCACTCAATCCATGTGTAATAACATCTGATGTATTTTAACTAGGTTGTATTCGGTAGTTTGTAATGATATGGGAACATGAATAATTGATAATGGGGATGACCCTTAGGTGATATTTATGGAATTCGGTCATGATATGAGAAAAAAAATCTGAATCCTTCTATTAATAGATCAATATCCAATTCCCATGGAAGTATGTGAAATTTATTAATGGTGTGTCGACCCATTACCAAGAAGAATCCTTGGAATATACTGATGTGATCATTATCAATTCATTGGGATGACATAACAATATCATGCTCCGGGTAAATTCACCCACCCAACATCATCCGTCATCGCCCAGATCCTAGAAATCATTCCTTCCAAATTAAATCTTTATATAAGAGGGATTCAAAGGATTACATTATAAACTACCACATTAATACCTATGTAGGTAGGAATCCTTTTGAAAAAAGGTACGTCTTTTTTGGAATCATTCAATCAATAATTCCCATTATATGGATCCGAAAAGTACATATGGGAATCCCAATCATAAAATCACGTCATATTTGGAAAAAATTTCCATGTTCCAGGAAGCACATCTAGAAATAATAATTTCATCAATAACAACTCAGTGAATTAAAAATTTAAAGTGTATGGTTCAATGAATTCTTAAATCCATATCTACTACCATAATCAATCAAACTTAAAATTTTTGTGAAGGTTTTAGGGTGACACCTGCTATAATCACTACCAAACCCCATGATGCACTCGCTCAGTGTTAATAAAAAATTGAGGCACCTATTGAGAATCACAGGTCATAAAATAGAGAGGTATCACTATAAGGATAAAAAACATTAGAATAGAATAAGAGGAGACCATATAAGAACCCTTATAAATATTATAGGAGATTATTAATCCCTCTTGGAATCCAATAGCACAGAGTCACATTCTATAGTCAACTCCTAAGGCACTAAGAGATTTTTTTCCTATGAAATCGTAATAATGGTAGTATGGCCTTACCACCTACCTGAGGAATATCCATGTTATTAATGGTTATGAGATGTTTTAGGGATAATATTAGTTCTAATGATCATTCTCTGATGATCTAGTCCTCCTACTCGGTCCTGGTTTTCGTATAGTCTTTACACCTAGGATTGCACAAGGGATGGCATGCCTCACCAGGTGCATCCAAACCTATGATGGGATATGAAGGATAATCAGTATCTTGAAGTTGTATTTATTATCATCCAGGATCTAGTACATCAGGATAACGAATGTGGTTTATTATAAATACCTGGATTCATCCATTTTTCTTAAACATTATAACTTACATAATCAATTCAGGGTGTAAATTTTAACATGTGGAATCACCCTCATGGGAAAGATTAATCATTCACCTATATCCATAAAGATTTATAGGTTTTTTAAGGTATGTAGTACATGCCTCCTTCCTTATATGAATAATTCACATTATTTTACATGACCTACATATAGTTTCCAAGGCCTGTCTAAGATCATCTGAGACATATTATGTCTTCTCTCACAACACATAGAGAAGTGCATATGGCTTCTCATATCAATTGATTCCTTAGTAGAGAAAAATCCCCATCACAGGTTTCTTATTCAACCATGATTATAATGAATCACTATTTATATCCCTAACTGTGGAACAAAAAATTAAGTAGAAATAATAGGGAAGACAAATATATGATACGAAATGATAAATAATACATCAAATTTCCATGGAAGGCCACCAAGAACACCCCCTTGATTGGGTTTTGAGGAAGGAAAGGATTACAGAGGTTTTAAGGGTTTTATTGGGAAGGAAAATGGAACAAAATATAGGGTTTCTCTTTAATCCTATAAAGGAAATGGTTAAATTCAACATTTTTAATGAGTCACAAGGTTTGGAAACATGGTTTTCCCAACCATGCCCCAACTATATGGGTATCACAACCTCCTACCTCTCAACATTTCATGGTCTTATAGAATGGTTTAATAGACGAAGCCCGAATAGAGGTACATGTTTATAATTAACCAAAAACAATCAAATGTTTTCCCTTTTATGTATAGTTTCCCAAAATGTGTCATAATAAAAAAAATTACTATATGAATACGTTAAGTGGTTATCAATAACAATTCACCAACCATGTCCTCAATGATGTACTTTTCCAAAACATTATCTGGGGTTCATGAACCCCATTAATTCCACCAAAAACCTATAAACCACATTTTATGCATCATTTAACATAAAAATATAAATTTAATGAATTAAAAACATTTTACTTCCATTCCGATACTCTAGACAGGATTTTTTCATTATATAAATTAAAATTACAATTCCTGGTGAAATTATAAACTCAAAATAGATGAGCTCTTAAAACCTACCCACCATAATACTTATCATTCTTATGATGAGTTTCTAGGTATGAAAAGGAAAAAGGTCTACCTACATCTGGAATAAATTCCTTATGTAATAGCCACATAGTTTTTATGAATTCTCAATGGGTCTCTAAGATCCACTATCACGACCCAACCCTACCCAGCCTCGAGTTGCAACTACCACAAGCCCACCTCCATAGGCCATGGGCTGGAGACAAGCGTCGAAGGATAAACAACTCGGGGAGTCCTTTCCCTGAGTACCTGTACACATACACATGCAGCACACTCAATGCAAAAGTGGAGAGTAAAAGAAAAGACAAGAAAAGAAAAGGGCAGTTTCTATATATATAAACCACAAATTTGCATCGACCTCTAAATAGTACAAGTAGAAGCTTAAGGTAAACTGAAAAGTAAATGGGAAAAAACAAGCACCCAACCAGAAAAGTGCCACAACCCGGTAATAGGTGAACAAAAGAAAAAAAACAGCTAGAAGGGTTCCCCACCTGGAACCCGACTACGACCACCGCACGCGGTCCAAGCTCCTGAATTCCTATGCTCCACTGATGTCACGATCCACTTGTCTATCGTCTGCAAGGGCACACCAAGTGTGGGAAAAGCCCAAGATGAAGTGAGTAAAAAACTACTTTGTAGGATACCACGATGGCTCGAGGGAGAAACAAAGGCGGTACTGAAGGGTGAGCAGTAGAGCGAATGGGAAATGTAAAATAGTACAACTGAGAGTATAGTAAAGAGTAAAAGTAGAGAGTCCAGTTCAACCCAACAAGAGGAAAGAAGGTAGAATCGTCCAGACACAAGGAGCTGGAAATGGTGAGAAGATGAAATTCTCGTCGAGTATTCGCTACCTATACCAGGAGAGTAGACTCATCCAACCACGAGAAACTAGACACGGAAGGCACATGGCATACCCCATGCGGCTTCGCCTCTCCTAAAAGTGAGTAACCGATCCAAAGAAGTGGCTACAAGAACAAGGTATATAAATATACATATGCTCAACAAGAAGCCCGAACAAGGTTGTAAGGGGATCTCCATCCCGTATCTTAGCACAAGAAGGTGAGTAGGCCATAATCCCAGAAGTAAACACCATCGATGCCCATCATCTCCCACATCTGCCCTGAACTACATGTCAAGGGGCTCAAATCACCACACCTCAACAATATCAGATTTGGGCAGCACTAAATCGCCCGCATGGTTTTATGTCACATCAAAAGGATGTGTCTCGGTGGGGAATGTTCCCCTCGTACTTGAGAGTTTTGGGTTAAGTCAAACCTCACCTCATCACTGCCCCGCAGTCCAGAGGTCTCTTCACAGTCAAGGTTGTTCCATCACTAACCCGTACAATGAAGGGTCCTGCTCCTATAATCACGGGGAAAGGCACAGACTATCCTAGTAGAAAGGACTGAGTCTGGAATGTCAACAAGTGTCCCAATGCCCAGCCCTGCTGGAGGGTAATTCATAATATGATATCGGGTGACCCACTGCCCAGCCCTGCTGGAGGGTAAACCCTAATAAGATATCGGGTGACCCACTTCCCAACCCTGCTGGAGGGTAAACCCTAATACATCATCAGGTGACCCACTACCCAGCCCTGCTAGAGGGTAGACCTAGAAAAATCCGACGAGTGACCCACTACCCAGCCCTGCTGGAAGGTAAACCCGGAACAAGTCGATAGGCGACCCACTGCCCAACCCTACTAGAGGGTAGACCTGAATCAAGATGAAGAGTGACCCACTTCCCAGCCCTGCTGGAGGGTAGACCCTAGAGAGTCATCGGGTGACCCACTGCCTAGTCTCTGCTGGAGGGTAAACCCTAGAAGTCAGTGGGCAACCCACTGCCTAGTCTCTACTAGAGGGTAAGCCTGAAGAAGTCGATGAGCGGCCCACTGCCCAGTCTCTACTGGAGGGTAAACCCAGAACTTCCATGGTCATCTGTACTGAACGATAAATCATTGGCCAACCGAACACGGAGGGGGTATCGTGCAACCACCCGACTAAGGAACAAAACTAGGGGAAACCACTCAACCCTGCTGATCTAAACCATCAAGCACAGAGTCAGCGAAAAAACTCAACCCCGATGGTCAAAAAACAAGAACAAAGGGACCCTATACGTCACGAAAGCTCAAAAGTACGTAAATCATAACATGTCACACACATGTTTCCCACACGACGTGTGGCCCCAAGACAACCCCAACCAAGCGCACAAAAATTTTTAAGTACCAACATCCACATGTACCTCCCAGCGTTCCCGTATACTCCCAGAGTATACCACGTCTCTAGCCCAAAGGCTAACGTGCACCCAGCACCCAGCGTCAACACAAAGGTGTGGATGTAACAACTCCAACCTTCCACCTCAATAGCAGAGTCATAGCCAACCACTTATCTTTAACCAGCAATATCACTCTCCCAGGAGTGCACACGATTACACGCCAGGGGTCCTCTACAAACACGGTAGAAGAACCACCCCCAGGGAACCTTTCATATTTCCACATTTAATAAGATCACGTAAGAGGCTCTTCTCATCAGAAAAAATTACACCATTGTAATCCTCGCGGAAAAACACACGAGACAGACTACTTACTCACCTCCAATGGATATCCGATGGAAAAGTCTCCAACACCGCTTTACGCCTGAACGATGTCCCGTGATCTCGAGCCTCGGTCCCGAAAACAGTCAGGCGCATCACACCATTGCGATCCCCTCGGGAAAACACGTTAAAAGGAATACTCACTTGAGAGGAACGAATATACAGGGAAAAAGATTCATTCCGCCGCACCACAAATGAGCGGTGCTACATGGGACCCGCATCCCAGTCCCGAAACTCAACGAATGGATCACACCGTTGTGATCCTCTCGAAAAAGTACAAAAGATGGACCATTCACTTGTCCAAAATGGTTTCCAAGTGATAGAGATGTAAAATCAACGTCAATGATCAAACGACCCTCGTGGGGTCTGTACTATCATGTAGAATTAAAGTGGGTGGATTGCACCATTGAAATTCCCTAGGAAAAACACACAGAATCAGCTACTCATACGCCTCAAATGGACGTCTGATGAAAAGTTTTCAAACACTGCTCGTAGCTCGAAAGACGGGCCGTGGGGCCCTTGCCTTAACTTCAGCGTCAATGACCAAAACCATACTAGAAAACACCAGCCTGAAGCCAGGCTCGCAACGCCACTGAAGGTGCTCAAAATGGACAATGGATGTGTCTGCACCGTCCAAGACAAGATCCTCAAGGAAAAACACCCAGTATTAAACGGGGTTTCACGCCACCGAGCCCCTCGTTTTGAGGATTAAAAATTCCCAAAACCATCTCAAAATATTCCCTTCGTCCCAAGGAATGCGTCACCGCTGATGGCGTGCGAATCTGACACCCGAGCTGACTTTTACACCCGTTTAAAATTTTAAAAATGAATTTTAGTTGGCCAGGCCGGTTCGGCCAGCCCACTCTCCTAAACTGTCCCCGCGGTCGCGGCCCGACCTTCCACACCGAGACCAGAAGCAAGCTGGTCTGGCTTGAAGTTTTCCACAACGACCCGTCGAGGGTGGGTCTTTCCTGCAGCGGGGTCTTCTGGACCCCCTGCCGTCACCACGTCAACCCGGCTAGGAGGGTCGGCCGCCTCATCTCCTGCGTGCCGCATCTCACCGGCGCCCGCCTGATACCCCCGGCCTTAGAACCTGCCACTGCCACATGCCCCCTGGGTTCTCCACTGCCGCTCACTCCCACCAGCCGACGCCCTACCGATCCTCCTCAACCGAGCCGTGCCGCCGCCTCCATCGAGCCTGGCCGCCCCAAAACAACCAGAAACCCCCTTCAACACCCAATCTCCGACGATCGATTGCGGTTCACTCGTAACTCGGATTTCGGATCCGTAAAATGAGACAGAAATCTAAAAATATGGAATACTAGGGTATGTGATTTTCTCAAAATTAAATCAGAATTTAGAAATCCAAAACATTGGGTGAAAGGGTGCGGGAAAAAAACGAACAAAATCCTACATCGAGGGCTTTGCCAGATGCTTCACAACGATCCGACGGCCGGATATGCAACCGCCATCAGAGGTGGAGGAGAGGATATGGGAGGGAGAAGCTCATGGTTTCTTGGGTCCTTACTCTAGAGATGAACAAGGAGGAAGGCTGGGGTGAGGGCTTATTTAATGAAAATTAATTAATTAAATTCTTAATTAATTTAAAACCTCAAAATTTGCATGCATCCAAAACTCTTGACGGGGTCGAGGTTAAGCCTCACCTTAGGTAAACACCACCTCCCATGCACAATGGATGTCTTGGAATTTTAATCTGATGCCCCATTCAAAAGTTATTAAACATGACACCCAGTGCCGCCAAATTATGAAAACGCCCCCGGGGCCATTTTTCACAGACGGCCCGCGCCCGAGAAACATATACCCCTCCTAGGGTAAACGACATGCTCTGAACTCAACGGTGCCCTCTTTTTTTCAATTCGAGCCACCTTTTAAAAGGTACCTGAGTTAAGCTGTTAAAAGAATAAATTAATTATTTAATTTTTTCGTTCCACACTCTGATAGCGAGCGAGGGGTCCAAACATCCCACGCTGACATGCCTTATGTCTTTCCTAGGGTAAAAACCCCATTTCGGACCCATATTTACACTCAGATCTCTGATCTGGATCACCATTTAGGTGTTATCACATTTATTTGATGTGTCCAGTGTGAACACATGGAAAATTTAATTTCGGCCACTCCGGGGCTCGGTATTGCACGCTGTCTAAAGGCGCTGCTCTGGAATAAAATCAAGAATATTCCAAAGTATTTCGCAGCAAAAAACGGGTTCTTAAATCATTCCCTCCTTCAATATATTCAACCCAGAAAAGCAAAATCAGGGAACAAATCAGGGTACTAAGCCCACACCTGGCTCTCCCGTACCCAAAAGAACTCTTGCACAACTCTGCGGCACTGCAGACAGACCAAAGGATTTTATCTATTCACGTGAGGTCTACCCTCGCCGATGAAGTGCATAAGATTACACACACATCTCCTCAAGTGAGTCACGCGGGAGACGCTATGCACCCAAACCAGCCTTTGGGGTTATGGCAAGGCGGTAGGGAACCTCGCCATCCCTTTGCATGATCTCAAACGGTCCGAAGGCTCTCAGGGGTATCCCACCTCCACGACCAAACCTCTACGTCACACGCCGCAACTGGAATCACCGCCCACACTTGGAACAAGGCAAAATGATTCCCTCCTTCAGAATATTCATATGGTGAAACACCCAAGGATATCTGGTCATGCAAGATTTCATATTCAATATCTCTAAAAAAATCTCTTACACGCTCAAAGAGTGTTGGAGTCGACGCCATCGGCTAAAGAGGAAGGTTACACACCTTCTACTCTACCAACACAGGGTTACACCCGATGCCCTGCGTCACCCAAGTAACACCTCAAACAAGGAGCATGGAGAACCATTTCACAGATAGAGTCTAACTATTCTACTGCAAAAAGTAGATGAGCCATAGATCATACCTCTTACCACCTCATGCTTCGCAGGATCATAGACCTCCATAGCTCGCGGTTGTCCACGGTCCCAACTGTTAGCTCCTGGAGCCTGACGTGGACCGCCTAGTGGTGATGAGAAGATCTTGTAAAGTTTCCCCCACTACCAGGTCCTCCTGCTTCTCTTCTAGCACCACCTCTCAGGGCGCTACTCCAATCACGATGATGCCTCTGTCGTGGCGGTGCACCTGCTGCCTACCCGAAGCTCTCTGCATGCCTAGTTGGGCAGTCCCGTGCCAGGTGGCCTCACCCAATGCAAGCATAGCACCGAATCTCTTCGGGTTTCACTGGTGCCCTCCGGTGCCACTGTGGTGTGCGACCACGCCCCTGAGTCCGGTTGTCAAAAAGCCACCTGCGTTGAGGTTCTGCATTCCGACACCCGCTAGCTGCGGCAGACGTCTCGGCTCCAACGTGCCTGCTTCCACCACCAATTCTAGAACATAACAGGAAGATTTCTGTATGCAGCGCATTCTCTAGCACCTCGACAGAAGTGGAAATGCCCAAGGTTACTATGATAGCATGAATATCGCGGAGGATACCCTGCTGAAATGTCCGCGCTCGGATGTTGTTGTCATGGACCATGTCCGGGTCAAAGCGTGCACGGTCTCTGAAACTAGCCGCATACTCGGCCACTGTCATCACTCCCTACTGAAACCGCATGAGATCTTGAATCTGAATGGAGCGTAAGAAGGAGGGGAAAACTCCTCACGAAACAACAACTGAAAGTCTCCCCACGAAAGCAACGACTCGTCAAGAAACAGAGTCACCAGACTCCACCAACGCCAAGCTGCTCCACGAAAGAGTTTGGATTCCAAGTCCACTCTTTGATCATTCAGTGTCTGCAGAAGCCTGAATAGGCAAACCACTATCTCCATCCAAACCTCTGCTACCTGAGGGTCTAGCTCAAAACTGAACCTCAACAGTCCCTGCTGCTGGAACTCGTTGAGCGCGCTCAACCTGCGCTCAAACTCAGCATGCTCCTCTGAAGTTGTCAGATCCTCAACAAGTGGGGGTGCTGCTACCGGCCCACCTAGAGAAAGGGGCTCGCATGATGGGTCCTAGACTGTGGCCTAGCAGCTCACAGGGTCATCGTCACAAACCAAAGCCGGTATCCTAGCTGGCTGTCTTTGCAGAGACATCCTGAATATTATCATCGAGTGTCGTGGTCATATGAGCATATATTTATATACCAATAACAACGGTGGGGAACTGACTTCAGAAGGACAGTCAAATAATAAAACTTATCTGATGCATAAACCAATTCCCCTACAAAAAGTGTCTCAGCATGCCGAGTGGACAAGTGGGTTATTATGGTCTTGGTGAATGGATACATCGGCTGCCGCACCATCACTCGACTCCCTGGCCTGAGAGCCACTCTCGAGACACGTTAACACTATTTCCCTAGATCCCAACCAATTCATTTTATTTTAGGAACGTCCGAAAAATGTCCAAAGGAATGAACCACCTTTGATACCACTTTTTCACGACCGACCCTACCCGACCTCAAGTCGTAACTACCCCATGCCCGCCATCATAGGCCATGGGTTGGCAACAAGCGCCGAAGGCTAAACAACTTGGGGAGGCCTTTGCCTGAGTACCTATACAAACACACACACACGTAGAAAAATCAATGAAAAAGTGTAGTGTAAAAGAAAATACAAGAAAAGAAAAGGAAAACTGCAATATATATAAACTTAAAATGTGCATTGACCTCAAAACAGTATAAGTAGAAGCTGAAGGTAAACAGAAAAGTAAAAGGGGAAAAACAAGCGCCCAACCAGAAAAGTGTCACAACCCAGCAACAGGTGAAAAAAAGAAAAAAAACACCTGGAAGGGTTCCCCACCTGGAACCCGACTATGACCACCACACGCGGTCCAAGCTCCCGAACTCCTATTCTCCACTAAATTCACGCTCCACATGTCCATCGTCTACAAGGGCACACCAAGTGCGGGAAAAACCCAAGCAGGGGTGAGTATAACAATACATAGTAGGATACCCCAAAGGCTCGAGTGAGCAACAAAGGAGGTACTGAAGGGTGAGTAGTATAGAGAACAGGAGAAGTAAAGGAGTACAACCGAGAGTACAGTAATGAGTAACAGTAGAGAGTTCAGCATAACCCAACAAGAGGAAAGAAGGTAAAATCATCCAGACACAAAAAGCTGGAAACGGTGAGAAGATGAACTTCATGTTGAGTCTTCGCTACCTATAGTAGTAGAGTATACTCGTCCAACCATGTGAAAATAGACACAGAAAGCATGTGGCATACCCCGCGCGTCATCGCCTCTCCCGGAAAGAGAGTAACCAAAACCAAGAAGTGGGTAATATAACAAGGTATTTACATATACATATGCTCAACAAAAAGCCCAAACAAGGTCGTAAGGGGATCTTCATCCCATTCCTCATCCCAAGAAAGTGAGTATCCCACAATCTCAGAAGTAAACACCATCGATGCCCAGCATCCCGCACGTCTTCCCCGAACTACAAGTCAAGGGGCTCAAATCACCACACCTCGACACTATCCTCTTTGGGAGGAACTGACTCACCCACACCATTTTAGGTCGCGTCACAAGGATGCCTCTCGGTGTGGAAAGTTCCCCTCATACTTGAGAGTTCTGGGTTAAGTCAAACCACACCTCGTCACTGTCCCGCAGTCGAGAGGTATCATCAAAGTAAAGGTCGTTCCATCATTGACCCATACAACCAAGGGTCCCGCTCCGATAATCACGGAGGAAAGCCACAGACTAGCCTAGTAGAAAGGACTGAGTCTGGAATGTCAACGGGTGTCCCACTGCCCAGCCCTGCTGGAGGGTAATTCATAATATGATATCGGGTGACCCACTGCCCAGCCCTACTGGAGGGTAAACCCTAATAAGATATCTGGTGACCCACTGCCTTGCCCTGCAAGAGGGTAGACCTGGAATAAGTCGATGGGTGACCCATTGCCCAGCCCTGCTGGAGGGTAAACCCGGATCAAGTCGATAGGCGACCTACTGCCTAGTCCTGCTGGAGGGCAGACCTGAATCAAGACGACAAGGGACCCACTGCCTGGCCCTGCTGGAGGGTAGACCCTAGAGAGTCGTCGGGTGACCCACTTCACAGTCTCTGCTGGAGGTTAAACCCTAGATGTTAGTGGGAAACCCACTGCCCAGTCTCTACTGGAGGGTAAGCCTCAAGAAGTCGATGAGAGACCCACTTCCCCGTCTCTACTGGAGGGTAAACCTAGAACTGCTCTGGCCATCTCTACTAGAGATCACAACACTGGCCAACCGAACACGGAGTGGGTATCGTGCAACCACCCGACTCCAGAACAAAACCAAGGGAAACCACATAACCCTGCTGATCTAAACCATCGAGCACAGAGTCAGGGTAAAAACTCAACCCCACTGGTAAAAAAACGAGAAAAAAGGGACCCTCTACGTCACGAGAGGTTAAAAGTACGTAAAGAAGAACACGTTCCCCACATGGGGCCCACACGACGTGTGGCCCCAAGTCAACCCCAAACAAGAGTACAAACATTCTTAGGTACCAACATCCACATGTACCTCCCAGCGTTCCCATATACTCCCAATGTATACCACGTCTCCAGCCCAAAGGCTAACGTGCACCCAACACCCAACGTCAACGCGAAGGCGTGAACGTAACAACTCCAACCCGCCACCTCAATGGATAAGGAACATCCAACCACATCTCTTTAACCACAAAAATTACTCTCCTAGGAGTGCATGCGATCACACGCCAAGGGTCCGCTACAAACACAGTAGAAGAACGACCACCGGGGAACCTTTCATATTTCCACATTTTATAAGATCACATAAGAGGCACTGCTTTCCTGAAAAGATTACACCATTTTAATCCTCATGGAAAAACACGCGAGATAGACTAATTACTCACCACCACTGGATATCCGATTGAAAGGTTGCCAACACTGCTTTACGCCCGAACAACGTCCCTTTATCCCGATCCTCAGACCTGAAAACAGTCAGGCGCATCGCATTTCGATCTACCTGGGAAAACACATCAAAAGGACTGATCACTTGAGCGGAACAGGTATCCGGAGAATAAGATACATTCTGGCGCACTGCACACGAGCGGTTCTACGTGGGACCCACATCCCTATCCCCAAACTCAACAAATGGATCGCACCATTTCGATCCTCTCGAAAAAGTACACAAGATGGATTATTCACTTGTCCAAAACGGTTTCCCGGTTAACGAGATGGAAAATCCATGTCAATGCTCAAACGTCCCTCGGGGGGGGGCATACTATCGTGCAAAATCAAAGCGGGCGGATTTCACCATTGCAATTCCCTCGTAAAAAACACACAGAATTGGCTACTCGTACTCCCCGAATGGACGTCCGATGAAAAGTTGTCAAACACTGCTCGCAGCTCGAAAGACGGATCGTGGGGCCCCCACCACAACTCCAGTGTCAATGACCAAAACCATACTGGAAAACACTGGCCTGACGCCAGTGTCTCAATGCCACTGACTGTGCTCAAAACGGACAGCGGATGTGTCTGTGCCGCCCAAGACAAGATCCTCGGAGAAAAAAAACCCACTATTTAATAGGGTGTCACGCCACCAAGTCCCTCGTTTCGGGGATTAAAAATCCCCAAAACCATATGAAAATATTCTATTCATCCCAAGGAACGCATTGTCGTTGACAGCGCGCGAATCCAACACCCAGGCTGACTTTTACAGCTGTTTAAAATTTTAAAAACAAACTTTAGTGGGCCAGGCCGGTTCGGCTAGCCCACTGTCCTGAACCGGCCCGCGGTCGCGGGCCGGCCTTCCACGCCTGGACCGGTAGCAAGCAGTTCTGGCTTGTCTTTTCCACAAAGACCCATTGAGGGTGGTTCTTGCCTGCCGCGGGGTCCCGAGGACCCCCTATCGTCACCGCGTCAACCCGGCCAGGAGGGCTGGCTGCCTCATCGCACGCATGCCGCGCATCGCCGACACCCGCTGGATACCCCTGGCCTCAGCACCTATTGCCGCCACACGCCCCCGCAGGTGCTTCCCTTCCGCTCGCTCCCACCGGCCGACTCCCGACCGAACCTCCCCGAACGAGCCTCACCGCCGCCTCCGCCGTGCGAGGCCCCCCCAAAACCGCCGGAAACCCCCTTCAACACCCAATCTTCGACGATCTATTGCGGTTCGCTCGTAACTCGAATTTCGAATCCGTAAAATGAAACGGAAAGCTAAAAATAAGAACTACTATGTTATGGGATTTTTTAGGAATTAAATCATCATTTAGACATCCAAAACATTGTCGAAAGGGTGTGGGAAATCAAAAACGAACCAGATCCTACCTCGAGGGCTTCTCCCGACGCTTCACAATGATCCACCGGCCGGATCTGCAACTACCTTCACAGGTGGAGGAGAGGATATGGGAGGGAGAAGATCCTGGTTTCTTGGGTCCTTCTTCTAGAGATGAAAAAGGGAGAAGGGTGGGGTGAGGGCTTTTTTAATGAAAATTATTTAATTAAATTCTAAATTAATTTAAAACCTCAAAATTTCCCACCTCCGAAACTCTCGATGGGGTAAAGGTTAAGCCTCCACTAGGTTAAACAGCACCTCTCAAGAACAACTTCTGTCTCCGAATTTTAATCTGAGGCCCCATTCAAATGTTATTAAACTTGACACCCGGGGATTCCAAATTACGAAAACGCCCCCGGGTCCATTTTTCACAGACGGCCCGCGCCCGCGAAACTTATCCCCTCCTAGGGTAAACGGCATGCTCTGAACTCAACGGTGCCCTTGGTTTTCCAATCCGAGCCACTTTTTAAGATATAACTGAGTTAAGCGGTTAAACGAATAAATTAATTATTTAATTTATCCATTCCTCGCTCCGATAGCGAGCGAGGGGTCCAAACGTCCCGCGCTGACATGCCTTATGTATTTCCTAGAGTAAATACCTCATTTAGGACCCATCCGTACACTCATATCTCTAATCCGGATCTCCGTTTAGAATTTATCCCATTTATTTTATCTGTCCAGTGTGAATGCACTGAAAATTTAATTTCAGCCACTCGGGATCACCATTTAGGAGTTTTCCCCCTAGATTGACATTGTTTGGAGAAAATTATGGTCATACATCAATGGAACAAATATTTGGATTATCTTCTTTGATGTGGGACATGTGATTTAATCAACACCTATATGAATTAATTGATATGTTTTCAATAAACAGGTTAGTCTATACTCTCAGATTTAAAAATATTTGAGAACCATAAATGGTGTTGGAAAACACCTTGTATCATGGTCATTTTCTGTATTGGAAAATTGTAACATATGTTGCCTAACACTATAATATTATGTTTATAGAGGAAAAAGATATAAATATGTATATGTTTAATAGAGATCACACCTGATCCCTTTATAAGTTTATTTATAATATTGTTTTGTATGGGACACCATTTTAATACATTAATGGACTTAGTGATTTGTATTTCATATCAACACTTCACAATATTATTGGCTAAAACATTGTGGTTGACTAAATGGGTTTGATATTTACATAAATAGATTCTCTAAAACAATTTTAGAGTTATATCTAAATTATTGTTGGATTCTTTTTCAAAGGAAAATAGTGTGGTGTGAAACATTGAGTGATTGAATATATATTTACAAAAGCGTTTTGATGGATATCTAATTTTAGTTTTTTGTGGTTTTTACATCCCAATTTGGCTCACTCTATGAATAATAATAAAAGCATTTGGTGATAAGTCCTCATGTATCCCTCATTATATGCCAGAGGCTAACAACCAGAAGTGAGTGAGTAGGTTGTGTTCATATGGAGATAATTCCCTCATATCCGAGAAATAAAAATTTAAAAAATAACTAAATATTATTTCTAGAATGAAATAATCATAGTTTTCATGAAATGAATCTAAATAAGGGTATAATAAAGTATAGATGATGTATAGTCCCAAAAGATCATGCATACATACAACACTGATCCCCAATTTGTTAGACCACATATACACAAGTGTCTCTATGAAATATAAATCAATTTACATGGAAATACTAGTTAAAATTATTTATAAAAAAATAAATAGTTACACATATATATCTGATTCATCCTTGTCAACCAATCGAGCGAATCATCCCATCATATGCATACAAACAAGTGAACACCACCTTATGGAATACAAATCCCAAAATAGGAGTGATAAAAAACTCAATAGGGAACAACCAATTAAGTATCAAACATTTCTAGTAAATGTATTGTATGTATATGTGAGATACTCCATAGTATAAAATAATAATAATTACTTAAAATTAAAAATAACTAAAAATTAAAATGCATAGCAAGTCCTATTTTCATAATTGAATGATCATGTTATGTGCTCAGACTAGCATGACACAATGAGAAATAAAAGAATAATGTAATCCAAGAGCCTATGATTGAGTATATGATACGAATCTATTAAAAATAATTTAAATAATTCTTTGAGATGGATTTCAATCCACTCAAAATGTTTGTAATCATGTCAATCCTTGTGTTTATGGTTTTTTCCGAACATCATTTCTGCATTCGGCATTGGAGTGTATCTATTAAATTTGTTTCATTATAGGGGGATACATTACCTAGACATAGGAGCAGTCACACACACCTCCACTGAATATAATGAAGGATTTCATGTATCAACTTGAATCGTGTAATTTTGAAATTGAACTAGATGTTATATCACTTAGTCCATGTGTAACCATGTCTGATGTGTTTTACCTAGGTTGTAGTCAGTAGTTAGTAATGATATGGGAACATGAATAATTGATAATGGGGATGACCCTTAGGTGATATTTATGGAATTCGGTCATGATATGAGACAAAAAAACAGCATCATTCTATTAATAGATCAATATCCAATTCCCCTTGAAGTCCGTGAAATTTATTAATGGTGTGTCGACCCATTACCAAGACGTATCCTCGGAATTTATTGATGTGATCATTATCAATTCATTGGGATGACATAACAATATCATGCTCCTGGTAAATTCACCCACTAGAAAACATCCATCATCACCTAGATCCTAGAAATCATTCCATCCAAATTAAATCTCTATATAAGATGGATTCAGAGGATTACATTATAAACTGCCACTTTAATACCTATGTAGGTAGGAATCCTTTTAAAAAAAGGTACATCCTTTTTTGGAATCATTCAATCAATAATTCCCTTTATATGGATCCCAAAAGTACATATGGGAATCCCAATCATAAAATCAGATCATATTTTGAAAAAACATTTAAGGTCCAGGAAGCACATCTAGAAATAATAATTTCATCCATAGAAACTCAGTGAATTAATAATTAAAAGTGTATGGTTTGATGAATTCTGAAATCCATATCTACTACCATAATCAATCAATCTTAAAATTTTTGTGAAGGTTTTAGGGAGACACCTACTGTAATCACTACCAAAATCCATGATGCACTCGCTCAGTGTCAGTCAAAAATCGAGGCACCTATTGGGGAATCATAGGTCATAAAATAGAGAGGTATCACTAGAAGGATACATAACATCAGAATAGAATAATAGGAGACCATATAAGAACTGTTATAAATAGTATAGGAGAAGATTAATCCCTCTTGGTATCCAATAGTACATAGTCACATTCTATAGTTAACACCTAAGGCACTAAGAGATTTTTTTCCTATGAAATCGTAATAAGGGTAGTAGGGCCTTACCACCTACCTTGAAATATCCATATTATTAATGGTTATGAGATGTGTTAGGGATTATCTTAGTGATAAAGATCATTCTCTGATAGTCTAGTCCTCCTACTCGGTCCTGGTTTTCATATAGTCTTTACACCTAGGCCTGCACAAGGGATAACATGCCTCACCAGGTGCATCCTAACCAATGAATGGATATGGAGGATACTCGGTATCTTGAAGTTTTATTTATTATCATCCAGGATCCAATACATTAGGATAATGAATGTGGTTTATTACAAATCCCTGGAGTCATCCATTTTTATGAAACATTATAACATACTTAATCAATTCAGGGTGTAAATTTTAACATGTGGAATCACCCTCATGGGAAAGATTAATCATTCCCCTATATCCATAAATATTCATATATTTTTTTAAGGTATGTAGTATAGGCCTCCTTCCTCATAGGAATAATTCACTTTATTTTACATGACCTGCATATAGTTTCCAAGGCCTGTTTAGGATCATCTGAGACATATTAGGTCTTCTCTTACAACACATAGAGATGTGCATATGGCTTCTCATATCACCCTATTACTTTGTAGAGAAAAATCCCCATCACAGGCTCCTTATTCAACCATGATTATATTCAATCACTCTTTATATCCCTATCTGTGGAAAAAAAATTAAGTAGAAATAATAGGGAAGATAAATATATGATATGAAATGATAAATAATACATCGAATTACCATGTAAGGCCACCAAGAACACCCCCTTGATTGGGTTTTGAGGAAATAAAGGATTATAGAGGTTGGAAGGGTTTTATAGGGAATGAAAATGGAACAAAATATGGGGTTTTATCTTTAATCCTATAAGTGAAATAGTTAAATTCAACCTTTTTAATGAGACACAAGGTTTGGCCACATGGTTTTCCAAACCATGCCCCAACAATATGGGTATCAAAACCTCCTACCTCACAACTTTTCATGGTTCTATAGAATGGTTTAATAGACCAAGCCCGAATAGAGGTACATGTTTATAATTAACTGAAAACAATCAATTGTTTTTCCCCTTTATGTATAGTTTCCCAATATGTGTGACAATAAAAAAATTACTGTATGAATACATTAAGTGGTTATCAATAACAATTCACCAACCATGTCCCCAATGATGTACATTTCCAAAACATTATCTGGGGTTCATGAACCCCATGAATTCCACCAAAAACCTATAAACCACATTCTCAGCATCATTTAACATAAAAAAATTTAATGAATTCCAAACTTTTTTACTTCCATTCCGAAACTCTAGACATGATTTTTTCATTATATAAATTAAAATTACAATTCCCTGTGAAATTATCAACTCATAATAAATGAGATCTTAAAACCTACCCACCATAATACTTATCATCCTTATAATGAGTTTGTAGGTATGAAAATGAAAAGGCCTACCTACATCTTGAATAAATTCCTTATGTAATAGCCTCATAGTTTTTATGAATTCTAAATGGGTATATAAGATCCACTTTAGTCATATAATGCTTAACTTGACAAAAACACGAGATTACTCTTGTATCATTTTTCAAAATATCAAGGAATCCCTTAATTGATCACTTTAGTGATAAAATATTATCACTCCATCATCTGATTCATCATAATGTCGGTTTTTCTCCCCAAGACTGGTTTTTTTATTTAACATCCAATTTCAAGAAATATTATTACAACCATCAGGTTTGACTAAAAAACCACACCCCGAGAATCCTGATTAAACTCCCAATAGGTTTCTAAAATCACTAATCCCAATCACACATGATAAATATTCCCTAAATCGTTGATTTGATCTAACTAGTCAAATCATAATCACCATCTTCAACCTTGATGCATTTTCTTTTCCTTTAACAGTTCGGACTGGACATTAGAACTCACAAATCTCATCCTATAAGTGTTCATTAAGTGGTTCCTCATGGGACACATACTTCTATTTTAGTGAACTCATCCTGAGATACCTCTGGACCATCTACATAATCATTCCACCATATGAACACTATAAAATTATTAATCCAACAAACTTCGGTCAAGAAGGGAGCCTTATGAATGATTCCTATTCTAGGACTCAATCCCAGTTCATAACCCAACATATACCTAGATTTTACTATGAAATCATTAAGAAATCATTCCAAATTTCTAAATAGATTTCGAATGAAAAAAATGATCATATAATGATATGCCTTTTCCCCACATGATCCTTATCACATAAGCTTAACACACTAGAGGTAAAATTCTTTCATCCCACCATAGAAAAATCCTTATCATCACACAAAAAAATGATCTCCTGATCACTACCTGACATGCCCCATCCATTTTTGGACATCAAGGCTAACATGGATAAGAACCTGCTCATTCCTAACCACTAAAAAATCAGCACCTATCACCCGTTACCCATTCCCACTTACTGATAATGGTTCCCATAATATTCAGTAATTTTTAACAGGAAACCATGGTCACCACCCTCAATCGGCCAAAAGTGCATTCCATTCTGTATGGATTATCTTAATGGAGTACTTCATAATAGCATTAACAAGTTTCATTTCCAAACATGTGTCACTCCTGATGAACAATGCTTAACGTCCAATCATAAACGGACTACAATAGTTCTAGGTAAATCATTAAAACTCACCCAATCCATTAAATTGGCCTCCTATACTATATAAATACATTTCTCAATCAATTAAAATTCATAAATAACCATGATAGACACATTTCGATGAATCCATAAGTCCTCATATCACACTCAACCACTCAAAAAAGTAACATTAAAAATACTACCTTTCGTAACCAGCATAATATATTCAATTTTCTCCAAACTAATTGAGAATATAATCCAATACCATAAAATTAAGGACCCAAATCATGCTTCCACGAGTCTTCCAAAAACACGTCCAAGATAACCATGATATTTGAAATGTTAGTCTTAAATATACAGCAGCTCCCATGGGTGTCCTCTACTAAATTAGTGACCTCCCCCATTCCATGATTCACTTTATGACCTCCTATCACACAATGTAATACCATAATCATATTTAATAGATATCAATCTAAAATGTTTCAAACTTAATAAAATTCATATCCACCACCTTATAGTATTCAATTCATGAGATTGTACCATTAATTTAACCACGTTACTAATTGCCCCTATACTATCCGATAGGGCTAGGAACGTTAATATCCCTACCCATTAGATTATGACTTGATAACCAAGAACCCTAGGTTATTCCACATGAACCCAGTACATCATCCAAAATTTATTGAAAATCATGAAAACACCCATGCATTAGTCCAAAAAAGAACTCACATGTAAAATTTTAGGGTTTTGAAAGGAAACACTATATTTGATAGCATATATGATATGCCACATCCATTATAAAAAAAACTAAATATTATTTTTTAAATGTCACCATTATACCAATCCATTAAAATTATTTGTATTAATAGAAATAACTGAATTGTGAAAATTTGGTTTACACATGTATATATTGTTAATTATTTAGTTTCCATGTAATTATAAATGAAATAAAACCCTTTTCAAAATGAAATCATTTTCTAAAAAACCATTTAAATTAAAAAAATTGGGTTTATAA
This sequence comes from Viscum album, assembly GCA_963277665.1. Lineage (NCBI taxonomy): Eukaryota > Viridiplantae > Streptophyta > Magnoliopsida > Santalales > Viscaceae > Viscum > Viscum album. The sequence continues at coordinate 1,576,270,330 of OY728127.1, forward strand.
AAAACAAAATCTCACTTCTTGGATATATAAATGATACATACATATATATATATAATAAATTAAATATAATGTTTAAAATCATATTATATTTTTTCTAGACATGATATATGAACAAATTCAATTTTATGCATAAAAGAAGTATTTAAAAAAGACTGTTTTTCTAGTTCTGATGGAGAACTAAGATAAAATATTATTTTTGAAACTTTTATAAAATATATTTTATAAAATAATATTCTTATTTGAATTTAGAAAATTAAAATTTAATTTAGATTGATTTGTGCTTGTTTTCTGAGACGTTTCATATATTGATGATTAGTGCAAAAAAATATGGCATTTTAATTGAAAACAGATTTTTAATCAAATTTATTTATAACATTAAGTTTTTTTATTAGTTTCTAAATATAATTAGGTGATTTTTTATTAATTTTATCCAATTTATTTAATTTCACTCCATTTTATATTACATCTTAATATAAGACCATTCCAATCATTTGAATTTTTTTACTTTACAAACATGTTTTCTAGTTCAATCATTGGGACTAATTTTTAATTAATTTCTCCAATTTCAATGTATTTAATTTTAAAAAAAATTTATATTTATAATTACAAGTATGAATTTTAGTAAATATGTCCCTTTTATTTTTTTACATTTTGAATATAAACATTAGTAATTTTTTGTATTAACATTGTTAAAGGTATATCACCTAATTATTAGTAGAAATAATAATATAAATATTAGAAAATTACCATAAAACTTGTACTAATTTTTTTGGATGAGTTATATTAGACCAAAATAATATTTTTGATTATTTTTTGATATCATGGATCCACTTTTGTTATTTTATTATATTTGTATTATTATATTTAATGAAACGTCAATTTGGTCAAACAATTTTTCTTAAGAAGTGAAATCATATTACTATGAAATTATATGAATTATATTCTTTAATATAAATTTTATTTTGGAATATAAAATGTTTTAACTACATAATGATAATTTATTTTCAATATTTAGGGAATAAATAATTAATTTGTAGGCTTACACAATGATTTTGACATTATTATTTAATTAAAAGAAATATAAAATAAATTATATTAGTAATATTAATATAAATATAATTTAATTTAATTAATATCATTAAATAATTATATATATAGCTTGGAAATATAAGTAATTATTAATAAAAATTTATTGTATTATATCATATTGTTATGATATTTTAAAAATAACACATAATGAGAATAGTCAAAATCGATATTAATGATATTTTTAATAACAATTTATTTTATTAAATGATATAAAATCCATAAAAATATATTATTTGGAAAAACTAATTGGGATAAGTCATAAAATTTATTTAATTACTATTTTATTTGTAGTTTGGAATTTTATAGTAATTATATTAACCTTCAAATTTTATATTACATGATATCATGATAATAATTAAAAAGGATTATTAATTATTAAAACAAAAAGTTAAGTATTAAAAATAGTTGTGCATGTCTAATTTTCGATTAAAGAATTTATTTTAGCCCATAATCATACTATATTATAAATATATCAGTTTGGATCCATTTTTAAATAATAAATAATTTATATTAAATTAATAATTTTTGGAATTCCAAGAGTTCCCCTCAAATATCATAAAAAAGAGAACTCCTTCTTCTCTTATGATCACACATAAGACCATAATTTTTTTGGTAAATATCTTCCATAATACCTTCCTAGATTCCATATCCAAAATATATAACTCTTATTCTTAGTGGAACACTCATCTATGTCATGTCAAGGTGGTAATGAAAGGACATTATCTAAAGAAATTCTCACATTTATAATTATGTTTTTTTTATTTGATTCTTATTAGACTTCATTAAAATCCAATTAAACCATGTTGAAATAATAAATAAATTATATTAAAGATACTAAGATGGTATTATGTATTTATAATCCCCTATATCAATCTCCACTCCAATCAGATTGGATAATAATTAATCATTCATGTGTATGGTGGACTACCTCTACACAAACAGGTATAATTCAACTTCAACCATCATATATAAATATTGGTTTAAATGATGGAATTAATTTTTATATATGGTATTCTTGAAATTATTATATTTATGGAAATATAAAAAATCATTTTTCTACTCACTTTATCATGCACATAAAAATCATAACACAATTTGTGTGTATGTGTGAACTATCACCTCCACGTAGTGATGTGATACTTTTTCCATCACTAAATCACATTAAATTAATAAACAAATGTATTTAAATAATTAATATGATATTAATTATTTTATGAATATTCATAAAATTTAAAATTATGTTAACCGTCTTTCCATATTGATCAATGAAAAATTGAAATTTTAGTCATGTGTATGTGTGGATTACCATCTCAATGATTGTAACATACATTATTTTTCATATCAATTTCTAATTGATGGATATAATTGTATAATTTATGTATAATATTAATTATTATTTAACGAATATTATTTTAGATATTATGATATTATGACCACTTTGACTATAGGTATTATACCAAATTCATTTTTTACTCAATTGAGAAATATCAACAAAATATCTGACAAGAACATAATTAAATAAATAATTGTTAGAAAATGATAATAATTGATGTAAAAAAAGAATAAAAAACATAAAAAATATTATCAATAAAGTAAATAATTAACCTACATTTATTATTCTGGAATATAATGTGTGTTTGTGACGAGTCAAACACAGGGTAAGAGATTTTGTCTCAATCTCCTTTAATTGCAACATTTATTAATTATATCCCCTTTCATTATTTTGTATATTTTATATAAATACTCATTGACATTCCATATCCAAATTAAATCTATTATTATATTATTTAGTGTTTTCTTAATTCTCTTAAATCATGTGGATTATTATTTAAATCTCCAAAGTGGTATGGGATAGTTTGAATGTATAAATATAAAATTTTCCTAACATTTTATCCATGATAATATTCCTGATATTTTTTTACATATTTATTTATATGGATATAAAATTATTGTAAATGATATTTTATATCTATTATGATATTTTTAATCCTTTATAAACCTTCACGATTTTAAAGAAACTCCTCCTTTTCCTTTTCTTTGTATCTTGATGTTGAATATGGGTTTGAAAAAGGGTTTATTTTTTTTGTAACATGAAATATTTTCTTATGATTGAAAATGAAATTTTTAGAGAGATATATAGAAAATTTAGGCAATTATGTGTTGTTATTATCTAATGTTACATATAATTTTTGGTGGTGGTTATGTGGTAAACCAAATATGGGTGGTTTTGTGCTAAATCATGGATTGATAGTTATATTATCACCACCAATAAATTGGATATGGATATCTTCCATATGGATATTCAATTTATAAGAATGATAGGTATTTAAGTTGGACATATAGATATTCCATTTGTAAGAGTGACATGTAAAGAAGTCGATTGAATGACTCTCCCATTTATAAGATTGATGTGTATAGAAGTCAATAGAATGGTTATTTTTTTACTATAATAGTGTCCTATGATAATCACAAATATTTTTTATTATATCTAATGAGATTTCATGAAAATAAGTTTATTTTAAAAAGTTATGGTGATGATATTTTTGAAACGATGATATCTTTTTCTCTGTAAAAATGTAATTTTAAAGTAAATTTTCTGTAGGGTATTCTTGGACTAATGGTTTCATTTATTTTAATCTCATTTATATTGTTTTTTCCTCATACCAAGTATTAAAATTTTAGTCGTATGGTTTAAAGAAGATTTGGGTTAAGGATGTGATCAAGGGAAAATTGGGATGAAATGTTAGCATAAGAAATCAGGTTATATTTAATTGATTTTTTATGGAAAATAGATGCTGGGTATATGTGTCCACTTGTAATGTATGGATTTACTATATAGAATTTTGACCAAAATCCCTAATCCTATAAACCTAAAATATATTAGTGAAAATAATTTGACTTCCTATTTTAATATATATAAAATATCTAATGTATAATGTCCGTTCCATGATGATATAATCAGAGTAGGGTTTAGTCAAATTTAGATATTATGATATTTTCTTAATAGATTAAGATAACATCATGAGTAAATACTTTTTAGGTTTGTCATATGATATACGTATTAGAAACCCCTTTGATATTTTAATTTATGAATATTTTTTGGTTAATAAAGGTAATTTTGATGAAATTAATTTTTGAGAAAATTATGGGTTAATAATTTTTTGGAATAAACTTGAAATGTATTAGATAAATGTTTTGGTTAAAACATGACCTGGATATTTGATATTAATTTATCCTATTTTGGGAATTTTTTGGCAATAATAGAGTTTTTTAAAAAGCGATAACCTATAGGATAGATGAAAACTCATCCCATCCAACATGGTTATGGGAATCGAACGAATAACCTAAAGGTGATAAATTTGAATCACCTACCACGGTCCTATGTGAAGTAATGAGTAGTATAAATTTTTTATTTTGAGTTAAAATAGTTTATTTATTAACAAAAAGTTCATTTTGGAAACATATGATTAATTTAATAGACAACCTTCAGATTGGGAAATGCTATTGTTGATTAAGTGATTAATTTTATTTTAGAAGTTGTACACTATTTTGGGAATCCTATAGTATTAATGTAGACTATAATAAATGGTAAATTTTGAGGAATTTTAAGAAAAGTTATTTTTTGATTTTTCTTTGTTGAACATTGTGTATTAATGTTGAATTTTGGAGAATAATGTTGTTTTTCATCGTATAATAGTTTATTATTTTTTGAGAATTAATTTACCTTATCGTAACCATTATTGTTTTTATTACTATTTCATGATAGTATTAATAAATATTATATATTTTTTGTATTTTGTGAATCTATAAAAGATTATTTTTGTGCTTTAGGCCGGAATATTTCTTCTTTATTACTCATAATTTGGAAAAAAAATTAGTTTTTTGTGGAAATTAATTAAAGGATAAAACACTATTTTCACAAAAGTATGTTTCATTATGTTCATAGTCCAATTATTGAAATTATTCCTCAACTCTATGAAAAGTATTAAAAAAACATTTTATGTTTACTTCTCTTAAAAAGAAATCAATGACCTTCTAACCCATCAACAATTTATGGTTTTGTTATTGATAACATTATCATGAAAATATTTTCTATCACTCTCCAATGGGACATGAAAGTTATTTTTCTCTTCTATGTCCATGTTTTAATACAAGAAACCCTAGTATGTTTTATCTTAGGAGACCTTCAAACTTCACATTCTTTCATATAAGCTAGAAGTTTAATAAATCATTTTTTTTTCTGATGTGCGATTTCAATAAATGAATTTTGAGAAGTCCAAGCTTTTTTACCAAGCCTAAATTCAAAAAATTTAGGGATGTAATTTCCCAAATCATGTAGAATGTAACATCTCAGGTTTTTAATAGGTGACAATATGATAGATACCGTATATGATATGCCACATCATGGTTCAATGAACAACTAAATATTTTTATTTAAATTTTACCATCATAACAAATCCATTAGAATGTAAGTTAAGAATAAGATTAACTGAATTATGGAAATATGGTTTAACAATGTCCATATAATTAATTTTTTGGAGACTGATTAATTTTAAATGAATGAAAACCATTTTGTAAAGGAAATAAATTTATTAAAAACTATTTAAATGTGAACAAGTTTGTTTATGAAATGATAAAATCACCCTTTTGGATTATATTAATGAAATATTTATATATTATATTAAATATAATTTCTAACATTCATATTATGAATTTTAAATACATGATATAATAAAAAAATATTCAATTTTATGAATTAGAGAATCATTTTTAAAAAATTATATTTTTTCTTCCTTTTGATTTAGAACTAGTTTTAAATAAAGTTTTTGACACATATATAATCATATTTTTGAATAAATAAGATTATTATTTTAATAATATTTTTTAAAAATTAAAATATATGAATTTTTGTATTTTTCATAGAAGATTCATGTTTTCATGATTAGTGGAAAACATATTACATTTTAAATGAAAACATATTTTTCATCAAATTTATTTAAAGTGTTGTATTATATTTTAAAGTAGTAATAAAGTGTAATTAGTTCAATTTTTTATCATTTAATCCAATTTATGTCATTTTAATCAATTTCACATTGAATACGGATATAAAAACAATTCAATATTTTGATGTTTTTTCATTTAAAAACAGATATTATCCTTCCTTCAAATGGATTAATTTTTAATTAATTTATGCATTTTCATTATTTTGAATTTTTCAAATATATTATATATTTGGAAACAAAAGTTAAAATTTAATAAAGAAGTCCTATTTATTTTTTTAAATTATGAATATAAACTTTAGTAATTTTTTTATTAACACGGTTAAAGGAAAATCATGTGATTAAGGCTAAAAATAACATAATAAATATAATAAAATTACCCTAAGATATGTCCTAATTTTATTAAATGAGTTATTTTATACAATAATCATCCTTGTAACGATTTTATAAAATATTAGAACCAAATTTATTTATTTACTCCATTTATAGTATTATTTTCAATGAAAAATAATTTTTTTTCATACTGTTGTTTTTAACAGGTGAAATATATTTAATATCTGGTCATATAAAAGTTATGTTTGACTATTAATAGAATTTTGAACGTTAAAAAGTTTATATTAATTATGATACATTTTTTTAGATTTTAGTAAATTAATAATTAAATTAAGAGATTACATATTGACGATGCAGAAATTGTTTAATTAAATGAAATATCAAACAAATAATATTAGATATATCAAAATAAATATAATTTGAAATAATTAATACGATGAAATAATTTTTTTGATTACATGGACATGATAGTGCTGGGTTAAAAGTGTTTTTTATATGGTATAATATTTATATGATACTTTTAAAAGTATTGTAATGAATACTGTGAAAATTAGAATTAATGTTATTTTAAAATAAATAATATTTTACTAAATGAAATTAAATTATTAAAAATCTAAAATTCACCTGAAAACTTTTTATAAGTCATAAAAAGTCGTAAATGAATCATTTAATTGTATTTTTTTATTTTATATTAATTATACTAAAGCTAATTGTTTTAATTATACGATATCCCAATAAGAATGAAGAAGGTAAAATAAGGATTAAAACAAAAATATAGGGATAAAAAAATAGTCAACACATGTATACTTTGAATTGGATGACTTGATTTAAAAAATTGATAATATTATATTCGAATGAAATATTTTTTAAGACATTTAGAATATAAAATTAATTTTTATTAATTTTATAATTTTAATAACTTCTTGAGTTCCCCTACCCTCTCATATAAAAGGGATCTCATTCTTCACTTTTAGTCACAGTTCCAAAAGGAATTTTTTTTCTGGAATAGTTATACCTATATTCCTTCATAGAATCCCTGTTCATATTTTAGAGCTCTTATCTTAGGTATAAATACCACCTTTGAGTTGTTAATGTGTCAGTCATTGGATATTTTCGGATGAAAAGGAATCATTTTATATTATGTTTTTTTTGTTTTTCTTATTAATCCAATTCATTCAAATACTATTCCACCATGTTGAAATAATAACCCAAGAATCTTAAATATATGGATATTTAATATTGTTAATATAATTACTGAAATGCATATCCACTTCCATCAAATAAGAAATTAATTAATCATTAATGTAAACGATAGACTACCACCCCGTGAATAGATATAAATAATTTTTAATCCCTAGTCTCTCAATACTAGTTTTAATGATTAAATTTATGATAATATATGATATTAACAAAACATTTACCATTATTAAAATATAATATATCATTTTTTCTTTCCTTTCCATGAATATAAAAATGATATTGGCATTCATTCATACGTGTGAACTATCACCTCCATGAAGCAATGTGATTCCTTTTTCACAACCACAACACTTGGATGACAATAAAAAGTTTATTTAAAATATTAATACTATATTAATTATATTATGATAATTATTTATAGTTAAAATTATATTAATATTATTTTCATAAAATATTGAAAAATGGAATCCTTACTCATGAATACGTAAGACTTATCGTCTCCACGATTGTAATGTATTTAATTTTTTATATCAATATTTAATGGATGGATTTAAAAGTATAATTGATGTATAGAATTTATTATTATCTCATGAATATTATTTTGGATTTTACATACTTATTACCACTTCTAATATTTATATCTTACCAAATTCATCTTTGAATCAGGTACTGAATATCAAAAAAACACCTAACAAAAACATAAAAAATTAATTAATTGTGATAATATAATAATAGGTGATGATAAAGGAATATTTTAAATTAAATATATTATAATAAAATTAATTAATAAGAAATGGTTTATTATTCTGGTGTATAATTATTTTACGTGATGAGCCAAACTCAAGGTTAGAGATTTTATCACAATATCCTTTCATTGAGACATTACTTGATTATATACAAATTTATTATTTTATAAAGTGTATTTAAAGCCTAGATTACATTCCATATCTATATCAAAAATAATCTCAAGTTATTTTATTTTTTTTTTATTTTTCTTCTTCCATGTTTGTTTATATTTAAATTATCAAATGATATGGGATTCATTCAATGTTTAAATATTAAAATTTGAAAACATTTTTTCCATTTCAATATTTATGATATTAGTTTACATATTAATTTTTATGGACATAAAATTATTATACATGATAGTTTATTTTTATTTTGAAATTATTAATCATATATAAGACTTAATGATTTCTTTAGAATCCCCACTTCTCCATTTTTTACGTATTTTGTTTTTCAAAATTGGTTTTGAAAATGGAATTATTATTCCTAAATCATGAAATATTTTTTAGTGAATATGAAAATTTAAGATTTTCATGTTGAAAGTTGTGTGATTTAATTTCTTATCATTATTTAATGGTACTTGAACATTGGAGGCTACTTACTGGATAAACCCTGGATAGGTGGTTTTGTTATAATCATTGTATAGGTTGTTACGTTATATCCTCCAATACATTGGGTATGGAATTCATATGTATGGATATTCCTTTTTTAAGTGTTAACTGTATGGATGCCGACCATATGAATATTCCATTTTTAATGGTGATGAGTATGTAATTTGGTCGTAGGAATATTCCATATGTAATAGTGGAATTAATGGAAGTCAAAAAAATGGTTATTCGACAAGATTATAAAAATTTCATAAGTTACCTACTTATACATTATATTATTTCTTATTATTTTTCATTAAAATAGTTTTATTTTACAAAGATTAGATAATGATCCTATTGAAATGATTATCTCATTTTCAGGGTAAAAGGTTATGTATTGCGAAAATGGTTTATGGGGTTTTTCTAGACTAATGGTTTCTATTATTTTATGTCCCTTTTTGAGATATTGTTCTCATCCCATGTTTTAAAATATTTTTCGCATGGGTTAATTAAATTTAGGATAAAGGTTGACATTAAGGGAAAATTGTGAATATATATCTACATAAGAAATGATTTTATATTTTAATGATTTTTATTTTAAGCTAACAATGGATACTGAGTATAATTGTCCAATTTTAATGTATGGTTTTAATATATAGGATTTTTCTTAATTATATACAACTAAAAATTTAAAATATCTTTGGGAAAATAATCTGATATCTAGATTTAATATAAGTAAAAAATGAAATTTCTAGCATAGTGTCATTTTAGTTGGTCATAGAGTAGTGTTTAAAACACATTGAAGATTAGAATGATTTCCTAAGAGTTATATCATCCATAATGTGTTTATAATTTTCAGTTTGATCATAATATTAACATCTTAGATCCCATTATGAGACATTATGTTATGAAATATTTAGGTGAATAATTTTATTTTTTTGAGACATTTTAGAATGTAGTTACGGGTTATTACTTTTTGGGATACAAAATTAATGTCATGAGATAAAATTTTTGTTAAAAAAAATTTCTGACTATTCTTTATGAAATTATAATATTTTGGGATTATTATAAGAATTATATAGTTTTAAAATAATGGGACAAATTGTACGATGTGTAAAAACCTACCATGTTTGGAAAATCTATAGCAATCGAACCCCAAACCAAAGAGTGAAAATCAAGCATCGACTACCACTAAACTATGTGATGTCTCAATCAGTATGGAATTTTCTGTTTAATTAAATGATTTTATGGATTATTAAAAAGATGATTTTTGGAACATATGTTTTATCGAATTGTTATGCATGAGATTGGGAAATCATTTTTTCATTGAGAGATTGATGTTATTTTGGAAGATTTTTACTCTTTTAGGAATCTTATAATAATAAGATATAAAAAATAATATTTTATTCTTTTGAGTAATTTTAAGGATAGTTAGTTTTTAGTTATCTATGTTGAAATTTGGGTATTACTGTTGACTTTTGGAGACTAATGTGGAATTTCATCAAATGAAGGATTATTGTTTTTGGATAATTAAATTATCTTTTCATAACCACCTTGTATTTGGTTTTGGTTTCATGAAATGAGAAATAGATAGTTAATATTTTTCGGATTATGTGATTCTCTATAATTTTATTCTAGTGTTTCAGTTATGAAAAATAAATTTTGAATACTCATAATTTTGAGAAAAAATGAGTTTATGGTGGAAATTGTTTAAAGGTTGAAAATATACATTTTATGTAAGTATGAATCATTATTTTCCTAGTCCAATTAGTAAAATAATTCCTCTACTCTATTAAATGAATCTTAAAAAAACACTATCTGCTTAATTCCATTACTATGAAGTTAATGACCTATGAATCTATCATAGATTTATGGTTGTGTGATATTTAACATTATCATGTACATGTTTTCTATGCCTCCCTATAATAACATGACATTTAGTTCTCTATTCGATTTTCATATTTTCTAATATGGAACCCTATTGTGTGTTATCTATGGTGACATTCATACTTCATTTTCATTTTTTTAACTGTATTTTTTATTAAAAAATTTTAAAAGGTGGATTTCAATTATGGTATTTTTAGAAGTCACCATTATTTACCAATATAAATTTAAAAATATCAAGGAATAATTTTACAAAGGGTGGTAGAATTTTACATCAAGATATTTTAAATTAAAACACTACGTTCGATAGCATACATTATATGCCACATCAATATTTAAAGAATGCTAAATATTATTCTAAATATGAGAATTATAAACTATTTTTTAGAATGGTTGGTATGAATTGTATTAACTGATTATTTAGAATATGGTATAAACTTGAGTATATAATAAATTCATTAGTGGCCAATTAATTATATAAGAAATAAAACTTTTTTGAAAATGAACTCATTTTCGGATGTTTTTTTGTAAATGTGGACAAGTGTGTTTATAAAATAATAAATTTACTATTGTATGATTTTATTAATTTAATATATATAATATTCAATATAACATTTAACATTCATCATATTCATTTTTATGACATGATATGATATCAAATTCACTTTTATGAATAAAATATATTTTTCAAAAGAGGATGTTTTCCACCATTTGATGGTGTACCTATTTTAAATCTAGTTTTGGAAACTATTATAAATTATATTAGAAAAAATAATCTACTCCGTTGAAGGATTAATATCAAAATTTACTTTTCATGTTTTTGTATTTTCCTATGATGTGTCGTGTTTTAATGAATATTGAAAGAAATACTGGATTTTAATTGAAAAAAATAATTTAATCATATTTATTTAAGTATAAAATTTTATTTCTGACTTGTTTTTAAGTATAATAAGATAACTTTTATACCATTTTATCCAATTTTGGTCACTGGAATCAATTAGAAAATTAATTTTTAAATAAAAAAAATTCAAATTTTGAAGGTTTATACATTAAAAATACATTTCCTCATTCCATCAAAGGGATTAATTTTTAATTAATTTCAGAAATTTTTTTGTTTTCAATTAGAAAAATTAATTCCATATTTGGAATCTTGAAGTAATAATTTTTTTAATATATACATTCAATTTTATTACATTATGAAGTGTAACTTTAGTACGTTTTTGTTAATACGGTTACATATAAATATGTAAATTAAGATAAAAAATAATAATATAAATATTAGATAATTACCCTAACACTTGATCAAATTTTATTTATAGAGTTATATTAGACCAAGAACATCCTCTGTCTAATTTTGTGAGCTCTAGGATCCATATGGACAACTTTATTCCATATATTGTATTATATTCAAAGAAAGGTCAGTTTTCTCACACCATTGATTTTAACAACTCAAATGTTTTTAATATGGGGTTATATAATGGATATATTTTACTAAAAATAAATTTTGAAATACAAAATTCTTTTCTTCATCATGATAATTTATTTTTAATATTTAATGGATAAAAAATAAAACTAAAGGCTTATAGTGGGATGATGTAGTAGTGGTTTAATTTAAAGATACACAGAATATTTGATATTAAAAATATCGAAATAAATATAATTTGATAGAATTAATATCATCAATAAATTTTTTATGTACTTTGGATGTTTTAATAATTATTTAAATTATTTGGTTCTATGATGTAATTTTTTATGATATATATAAAATGTGAAGTAATGAATAGTGTCAAAATTGACATTTATGATATTTCAAAATAAATAATATTTTATTAAAGGTTATAAAATTCATAAAAATATGAAATTTGTCTAATTTATTTGGATATGTCATTAAATTTCATTATTAAAAAATTTATTAGTATTTTTTTTATTTTCTAGTAACTATTTTAACTCTCAATGTTTAAATTACATGATTTCATCGAAATAATTAAAAATGAAAAACAATGGTTTAAACAAAAATATAACAATAAAAAATATTCAAAAAGAATAATTTTAATTGGATGACTACAATTAGACCCATAATCATCCTATATTCTGAATAAATAAATTTTAATTCATTTTTAATAGAAAAATATTTTATAATAATTTAATAATTGGAAGACTTCTAAGAGTGCCCCTCCATTCTTCTATAATAGGTCACCCGTATTTCCAATTTCATCACATTTAAGTACATATTTGGTTTGTCCAAGATCTAAATAAATAAATTCCTATAATCCATACGGGACATAGATCTAATATTAGGTATAACACTCTCATTAGAGGTGTTAATGTGTTAACCAAAGAAGATTATATGAAGAAAATATATAGTTTTAATTAAGTGTGTTTGTTTTGTTTCATCCTCTATTTAATTAAAATATTATTCCCCCATTATGAAATAATAACTCATATATAATAAATATAAAAAGATTTAATTTTGTTAACAACATCACGTAAATCAATATCACCTTTAATCAATTTGGAAAACAATTAATTGTTCGTGTGTACGGAGTACTACCACCTCACAAACTGATATAATACATTTTCCATGACTGATACTCAATACAAGTTATAATGATAAAATTAATGTTTATATATGTTATTCATGACATATTTACCATTTTTAGAATATTATATATCATTTTTCTAACATTTCCTTGCACATTAAAATATTAATGTTGTTCGTGCATTCATGTGAACTATCACCGCAATGAATCGATGTGGTCTGATTTTCAACCCCAAATCACATGGATGATTTTAAAAAGTTTATTTAAATTATTAATATGATATTAATAATATTATTATAATTATTTAATGTTAATATTATATTAACCTTATTTCTATAGTAATCATTGAAAAATGGAAACATTACTCATGTGTACATATGACTTACTGTCTCCATAATTGTAACATAGATAAATATTTTATCCATATTTAATAGATGCATTAAAAATATAATTGTTAAAAAAATTATTATACCATGAACTTATTCTGGATATGAGAACATATGAACACTTTGACTATTGACATCATACCAAATTCAATTTTGACTCATGAACCGAATATCAAAAAAATCAACTAACAAGAATTTAAATATAAAATTAATTGTTATAACATGATTATATGTGATGTTAAATGAATAATATAAAATTAGCTATTTACCAATTTATTAAATAATTAACAACAATTTATTATTCAGTAATATAAATATTGTACATGATGAGAAAAACTCATGTTAAGGTATTTCATCCTAATATTATTTCCTTGGGACATTTCATGAAGACAATAAACCTCAATTCTTTAATAATGTGTTTATACTTCCCCTTTTACATTTCATATCCATATTAATTATTAATAATGTTATTTAATGTTTTAATAGGTGTTATCCTTTCGTTTTTCTTATCATTTAAATTTAATATGTGGTATGGGATGTTTTGAATGTTCAAACATTAACTTTTCAAGACACTTTCTCCATGTCTATATTCAAGATATTGTTTTAAATATATATATTTATTTAAAATTATTACAAATTAAATTATTGTTATAATTATATAATATTAATACTCCATATTCCTTCATGATTTTAAAATAAACCCCTCCTTTTCTATTTCATGTTATTCTGTTATTAAAATTTGGTTTTGAAAATGGATTGATTATTTCTATAACTTGTAATGTTTTATTTACAGTGGAAATAGAATATTAAGAGTGAAATGTTGAAATTTTCATTTTTTATGTGTTAAAATTACGTAATGGAACATGTAAATTTGACTTGTGGTTACATGATCACCCCGAGATGGGTGGTTCCATGAAAAACCAAGGACGTTTGGTTGTGTTATAACCTCCAATGTATTGGGCATAGAACCTTGATGTTTGGAAAATCCATTTTTAGGAGTGAAATGTATGAAATTCAGTTGTATGTCTATTAAATATATAAGAGTGACTTGTATTAAATTTGGTTGTATGGATATTACATTTGTAATAGTCACATATATGGAAGTCGATAGCATGGTTATTCCATTTTAGTATAACAATTTCCAAATCTACCAACATATCTTTTATATGATTTGTTATGAGATTTCAAAAAAATCATTTGATTTTATGAATATAATATCATGATATTTTTGAAATGATGAACTCTTTTTCTAGGTAAATAGGAATGTTTAATGAATTATTTTATATACATTCCCCAGACTAGTGAATTATTTTCTCTTAAGTCTCTTACTAAGATTTTGTGCTCATCACATGTTTTAAAATGGTTTTCTTGGGGTTTATGGATATTTTTGGACAAGTATGAGATCAAGGGAAAATTGTGAAGATATATCATCATAAAAACACAAGACATATTTTAAATAATTTTTTTTGGAAAAAATGGATAACTATTAAAAGTGTTCACTTTTAATGCATGGGTTTAATATGTTGAATTTTTTAAAATTCTATACAAATATAAAACTAAAATATATTTATGAAATTAATGTGATTTATTGTTTTTAAAAAGAATATTTTCTAATTTTTAATCTTAGGTATTTATAGTAAAAAATATCACTTCCGATATATGAATCTATCATCATGTTCCAAACCTCTTTAAAAAATTTCCCTTGATAAAAAATAATTCTAACTCTATGATGTGCACTTAAAAACTATTTTACTTTAGGTCTCCCATTAATTACGACCAAAAAAATTTCATAACAAGGCATTTAACACACCTTCAAAACATCTTTAAAAGAGTAGAAACTATGTATAGTAAATAGTTCATCCACCATTGAGGGTAAAAACATATCAATATGGTTTTAGTTATATAGTTTTTCAATTGAATGTTATAGAGGAATACATTATTCATGTTGTAATTAGAATCCCATCTATGTGAATATCATTCATAATTTATAATAATGGGAGGACTCTAATTTCATAAATAATTAAGGAATATGTTACTAAAAAAATCATTCTATGGGGCCATGGTCATCTCAAATAATATTTATAGAGGAGTTCTCATTAGAATTTCATAGTGTCAAATATATGGAATATAATGAACTGGTCTATATCGGGAATCCATGGAGGGTAATACCCACTCAAGGTTCCAGTTCATTGAAATTGAATTGGTACCAACCAGTGTCATTCCTATCGACCATACAAGGTAACAACAAATGAATATTTTTTAGGTAAAATAACATAGAAATATATATAAGAAAGCTCCATATAGAGTTTTAAATATATTTGATCAATTTCACAGAAAAAGGATACAACCTCAATAGTTCTACAGGAAGGTAATTACCTTACTAGGATAACAAGATTCTACAATGGCACCTATCTAAGGAATTTCATTCCCCCACAACCTATCAAATTATCTAACTGAACACTATTTATTAATTATGACCTACATATTTCCATTTCACATCATGTGAAAATGGTACTTCCTAAATGTCACCAGTTTAAGGTCACACAATAGCATAGCCCGTGTGGCCTATCATAGTGGAATGCATCCATTAGGTCCCAATCAGTTTAATTCCAATAATACTCTATATGAGAAAACAAATTTTATATTTTTTAACTTTAAATAGATGGCCTAAATCTTCAGAATAATGACACACTATCTGGCCTATAACATGTGGACCCTACATGCCAAATATGATAAAAGATCACATTATTCTTCTCGTCTGCTTCCCAATAGTCAAAATCAATCATTATCCACTCTCAAATTGTATGATATCCATAAATAAATAATTAATCACAAACTCTACAGATTATGTGTATCGGTCAGTGAAAAAACCATATACAACTATAACAATGCATATCATGGAAAATAATAAATTGTCCCTCGTAACATTGAATTATCACCTAAAAAACAATTGTTGATGTTTCAATCTGATATTCATTACATTTCCTCTAACACGATTAATACAATTTTCTATAATATACTAATGGAAATATAATAAGAATGGAAATCCAATGATACCTATTTTTCACATTGAGACACAACTCACTCTATGAAGAGTGTTAGAACTGATTGGAAACTATTATACATGCATGCTTCCCAATATATGAGAGATTTTAAACTAAAAGGGAGGGACTATGATGTTTCCATGGGGAGAATATTCCCCCCTTTTAAAGAAATAAGTTTTTTTCAACTAATAAAAAACAATCCATATTTTTAAATAATAATACTAGTAAAAACAATACAATCAAGAATAAAAGTGCAAGGAACAACTACCCCCATAAAGTCACACCACACTCCCAGCTCCACATACATATTGGATTAATCACACTCAATCATTCTAGGGCATCAACCCCTAATATTCATAGATCCAAGTGAACAATATCTCTGGTACCCCAGTTCTATGGTGTCCGAATAAGGGTGTGATTACAACGCATAGTAGGACCCCACTAACATGCTCTCATACGTATCTAATAAAATTAATGTATGTATATATGATTTAGTAATCATTGTAACAATAGTAACAACTAGTTGTTTGAAATATATAAATTAAAAAATGTGTTCCATGGAAGGATTTCATATGTATGTTCCCATATATATGTGGTCATGTAATACAATACACACTGTTATATAGAACAATAAAGTAAACTTATTATCCATCCCTATGTTTCTATTCCAAGTCGACTGGACATCATGAAAGAAAATTATTGAGATTGATTTCATGCCACTCATGATGTTTGTATTCTATTCGATCCTTGTGTCTATGATCCTAATCGAGCATACATTTTTCTTCAAGTATAGGAATGTCTCATAGTATATGGCATCACTATATGAAGATAAAATTCCAAACAATGGGGTCACACTTACATATCTATAATAAATATAACAGAGGATTCCAAGTATCGATAAGACATATTGTAAATACTGCATTGATATAGATAACATACCAATCAAGCCTTGTGCCAACCAGTCCAGTGTCTGAGACTTATGTCCAAGTCCCTAGGAAGTACCTACACTAGAACCCAAATAATGTCAATGTGGGATGAACCTTAGGTGATATATTAGAAATAATATCCAGCTTTAAGATAATAACTCGGAATTATTCAACAATTGGCTCAATGGACCTTTCCCAGACAAGTATGGGCAATGCACCAATAGTGCATCTACCCAATCATTGGGAGTATCCTAGGATATGATCACTGATTACATCAAAAACTCACAGGGATGCAATATGAATTGTGTTCTTGGGTGAAATGATCCATCCCAGAAGAATCTAGCATCACTCAGGTCCAAGAGAACTTGTCATCCAAGGAGAAAATTATTGTAAGAGGGGTTACAAGGTGTAATATCCAACCAAACACTATAATTCATATTCATAGATGAATACTAATAAAAAATGAAACATCTAGGACCTATTAAATTTAATTAATAATAAACATGATTGAGATCCTTGTATACACCTATAGGAAATTCCATCATAGAATCACATCACTTCAGGTATTGTAAAGAAAGTCAAAGGAATAACATCTAGATGTCATTGTCTAATAAACAAAAACATAGTGAAATTATAAATACAAGAGTAGGGTTAGGTAAATTACTAACCTCACCAATATTTCCACATCCTCTATAGTATAAATGTGTTGTAAATATTCAATGGTGAAACACACTACCATCTCTTCCTGAACCCATGACACAGTAAGCCATGTTAAGTTAACCATAGAGGAACCCAATAGTGTAATCAATGTCATTACACATATAGGTATCCCTAGAATAATACTCATGGTTATAGAGGTAGTATAGGTATCCTCTTAGTTCCCTTGGTAAATGTATAGGAGTATAGACATCCAACATGGGGTCCTTCAAGACATAGTTATAGTTTCAAGTCAACAAACGATGCAATGAGGTGTCACATCCCACAACATCATAATATAGGAATTGTGGCCTTTACAATTATATATTTACATTCCTAGATATAAATTTTAAAGAGATATATCATTTTCCATCTCAGTACTCAACATCAGTTTGGGAAAACCTACTCATCTAACCCAACTTCTTTCTACCTAATGTCTTCCCACCTAGCCCTATATGAGGGCTAAAATGCCTCCCTATTTTTAATATCCAATTTAAATTTGTATAAAAGATACATATTGTATCAATATTCTATGTCTCAACCTTAAGGGTCCATGGAATTAGGGTATTTCCTGGGGGTTGTAAGTTACCCATACCATCATCCATTTTAACTATTAATTTCAATGAATAAATTTAAAAACAATGTCATCACCCACAGGGGTGATCCCAAATAGTCCCATACTTCTATTAACATTATTAAAAGTCATAGGTAATGTTTGAAAGACCACCTACCTCATAGGAAACTATTTATTTATTTATTAATAAATTTATGTACTATTTATGGTATTCCTAAGCTGATCTAAGACATACTACATTTTTCATCACAACAAAACTACTATAATGTAATTAATTTTAATAACATAATAGATAATTGATTAATTAATCTCAATGAGATATAATATAATAGAAAAAAATAAACACAAATGAATAATTCTTAAAGCCTCATCTACCAATCATGTCACATTTGAACAATGAAACAATTCTCTCCAATAACCTATCAAACACCCCCAACCTTGAATGAAGAATAAACCCTATGGAACACTGTGAAAATAAGCACCCAATAAAATATTAGTTAATCTTTAGTTATTTTAAAATTAGTCATGGTGAAATTCCTCAATTAAATTATGTGTTGTGATGAGTAGATAGACACATGGGTCACCCTCTTCCTATGAATAGAATCATCACAATCCATGATATCTGATTCCACCATACTCCAATGGAATCAGATTGAAATCCTTTATCAAGAAAAAAAATCGAACTAATGGAAAAATAGAGAAAGAGAAGATTACATAGTAGAAATCATACCTAAAACCCCATAAATGTACATCATGAACACACCCTTAATAGTGCTTTGAGATATGAAGAAGATGAGAGGAGGGAGTGAGAGTGGAAAATAGAAGATAATTGTGGTAAGTGCCTCTTAAGGATCATGGGGAAAGGGGTAAAGTCACACTCCAATATTAAATTTTTTATTAAATAATATTTGTGAAGTTTACTACAAATAACAAAATTAAGGTGGTCCAATATAATGGGGACCAAATGAATCTACCCTAAAAAAGATACTGCATGCTTTTTTGAGAGACCCCAACTTGTAAAATAGAAATCATTGATCACCATTTGGAATCTATGAAGTAAGGATGTCTAAAACCTTGTTCCCCTCACGTCATGTATGACTATGTTCCACTTATGTATCAAGAATACATTTTCATTTTTCAATGATATTGGCAATGGTCTGAGGAAGTTTTAGCTTCCCCTACATTGAAATGTGGAGATTATTCGTGTTTGTTTCAACTGAATCCAACTTAATGTTGTGTGATGGGAATATCTCAATACCTTTCAACATAGTTCTCCAACTATCCAAGGGAAACTTCCTATATCCCATCCACCTCACATAGTTATTGTTTATGGTTTATCAAAACACGCACCAACTAGGTGACCTGTGTAAAATAAAATACAGACACCTATATTGCATCCACTGGCCTTTTTCATAGATTAAAAACATGTACATATATACAAACTGGACCACATTGTTAGCAATAATAGCATGACAACCATGTTGTTTGGGATGCATATTTCAAAAAAAAATACATCAGGTCCCAAACCCCTGGGGGGGATCCCAAAAGATCTGAACTACCTTCAATTACTCATTTTAAATATATGAAGACATCACATTGAGGCAATAAAACCGTCAATTCTATTCTAAATCTATAATCATGATTTAAACCATTCTGTTATTGAAAATTCAAATTCCATATAAATATTAATTTTTTTTAAAAAATTATATATTACATGGATTCCCTTGATATAAAATTTGATATGATATATTGTGAAATGTAATAAAAGAGGTGATTTTTTTGGTCAAGTGGGACTTTAAATGGAGTATTCCTCAAATCCATGTGAAATATATTAAATTATATGATATATCATAGCCTATGAAATATATATGGAAATATTATTATATGTTATGAGGAATATAATACTTTAAAACATAGTGATACCGTATATAGGCCTCTTGAGCTTCAATTATTTTATGACATGGTTAGAAATAAGCTTATTTACGATTATCGTAGAACTCACATTCACATCCTTCAATGATATTTATTCTCTAGTGATGATTTAATTTCCTTATAAGTCATTGAAATATATTAATAAATATTTTCTAATCTGTGATCTAAGATGGTGTGAGATTATAAGGTTTAGTGAGCTTGAAATTGTTATTATAAAATTAATAAATATATTAATAACTTGAACACTACAGCTTCTGTGGTGGCGTACTAGTGAATGATAGAGGAATAACCATGTTGTTCTTTGATAGGTATAGGATTTGAATCCTGGGAGACTAATTTCAGGGTGAACCTCTCCCTCAAGATCCACTTGCTTTTTCGGGTCACCTGGTCCTAACTGGGAGGGAAAAATGAGGCGTGACCCACCTATAGTAACATATTTTTGAGTCAAACCATCACTGCTTGGGTATTCATCCTCTGAGATGCACTGCTCTCTCGGTTGGAAATAACTCATTCCCAGGTTGGGCTCTCTTTGAAGTGATCCCTTCATGGGCAGGGGGTTTCTTAGAATAGAGGGTTTGAAAAGGCCACACCTAAGAAATATCCCTTTCAAAAAAAATTAATAACATGAACACATAATTTTTTATAAATAATGAGTTATCATTGTAGAGGATCCTCAAATCTTACATATGAGACCATTTTTGGATAAAAAATATAGGGTTTTCCCTATGTGTGATAACACGTTGGTTGGCATCAGACATTCAGATCATGGGAACATTTTCAGAATTATTAACTGAAATATTTAATTATTTTATTTAATTAATTAATTTTACACCAATAATCTAATTTCATCTGTAAATAACATAATAGGAAAACTCTCTAGGTTAAAATGTATAACCTTGGGAGTATTTTATAGGAGATTTACTGTGTTCTTCATTTTTTTATCAACATCATGAAATGAACAATGATCACATTGAAGAGGATTAATATGCAGTGAATGCATTAGATCATCTGTATCAGTGTCGATTGAGTTCATCAAGAATGATTGATCCTCTCATAAGTTAGGGATCAAAAATAGTTGTTTCCTACATTGAATAAATGATTTACCATGGATATATATATTTATTTCATTTTTATCACTTTTTTAATGCCCTAAACATGATCCCATTGATGAATTTAGATTTTTTTTAAAAAATATTTCTTTTTAATAAATGATCACACCTTGAATTTTCCATTATGAAGCTATAGGACATGAAAACATGGCCAATGAAATTTATCCAAAAATTTATTGGGGTATTCAACCATAATTTTTTGTGTTCTTCATTGATCGATGATGGTGTTGCAGTTCCACATTTTTTAGGTGGAATTGAGTGTAATCAGACAAAAAAATTCATAATGGTTGTGACAATGATATTTCGGAAGGTGATTTTATCATGGAATGAGTTATTTTATGGTATTTCGGTTATTATTTCCATATATCTAGGATCTACGATGAGTGGAAGATGATGAGAGGCATGTCAAGTTACATGTTCCTTCGAGTGAATCTGTGGATTCAGATTTCCCTCCATGAAGGTGATATAATCAATAGTCAAATGTGTTTTACATGGATTTTGGGGTTTTAACTCGCTTCATTCATTGTGTGAAGAAATGGTCTATTGTACTCAAGAAAAACATGTGTTTCAATGGAAACATTGACTACATAATATATAGTTTAATAATACATGTCATGCAGTACCTCCCAAAGGTTGAATCTAGGTTTTTTGGGAAGATAAGGATCACATGCCGTGTGGTTAGTCCCACATTCAGTGTGCCCCACTTTAGGTTGTTTTGATGTCTTCCATATAAACACTTCTATGAACATGTATAGGTACATGGTCACACCTAAGGGAACACTAGCAGTACCTTGGTGGATGATGCACATTGTTTGGGATCCATTACATTCCATGAATGGTTACATGGAATCTAAGCCATATCTATCAGAGAACATGGATAGGAATCATGTAAGAGTATGTTTCTTAGAACCAACTGATTGTACTAGGATTACATGAATATTTAATATATTTAAATATTTAACATCTTATTACATATTGTTCATTATTCTTCATGACTATTATGTAATAATGTCCTGGTGTATTTGTCGCATTGACAAGGTCATAGTAGTGCCCCGCTATGATGAGAACCTTGAAGGGATATATCAATATTCTTTAATATAGTTCTGAGATTGGTTGACATATTATAATGGGACACATTCTATATAGACCATCAGGTGCGAGTACTCATAGGCATATGAGACATCCTCTCATGAAATTCGTATTTGGTATACTCCAAAATAGGATTTTATGAGAACAGACCTGCCAATAAGAATTCTTCATGTTTTGGTGTCATTGGATATTCCTATATGTGAGCTTGTGTAGTGATCCTTATACTTTAATAATACCATTAATATGTTTCAGGACTAACTCACTTTGATTTACAGATGAATATTGTCACAGGCAGTTGGCAGGAAGTTGGGTAAGTTGGGTGTATCCTGAGTGGCATGTTGTCAATGGATTTGTTGAGAAACAATTTGTCAGTTCCATTTATGTATGTTGATATCTCAGACATTTGATTGAAATATAATAATCGCGCGAAATTTCATGTCCATGGTGTAAGGACGAGTTCATTTAGGGTAGTCATAGAATGTGTTACCAAGCTCAAAGGTTAATGACTCTATATTGAATCCTTCTTGATGAGTTATAGAGATAGAGGGATTATACTACGCATGGAGAATTCGTATGTGGATTTTGTTTTTTCAAACTTATGTTCTTTATCTTAGGTTCCTTGACATATTTCTAGACAATACTCTTGGACATTAGGAAAACCTGCCAAATTTCATCGAGAAAGAATCTTAGAGGGTCGCACACTGAGTGTTTATAGTGGTCTCTGTTAAAATTATATTTGAATTTAATCAATGTAATAAATTTTATTCTCAAGATAGTGGAATAATTTTATTCATGTAAAATTGATTTCATAAATTAAATAAATAAATATTTAATGGATTGTGTGTAAAATATATTTATTTATTTATTTGAACATTTAAAAAATATTTATTTACTATTTTTTAAATAAAATATTTATTTAAAATAATAAAATATTTATTTATTTATTTGGCTGTTCAATAAATTGAAGTGATGTTCGTGAAGATCATGGTTGGTCCGGTATTAAAATAATTATTTTCAACATTGTAAATAATTATTTAACAAGTCGGAAAAAATAAAATATTAATAATGGTGCTATTATTTTGTGACATGAAAATTAATTTATAATTCCACTTTTCACAAGTTAGAGAACCATAAATAATGACATGGAATTATTATTTAAATCATGATTTTCCCTTAGGTTATGAATGTATTTAATTTCTATTATGCAATTAAATATTGTAAGTGAAGCCATGTTCCGATAAATAGTCACATACGTCTATTGTTTCATGTACTGAACTGCATGCCCAGCGAATTGCGAATTGTTGATCTATACAATTTCTCTCTCGAATACTCTTCTCTACCCTATCATGAATGATAGATGTTCTTCAAGGTTGAAGAAGAATTGATTCAGAAAGATTGACCGCAGAGACTCTCTACTCTGGGTATGCACCCAAATATCAATTGGTGTCAATTGGAGACCATTACAGCACATGTAGATCACTACTTAATGGACTATTGTTTGGATCCTCACAAGCATAATGCGATTCTCTAGAATAGTCATTTTGGATGATCAACATCATCCACAAATAATGTACCATATATCTAGGTACTAATTTCATTATGAAATTAATTAAATTAATATTAATCATGATGTGAAAGATCCCCTCTAATGGTTCCAGGCCACTTCCTTCTTTATCAAAATCATTGATTCTATTCCATGGAGACTGGTGTTCATCATCGTATTGATCCCCAAATAATCATTGATCATGGTAAAAATTAATGTTTTTTACCAGCCCAACTATGCTTACACTGCTTTTGGAACCTTCAAGTGTTATCAAAACAGTTATATCATAGTTTATAATTATTTAAATAATTTTTTTATGATTTGTGGTTTAATAATTTAGTTTTTCAATTCAGGTTAATCATTCTACAAATTTGAATCTCAAGATCTGTTCATCCTATTACATTTTGCGTTCACCTTACAAAAAAAATCTTTTCACTTAATTTGGATTAAAATGAAATAGAGGATCTCATATGAAGGTGAAAAAGGTTCCTGGTTTTACAACACCAGAATACATGATATGTAGTTGGATTCATATGTTGTTTATCAAGGTCCAATTCATCCGGACTGGTCTTCCAAACCAATTCTTATCATTGGATTTTTTCTTAGTCTTAAATAATCCATGAGTTGACCAGGAACATGTGGCACACAGTTTTCGGATTACATGTTGTGTGGCCTATTAGGAATAGCATGTAGTCTCTTCTAGTTTGGGTTGTATTGTGTACCCTATATACAACATTCCTTACTACAGACCATGTAACATATACACTACACGGAGTGTAGCCCACTGGACACATTATGTACTATAAGGATCTCTGTTGTAAATATACACATTGTATCCCTGGGCATGTACTTATGATGAACGATGAATGATAGAACATGTCTTGTATTAGGAACAACATGTCGTGTACTAATCCAAATAATTCATATTTAGTAAAATTTATTATTATATTATACAAACCCTTGAGATGTGTACCATGGTGTAGGCATAAAATGGGTGCACACCATGTGATAGATGTTATATATATATAAGTGTAATTTAACATTTGTATAATGTTAATTTTTACTCATTGGGTAGTTATGAATGGGAATTCACTGGGTTTCCTCCAAGGTAAAAGTTATGTACAAATACAATTTTGAATGTCGTTATTTGTGTAAAATTATATTAGATGAGTATCTTAAGGATATTCAGAAAAAAGGTTTATGATTAAAGGATTGATTAATTAAAGATAATAATTAATTTATTTCAGCGTGATATATCTTTAACATGAATGATTACAGAATTGAATACCGGTTTTATTAAATACGTATCTCGTTTCTTTTTTTTGGGAGATCATGAAATAGACAAAGACTTTTTTATGTGATTGGTTTCATTTTAATTTAATTATTAAATTAATTATTGGCTTTTGAGCCATATCTCCTTGATAATATGTAGGGCATGCATACCCATGGTTTCTTTTATTTAAACCCCCCTTTTTAACCCTCACCTACATGTGAATTAAAAAAATCATATTCAATGGATGGAATTCCCAACCTAGAGGATGCGGTTGAAGCTAGAGCCGAGACAAAACCAATCCCAAGAGATAGAGAGGTGGAGATGTGGAAATCTATTAACATGAACCCAAAATGCTCAAGGTATTTCTCCCGTACGTCAAAGTTATTTTATCAACCACTAGATAAACTGACCATTAGAAAATAATATGATCATTCCCTTTGGTTTATTTTATATTTGTCAGTTTTCATGGTTTACAATTATGTATGTTTTTTCACGATCACATAATTAATGAATTAAACAAGCATTCTAGATGGAAATAAAATAAACAAGGATTATTAATAGATATTTTCAACACATGGTTAGTAACATAAGTAGTTCCACTTAATATTAACAAGCTTGTGATAATGATAATAAGAAATTCACTCATAAGAGATAAAAATCCCTCAAATAAAGTATTTAGTCAGACAATGCCTTACATTACATGATTAAGGAAAAAGTCAATAAAACTACGTGATTAAATTACCATTTTGTGACACTTAATTTTATACAGGATTCCCTTGTGAATTTTTTTGGGTTGACTTATTCATATTACATCAAGATGTGTAGCCCTTTCTAGACATTTTTAAATATTGGAGGCAAGATTCGAGGAAATCCAGATTTTGGATTTTTGGATTGGGGAGTCCACTCAATAGATCAAACAGATTCAAGACCACATTTGGAAAATAATTACCTACCTAAATACCTTAAAATAGCTTGACCAACCCTTTTTGGGGTTATGATATGGGGAATATGAATCATTTCCACTAGTATGTCATGGAAACTAGAAATTCTGAGTTCAATGGTGAGGGCCATTGGGACTTGATATAATAGTGGATGACTTAATAAAATTAATTTATTGTTTCTCATAAAATGTAATCAAGAATGTACTAATGATATGTTCATTTAATTTTAGAATAAAAATGAAAGGGTATTCAACCACACTATCCCTGTGATCAATTCGGGATAAAGACAACATCTTCACCGACAGTAACTTCCAGGAATGCTTCAGATTCCATTGGGTTATCCTAAAAAAGGAACATATGTATTATATGTTGGAGTCATCATTACCTAATCCTTCTTCCAAATAGGAATGTGATGAGGATTTCATATTCTATAAGAAACATATGAAATATTTAGTTGAAGTTAAATGATTGATTCTATCATTAATGCCTAGTGAGCTCATAATGTCTCAAAAAACATGGATTTTTATAGAATTCGTGAGAAACTTCATGGTATTTACGAAAAGAGTGCATGAAAAGAACGACTTGGGATCTACAAGGCACTCTTTAAGAGTAATCTTAGAGACGGTTCCCTAATTGGATATCATGAAGTCAACCTCATTGGCTTCATTGAGTGACTAGAGGTTCTATGTTTTAAACACCCCAAATAACTGGGTACCGATCTTATTCATGCATCACTCCATCAAATATTCTTTACAATTATTGTTAATTTCATGATAAACAACATTGAGAAGTCTCTAACTAATCATCTTATCCCTATTCTTTAAGTGGACAATGATATGAAGTGAGAAAACACTTTTTTCCTTATGTTGAATAAGAGGAAAGGGAAGGAGACGATCTTTAAGCCCAACGATTCTTCACGCCCTTCAATGAAAAGGAAGATCAAAAGGGTGGCAAGGTAACATGAAGCAGTTTGTTTTGCATGTGGCAATAAGGGTCACTGAATGAAGAAGTTCACCCGCCCTATGAAGAAGGGGAAGCTTCAGGTGCATTTTTTATCAGATGTGATCTATCTATTTTTAAAAATTTCGTTTTAGATACAAATTACGGTTCTAAAATATGTATCAAAATATATGAAACATGTAGATTCAGGACAATTGGAAATGGGGTGGTAGATCTACGAGCTCCCAATTGAGCCAGAATGGTTGTTGTAGCTATCAGGGAGTACCACCTCACATTCCCCAATGGGGTGATCTTGGTGTTAAAGGGTTGTTATTAGGTATTGTCTATTAGTAAAAACATTATTTCTGTATCCAAATTAGATAAAAAGAATTTGTTTTCATGTTTGATAATGAATTTTGTTCTTATAAAATGATATAATTTATTTTGGAAGGGAACATTTATAAAACGGTCTTTACATGTTGGGTTACACAAACCAAGTAATGGAAATCGATAACAAAGATACATCACATGACTCATACCACACCCAATATTGGAATCACTAGCTGGGTCTTGTAAATGAGAAATTCTAGAAAAAGATACATCCAAATAGATAATTACATTCTTTCAAACTCAAAATACATGGCATATGTATTGCTTGGTTACAAGGTTTAATGAACAAAGACCCATTTAGTGGGAAAGGTGAAAGGGATAAAGAGCTTCTTGAATTAGATCATACCGATGTGTGTCGACCATTTCCAGTTGAATCAAGAGGATGGTAATAATACTTTGTAACATTTACTAATGATTTTAGTGGTTATTGACATATCTAATTAATAAGGTATAAGTCATATTCTTTTTATAAATTCAAAGAATACAAGAAAGAAGTTGAGAACCAGAATGGTAAGAAGATTAAGAAACACCTCCCAAACTAAGGTGTATAATATTTAAATTAAGACTTCATTGATTACTAACATGAGTTATGGATCATATACCAACTCAACCATCCTTACATGCTCTAGTGGAGTAGTCTGAGCGAAAGGAAGAACCACACCTTGTTTGACATGGTGATATCAATGATGAGTCATGCGAGTCATCTATTATCCTTTCAGGATATGTGTTACAAATAGTAGTGCATATACTAAACCATGTAACAAATAAATCAAAAATGGTATTACATACGTGTTCTGGAGTGGAAAGAAAGCCATGTTATAAAATTGACATGTGTAGGGAAGCGATACATTGGTTAAGGCCACTTTTGGTAACAAACATTCACTCTGAGGCCCAAAGTGTACCATTATAGGATACCATAAGGAAACAAGGGGATATTACCTATACAACCCCTTAGACAAAAATTTTATAGTGGAAAGACATGCTATATTCTATGATATGAAGAGCATATCCAAAAGATATAGTTCGAGCAAGATAGAATTCAATGATTTTAAGGATCAAGGAACACAAGTGTTGGTACAAGAACTAATTTTACAATACATCGTGGAGGAAAGAAGTATTCCAGAGACACAAGAACTATGTCAGAGTACAAGAGAGGTTAGTGGACATGAAAGGTACAATTTTCTATTTAAATAGGATGTTGACTCACTATTAGTTGATAATAAATATCCTCTAACCTACAAGGAAGAAGTAAGTGGCACAAATGTATCCTAGTGGAAAAAAACAAGAATTGCGAAATAGATTCCATGTACCAAAACCAAGTCTATATTTTGGTAGATCCTCCAGTTGATGTAATTCTTGTAGTTTTCACACGGTTATACAAAAACAAACTAGACAAGGAAGGAAAATTCAATACCTATAGGGAATGACTGGTGGTAAAAGAGTTTAAGTAGCTTCAAGGCATTGACTTCGAATAAACATTTTCACCAATTGCATTGCTGACATCCGTCAGAATTATTTTGGACATTTCCACTTACCATGACTATGAGATTTGGAAAATGGATGTCAAAACAGACTTCCTTAATAGGAACAATCAAGAAGATGTCTATATGAAACAACATGAAGTGTTTATGACTCCAATGGATTCCAATAATGTATAAAAGTTGTAGAAATCCATTTATGGATTAAAGAACGCATCTAGTTCAGTGAACATTCATTTTGATGAATATATAATGAAATTTGGTTTTATAAACAATGTATGTTTGCCTTATATCTACAAACTTTTTAGTCAGAGTGCTGTCATTTTCTTAATAGTATATGTTGATGTACTATTACTTATTGAAAACAAGATACCGGTCTTACAATCTGTTAAAGCATGGTATAATTAATGCTTCTCCATGAAGGACTTGGGTGAGGCAACATATATTTTTGGGATCATGATCTTTTTTTATAGATCCAAGATATTGCTGGGCCTATATCAATGTACATACATTGATAAGATAATGAAAATATTCCGTCTGGAACAATCCAATAGAGGATTGTTGCCACA
Source organism: Viscum album (assembly GCA_963277665.1). Classification (NCBI taxonomy): domain Eukaryota; kingdom Viridiplantae; phylum Streptophyta; class Magnoliopsida; order Santalales; family Viscaceae; genus Viscum; species Viscum album. The sequence goes on from OY728127.1 coordinate 1,576,300,638, forward strand.
GTCATATGGCATTAATCATTCAATGTTAACGTGTCCTCAAACACATGAGGAAATAAAGATAATGTCAAGGACTCTATACGCATCTGCGATTGGGTCAGTCATGTATGTCATGGTATGTACTAGAATCGATGTCACATATGAATTGAGTGTTGTATGAAGATATAAACCTAACCCAGGTGACTTCCATTGGATGGTAGTCAAGACGATCCTAATGTTTCGGAGGTTTACGTAGGATATGATTCTGGTTTATGGAGGATAAGAGGAACTAGTCATTATAGGGTGTGTAGTTGTTATTTTCCCAAATGATCCATATGACATGAATTATCAAATAGGATATAAGTTCACATTTAATGGTGGTGGAGTGAGCAGGAAGAGATCAAAGAAGAGTGGTGTCACATATTCTTTAGTAGAGTCTAAGTATATAAAATCTCTTGAGGTAGAAAAAGATGCATATTGGATGTGAATCTTTGTCAATGAGTTGGATGTGATACCTTGTAGAAAAGATCCCATCACACTGTATTGGGATAATACTGCAATTGTGGCTCTCACAAAAGGGTCAATGTCAAATCAGCGAATGAAGAATATACTTCATAAGTATTGTTTCAGAATGATTTTTCTTAGAGATGTGAAGTTTTTAGTGAGTAGTATTTCCACTGAAGACAATGTGGTAGTCTTTTAGACTAAATCCATGACTTCGCAGAAACATGATCATCATGTGAGGTCTAGAGGACTGATAGTTTGAGGAATTTGGATATAGTCTATGTGGGAGTTGGTAAGAGTTTTTGTACTAAAACCAATTGGTTGTACTTGGATTAAATTAAAAATTATTATATTTACATATTTAAAATATTATTACATATTGTTCAGTGTTATTCATGACTATTGTGTAATAATGTCCTAGAGTATCTGTCACATCAATAAGGTCATCGTAGTTCCCCGCTATGATGATAACCTTGAAGTTCTATGAAAATATTCATAAAATTAGTTGTGCGGTTAGATGAAATATTATAATGGGAAACATATTATACAGACCATCATGTCTGAATACTCATAGGGAGATGAGACTTCCTATCATGAAGTTTGTAGTTGGTAATCTCCAGGATGGGATATTATGGGAATAGACCTACCAGTAGAATATCTTCATGTTTTGGGGTAATCAAATATTCTTGTGTACGAGCATGTGTAATGTTCCTTAGACATTAAGATAATCAATAATGTGTGTCATGACTCACGCACTTTGATTTACTAAAAAAAACTATCACACAAACAGTTTGCCAGAAATAGGGTACAATGAGTGTGTCACGAACAACATCCAATTAATGGATAAGTCAAGAAGGATTTGTCCCTTCCATTTATGGAAGTTGATATCTCATTACATTGATTGAAATAGAATCCTCACGTGAAATTACTTGTCCATGGTGTAATGATGAGTTTATTTCAGGTATTCGAAGAATGACATATCATGCCCAATGATTCATGACACTATATTGAATCCTACATGATGTGATATCGTGAAAAAATGATTATATTACCCAATGAGTGTTCATATGTGGATGTTGTTGTTTTGACATTATGTTCTTTCTCTTAGGTGATTTGACCTATTGTTGGATAGTACACATGGACTTTAGGAAAGCCTCCCTAATGCCATGAAAAATAATCCTAGAGGGTCACACACTAAGTCTTTTTAGTGGTCTCAGTTAAATTCTATTTGAATTTAATTAATGGAATAAATATTATTCTCAATATGGTGGACTAATTTTATTCAAGTAAAATTGATTGCATAAATTAAATAAATATTTAGTCACTGGATTATGGGAAAATATATTTCTTTATATTATTGAACATTTAATAAATATTTATTTACTAGATTGTAAATAAAATATTTATTTAATTGAATAAATTATTTATTTGTTTATTCAGCTATTCAATAAATGGAACTGGAGTTTGAGCAGACCATGGCTGGTCACGTAGTAAAATAATTATTTTCATGATGGTAAAAAATTAAAAAACTAATTTCTAAAAATTAAAATAACAATAACACTATTATTATTTTGTGACATGAATTTTTATTTATAATTTCAATTTGCGCATGTTGGCACACCATAAATAATGATGTGGTATTATTATTAAAATCATGGGATTTCTCTATGGTTATGAATGTATTTAATTTTTTTTATGCAATTAAATATTGTAACTGAATCCCCATGTCCATTCATAGAAACATACATCAATTGTTCCAAGTATAGAAATGCAAAACTGCTGAATTGAGAATTGTTGTGACAAATAATTTATCTCTCAAATCATTTTCCCTCCCCTCTGAATAACGATATATATTCTTCAAGGATGAAGATCGAGCAATCAAGAAAAACTGACACAAGACACTCACATCACCGTGCTAGCACCGTGAGAAAGAGCAGTGTCAATCAGAGGCTATCAGAGCACGTGTGGATCACTGCTAGATGTATTCTAGTTGGGTATTTTCAAGTGAAATGAGATAATCGGGAAGGGTCATTCCAAATGATCAACATAATTAATGAAGAAAGTACTGAAGATCCATGTATTCTATTCTTTAAAAAATTAATTAAATTAATCATAAACCCGAAGTGCAAGATCCTCTCTAAAGGTTTTAGGCCTCTTCTTTAATTATCTAAATCATTGATTATATTCTGTGGAGACTTGAATTCATCATCGTAATAATCCCAAAATAATCATTGATCACAGTAAAAAATAATGTTGGGTGCAATACCAACTACACTTTTTCTATAATGATAACCTTCACATCAGAGTGGTACCACACACCTATGGACCCCATGAACACTTTTTTACCCAAATGAGAATCTTCCTCCTTGCATGTTTCCATCATTTGGACTTAGTTTTTAATTGGCGAGTAGCCTATGCAAATCATCATTCTGCAGTAAGAATGATGGTTTTCAATATAGTTCATTTTGAGGTAGAAAATGGCATATTTCGAGAATGACTCCTCTCATAGTGATGATTAATGATGGAAATGATCATGGGGAATAGTCATAGTGCTTTCGGGATTAGAAAACCCATTTTTTCATTAGGAAATTTGTCCCCCACACTCCTAGCACTGGATTGAGTGGTACGAACTAATGGAATCATGTTGTGGGTCCTCTACCAAAATAGTGGCCCCCCTTGGAAAACAAGGGTGTGGGTCCATGAACTATTGAGTGTAAATTTATAGAAGACTAGTGTGGTGGGTCATCTACCTACTATGTGGATCCCTAATGAAGTTGGGTGTGGATCCTCTACCAATTGAGTGGAACCCCTGTATAGATGACAGTGTGGGTCCTCTACCTATTGAGTGAAACCACCTGACATAAAAGTATGTGGGTCCTCTACATCAATAGAATAATACCCCTAATGGACTAGGGAATGTGTCATATACATATTCAGTTGCACCTCCCAAATTCAGTACGATGTAGGTTGTCTACTATAAATTATCACCCACCCCTCGACAATGCATAATAGTGGTGATGTGTTTGTCTTCCACGTGGTTACCTCGATGGATTCATGAGATTTTTGGAATCAATGATGAACCGATTTTGAGATATTGGTAGACTCGTATATCTTGTATGGGAAGTGATATAGATTTCTCATTTCTCTCTTATCTAGGATTCATTTATATTAATAAATATATATATGTGTATTTTTTTGTATTTTTCCTTTTTTATTTTGGTCTAGCTGAATACTTCATTATTATCTTCTATTCTCACCCCCTCAGTTTTCAGGGAATCCTACCGCGTATGTATATACATGCCACTACATTGAATTTTCCCTCATGTTTCATGTCTTGTGTAGATGATGGAAAATTAGTTTGATTTTTTTAGGAATTTAGGGATACTCAGGTGCATAGCACGTGTGTGCTGGTTGGGATTTAATATTTGGATACATTATCCCCCTTCATTCCTTTATTCTATTTGTTGTCAGTTTTTGAATTTACTATTGTGGAATTTATTTATCATTTTTAGGTTTGGCTTTATTCAATATTAATTTTATAATTTCCCTTCCTGTAATTAAATTCATATATTTCTCTATATTTCAAATTCATTTATTATTATCTTCCACTATTTCATTGATATGTTAAGGTGCATTATTAAAGGTACTTTTGGAAATTTACTACTATTATATGTTTTTACTTATCATAAAAATTCACCATCCCCTAGACTATGTGGGTGGGAATAGTGTTGTGGAGGCCTAGGCTTCAACTGATTAGGTAGGAACTGATAGCTTGGATACATACAAAGTGGTGTTAGAGGTGTTTCATCCTCATGTCTCCGTAGAATCAAACCCATGGTGAGGATAGGTTGCAGACATATGGAAATAGTTTCATATTTTATCGAGGGTATCTTTTAGGCTAGGGAACCCAGAGTATGTGTATTGGAAAATGTATCCCAACATAAGTAATCTGGATACTTTCTTGTCTACTCAACATAGAAATAAATTAGTTGCAAGGAAAAATGGTACATTTATTATATATAATTGAATCCTTTGACTATATTACATTATTTTACTCTCCATATATATATATATATATATTCTTATATTATAGTGGTACATCATTATCAATTTCTAGATTACTTCTCAAATACATCCAACCAGGATACTGATTTTGGAACATGATGAATATACAATGAGAGATGGGGCCTTAGTTTAATGACCATATCATGAGATCCTTCCTCCATGTAGGAATATAGTGGAACCCCACAATTCATGAAACTTATTTTACCATAATTATAGGATGAGGATGTATATTAGATTATCACACTAAACAAGATCCAATAATAGAGGTTGTTGATTTTTTTAGATAGATTTCCAAATAGTGGAGGATTATTTTGAGTCAATATTCAGAGTCTTAAATCTTGTGTAGAGACCAACCAATCAAATGGTTACACAAAAAAATAGGCATTTCTAAGAATAAGAGGGTTTTTGGTGGGACCTAGTCACACTAATTCATAATGATTTGGCACTCTCTTGGGCTGATGTCTAACATCTATTTTGTGAGGAGTTTTTTCCCACATGCTTATGCATAGTTCAGATTAAAAAGTAGTAGGATATGTAGTAGGGTAGTATGATTTTTTTTATTATGTTGTGTGGTTGAATGTCCTTATTTGTAACTCATTCACTGTGGTGTGGGATGGTCACGTCCATGTGTGGATGTCCAAGACTCTACCAGGAAATGAGTTCCATTGTAGTTCTATTATCCTACCCCACCTAAGATGGACTATTATAGTGGTGAATAATGATAAGAAGATTCATATTTGAGAGACACGATATCTCTAGGGATTCTAGTGGGTTTCATGTAGTTGAATAATCTGTTGTTGCTAGTGGCCACCATTCATCAAGGATATGATGTAGGAAATATTACCTTGGTCATTCCCTGCCATGCTCACATAAGACACAAGGTTCATGTAGTGAAAAATTTAGCCTTAAGAGGGTGGATGTTATGGATGAGAAAATCATGGTCACATGGTATGTTATATCCCAATGTAAACTTCCAAGGATAGAGGGGTTTTATGAAATAGATCCCCAAAGAATAGGTAGGGTCTTTATCAATGCTTTCCTTATCATGGTCCAGGAATCCCCCAACAATGAAGACATCAAAGAGGATGAGGAGGGGCTCCATGAGGTTGAGCTATTGGTGTATGGTGATTCTATGATCTACTTCAACCACCATCACCCTTATGTGGCCCATCACAGGATCATAGACTAGTAAAAAGTAGTCATGAGTAGTTCTGGGTCATGGATTCTAATGACCCGGATGCTCATGAGATGATACAAGGCCAGATCAGTAATTGTTCTACACATTTTCCTTTAATTGTAGACACATTTTTGTGTAAATCTTAATTTCTATATCACTTTTTTGAGATCTAGATATCCCCATTGATACCTTAGAATATTATTTTTCTAATGTTTCTTCATGGGTGTCATGATTCAATATTTATTATCTACAGGATATGTGATCTATCATTTGGTGGATAAAGTTTCATGTGAGACCTCCTTGTATTCGTGATGAAACCATATGAATTATTAATGATTGTGGACTTATTGATCATGGTTTGATACAAGATCTACTATCTTCACTAGTTGGTTATATTTCATCATACACCTGATATCATAATATCTATTAGAGGTGAGATAGATCTCTATATAAGAATGTGGGTCATGCATATAGGAGGATACAGTATATAAACCGTCATTTATTGTGATTTTATCATTCTTAGTAAATGGATAATAATATATATTGATTCTATTAGTAGTGTATAATTTTATGGATGAGTTCCTAAAAGATGTTTGGGGATACCTTTAAGGTGATATATTGAAATATGCATTGAATTTCTCCTTATGATCTCACCATTGTCTTCTACAGAATATCATATGGCCCCTACTAGGTTCGAAGAGCGGTAGGTGTTGTCTGAGGACCTTCAATAGAAGGTTTTCTAAACACAATTCTTTATCTAGGCAGATCCCCTGTTATTTTTGGAAAAAAATTAAATGGGGGATTTCATATATTTTTTTATTATCATTACCAAACCATGTAATGGTCAAGAAAAAGTAACCCTTACTATGGATTGATGACCTCTTAGATAACTTATAATGCACAATTTGGTTCTTGTTGATTGAATATATTTTTTTCTTCAACTAGTATAGGTCTTGGGAGGATGATATTTCAATGATTTCATTGTGATGATGAAACTAAAATTATGAGTATCTTCTGATTCCTTTTAGTGTAAAAATTATCCCCACCATTGTTATGGTTGTGATAAATAGAATCTTCCAATAATAATTGTTCCAATTTTTTGGTTTCCTCTATTGATGGCATACTCATTTAGTATCCATTCAGGAGGATCATACAAAGAACTTTAGGATGGTTCAAGGATTTCTCTAAGAGAACCGAATTTATGGTAAACCTTAGAAGATCTAGTTCTAGATCATTAAGTTTCAATTTTGTTGGAGTTTCATTTATTGACATTGTTTAGATGAGTACCCACTATAGATTGATGCAATTCATTCATTTGATTCACCGAATAGAGTTTAATATGTGAGAATGTTTACTATCTTTTTTGTGGTATTACTTGATGTTTGTGGAGGAATTATGTAATATTATTTCCCCATTAACAACAATGATATATAAATGGAATCCATTTACTTGGACTGAGCATTTTTAGTGATCCTTTGAGTTTTTGAGGGTTATGATGAATAATGTTCCTATGTTGAGACTACTGTAGTAGGGTTTGGGGCATATAGTGTATTGTTATGCCTCTAATGCTGGTATTGGCTAAGTGTTGATGTATAAAAAGGAAATTATATCTTAGGGGTCAAGGTATTTTTGATATCACAAGAATAGCTACATGATAGTTGACCTTGAGTTGTTAGTAGTAGTCTTTGATTAGAAGATAAAGAGGAACTGTCTTCTGGGAGAGAAAAATTTTATTTTCTCAAACTGTTAGACTATCATGTAAATAATAACATAGAGAGACCTAGTTCTAAAATTGGGTATTGGTTTAGGGTTATTATAGGACTATTTATTCCAGGTATTCTATACTCCTTGGAACGAAAATGTGGTGGATTTCACCCTTAGTGGGTTGTATAAATTGTTTTTTTAACTGATGTTCTTGAGTAGTATGATTAATTATAGCTAACTATATAGGAGTGAGGTTTTCAGCTTATCTTTAGTTAATGGTGTCGAATCCTCCACTTCACTAGTGTGTGAGGTAGTTTCATTTAGAATAAATCTACTTTGAGGTTCTTTGTGATCAGATATCATCAAGAGAATCACTATATTGATTTTATAAAGTAGGGGATCGTGTCATACATTTGAAAGCATATACGATGGTTCTGGTCATGATGTGATGAGTGGTGATGAGTGAGTGTTATAATCCTACATAGGCTATACAATCATGTTTAGGGATGATGTACTGGGACCTTCAATGATAGATTTGGGGGAATGGCATGAGGAAGAGTGTCACTGATGGTGTCTCATAGTGTCTCACTATTCAGAAAGTGAAGGCTGAGAACAAGGACCCAACATGTTTTTGATAACCTATGGAAATCCTAGATTTGAAATGGGATGTGATAACCATGGTAATTATTTTTGGGACACCACACACAGTTAGAATATATGATGCTATCTGGGTGATTTTTGATTGACTCATGTAGTCAATACACTTCCATGAAATCGAGCATTAGAGTTCGGTAAAGATTCTATGAAAATTACACTTGTAAAAGGCCATCTAACTACATGGGCTATCCTTTATTATTCTATCTAGAATTTATGTGAGGTTTATGTAATTTTTATGGAGAAGCCAACAGTAGGCATTAAGGAACCAGTTGTGGAGGAGTAATTAAAAGCAACCCCATATGGATTAGCATATTGAGCGTACTATCCATGTTATGGAGGATGTGATGAGATCATGTGTTTTCCACTATTTCATGATCAAGGATGATCACTATATGTTTTCAAAGTTTTATTATATTATAATTTATTACACTATGACTGAAATGGACCATTTCAAGGCCTTGTACTAGAAAACCTACAGGTCACCATTGGGGAAGATTTTGATTAGTGAGGCAACTCTTCTTTGTTCATAGATGGTGCAGGTGATGAGAGAGAAGGTCCGAGTGATCTGTGAGTGGATGTGGATATATCATATTTAATATAATTATTATGTAGATTGAACTCATTGTACCTTGTGTTCTTTGGAGGGAGACCATGTTTTCCTTAGAGTGTTTTCATAAAAAAGATTTCATAGGTTTTGTCGGGGTGCCATGGTATCTCTATTATTCACCAGGCTATTCGATATCCCTCAGTGGGTAGGTGTGGTTTCATACTACATATCCATACCCCTAATGATGTATTGGGTGATTTAGGTCATCCATGTTTCATAGTTCATGAGATCCATGCAAGATCATACACATTTCATTGACAGGGTATATTAGCTAATTGAGTATAGATCCACCATCATGGATTACCTGGTGGAGATAAAATATCGGTAGGAGAGAATCCTATGAGTATGAACCATTCCCTTAGTTCATGTGTTGTGGCAGAATGCGATAATGTAGGAGTGATATTGGGAGATGGAGAGCTGTATTCAAGCACAATATTCCAACATTTTGATTAGATTTATCTTTTTAAGGATAAAGAGCGTGCAAGAGGGCAATAATGATGTGACCCTATTTTTTATAGTTTGACATTAAAATATATTATGGAGATTTTTCAGATTGAGCCACTGGGATTTTGCGATATTCTGAATCTTGGTGATCCCAGAATTGATATTATTAAATATATTAACATCTCACTAACATAGTTTTTTAGGAATACTCATTTATTTTAATGGTTGTTCCTATGAAAAAAATATATAGTAATATGGATGAACAAAAAATGTAGGGTTTATCCTAGGCACAATCAAATATTTTTCATTATTAGATGATAAGATTACATATGCATTGGCTGGTATGTCAAATTTTTTTATTAGTTAAATTATTTAAATATTTTATTTAATTCAAATTATCTAATTTTCACTATAAATACCCTCATATTAAAATTAAACAAGGTTTTTACAATAACCCTATGAATGTTTTAGATGAGGTTTAAAGAAATCATTAATGGTGGGTCAACATTGGATGCCATACAGTGATAAGATCGAGATGGATAGATAGGCATTGAACGCGACAGATCATCCTCATCACCAGCACATATGTACTTCACCAATGATCGATCCTTTTTAGATGTATCTATTTGAAATTCTTGTTTTCTCCCATTATTATAATATTTATACTATATATATATTTCATTTTTTTATATTTTTTTCTAACCATTCACATGATTCCATTGTTTAATAATTTTTTATTCAATTAAATATTTTTTTGACATTATATATACCTATACTCCATACATCGAAATTATATGCCAATAATTCTTGGAAAATTATGTTATCTCCTTTTTTATTTTTAATTCCCCCAATCATTCTTCAAGTTTTTATTTATAGGTTTACATGTTCATGGATTGAAATTTCTAGGGAAGGATTGACAGGGATCGAACCCCAAGATTAAGGGTGGTTTTTCAATCAATGTTTGGGAAAGTGACATTAAAAATGATCATTTTTATTTTAAAATGTGGGTGATGTTTATATGAATATAGTATTTAGGATTATCAGTAGATGATAGTAGGATCATATGATGATTTAAGGCACATATGGTGATGTTTGGTTTCGTTCAAATGATAAATTTCTTATTTTAGACCATTGGAGGGCCGAAATTGAAGAAGAGAAGTGGTATCCTAGTATTTTTATATTCCAATATAATTGATTCATGGGGATGATTGAAAATATTTTGAACACATGGAATAAGAATTGATTATTTTGAAAATTATACTACAAGAAATATAGTAATATAATACATGCCATTTATCCCGACCAAGCAGTGGTGTTTAGGGATTTGGGGAAGATAAGAAACACATGCCATGTGGTCGAGACCACGTGTTATGATAACCTTCCAAGGTGGTTGAGCCCTGTTCTAGCTACACATCGAGGTACAAGGCCATGTACATGGGATTACCCAAGAGCACAAGAGGAGGCCTTGGGTTAATGAGACATATCTTGTGGGCCCCGAAATATTCTCTGCATAGTGACATGGCCTCAAGTTTTTATTTATAAGAATGGAATATAGGAAATGTAATAAGAAGATAGACCATTTAGACCCCATACAAGAACATCACCCCTCTGATAAAAATTGAGCTTTCATGTTTCCTATTATTTGAATTTAATTTTTCCCATAAGTAGCCTATTATGAATACTATTTGGTGTAAAATGAAATTATAGACTTTATTGTTTACTTTCAGATATTACCACAAATTTCCCAAGGGTTATGGTTATTTAGGTGACTCTTGGGAATGATTGTGATTAGGTGAGGTCATCAGATAGAGTTTATTGTAGGAAACTCTAACACCCTATGATTTTATTGTATGTATATTTTTAAATTTAATCTCTTCTATAGCTTACGTTTAATGCTACAAGAATCATAAATAAACCACTATATACTATTAATATTATTATTAAAAATGAAATTATCTCATAACGGTTAAATTTGTGGTTATGAAGAAGATTAAATACCTTATGAAAAATATTATGTAATTAATTGGTAACCAATTATTTAGAAAAAAATATAATAAATCAAATTAATACAATGTAAATTTTTTAATAAATCCATTTAAATGTGCATAAGTGTGTTCTAAACCAATAAAATTTTCAAATGACACATTTTGGAATATATTATTAATATATATATATATATATATAATATTAAATATAATTTATAACATCCATCTTTTTTTCTAGACATGATATACAAACAAATCAAATCTTATGCATGAAAGATATATTTTTATAAAAAGTCAATTATACAACCACTTGATGGAATTTTGTTTAAATTTAGTTTTTGAATATTTTATAAAATATAATAATATTTTTTTAAATAATAAAATCAGAATTTACATTAGTTTATTTTTTTGTATTTTTCTAATAATTTTCATGTTTTAATGAATAGTTCAAACAATACTGAATTATAATTGAAAATATATTTTTACTAAAAATAATTTATAGTGATAACTTATATTTTTGATTGTTTTTAAAGTATAAAAGGTCATTATTTTAACATTCAATCCAATTTATGAAATTTTAATCAATTTTACATAGAATTTGGAAATAAAAAAATTTCAATTTTTTGATTTTTTTCACATTCAAAATAATGTTTTCTCGTTCTGTGAACGGGATTAATTTTAGATTAATTTATTGAATGTTATTTTTTTATTTTGGAAAATGGAATAAATATTTTTAATTATAAGGTAAAAATTTATTAAATGGGTTTGTTTTATATTTGGTTTATTAGAATAGTGTCTTTATTGTTTTTTAAATTACCACAGTTTATGATAAATCAGGTAATTATGGGTAAATATAATATTACATGTATTATAAAATTACCCTAAAAAATATCCTAATTTTGTATGATATTTTACTGTCAACCCAAATCATTAATGGGCCTATTTTATGGCCTCTTAAATCCACTTTAATGACCCCAATACTTAACTACTATTTAATTTTATGGAAAGTCAAATATATCAAATTCATGTTATTAATAATTGTAATTTTTTTAATATGTTGTTTTTTATATGATAAATTAGACTATAAATAGTGATTTTAAATCTAAATTTATATTTTATTCATTATAATCTTTTTAATTTTTTGGTTATAAATAATTAAATTATGACTTTCAAAATGATGCTGAATTTATTATTTAGTTAATTAACCAAACAAATAAATGGTATTAAAAATATTTAAATAAATATAATTTTATTTAATTTATGACATCCATGTATTTCATATATTTTTATAACATGTTAATAATGAGTTAAAAGGGGTTTTTATAATATATCATCTTATTATTACATTTTTAAAAATCCATGGGCCGAATAGTGTAAAAATTGACATTAACGATATTTTAAAATAAATAATATTTTATTATATGATATTAAATTAAAAAAATCATTGAATGTATTTTGGTAAATATTTAAATTTTCATCCAGGACACATTTATGGATCGTTTTTTATTTTATAGTAACTATATTATCCCTAGAATAGTAAAATCCATGTGGTGACGATAAGAGTTAAATAGTGCAACTAAGGGTTAAATAAAAATTCTAATGGTAGTAATGTGACCTAAAATTGATAAAAAACGATTTAATTAGTGTATTTAGGCCCATAATCGTATTATTTTCTAAAAAAATAAATTTATACCCATTTTTAATTGAAAATTAATCTATATTAATTTAATATTTTGAGACTTTCAAAAAGTGGCCCTCACCCCATTATAAAAGTGAATCATATCCCTCAATTATTCACAAAACCGGGAGAATTCTAGATTGAACAAACATAATAAATTTTTCCTATAGTCATCCTAATCCATTTTAGGGATATCCTAGTCTTCTAAAACAACCCTAGATCTCTTAAGAAATGATCTAAAGGAGGTTCACTGAAGAGAATGTAATTGTTTTTTCCAACTCATGCTAGTTCATTTATTCTTATACTTCCTCTTGATGTGTTATTTTACTTAAAAAGTAATAAATACATTATAATATATGTTATTATATGTTGTTATTATTATGGTAATATATATTCCACCATTTAACCATCGAATAAATATTGAAAACATCATGTGTGAGTACGTACGACTTACCGTTTCCACACGGTGGTGTAATTTGTTTTCATCTCCACTTCTCATGGATTGGAATAATGAGGGAAATTAATGAAATATATGATAATTGTGAAATGATATTTATTCCATAAAAAATAAGATACCAACTACTCCCTTACCCTTTCCCCATAAATATAATGATATTGTCGCTCACACGAGCATATGACTAACTATCTCCACAATGCAATGTGATTATTTTCAGCGATCACCATTCATTAATGGTTATAAACTGTATATAATAAATAAATAGGATATTTATTATTTTAAAATAAATATATTTATATCACAACTATATCCTATTAATGATAATCGAGGCTTACAGGTAAAAATGTGCATAGGAAAATGAAGCAGTTTACACCCGAAACTGGGGTCAAAATGAAATATTATTATCAAATGGGTAAAAAATAAATATTAGAAGATAATATATGGTAAAATAAATATTAATAATGATATGATATAATTTATTAACATGTTTTATACCATTTTTCAATAGGTTATATCATGAAAAACTAAAAATTAAGTGTGAGTTAGTAGTTTTCTAATCATACTTTTACTTTTGTGAGATATAATCCTTATTCACCACTTATTTCTTATATGTGGGGTATTAATACTACCATTTGATATATTATTTAAATAATATAATTGTCTTAATCATATTAAAAATTTTAAATGTGGTATAGGACACTTTTATTTTACATATTTTCCTTAAATCAATTATTCAATATATGAAGAACGCTTTGGACTAGTATGACACGGGTGGGTGAGTATTTATAGTGAACCACGAAATGCATTGGTAATATCATGTGATGAATTAGATGGAAAATTAAAATGTTTATTAATATGATATAATAATAATTCTTGTGAATTTTTTTTATTGAAAAGGTACCATGTAGCGAGGAAACATAGCGTCCAATAATTCAACATTTCCTTTATTGATATTTAGGTTATTATTATTATCCAAAATATTATTGATTTGAAATTATCTATGAATTAATTTAATTCTCATATTATTTATTATATGGAATTTTTTTCACATATTTACCATTCCACATTAATTATTAATTATCCAATATTTAAATGAACATGTCTTTAGTTGCTGAAATTTCCATATAGATTTTTTCTCATCAATTCATAATTTATTCTATTTTAATTTCCCTAATTGAGCATTTTAGTTAACGCTTATTTTGTTTACATTCACCATGTTGTGTAAAGGAATACATTTATAAAGATTCATGTATTTTAATATTTTACTAATGACATGATTTATTTTATTTTCCCAATGTATTATGGGTATCATTTATGTAATCTAGTTTTCCAAAACTGCTAAAATGTTCGGTCCTTTGGGATTTTATTCCATGTAATCATGCCAAAGTAATAAAATAATACACTAGATCATTTCTTATAAGGTCAGGATTTTAATGTTCGTATTAGATAATTTTTTTATTAACCTTTAAAATTTGATTTAAGAAGGAGATATATTAGGGGACTAAACCCATTGGTTTAGTATGTGTGAAAATTTATTTAAGGAATAATGGCTTTGAATTTGAGGGAAATTTATTTAAAGGTAACCATAATTTATAGTGATTATTTTTATTTTACATTTGAATTTAAGGTAATAAAGGGTTTTTATATTATTGTGAATACAAAATCAAATTTATCAAATCACCTTCATGGTTAAAACATTTCTTTAATTTTGAATATATTATTGTTATCTTAGAGGTTGTTTTTAAATTTTTTTATAATATTAATATATTTATTGAAAAATTTTAACCCATTGGTTGTGTGACAACCAATCATATCAAATAATTACAAAGTGGTTGAACACACAACTAAAGGGAGACAAGGGTGAAACACCTACCACTTGCTTATGTAAAGCCCTAGTTAGAATGGCATTCTGTAGTTTAAATATCTAATTGATGATGGTTATTTTGATTTTATGTACAATTTTTGTATCAAATATTTAACATTGGGAGAGGAAAATTATTTTGTGATTATGTAATTAATGTTATTAATGAAGAAATTCTCTAATTTAGGGGTCATATATGATGAAGGAAAATTGAATATTGTGGGGAAAAAAGTATGAATTGTATTTTGAAGTAAAATATTTTTTTTATACTTATGGTGATTTAGGTTACTTATGGTGATTCAGGTTATTTAGGGAAATGATTAGAAAATCTAAGAGATTATGAGATTTATGCAATTCAGCTTTCTTATAAGACAATATGAGTGATTTATGTTTCTTGGAAGACTATATGATGAACCCGAATGTCCCATAGGCCTTAATTTTTATTGATTTTTGATAACCCCACTTTCATGGGATTAGGGGAACCCTTATAAGGCCCATAGTCTTAGATATTAAATGGCTTGTATGCTTAAGAGATTACATTACTCGAAGGACTTAGGGAATTTAACTAGACTATCTACAATGAACTGCCCCTCCCTAGCATCTACACCATGACAGTAGCTCTCCACCATCGCATGGTCGTCTGGTTGGGCTTCCCGTGCAAGCACAATCTGGACTCGATGGCATATCTATACCCTCTCATTCTGACCATTCCATTTGGCTCTGCTCTGGTGAGTGTACCTGCTCTGAATCCTCTTCAAGGGCTGCTTCTTTTTTTGTAGAGTCTGTCTAGGGAAACTACATGTGGCCCGATGGCCTTGAGGTGGACTAAAGGCCTTAAAGGTGGCCCAAAATCCCTACTAACCTGAAGGCATGGGTGGCTCGAAAGCCTTAAAGACTCTAAGCCCAAACCGGTGGACCAAGGTGAATTGTTTCAGCTGCTACAATACCGAACAAAACCTACTACATTGCCTGCTATCGTTCCCGCACAGTGTATAGTTCTGCTACAGTACCTGTACAATGTACAGTTCATCTATAGTACTTGCACAATGTATAGTCTACTATAGTACCTGCTACATTACTACTACAGTACCCCCTGAAATATGCCTCTACCTGGTTTTGAACCTGGGTCTCATGGATTCTCTTAAGGACACCTCACCAACTCGGATGAGGCTCATGTGCAAGACTATATGATCAAATAAATCTAATTTTTGGGTTCAAATATTAGTATAGAATATGTTTAATAAGGATTGTTAATTTTTGAATGATTTTTGTTGAAAGTTGGGTATTAGTGATTAATTTTGGGTAAATGTTTACTTTGAAAAATTATCTTATCTACTCATCACCATTTTTTTTTATAATGTATAAAGACAAGAGGTATTTATAGTTAAACATTTTTCGATTTTTTGATCCGTAAAAGCTGATTCAAATTCACCAAACATGAAAAATTC
Source organism: Viscum album (assembly GCA_963277665.1). Taxonomy (NCBI): domain Eukaryota; kingdom Viridiplantae; phylum Streptophyta; class Magnoliopsida; order Santalales; family Viscaceae; genus Viscum; species Viscum album. Next base: position 1,576,317,201 of record OY728127.1, read on the forward strand.
ATCTTAAATACACATGAATTGGGGGAAATGATGTGTTTTCATATAAAATTATTAACTGATGAAACTCTAATTTTCATTTAAGTATGTTTCATTGTGTTATTATTCTGGGAACTAAATACATTCCATAAATTTAGGAAAAGTATTTTGAAAAAAATCTTATACGTTTACTATTCATACTATGAAATCTATGGCCTCTTAACACGTTAATGATTTCGGATTTTGGGAATGGTATCTTTCACATGTTCATGTTCACTATCAATATCCATTAGAACATAATAGTTAGTTTTCTATTTAAATTCCATGTTTTTCAATATGTAACTGTTTTATGTGTTATCCCGGGTGACCATCGTATTTACCAACCTTTCTATTAATGTGTAGGTATTATCGACCCTTGTTCCAATGTGAGATTTCACTAATTTCATTTAGAATAATCAAACCATAGTTACTGAACCCAAATTTAAAAATTATAAGGCCACAATTTATTAAAGGATGGTGAAATATACCCCTAAATTATTTTATGGCATGCATCTTTTTAAATTTATCCTCTTTGATAGCTTATGTTTCACACTACACCAAGCTTAAATGAACAATGTTATATTATTATTTTTATTATTTAAAATGAAATTATCCCAAACCTGTTAAATTGGTTTTTAGGAATTGGATGAACTATCTAATTAAAATATAATTTTAAATTCATTGGTTTTGAATTAATTATAAATAAATAAAAAATAAAATTTATTAAAAATGAAATGTATTTTTAAAATCTAGTTAATTGAGTAAAAGTGTGTTTTATACCAATAAAATAAACCAATCACACTTCTATTATTATAATAATATATATATATATATAATATTAAATCTAATGTTTAATATTAATCCTACATATTTACTTGACATGTTATAAGAACAAATATTGTTTTATTCGTAAAATATGTTTTTTATAAAAATATATTTTTATCCCGTTTTGATTGAATATTTGTTTTAAGTTTACTTTTTGACCCTTTTATAAATTATATTTTATCTAGGGGTTAATGCCAAAATATATGGGTAATAATGTGACCTAAACATGGAAAAAATAATATTTCAAGAGTCTTGATATCCTTCATAATAATATATTATAAAAAATATAATTTTGAGCCATTTTGAATATAAGATTAATTTATACTAATTTAATTTTTTGAGAGTTTCCAAAGGATCCCCTAAATCTATTATAGAAGAGAACATCATTCATCACCTCTTCACACCACATAGATCCTTCTTGCTCATCCAAACCCAACTATTTTCTCCTCTCAACAACATTATTCATGTTCTGAAGATCATAGTGTACCAAATAAAATTACCATAGATCCTGTAAAAATATATCAAAAGGAAGTCTTCCAAATAAGATGTATTCGTGTTTACCAACTCATATAATTTCATTTCTTCTTCTACATCCTATTCATGTGTTTTTTACATGAAAAATTAATAAATATTTCATTATATATATTAATATATGTTATTATTATAATTATGTTCAACCCATTTTCTATCTTTTATACATCATATGAATAATGAAAACCTTTCATGTGGTCACGCACAACTTACTATCTCCACACCATGGGGTAATATGTTTTTTATCACCACATTAAATGGATGGGGATAATGATGGAGATAATTTATATATAATATTGTCATGAAATTATATTTATTATTAAACATTTAACATACCGTACACTTCCTTACCCTTTCCCAAGTAATGGAATGATATTGTTGCTCGCCCATACACACGTCTTATCATCTCCACAACGCGATAAGATTCATTTATCATGTTCACCACTGAAAAATTATTATAAAATGTATATAAGGAATAAATATAATATTTATTATTTTCAAAGAATTCTAGATATGATAGAACTATTTCTAACGCATAAAAATGACGACTTACATGATGAAACGTGCATAAGAAAATGAAGCAGTTAACACTTGAAATAAGGGTTATAACAAAATATTATTATAAAAAAGGGGGATAAAAATAATATAATAAGATAATATAAAATATCATAAATAAGAGAAATGATATTATATTATTAATATAATTATTAAAACCATTATACATGATTTTAAATCATGTTTGACTAAAAGATGCATCCGATAAGGGATTTTAGTCTCACACAAATTTTTTTTGGATTACATGGTTTATTCACAACCCATTTATTTTACATAGTATATATACTGCTCCTATAATATAATAACATTATTACCACAATATTCGTGGTATTTAATGTATTATTTTCTGTTATAGGGAATAAGATTCAGCTAATTACAAAGTGGTAAGGGCTTAATTCAAAATCTCATCCGTAACATCTTGTTATCAATATTCTAGGTATGTATTTAACCCCATTGGGGTTTTCCTTTTAGAATTTTCTATATTGAGATGAGTAAGAATTGGGAGGATACCTATAATGGTCTGGTCACATATTTGTAGGACACTTAGCTTTTATAGGCATTTTTTTCCTGTTGTAAAAAGATTTTGTATAGTGGAATTGGGTAACATGATAGGTAAGGATAGATGGATGCATGTCGTGGAAGACTTCATAATATGAACAACTAGAGAATGTAATGATTTTTTTTAATGTTGTGAATTTTTAAAAAACTATTTTTTAATATGAGGTGATGAATTTCTCAGTGAAATTAAGAACCGTGGATTTCATGGCATGTAAAAGAATTGAATATTATGTAATTCCCCATATAGGGATATTTTATGGTGTCTCTTGGTATTATGTATTCCCATTAGATAATCAATTAACATTTTCTGTTGATTTGAATCCCCTCTTCTGTGATTATTCGAGACACGTTTCCTTCTGGATCGATCTGTTAAACATTTTATCGTCATTGCCATCATTTTTCATCTCTCCGGGATAGAAATATTTTATTATTTTTTCAATGACATATATCTTGGTATAACCCTTGTGTTTCATTATCAGAACATTTGAAAAAATTTGGGTTTTTTTGTTTTCTTCTGCCATGATCAATTGTGCTATCTCATTCCGGAGCTCGTTTAATTATCGGGTAGGGTGTTTTAGGAGTTCTTTCTTGAGGTATGTGATACTCCAACTTCTCTACTGACCTTATTTCTCATGTTAATAAATCCTAAGATGTGTGTTTTGTATTATAGGGCCTTCAATAACATTTTGGCTTCTCATTATTGGTGGATCCCATTGCGGGCATGTGCCACCTTAGTTTTTATGTTGGCAGTTCCATCTCTATCCTATTTTTTAAAAAACAATATTTATATCTTCATATAAATTGGTTTTCAAATAAATTTCCATTATGTTTAATGTGTTTTTGAATGTTATTTTTAATAAAAGTGGTTTTTCCATGGTTTTTGATATTTGAAAAGAAAATGGGTATTTTCAAATCATTGAAAAGGGATTTGTGAAATGCTTTTGAAATGAATTTTGAAGGATTGAACTGATTGTGAAAATGAGAACAAGGGTTTCCTTGTGTACTCAGTGGATATTATATCTTGGAGCCATCATCCATTGTGGGGGATCACTTTCTGGGGTGTTCCTATTATCATATTGTTTAGATAATTGGCTCTAGGTATGTATATGATGTGGGGGTTCATATTTTGGGGTGTCTCCATAGCCATGTAGTGTAGAGAATTTTACTTAAGTATCACTGTTCATTGTTCATAGATTATTTGGGTATCTATAGTCTGGTTCCTAACATATTTTATTCATTGGTATTGTGATTACTATGATGCTACTATTATTATTTTTATTTCGTATCTTTGGACTGCATTAGACTTGATGTGCATGTTGATTCTTTTGAAAGATGATGTGGAAAATGTGATTTGAAATAGATATTCTTGAATTTAAATTGGATTGGTGATAAATAGAAATTTTTTACCATGTTCTCTATAAAAATACTTTACAACATATCATTCCATGATTATTTTAAAATGAGAACTCAAGATTTGTTATGGAGAGTGTTGTTATGGAACACTAGGGTGGGATCCTATCAACCATGTATGCTCACACCGTATGCACATATTAGGTTATGTGTAGACCATAATATATAATCCATTTCAGGTAAATTAAATGTTCCATAGTGAGGTGGTAATGTCTCGTTTTAGCTGGGTTTCGTGGTTAGGGTTGAGATTATGAGTGTTCATCCAAAACATCTTTGGAGTAGTTATTTGGTTCTAGTCCTTTATAGTTATAGTTTATTCTTAGTGTTTTGGATAATTATGTAGTTTTTTCTCATGTATTCTTATAGTTATTTAATATATTTATCCACCTTATACTATGTATATTTTCTTCACGTATATATATTCCATCTATTTTATTCAGGTCATGTGAAATCATTCCCTGTATTTTTTTGGTTGATGTATTGCTGCGCGTCACTGGCCCATGGGGATCAGGACCACCCATTGGGTATGTGACATAACGGGTAGGATTACAGGTTTGAGGTTATCTCAATTTTGGTTTCAAAAATTTTGTATCATATCAATTTTTGTTGTTGTCCGCCCTAGAGAGTTCTTCTCTTGGGATATCTGTTAAATGGGAGATAGGATTTTTAGAACTTTATAGTTCTATTGTGTTATGTGTCTAGCCAGTTCTTTCCATTAAAAAACTCAAGATACCATGGAATGTTGGTATGTGTGTCTCTACTATTGGGTTTGGTTTAAATATTTGTTTATAAAAATGGGTTTTCGTGTTTAAAATTAGATTTTTCTGTTGTTTGACCTTTTTATTGTTTCTTCATGGAACAATATGAATCCATGAAAACCACCATGAGTTCTTCAGGGGGGGGGGGGTGCGCTGATTCTCCTCAAGTAAATCCTCATATAAATAAAAATATCATTGATACTATCATATTTTTAGTTTGTGATTTTGATTAGGATGTAACATGAGTTTATAATGATGTTATTTAGGTATATCTAGGAGGTGGGGGAGATAGATATCAATTGTGTGAATTCTTGTGTGAGGAAACACCATCCTTTAATGGAATGACTAAACCTTAAGAGGAAAAATACATTAAGGATAGAATATATCAAATCATTAACTTCCTATTGGAACCTAAAATTATCTGGGGGAAGTGTGTAGCATTTAGTCTCATGGGTTTCAGAAAGTGATGGTGGGATTCTAAGGTCTTGATAGAATGACATATGCACATGGATTAGATGGGTTTCAAAATATTATTCTTTCAATAGATTTGTCTAGAGTCTATAATGTTGGAAAAGTCCTTTTATTTATTGTCTTTACAAGAAGTATAGTGTTTGATGATGGAATACAAAAACTATTTTACTGAGATTTCCTATTTTTCTACGATTGTGTTGAGGAATTGCCAGCTGAAGGCTCAAATATACCTTTAGGGTTTGCAACCGAATATCATAAAAACAGTGTTTATGTTGAAACATTCAACATATGTGGTGATTTTAAATAGATTTATGTTATAATATATGGATATGGTGGGAAAGGATGGTTTTCCTAACCATTATCTTCCATCTAGTGGTAGTTTTAGTGGTAGTTTTAGGGGTGTTCCTCAGACTTTCTATAAGTCCAACTAGATCAAATGCACCAAAGGTTATGCCTCGTTATGGACACGGTTTGTTTCATCCAAATTCCCCTATGGTGTAGTCATAAGAATCAAGGAATATAGGTATCTAGACACATGGCTTAGAAGTGAAGCACTTTCACACAATAGATTAGTGTCACATAGAAGACGATTAAGGTTTTTCGATAGTGAGATATACTATTTTTATTAAATCTTCTGTAGAAATTTCATTATTTGATATTAGTTCCACCCACTAGTTTATATCTACATGTTTTGTTGATATGACTAAACATCCAATGGATCTTATTTCTTTGTGATGGAGTTAGAGGAACCTCTTATTAAGAGGAAATTATAGGGGTGTCGGTATCCTTCTTGTTCATTAATTCTAGTAGAAACAGATTTGGTTTGGAATTTTCACATTTTTGATCTGGATCAATATGACATCATCATCTGTATGGATAAGCATGTCCCTCATTGAGCTGAGGTTAATTGTTATCATCGGTGTGTTTCATTTCGTGCAGCCGATGGGAGCTCTAATGTGTTTTAGGCGGAGTGGGACATGAGATTATGTCATTTAGGGCCTTCTCACCCAGATCTCATGATTTTTTGTCTACTATTGTGTTTGATCCTGATCACATTTATCCTATTGTTGATCTTTCCATTGTTGTATAAAACATTTTGATGTTTCCCCATACGACTTATCAGGGCTTCCTTCTAACATCACAGGTAAATAAAGAATATTACATTTTCATATTTATTAATATTTTTGAATAAAATATTAATATCACTTTAATGGGGATGCTATGTTCGATGGCGTACCCAATACAAAACAATGAGTTTCGTTGAAATCTTATGTTTCACACTAATAATATAATAATATTATTGTAAATTGTATAAATTCCTAGCTGTTATAATGGCTATAATGAACATAACTAACTAAAATATGATTATATATGTTTTTTAAATGTTTTTACATTATCCAATGAATGATAGAGGCTTACAATGCGAATGAATCCAATTTTGTTCTAATATTCTTTAAAGGCCGATTAACCGCCTTTTGATGGAGAACCCTTTTTAAATATAATTTATTTCTCTTTTATATGTTATATTTTCAAAATAAAATCCTTCTTTGGAATTGGGACATCAAAATTTACTTTTTGTAAATTTTTGGTATTTTTTCGATAAAGTTCATTTTTAATGAATATTGTAAAATGTTGTATTCAAAACCTCTATTTAATCTAATTTATTTATATGGTAAGATAATATTTTTAATTGGGTTTAAAGTGTAATTAAAATATATTTTTATCATTTAATCAAATTGTGATCATTGGAATTAATTTTACTTTGAAATTGGACATAAACAGGTGTCAATCTTTTAATAGGTATTGTTTCTTAAAAACACGTTATTTGGTTTGACAGTGGGAATTGATTATAAAATTAATTAATGCAACATAAATTTTTTGAATTTGGTAAAATGGATATCAATTTTGAATTTGGAATATAAAATGTAGCTTAAGGTGAATTTTTTGTTTTTTTCTGACAAATGTTCATTTTTTAATGAGTAGTGAAAAATACTGCATTTTAATTCAAAACTGCATTTTCCTCCAATTTATTTGTATAGTTATATTGTCATTTTAATTGGTTTTATGGTGTGATTTAATTATTTATTTATCATTTAATACAATGTTTTTCATTTTATGTAATTTCACTTTTTAAATTGGATGTAAAAACAAATCAATCTTTTGATGGATATTACTTCTTGAAAACCCGTCTTTGGTTTTGACAACATGAATTATTTTAAATTAATTACTCCAATTTCTGTGTTTGGAATTTGAAAAAATGGATTCCATATTTATAATAAAGAGGTCTAAATTATATAATTAATTCTCTTTTGTTTTTGGACATTATAAATAGTAATGACGACAATTATCTATTAATTATTGTGATTAATTACTAATCGGGTAGTAAAGGGTAATAAAATAATATCATAATAATATAAAATTACTAATCAATGTGTCTTAATTCTATTTTTTGAGTCATGGAAGACCATGGGATGGCTTGTGCCAACTTTGGGACCCCATGGAAACACTTTAGTATGATAGTGACCTTTTATCATATTTTTTTAAATAAATGAAATATAACAAAGGTTTGTATAACCTAAGTAAAAAAAATTGATTTTGTTTACATAAATGATATCTTAGACTATAAATAGTCATTATAAATCTAAAAATATTTCCTACATCATGGTAATTTTTATATAATTTTTAGACATTAAATAAATAAATTTATTTACGACTCCATGATGATGTAGTGATTACCTCCTTAATGAACGATTTAAATAAAATGAAAAGATAAGGTAAAATATAAGACATACAATTTTCTAAAACCTATTGTATTTGTGGATTTATAACCCTTATCAGCTTATTCTCGAAATATATCATTTTTGGACCTTTAAAATACGAAACTCATTTTATAATAAAGTATCTTTCCAAGACATTCCAAAAGTGACCCTCCTCCCTCTAATAAAAGGCCCCCAACACTACCCCCTTACCCACACATCTCAAGACCTTGGCTAATCCATACTATACTCATACTTTATCTCCACATCCCTCTATTACTCCAAGAAGCCTCACTTTTTTTGGATGTATTTCCAAGGAAGCCTTTGGGATCAAATCAAAAAGAGTTACCCGATTTAGAGGTAATGTCTTCTCTTATATTCTTTTATTTTATTTTGCTTCTCCAACACCCTAATATATTTTTATTCTTTTATTTTGAAACAAAACCAGTATCTTAAATATATGAGGATATTTTTATAATAATTATTATAGCTACACTTATACACATCTCCATATAATGGTTAAAGAACATACTGTTTCTGTGGGTGGCGAATTACTGCCTCACGAAACGATGATTGTTCAATTTTCTTGTAAAACCTCTAATGGTGTCCATTAAGATGTCACTATATTTATATATGATGTATATATTATGTTTATTTTTTCCATATGCTTCTTTATTTTTCATTTATGCCATACCTTTGCAGTTTCTATAATGGGTAGACATTATAATTTCATTTTAGGAAGTACAGACTACCGCCCCCTCAATGTGATTTGAATCATTAAGGCCATATGTGGGATTTATAAAGGATAGAGTTAATGATGTTTTATATGATATTATCCTGTAATTATAATATAACTATGTATCATTATGTTTTCATTCAATTAATGTATTAAATAGAAATGAAAGTAGCGTTTATGCGTATGTACGGATTACCGTATCCATGAACGGTGCATTTCATTTCTTATCTCCAAATGTTATGTTCTATTATAAGTACATATATATAATAGATATATATGATATATTTTACATATAAATGATTAATATCATTCTAGAATTATAATATATATCTCTCTCATTTAGTTTTAACTCTATTAATATGACAAAGAAATGAAAGTATCATTCATGTGTACGTACGACCTACCGTCACCATGAATGGTGCATTTCATTTTTTTTATCTCAAAATGTTTTTTAATAATATTAAATTAATATATAATGGAAATATATGATATTTAAATCATTAATACTATTCTGGAGATGATGTACCTATAGCTACATGGAAACTTTTTTTCCAACAAGTTCATTTTTGACTTATGTACCGAACATCGACAAAAAGGTCTGATATGAAATCGCTCAATTAACCAATTATTATAACATTATAATATGTGATATGAATTGAATAATAACCATTAAAGGAGATACTTAAGCTATTATAAATTTACCGATGTTTATTATTCAGGAATATAAAGAAATGAACAAGATAAGTCGGATGTAAAGACCCGTAAAATTCAAGGGAAATTTTCCCTTAATGTTTTTTGGGATTTTACAAGAACACAGTTCCTAACGGAACCTGCTTTTGAGGCCCAGTGTGCTTGGAGTCATTATCCAAAGTTTAGCTCGGGTACGTTCAGTGAATGAATTAGCAGGTTTTTCTATCTTTTGAACCGGTGCTCGGAATCAAATTCTGAGGGCACCGATGGAATCATAGTGCTGGTAATTGATTAAGAGCACCTTTTATGAAGGTGCGTTTTCTCGGGATGAGTTGTTAAAAATTGTGGTTTAGTGAGGAATAAATAAAATTATATCATAATTTTATTTATTTTTCTCTAGATAGTTATATCCTAAGTAAGGGAGTTGGGGGTGGGACCCACAAGTTTGTAACTAACCACGGGAGGATAAAGGTGGGGTGGGCCCCACACGAGCCCAACCCCTCACATTCCTAACTCCTCAAAACCCCCCAATTTAATTTTGGAAACTTATCACTTCAATAAATTTTGACAAGTTATGTGAATTAAATTGGAATGTTTGAATTTCAAATTTTATATTGGATTGTGTGTTACTTAAATAATACAGGGTATTATTTCATTAAGTGGTAGTTTCGTTGTGTGAGTAGGATTTGGAGAGGATTTGATCTAACTCTTGAAGAAAATTCTTTCTCCTTGAAGAACGTGAAGAATGCACCATCGCTGACGAAGAACGCCAGCCCCCGACGAAGGACGATGAAGCATGCCGAATCCTCTGAGATCGAAGACGCGACGCCGTTTACCGCGACGCCAAAAATTCTCCTCACCGTGAAGCTGACGACACTCACGGAACCTTGTCCTGCGACACCATTGTCCATGAATTTCTTCCCCGCGACGAACCTTTGTTCAACAGCACGTCGAGGTAGGGGATTAATTTCTTCTTCGTGAATACTTTAGTCGCCGTTAATCATTTTCTAATTGAGCCGCCTGTTGTCACAATAACGGGATGAGGTCGGACCGCATGAACACGACCGACTCTCCTCCCCCCTTGATGCTTGATTTTTGTTGTGGCACGAGCAAGGTAGCACGGTGTCGTTGCACCGCACTGAAAAAATGAAGAATGGACAGAGAATCGCGGCACTGTCGCGCCATGCTGGAGAACCTCGAAGTGGACACGGGTGGAGCGGGGCTGTGGCAGAGGGGCGCGGTGCCGTTGCGCCATACCGATCGGACAAGGCCGCGGACTATGGCCGCGGTGGTGGGAGGAGCGGCGGCCAGAACCGCCGTTCGCCGGAGCTGGAGGGCGGGACCATGTCGATCCCACGGCGGCAGCAACCGGCTGGCTGGACCGGGCCGGCCGGTTCAGGGGGAGACCCAGGGTTCGTAACCCCCAGCTGGAAAGAGGAGCGCCTCCCCCCCCCCCACGTGGGGTCCATGGTGTACCAATCATGGAGGCAGCGCCCCCCCCCCCCTGTTCCACCCAGCTCGGCACCGACCGAGCTGGAAACGCGGGCCTCCCGAGAATGCCTGGCTGGGCCGCGCCATGGCCGGGCCGGGCTGCGTCGAATTGGGCCAGAACCAGACCCAGTTCGGGCCGACCCAGGGGGTCTCGGGCCGAGTCGGTCCAGGCCCAAAACCCCTATTTTCGGACCTCTTTCTGTCGTTTTCCCATATCCTGTACTACGGACCTCCGATCAATGCACCATCAGCTGCGATGCGATCCTTGGATCGAGACTGTCATTTCGGTATATTACAGTCAATGTTTCGGAGAACATTGGGTACAACTGAGTTGGTTCGAACACGAAACCAACCGGGCCCTCATAGAAGAAACACTTATAACATGAGCTCTAGACGTCTAATTGACATGCCGTCGACTTTGTTGGATTCCTCCTAGTGAGACGGACCTTTTGGATTACTCTTCTCAATGTTTGGACGCAGCTGGAGTACGGACGGGTTGGTTTTGACTTAAAACCCAACCGGGCCCCTGTAACGAAAAAGCCAATAACTCTCAGACCGGGCGTCCGAATGACGCGCCGTCTATTACGTTGAGTTCCTGTTGACGATATGGAACTTTGGGATACATCAACTCTGGACTTCCTATTAGTTGATATATCATCCCCTCGGCTCATGGAGCAGACCCTCCTTGAATGAGCTTGCTGTGTGCGGGAACGCTAGAGCTAGCTGCGACGGCGAGAACGATGACGACTGTACAGAAATCCTCTGTGGGTTCAACAGCGACGACTACAACACTCAGTGATCCTGTGTGAATCAGTGCCTACCAATCCTGTGTGGGTCAACACTCAGCGGTCCTTTGTGGGAAAGCACATACCTATCCTATGTGAATCTTTGCGGGGGTTAGTACCTATCGATCCTGTGTGGGTCATTGCTGGGGTTAGTACCTATCAATCCTGTGTGGGTCTGATGGACTAGATGAATCAGTGGCTACATCTGATCATATCTATCATCTTACGAATAATTATTTCTGTGTGAGCTGAGTCTTGACTTTGAATCAATATTGTTGATATGATTGACTTGCTTTCCTATGTGGATTGTGTTGTGCTATCCTGTGTGGACGTGATCAAACTTGGGCTCGGTTGCTGGATTCGAACTAGAATTGATGACTTAGGTTTATGTATGGGCATATACCTAAGTAGTGTAGGTTGTTACTTCGTGATTGTATATTTCCTTTGTGGATTATCCTTTCTGGATTTTGGGAGAACTTCGGGGGTCTCGGGGTCCCTAGTGAGTAGCGTATACTCACCCCTGCATGGGCAATTCCCATACTATGTTGTGTTGGATGCAGACGACGGACATCGCTGATCGCGGTTGAGGCTCATGGAGCGAGACGGTACCTGGAGGTGGACCACAGGGCGGGACGTACACGGAGCGGACGGCTAGACCTGAGGAGCTAAGGTGGCTATCCGTACCCACCCTTCTGGTGGGACTACCAGTGGATGGCTCGACGTTGCTACTTTACTTTCAGTTGTTGTAATTTCTTTCTAGTAGTACATTACTTTCAGTTTGGGTTTGTATTCTGGCCCGTTTACTTTCCGCACTTACTTGTACTCAGTTTACATAGTGTTTACTTATGATGGATTACTTTGTGGTGTATGTTTACTTATAAAGGCAATGTCTTCCCCTTTTTGTTGGGATATACTCCTTGGTCCTAGTCTCCATCCCCTGGCCTATGGGAGGCGGGCTTGGGGTAGTCACGACACGAGTCTCGAGGATGGGTCATTTCAAATTGGTATTAGAGGAGTTCAGTTCTACCGTAGTACTCTGGACTCTGATCTTTCTTCTATGTGAAGCAATAGTGTTAAGGGTATTGAGTGTGGTTATCAGTCCAGGGAGTCCATTGTTGGTGCGGCGGCCGACGTATCCGTACACTAGGACCCTGACTTCTGATTTCCAACTTAGTGCACGAAAACATTGACTGCATGTTTGTTTCAAGATTTCATTGTGATTACATTGTGTCAGCTCACCAGGTATACTGTATTGACCGTGGTGCACCTGTCTCTTTTCAGGATGGCCCCACAAAGGCAGCCAGCTAGGGTTCCGAGTTTTGTACGTGATGACAACCTTTCGAGTGACGAGGCATCGGTGTAGGGCCCTATTACTGCGGAGGCACCTGCGGTACCACTACCCGCCGAGCCACCGATGCTACCATCCCCAGCCGCTGAGAGTGCACGTCACCTTGGTGCACTGCACGAGTTTCAGCGTCAGAGACCGCCTAGGTTCCTTGGGGAGACGGACCGTCAGGCAGCCGAGGATTTGCTGGAGGCAGTTGTACGAGTTTTCCAATTGGTAGGGACACCAGTAGACCTCATGGTGATCCTTGCAGTGACTCTCTTGCACGTGGCAGCATGCAGACGGTGGAGCATGATGCTCCAGGTGCACGATGAGGCATCACTCCTCTGGACGGACAATGAGAGCCTATTCCACTCGGAGTTCGTCCCAGCCACACTCTGTGCGGTTCACATCCAGGAGCTACTACAGCAGCAACAGGGAATCTTGACGACCGCCCAGTACTCGGTGAGATTTACCGATCTCTCGCGCTATTCGACGGACATGGTACGTGACCCATGATTTCAGGACCGGACCTTCGAGCAGCGATTAAGGCATGAGATCAAGGCATCACTGATCTCCCTCAGCATTTCGACACAGGAATTGGTACTAGAGCAAGACCCTCTCATTAAGAGATTTCTTACTGAGCCTACACCAGCAGCGAGACCTACCGCAGGGCGGAACGTAGCAGAATCTTCTGCAGCTGGCAGTCGACGGATGACACATGGGTCCAGGCAGACCAGACCCTCAGACGGATGACCTCAGGACACTGGCTCAGAGGTATGGGGCACACAGCACAGAGCCAGTCTTTCGAGAGGCTGACAGTGTTACGCATGCGGCGGGCAGGGCCACATGGCTCGTGACTGCCTGACCCGCCGTGCGGAGGAGCAGCAGACAGTTGAGGGACCACCCAGGAAGAGGTAGAGGGTCGACCGTGGCGGTCCGCAGGGATCATTCGGATGAGGCATAAGAGATGGCTGAGAAGCAGGTGGTGGGAGACGCTTTGAGGTTCTACCACTACCACCACCAGGAGGTCCACCCCGACCATAGGGAGCTGGCGGGCGGAGGCAGGAATAGTTTGAGGAAGTGGAGGCCTATGACCATGGTGCACCTGAGATGATTCGATGTACTATCTCTATCTACTCCACCCTTGCTGTAGTTCTTATAAACACATGTGCGAGTCATTATTTCATTGCCGCTTCCCTTGTTCGGAGCGCGGAGATTCCGACGGATCCGTTGGCTCGATCCTTACTACTAGAGACTCCTACGAGAGCAGAATCGACGATTACACACTGGTTACAGAAGTGTGAGCTTACTCTAGGAGGTAAGAGCTTTGGCTGGGATCTTTTTGTAGCGGCGTCGAGGCCTTACACTGTAATCTTGGGCATGGATTGGTTGTCTATAGTCCATGCTCAGATCGACTTCATTAAGCGCAAGGTGTAGTGTGTACGCACCGATGGGAGTAGGCTCACCTTCACCGGTGAGAAGGGAGCCTTTTCAGCGTAGGATGGACTCACACAGAGGAGAGGACAGCCAATCACTCATCAGTTGGCTAGCCTCATCCTTGGATCAGTTGACGTGTGGAGTTTGAGCTTACCTGTAGTGGTGGATATGTATGCGAACGTTTTTCCTGATAATGTTCCAGGACTACCTCCTCGCAGAGAGGTAGACTTTTATATGTACCTGTACCCCGGGATAGCCCCGATATCCACCCCAGCATATCAGATGGCTCCCACCGAGCTTCGATTTCTATGGGTATAGCTGGAGGACTTGTAGGGATAGGGATTCATCCGACCTAGTGTTTCACTCTGGGCTTCCCCGATTTTGTTTGCCAAGAAGGCGGACGGGAGCTTGCGACTGTGTGTTGATTACCATCACCTGAACTAGGTGACCGTGAGGAACAAGTATCTGCTACCGAGGATTTACGACCTCTTGGATCAGCTCAAGGGAGCACGGTGGTTCACAAAGATAGACCTTAAATCAGGCTATCATCATCTCAGAGTTTGAGACGAGGACGTACAGAAGACGCCCTTCAGAGGTCGGTATGGCCACCATGAGTTCTTGGATATGCCTTTCAGCATAACCAAAGCTCCAGCAGTGCGCATGGGTATCGTTTACATGATCTTTCATCCATAACTTGATCGATTTTCATGGTCTTCATCAATGATATTTTGATATACTCGACCACTGAGGAGGAGCACACTTACCACTTGTGGGTTGTACTGGACAGACTCTAGGAGCACCAGCATTATGATAAGCTCTTGAAGTGTCAGTTCTGGATATGTGAGGTCCACTTCATAGGACACTTCATATCTGTGGTGGGTGTTTCGGTGGATCCTAATAAGATCAAGGCAGTGCTAGCTTGGGAGCCACCCAGGAGCTTGACGGAGGTGCAGAGTTTCATGGGACTAGCTGGGTACTACCGGAGATTCGTGCCAGACATCACCAGAGTTTCAGCACCACTTTTAGCTTTTAAGAAGAAGGAGAAACCCCTCGTGTGGTCAGATAGATGTCAGTAGAGATTCCAAGAGCTGAGACAGAGATTGACCAGCGTGCCTATCCTAAGGCTACTGGAGGAGGGAGTAGGGTATGTAGTCTATAGCGATGCATCAGGGACCAGACTCAGATGTGTACTGATGCAGGAGCGGGCCGTGATTGCCTATGGAGCACATCAGTTGAGGAATCATGAGTAGAACTATGCTACCCATGACCTGGAGTTAGCAGCAGCGGTCTCCACACTGAAGATGTGGCGACACTATCTGATGGGCGAGCACTTTACAGTATACTCTGACCACCAGAGTCTCAAGTACATCTTCTCGCAGAAGGACCTGAATCTGAGACAACGGAAATGGCTCGAGTTCCTCTAGGACTATGACTTTGAGATATTCTATACTCCTGGGAAGGGGAACGTAGTAGCCGATGCTCTCAGCAGGAGGATGGGCATCCAGCTTCTCGGGGAGGCAACGAAGCAGCTAGCTGATTTGAAGATATCCTTCATGGAAAGAGATGGAGCATACTTTCTTAAATCACTCATAGTGACTCCTCCACTAATGCAGCAGGTCAGAGAGGCGCAGCGTGGGGAAACTGACTGTGAGACGCAGCATGCACAGATATCCTCAGGACAGGCACCTGATGGATTCTCTTTAGGAGGAGAGAACGTCGTCCTTTTCAAAGGACGTACCATGGTACCCATTGATTTACAAAATGAGGTGCTGAGAGAGTTTAACACTTCCCCTTTAGCAGTACATCCAAGAGTGGTGAAGATGTACCAGGATCTCAGACGATAGCACTGGTGGCCGGGTATGAAGAAGGATGTGGTAGAGTTCTTTTCTCGATGCCTCACCTGCCAGTAGGTGAAGGCAGAGCACCAGGTACCAGCAAGATTGGTACATCCCTTGGAGGTCCCGATGTTGAAGTGGGACGGGATATCTATGTATTTCGTGACTTGACTTCCACACACTTCTAGAGGTCACAACTCCATTTGGGTGATTTTTAACCGACTCACCAAGTCAGCCCACATCTTAACCATCAGAGAGTAGGGCTCAGTAGAGAGCTCGGGACGTCTTTACGTTCAGGAGATTGTACGGCTTCATGGTGTGTCATCACCCATCGTCTTCGATCGAGATGATCTCTTTACATCCCGGCTTTGGAAGGGGTTATAGGAGGCATTCGGGACACAACTGCGTTTGAGCACCACCTTTCACCCTCAGACGGATGGTCAGATGAAGAGGTCCATTCAGACTCTTGAGGACATGCTCTGTGCATGTGTCCTCGACTTTCGTCGTAGTTTGGAGGATCACCTACCCTTAGTGGAGTTCGCGTACAACAACAACTACCACTCCACCATCGGGATGGCACCATACGAGGCATTGTACAACCGACCATGGAGATCACCGTTGTGCTGGACAGACCCTGAGGAGTCAGCACTTGTGGGACCGGAGATGGTCCAGGCCATGACCGAGAAGGTCCAGGTCATCCAGGAGTGGATGAGGACAGCTAAGAGCTGGAAGAAGTCTTATGTTAATAGGAGGCGGAGGTCACTAGAGTTTGAGGATGGCGACCACGTCATCTTGCGGGTCTCAGCTCGACGTGGATTACGGAGATTTGGCCGAGGCGGCAAGTTGTCTTCGCGCTTCATCGGACCATTCCAGGTCCTCAGTAGGATTGGAGAGGTGGCTTATCGCCTGGATCTACCACCACAGTTTCACCGAGTGGACGACGCCTTTTACGTACCTCAGCTGAGGATATATGTGCACGACCTGACGCATATCATTGACCATGGGGAGGTGTAAATTGATGATAGGGTGACTTTTGCGGAGGTCCCAGTGGAGATCGAGGATCGACAGGAGAGGGTCCTATGTGGACGGTCGATTCCTCTAGTGTGCATCAGGTGGCAGCACGGGAACCTCCAGGAGAGAACTTGGGAGTGGGAGGCTCAAATGCGTGCACAATACCCACATTTGTTTCCCTAGTTTTTGTTGTATCTTTATGGGGATGTAAAGACCTAAGGTGGGAGTAATGTAAAGACCCATAAAATTCGAGGTAAATTTTTCCTTAATTTTCTTTGGGATTTTAAAAAAATGCAGTTTCTGACGGAACCTGATTCCGAGGCCCGGTGTGCCCGGAATCATTTTCCAAAATTTAGCTCGGGTACGTTCAGTGAACGAACGAGCGGGTTTTTCTAAATTTTGAACCGTTGCACGGAATCGAATTCTGAGGGCACCGATGGAATCACAACGCCGGTAATTGTTTAGAATCACCTTTTCCAAAGGTGCATTTTCTCGGGGTGAGTTGTTATAAATTGTGGGTTAGTAAGGAATAAATAAAATTATCTCACAATTTTATTTATTTTTCTCTAGGTAGTTATATCCTAAGTAAGGGAGTTGGGGGTGGGACCCACAAGTTTTTAACCAAACATGAGAGGATAAAGGTGGGGTGGGCTCCACACATCCCCAACCCCCCACATTCCTAACTCCTCAAACCCCCCCCCCCCCCCCCCACACAATTTAATTTTTCCAACTTATCACTTCAATAAATTTTGACAAGTTAAGCGAATTAAATTGGAATGTTTGAATTTCAAATTTTAAGTTGGCTTGTGTGTTAATTAAATAATACAAGGACATATTTCATTAATTGGGATTTTCGTTGTGCGAGGAGGATTTGGAGAGGATTTTCTCTAACTCTTGAAGAACAATCCTCCTCCTTGAAGAATGCGAAGAACACACAATCGACGACGAAGAACACCGGCCTCCGACGAAGGACGACGAAGCACGCCGAATCCTCGGAGATCGATGATGTGACACCGTGTACTGAGACGCCAATGATTCTCTTCACCGTGACGCCGACGATGCTCACGGAACCTTGTCCTGTGATGCCGTTGTCCGCGACATTCTTCCCCGCGACGAACCTTTGTTCAATGGCACCTCGAGGTAGGGGATTAATTTCTTCTTCGTGAATAATTTCGTCACAGTTCATCGTTTCCTAATTGAGCTGCCTGTTATCGCAATAACAGGAGGAGGTCGGACCGCACGAACACGGCCACCTGTCCTCTCCCCTTGATGCTTGATTTTTGTTGTGGCATGAGCAATGCAGCGCAGTGCTGTTGCACCGCACATAAATAATGATGAATGGGCGGAGAAGCGCGGCACCGTCACGCCGCGCCGTTGAAGTCGAACAAAACCACAGAGCTGTCGCGCCGTGCTGGAGAACCTATAAGTGGCCACAGATGGAGTGGGGCCACGGAAAAGGGGCATGGCACCATCGTGTCGTGCCGATCGGACATGGCTGAGGCCTATGGCCGCGGTGGTCCGGGGAGCGGCGGCCGGAACCGCCGTCCGCCAGAGCAGAAGGGCGGGATCGCGGCGGTCCCGTGGCGGCAGCAATCGGCCGGCCGGACTAGGCCGACCGTTTCAGGGGGAGATCGGGGGTTCGTAACCCCCAGCTGGAAAGAGGAGAGCCCCCCCCCCCCCACGTGGGGGCCACGGTGTACCAATCAGGGGGGCAGCGCGCCCCCTGTTCCGCCCATCTCGGTACCGGACGAGCTGGCCATGCGGGCCGCCCGAGCGCGCCATGCCGGGCCGCGCCTAATTGGGCCGGACCCGGACCTGGGTCAGGTCGACCCGGTTCGGGCCGGGTTGGTCCGGGCCAAAAACCCCCATTTTTAGACCTCTTTTAGTCTTTTGCCCATATCCTGGACTACAGACCTATGATCGACGCACCATTAGCTGTTTTGGGATCCTTGGATAGAGACTGTCATTTTTCTATATTGAACTAAAGGTTTTGGAGAACATTGGGTATGGTCGGGTTGGTTCGAACACGAAACCGACCAGGCCCTCGGAGCAGAAACGCTTATAACATGATCTCCGAATGTCTGATTGACGTGCCATCGACTTTGTTATATTCCTATTAGTGAGAAGGACCTTTTGGATTACTCCGCTTGTTGTTTGGATGAAGTTGGAGTACATCTGGTTTGATTTTGACTTAAAAACCAACCCAGCCCCTTTAACGAAAAAACCAATAACTCTAAGATCAGGAGTCTGAATGACGCGCCGTCTATTAAGATTAGTTGTTGTTGACAATACAGAAACTTTGGGAAACATCAACTTCGGACTTCATGTCAGTTGATGTATCAGCCCCTCAACTCGTGGAGCGGACCCTCCCCGAATGAGCTTGCTATGTGCGGGAACCCTAGACCTGGATGCGACTGCGACGACGATGACGACTGTATAGAAATCTTCCGTGGGATCAACAGTGACGACTACAACACTCAGCAATCCTTTGTGGATCAGTGCCTACCGATCCTATGTGGGTCAGCGCTCAGCGTTCCTGTGTGGGCCAGTGCATACTGATCCTGTGTGGGTCATTGCGGGTGTTAGTACATATCGATACTGTTTGGTTCATTGCAGGGGTTAGTACCTATCGATCCTGTGTGGGTCCGACTGCTTAGATGAATCAGTGGCTACATCTGATCATCTCTATCATCTTCCGAAGAAGTATTCATGTGTGAGCTGAGTCTTGAATTTCAAACAATATCTTCGATATGATTGACTTTCTTTCTTATGTGGATTGTGTTGTGCTATACTGTGTGGACGTGATCGAACTTGGGCTCAGATGCTGGAGCCGAACTAGAAATGATGACTTAGGTATATGTATGGGAATATACATATGTAGTATTGGTTGTTACTTCATGATTGTATCATTCCATTGTGGATTATCCTTTGTGGATTTTGGGAGACCTCCAGGGGTCTCGGGGTCCCTACTGAGTAGCATATACTCACCCATGCACAGGCAATGCCCGCACTACGATCTGTTGGATGCAGACGACGGACAGCGTTGATCGCAGTTGAGGCTCATGGAGTGAGACAGTTGCTGGAGGTGGACCACAGGGCGGGACGTACATGGAGCGGACGGCTGGACCCAAGGAGCTGAGGTGGCTATCTGAACCCACCTTTCAGGTGGGACTACTAGTGGATGGCTCGACGTTGCTGCTTTACTTTCAATTGTTATACTTTCTTTCCAGTTTTACTTTACTTTCAGTTTGGGTTTATATTCTGGCCCATTTACTTTCCGCACTTACTTGTACTGTGTTTACTTAGTGTTTACTTCTGCTGGCTTACTTTGTGGTGTTTGTTTACTTATAAAGGAAATGGATTCCCCTTTTTATTGGGATATATTCCTTGGTGATAGTCTCCAGACCCTGGCCTATGGGAGGCGAGGTTGTGGTAGACATGACACGGGTCCCGAGGACGGGTCGTGACATTGGACTTGAGATAAGGGATCCTACCTCTCTCTTTCTTTTCATGTATTCTTCGTTATGTCATTTATTTTAAGCTCCATATTCTTATGTTGGGTATGTTCTTTTATATTCATCCTACTGTACTTTTATGTTCATATTCTGAGATACCCCCTCTTTCTCTCATCAATTCATTTTAAGAATTTTTATGTGGAGCTGTTAGGCAGCTGAATTTTTGTAAGGGATCTTTTCTCCCTTCTAATTTTCAATGTTCTAATTTCATGTCAAGTCTTTAAAGTTACTTTTTCCTATGTTTTGGTATTATATAAATATCCATCATACTGTCCTTTTATGTTCATTTTCTTAGAGACCCTATTTGATTTCATCAATCCATTTTTGGATGTTTTAAGTGGCGTCGTTAGGGTGTCGAATTTTCCTAAGGAATTTCTTATCTCACTTTTAATTCCATGAGATCTCCATTATTCACCCAGTATTTATTTCATGTGGTGTATGTAATTCCCATGATTTTATTCTATTTGTAGTATAATTTAATTTATGTTTATATACATTTTCATGGTATGACCCTTCTTTCATGGGGTGTACATTTCTGAAAGTTACCCAAATCGGTAAGGGAACATTTAACCCTCCTCTTTTTAAAAGACTTATATTTTGTTATGTCTTTTTATTTACATTTTATTATGTTGGGATATGTTCTTATATATCCTTATTGATGTAAATTTTTTGTACATGTGATGAGATACCATTTTCTCTCTCATCAACTCATTTTCTGAATTTCAATGTGACGTCATTAGGCTGTCGAATTTTTGAAAGGGAACCTCTTAACCCAATTAAAATTCATTGGGTTAAAACTCTACTTCTTGATTATGTCATGATATGAATATTTGTGAATTACCACTAATTGTTTTACACTTAATATCCACTTATATAGGGTGTATTTATATTTGTCACACATAATTACATAAATGATTTATCCTTAATCTAAGGATATAGTAATTGTAAGGGACTTCGTCTCAATCTCCTTTCATTGAGGCATATTTTGTTTTATACACAACTTTCTTTTATAAGGTGTATAAATCCCTTTGACATTTACTTTTATTCAAAATGAATCATTTTGTACGAAGTGTTTTACTAAACTACAAAAGGAATGTTTTGTATTACGTATGTAGCGACAACGACTTCTCCACCACCGTGACCATTATTTGAGTTTC
Source organism: Viscum album (assembly GCA_963277665.1). NCBI lineage: Eukaryota > Viridiplantae > Streptophyta > Magnoliopsida > Santalales > Viscaceae > Viscum > Viscum album. The sequence continues at coordinate 1,576,339,064 of OY728127.1, forward strand.
GGATTCCTCTACCAGCCATAACTTTTTTTAAATGAAAAATGAATAAAATATTTTAATTTTCTATTATTTTGGTATTAAAAATTGTATTGATATTGTTTTTATTATATCATTGTGTTTTATTGATATCTTGTGATTGAAATGTGGAAATGTTATGTTTTTTATGCATGTTGTATGTGATACGATTATGTTATGGTTCTTGGGAATTGCTTATGAAGACGGGTGGTTGCATGATAAAATACGGTTCGGTGAGCCCGATATAGCTCTCCAACGCATTGGGTAATGCGATGGAGTTAAACACGATGGTTTCTTTGAAGATATTTAAGGAATATACACTAATGGGTATTCCAAACGTAAACATGAGAGTTACTCCCTATGTAAGAATGTTATAAATGCTTCAAGTTACCTTTATGTCTTACGATTTATATTAGTTATTCGTAAATCTTATGATTTCACGATGTATGTTAAAGCACTTATGTTTTATGAGTAAAGTATGATTTCATTGTCCCTTATGTATACATGATCTAATGTTTTCTTTCATTATTCTTTTGTATCCCTTACTGAGATTTTTATACTCATCCAAAGTTTTTTTGAAATGTTTTCCACAGGACTTAAAGATGAATTGGGTCAAGAATGGGATCAAGGAAAGACATGCTATCTAAAACATAGAACTTTTCATGTTACTTTTTAAGAGTTTTTATTTTGTGAAAAAAAGTTGAAACTGAGTAGGAGTGTCTACTTTGTAATCTTTTGAGATGTAATAGTTGTGTCCTAATTCTATAAAACTCTAAACCTGAAAATATACTCAAAGTAAATTATTCATTTAATTCAAGATAAAGTAATGTTTTAAGGAAGGTTCCTTATAGTTGGTATCATAGTTCAGTTTAGATAACTTTATAGAATAGAGTGTTATTTAGGCATAAGTGAAAAGTTGTGTATAACCACAATGGTTTGTATATTAGTTGGAGTCATTGTTATTTTTGAATATTGGGATGAGTTTGAGAGAACTTGGATAAGTATATCATAGTTTTTATCTTGCTCATTTTTATGTGATGATTTTTTTGATATACTCCCACTGACATTTTTGGTTTTAGTAAAGGGAAAGATCTAGTAGGAACCAAAGTGACAATGGGTATGAGAGAAACTGTGGTGGTTTTTTGATTAAGATACTGGATGAAATGGAGGATTCAATGAGAAATCTCATGGTTATTCAACACCAACTATCAGGAGTCATGATTGACCACTTTAACCTTGGTGAGATCCCTAATGCATCATGTACGATAGAACTAACTCGATGTGGAAGTTCAGGTAATAATTATAAAGGTAACCATTGGGGTTTATATGATCCTTACTTTTGAGGTAAATATGGGTTACTATATTTTATGATGGAAAATGAAAGGAATGATATAAATATGAGGTTAAATTATGTTATGGTTATTTTTGAATAATTTATCTCTTTTTGAGGAATGTTTTAGGAATTATATATTTTTGAAAAAAGGACAAGTTGCAGACCATGTTACAACCTGTCACGTCAGACAAAGCTGCGGGAATCGAACTCACAACCAAAGTGCAACTGGTATTTATTTCCTACCACTGGACTGCGTGAAGTCCCTGGTTAGTTTGGATAATTGTTTTATTTAGATGGTTTTATGAATAAATAGTAAGTTGATTTTGGGTTATTTATGGAAATGATTAACATATCAGGGAGGATATGGGATTAGGTCAATTACTTTTCAATATGAGACATTATGAGTAACTGATGTTATTGGGAAATAAATGTTAAGATTTACCTTCGAAGACTATGTGAATAAATCCTTCAAATATTTGGGTTTGAATCTTATTTTGGATTACTTTGAATAATTGTATGGACAATTGTTTATTGAATGGTCTTTGTTGAACATTGGGTAACTTTTAACAAATTTTGGAGATTAAGAATAGCTCTTATTTTCATAAAGGATTATCCTTTTTAGGGATTATTTTTTCTTGTACTAACCTTTTTGGTTCTAGTAATGGTCCTAAGATATGGAAAATATATAGTTCTCTTTTGTGGATTAGGTGGTTCCCTAGAAGTTGATTACAACACTCTTAATGTGAACAAGTCATCCTAAATACTCATCTTTTGGAGTAAATATGAGTTTGTGTTAGAAATATAGTAAATGTTAAAAGAACACAAGAAAGGAAAGTATGTTTCCTTATGTTTTTAGTTAAGATCATAAATAAATTTTTCAATAAAAAGTAACTTCAAACAAAAACATTTCATGTTAACTTTTCCTACTGGGGAATCAAATACCGTTTAACCTATCACAAGTTTGTGATTTTCTGGTGGTTAACTTTCTCGTAGACATGTTTTCTATCACTCTTCATCAGAACTTGATGGGTTTTTCCTCCATATCCATGTTTTCATGGAATCCTAGTATGGGTTATCTCAGGTGACCATTATACTTCCCTTTTTTAAGTGATAGTTTTATTGACTCCTTTTTTGATGTGGGGCTTTCAATAAAGTTTTTGATCCCAATTTTAAAATTGTGAGGAATTAATTCCCAAAAGGGGGGAAGGATGTAACATCCCAGGTTAGTAAATAATATAACATTTTCATATTTATTAATATTTTTGAGAAAAAATATTAATATCACTTTAAAGGGGATGCTATGTTCGATGTCGTACCCAATACGCAACAACGAGTTTCATTGAAATATTACGTTGCACACTAATAATATAATAATATTATTGTAAATGGTAGTAAATTACTAGCTGTTGTAATGGAATTAATGAACAAAACTAACTAAAATATGATTATATATGGTTGTTAAATGTTTTTACATTATCTAATAAATGATAGAGGCTTACAATGCGAATGAATCCAAATTTTTATTCTAATATTCATTAAAGGTCGATTAACCGCCTTTTGATGGAGAACCCTTTTTAAATATACATTTTTTCACTTTTATATTTTATATTTGACAAAATAAAATATTTCCTTAGAATCGGGACATCAAAATTTACTTTGTGTAAATTTTTGGTATTTTTCTGATAAAGTTCATTTTTTAATGAAGTGTAAAATGTTGTATTCAAAACATTCTTTTAATCTAATTTATTAATATGGTTAGATTATATTTTTAATTGGTTTTAAAGTGTAATTAAAATATATTTTTACCATTTAATACAATGGTGGTTATTGTAATTAATTTCACTTTGAAATTGGACATAAACAAGTTTCAATCATTTAATAGATATTGTTTCTTAAGAACACGCTATTTGTTTTGACAGTGGGAATTGATTATAAAATTAATTAATGAAACTTATATGTTTTGAATTTGGTAAAAATGATATCATTTTTAAATTTTGAATATAAAATATAGCTTTAGGGTGTTTTTTTGGTATTTTTCTGACAAATGTTCATTTTTAATGAATAGTGAAAAATACTGCATTTTAATCCAAAACTACATTTTAATCAAATTTATTTGTATTGAAAGATTGTCATTTTATTTGGTTTTGAGTTTTAATTTAATTATGTTTTTATCAGTTAATACAATTTTTATCATTTTGTGTAATTTCACTTTTAAATTGGATGTAAAAGCAAATCAATCTTTTGATAGATTTTACTTCTCAAAAACCCTTCTTTGGTTTTGACAATGGGAATTATTTTAAATTAATTACTCCAATTTCTATGTTTGGAATTTTAAAAAATTTATTCCATATTATTAATAATATGGTCCAAATTATGCAATTAAGACTCTTTTTTTGTACATAATGAATAGTAACGACAACAATTATCTATTAATTATCATGATTAATTAGTAATCGAGTAGTTAAGGGTAATAAAATAATATCATAATAATATAAAATTACTAATCCACATGTCCTAATTATATTTTTTGAGTCATGTCCGACCATGGGATGCCTTTTGCCAACTTTGGGACCCCATGGAATCACTTTAGTATGATAGTGACCTTTTATCATATATTTTTTAAAGAAAGGAAATATAACAAAGGTTTGTATAACCTAAGTTATACAATTTTAATTTCTTTTACATAAATGATATCTTATACTATATAGTCATTATAAATCTAAAATGAGTTCCTACATCATGATAATTTTTTTATAATTTTTAGACGTTAAATAAATAAATTTATTTATGACACCATGATGAAGTAGTGATTACATCATTAATGAATGATTTAAGTAAAATGAAAAGATAAGGTAAATTATATAACTTACACTCGTCTGAAACCAATTTTATGGGTTTATTTCTAACCTGAATCACCTTATCCTCGAAATATATCATTTTGGGACCTTTAAAATATGAAACACATTTTATAATAATGTAACTTTCCAAGACATTCCAAAAGTGACTCTCCTCCCTATTATAAAGCCCCCCATCTACCCCCTTACCCACACCTCTCAAGCCCTTGGATCGTCCAAAATCTGCTCATATTGTCTATCCACATCCATCTCTTACTCCAAGAAGCCTCACTTTGGGTAGAAGTATTTCCAAGGAAGCCTTTGGGCTCAAATCAAAAAGTGTTACCTGATTTGATGGTAATGTCTTATCTTATGTTCTTTTGTTTTATTTTGCTTCTCCAACACCCTAACATCTTTTTATTAATTTACTTTTAACAAAAAAAGTATCTCCAATATACTAGTATGTTTTTATGAGAAGTATTCGATCTACACTTATACAAACCTTTATATAATTGTTAAAGAATATACTATTTTTGTGGGTGGTGAATTACTGCCTCACAAAATGATGATTGTTCAATCTTCTTTTAACACCACTCATGGTGACCCTTAAGATAAAAATTTATTTATATATGATATATATATTATGTTTATGTTTTCATTATGCTTCTTTATTTTTCATTTATTCCATACCGTTATGGTTTCCATAATGGGTAAACACGATAATTTTATTTTAGGAAGTACGAACTACCGCCCCCTCAAAGTGATTTGAATCGTTAATGTCATATGTGGGATGTATAAAGGATGGAGTTAATGATGTTATATATATGATATTTTACATTAATTATAATATAACTATGTATCATTATGTTTTAATTCCATTAAAATATGAAATAGATATGAAAGTAGAATTCATCCGTACGTACGGATTACCGTCTCCATGAACGGTGAATTTCATTTGTTATCTCCAAATGTTATGTACTATTATATGAACTTATATATAATGGATATATATGATATATTTTACATATTAATGATTAAAATAATTCAGTAATTATAATATATACCTCTCTCATTTATTTTTAATTCAATTAATATGACAAAGAAATGAAAGTAGTGTTCATGCATACGCACGAACTACCGTCTCCATCAACGGTGCATTTCATTTTTTTATCTCCAAATGTTATGGAATGGTATTAAATGAATATATACTGGATATAGTTAATATTTAAATCATTAATAATATTCTGGAGACTATGTACCTATAACTACATGGAAAATGCTTTTCCAACAAGTTCATTTTTGACTCACGTACCAAACATCGACAAAAACTTCTGATATGAACTCACATAGTTAACCAATTATTATAACATTATAATATGTGATATTAATTGAATAATAAACATTAAATTAGGTTCATATGCAATTTTAAATTGACCAAAGTTTATTATTCAGTAATATAAAGAAACAAACAAGACAAGTTAGACTTGAGGTAAGGGATCCTACCTCTATCTTTCATTTCATGTATTCTCCTATAAGTCATTTATTTTAAGCTCCATATTCTTATATTGGGGATGTTATTTTATATTAATACTACTGTACGTTTTATGTTCATATGATGAGATACCCCCCCCCCCTTTCTCTCATCAATTCATTTTATTAATTTTTAAGTGGCGTTGTTAGGCTGCCGAATTTTTATAAGGGATCCTTTCGCCCTTCTCGTTTTCAATATTCTATTTTCATGTCAAGTATTTCAAGTTACTTTTTATTATGTTGGGGCATGATATCTATATCAATTATACATTACTTTTAGTTTTATAAGATGATAGACCCTATTTCATTTCATCAATCCATTTTTGGATGTTATTAGTGGCACCGTGAGGCTGTCGAATTTTCGTAAGAAACTTATTATATCACTTTTAATTCCATGAGATATCCATTGTTCACCACTTATTTATTGCATGTGGTATATGTAGTGCCCCTGATTGTACTCTTTTTGTATTATAATTTAATTTATGGTTATTAACTTCTTCATTTTATGACCCTTCTTTCATGGGGTGTATGTTTCGGAAAGTTACCCAAATTAGTAAGGGAACCTTTCACCCTCCTCTTTTTAAAAGACTTCTTTTTTGTTATGCCTTTTTATTTACATCTTATTATGTTGCGATATGTTCTTATATATCCTTATTGATGTAAATTTTTTGTACACGTGATGAGATACCATTTTCTCTCTCATCAACTCATTTTCCAAATTTTAATGTGATGTCATTAGGTTGTTGAATTTTTGTAAGGGAAATTCTTAACCCAATTTCAATTCATTGGGTTAAAACTATACTTCTTGATTATTTAATGATATGAATATTTGGGAATTAACTCTGATTGTTTTACACTTAATATCCACTTATATTGGGTGTATTTATATTTGTCACACATAATTACATAATTGATTTATCCTTAATCTAAGGATATCATCTTTGTAACAGACTTTGTCTCAATCTCATTTCTTTGAGGAACATTTTGTTTTATACACAACTTTATTTTATATGGTGTATAAACCCCTTTGACTTTTACTTTTATTCAAAAGGAATCATTTTACATGTTGAATTTTACTAAATGACAAAAGGAATGTTTTGTCTTACGTTTGCGGCGACAACGACTTATCCGCTGTCGTGAGCATTATTTGAGTTTCGACTTCCTCTACAGGCCATTACTTTTTTTAAATGAAAAATAAATACCATGTTTTAATTTTATTTGATTTTGGTATTGAAAATGGTTTTGATAATATTTTGATTATATCAATATATTTTATTGATATCTTGTGATTGAAATGTGTAAATGTTATGTTTCCTTTATGCATGTTTTATGTGATACGATTTTGTTATGGTTCTTGGGCATTGTTTATGAAGATGGGTGGTTCCATGATAAACTAAGGGCGGGTGAGCCCGATATAGCACTCCAATGCATTGGGTAACATGAAGGAGTTAAACTCTATGGTTTCTCCGAAGATATATAGGGAATATACTATGTTGGGTATTCCAAACGTAACCATGAGGGTTACTCCCTACGTAAGAATGTTATGAATGCCTCAAGTTGCCTTTATGTCTTATGATTTCTAAGAGATATTAATAAATCTTATTATTTCACGAGGTATGTTGAATCTCTTATGTTTTATGAGTAAAGTATGATTTCATTGATCCTTATGTATACATGGACTAATGTTTTCTTTTCTTATTCTTTTTATATCCCTTAATGAGCTTTTTATGATCATCCAATTTTTTTTTTGAAATGTTTTCCACAGGACTTAAAGATGAATTGGGTCAACGATGGGAACAAGGAAAGACATGCTATCTAAAACATGGTGCAATAAATGTTACCTTTTAAGAGTTTTTATTTTGTGAAAAAATGTGGAAACTGAGTAGGAGTGTCTACTTTGTAATCTTTTGAGATGTAATAATTATGTCCTAATTCTCTAAAACTCTAAACCTGAAAATATCCTCAATGTGAATTATTCATTTAATTCAAGTTTAAATAATGTTTTAAGGAAGGTTCCTTATAATCCTCCATAGAGAGAGGTATAGATTATGGTTTACCTGGTTCCAGGTATGCATCCGATATCAAAAAATTCTTATCATATGGAACCGGTGGAGTTAAAAGAGATTAGAATTTAGTTGGATGTAATGTTGGAAAGTGGTTTCATTTTCTCTAGTGTTTCTCCTTGGGCAGCACATGTATTTATTACCATGAATATAGATGGTTTACTTCAATAGCATTTGGACTATCAAAATTAGAACTGTGTAATGGTTTCAACCAAATATCTATTTCCTCAGGTTGAAAATTTTTATGATTAGTTCAATGGGTAAAAGTGGTTCTCGAGGTTTTATCATAAGTTAGGTTATCACCAGCTTAGAGTTTGGGAGTCTAATATACCAAAGGTATATTTCAGGAAGATGTATGGGCATTATGAATATCTTGTGATTCCATTTCGTATAACTAAATCTCTTATATATTTTATGTAATTGATGAATCTAATATTTCTTCAATATCTTTTCACTTTTGTGGTAGTGTTATTGGATGATATTTTGGTTTATTCAAAATCATAACATGGGCATGAGAACCATCTATGTATGGTTTTTTAAATATTGAAAAATAATTTTTTATGGAATTATTTAAAAATGTAGTTTCTGGATTTTAGAAGTGATGTTTGTATGGTTAAATATTTCTAAACATGTCTTATCAGCTGATCCAGATAAGATGATGGCCGTTTTTTCATTTAAGAAACCATGGAATGACCTTAACATACAAAGAATCATTTATCTAGAAAGATACTACTAACGGTTTGTTAAAAATTTCACTAATATGGCATCACCACTGACTTATCTTACAAAGAATGTGGTGAAATTGACATGGGATGGAATGTGTCAGTCTTCTTTCGATGAACTGAAATGACTTATCACATGGGATGGTATTCTGATCATACCTATTACTGATAAGCGGTATATGCTAATTTATGATGCTTCTAGTACTCATTTGTGATGTTGGGTTATGATGGATGACCATGTGGTAGCATTCATCTCTTGTCAGCTATAGTCACATGAGACAAATTACCCCACTCATGATTTAGTGATTGTTGTAATAATGAATGTTCTTAATTGATAGTAGAAATATCTATTTTGGGAATAGTTCACTATCTTCTATGATCATAAGAGTTAGATTTATATATTTTCCCAAAAAACATAAATATCCGACTCATATGATTGGTAGAATACCTTAAGACATCTGACTTCAACATCACCTATACTATGGGAAGGGAAACAACGCTGTAGACTCTCTTAGCAGGAATCCATTTAAGAATGATCTAGATTAAATGAATTCGTACAATCTTATGGGGATTTTCATTTCGTTGCACAAGGAAACTACATTTGATGTTTCTGGTATGGTTCTAAATAGGATCCATTTATCATCAACTCTCTTGGATTCTATTCTGCAAAGAAAACATTAGGATGATGAGTTTAGTAATGTTCAAGCATGATATTATGGTGGGTAGAACATTTCTATATTGTCTCTTTCTTTGGATGGTGTGCTCCACTTCGTAAAGTAGGTTTCCATCCCTGCATCTATGTATAGTTTAGTATTGTTTAATTATCACATCTATTCATGCTTCATTCATCCAGGAACTATGAAGATGTATTATTACATGAGATGGTGATTTTAGTGTCTAGATATGAAGCAAGAAATTTAGATTATGTGCCCCGCTATTACACCATCCAATAGATAAAGGCTATGCACTTGATGCCCACCAGTTTTCTTCAGCCTCTTCCAGGCATGATCTAAAAATGTGACAACATATCCATGGTTTTTCTTGTTAGATTACCAATAAATACCTAATAGAGGAATGATATCTAGTTGGTTATTGATTAGTTGATAATGTCTTCTCATTTCATTATGATCAAGGATAATAGTATGGTTAAAGATCTGGGTATACTGTTTTTTCAAGATATTGTGATGTTACATGTGAGTGATTGTTCCATTGTCTCGAATAGGGATCCAAGGGTAAACTAAATGGTCTAGAAAAGTCTCCATGAGTCAACAAGAAATCATGTCATGTAGATAACAAATTATCATCCATATATAGATGGTTAGACAGATAGAGTAATATAAATACTGGAGGATATGTTTTATGGAATTGTTTTAGACTTTGGTGGATCATGGGATAGCCGTGTGGGACTGGATGAGATTATTTTATACAACAGTTATCAATGTCAATAAGATTGGTTCCCTTTCAAGTGGTGTATGGTATCCCATGCAGATCACATATATGTTGGACTATGGTGGGAGAAGTAGCTTTGGTTGGACAATGTTTGGTTTTGGAGTTGTCTGCAAATAGTTAGGATATACATCAATGTCTAGTTATAGTCCATAGTTCACAAAAATTATATGTGGATCATATATATCATCGTTTAGAGTTTTCCATTTGTGATTGGGTTTTCTTGAATGTTTCTCCTCGGTTGGGTCACCATCAACATGTGAAATTGGGAATACTGGATGAAAGTTATTTTGGACCATTTGTGGAAACGGTATGGCTTAAACATGTTTCTTTTTAGTTAGAATGTTTGATTCAGTTAAAAGTTATTTGTGATGTTTTCCACACATCTCTACTGAATAAGTACCATATAAATTCCACTAACATTATGAGTTGGGAAGAAATTGAGTTGGATACAAATTTTTATATTATGAAGAAACCATTTTAGATCATAGACTCTCAAGTAAAAGACTTATTGGGTATTAGATTCCATTAGTCATAGTTCCATGTTAGCATGGATCGGATTCTCAAGAGCCATATGAACACAAGGGTTTAACAAGGGATCAATGGCCTCATCTTCTTTCCATTGATTACATCTTTCACCTGACATCCTGAGGACAAAAAATATTTATGGTGGTGAGTTTGTAACATACCATTACAGATCTATCAAGTATGTATTTTACCTTTTTTTGGTTTTAATTTTTTTTATAGATTTCATAGGACTGTGAAGGAATTAGTAGGATGCCTTTAATGGTGAAGTCAAAAATTTATTGGAATATTTGATTTAATAGGATATTTTCTGTAGGATGTAGGAAGATTTCACACCATGTAATTGGGTTACATGACCAATAAGAATTAATAGATGAAATCATCAAATAATTCATTATTTTAATGGTTACACACTGTGAAAATATGATTCATTTCATGAATGTTTAAGGGCTTTTAATCGGAGATGATTTATTTCCTGATGTACATAAACATAGTGGATTTCACAGCTTGTAATGGAATTACACATCATGTAATTCACTAATAGGCATTGTTTTAGGGATTATCTTGGGTTTTTTGTTTATCATATGTTTGTCCATTCTTCTTTTGTCTCTAACTAATTCTCATTTCTAGTGTTTATTGGAGAAATCATTCTGCCCAGATCAATCCATTCAGAATTCGATCTTCTTTGCAGTTGGGGTGAATCAATCCGGGTAAGTGAGGTTTCTTTGTCTATATTTCCATAGATCATGGTAGCACCCTTCATTTTTTTTATCAGATATATTGATCCAAATTGGTGTTTCTTATTTCCTTTTTCCAATATCAGTTGGGAAATCTTGTTCTAAAGGTCTTCCTTTATCAGTTGTGGTGTAGTAGGTATTCGTTCTTGAGTTATTTGACAATTCCTCTTCCCCACCAACCCTATTTTTCAATTGAATAAATCCTAATATGTGTGAATTTTATTCATGGGACTTCGATAACATTGTTGGGGTTTTTCAGTGGAACACATTGCGTGTGTGTGCACCTTGAGTTTTCAGGTAGGTGGTTCTTTCTGTATTCTATGTTTAGTAAACCATATTTCTTTGTTCATATAAATTTGTTTACATCTAAATTGGAATGATTGTTTTTGTGCGTTTGAATAATATTTTGAATATAATATATTTTTCATTGGTTTTTGAAAAATGAAAATAAATGGGGTTTTTTCAAATAATTAAAAAGGGTATTGTGATTTTTTTTGGAAATGATTTTCGAAACATTGATTTCATTAAAAAAATGAGTACATTGATTAGCATGGGTAATAGGTGGAAGGTTTAGCTTGAGTGAATCCTCAATTTTGGGTGTTCACTTTCTATGGTGATTTTTTATTTCTACAGTGTATATTATTTGTTCTAGGTATATATATGATGATGGGATTTCACTTTCTAGGGGGTATCCCAGATCCTAGAGAGTATAAAATTGGTTTTAGGTTTCACATCCCACTATTCATTTATTTTTTCAGTTCAAATAGTCTATTGTTTGACCTATTGTATTCTTTAGTATTGTGATGCAAGTTCTTCTACTTATGTTCTGTATTGGTTGTATTTTTGATTCATTATTTTTGATATGCATGTTGATAATTTTGAATGATGATGTGGAAAATGTTCATTGAAATTGATATACCTTAATCTGTATTAGAACTGTGATAAAGAGGAGATGTTTTCCATGATTTCTATAAAAATGAATTACGACATATCATGACATGTTTTATTTATAAATGCATCACATAATTTTTTATACAAAAACTTGTTATAGAACACATGGGTGGGATCCCATTGAAATTATTAGCTCACACCCAAAAAACCTATTTGGTGGTGTGTATACCTTTGTATCTCTTCTATTTTCGGGATTGGAAATTCATCGTATTGAGGTTCTGAGGTTTTGTGTCAGCAAGGTTGGGTAGTTGGTGTTGAGATGGTGGGAGTTATTCCAAACCCTCATTTTGTGTGTCTGTTTAGTTCTAGTCCATTGTAGTTGGAATTTCCTCTCATATTTTTGGAAAATTTGGTAGTTATTTTTGTTTCCTTTATTATCCTACTGTTATCAAATATATTTATCAGTCTTCCACTATTTATTTTTTCTTCATGTATAAATATGAAATATTTTTGTTCATTTATTGTGAAATTGATCCATCTTGATTGTCGTTTGATGCATCGGTGCTTATCAGCATCTCGTGGGGTTCGGGAAGGCTTCTCACATATGTGACACAATTGTTTAGGTGCCAGGTTTGAGAGTAAACCATTTTGGTTCACTTCTTCATCATTAATCAACACTGTTTCTATTTAATAGTCTATCATGGAATACTTTTTTCCATTTCCATGTTTTCTAAAAATGTATTCAAAAGGTTTTTAATACTATATAAAAAATAGATAATGTCTTTTAACAATGTTCTAATTTTTATAAATTTTTTTGAAATGAATATTTTTTCCATTTTTGAAATGAGGAACTTTATGATGAATTCCAAAAAAATTATAGAATGAATTTATTTTATAATTTTATGAATGATTTTATATTTATACCATAATGATGTAATAAGTTCATGATTCTTCATTTGGAATTTTTTAAAATTATTTTCTATGAAAATTGTTTCTTTCATAAATTCACATTGTTTTAAAAATAAGTGATTTCCAATGCGAAAATGATTAATTTAATTAATAAATTTTCAGTTATTTTATTATATTATTTTGATATAAGTAAAAATACCTTATTATATATTTTGATGACTTTATTGGACCTATTATGATTACATACTCCATATATTATTTAATTTTTTATCATCATTTCTCTTATTGATGTTCTATTTTGATACTACTCATTTTTTATGGTTAATGTTGTAACATTTAATTAGATATATTTTCAATATGAATATTTATGTTGTTTTTATTTCACCAATTTATATGAGTAATTTGACTTAATAATTGAGGGATGGGGGCCTCTATAGCCCCTCAATACATGGGTAGGTCTCATGAGACAAACTAGTTTGGGTATTGGATAAGGCCTTAAGTATTTACGTACGGTGTCTTAGTTGAACCCTTGATGGTCTGTTTATGAACTCCTTCTTTATGAATAACCTGATTATGATATTTTTTTGACATTCCAAGTGATTATTCGACTATTATAATATCCATTGATATGTTTCATTCTCATGTGATAATTTATAAGGAATTATTTGATCATCTTTTATCCATTCGACATTATTATTATGTTACAGATTAAATGGTATGCAATTTAGTTAGCCGTCTTATAATAATTATTTATTCATTTTTATGATAGCATATTTTGTATACATACCATTTCTATGAATCAGAGCACACACCTCATTATGTCTCAAATTTATCCAAGATTCCATGAAGTATATATTTATTGATATGTAGTCTTACACAAAAGGGGAAATAATGGAATAAATAGAGAAATTTTTTGGGTATTTTATATTTCAAAATTTAATGTGAATATCATGTCTGTATCTATTATTCCATGTCTTATAAACTATTTTATCCATTAGGATATAATTTATGGAATCTTATTCCCATGTAATAATGTAAGGATCCAACTCTTGGCTATGAGAGTCAGGTTCATTATAGTAACCCACTATTTAATTTGGACATTTTTCCCCCATTCTATTTACAATAGTTTGACTATTACCCCTCAATGGAATTAGATTTTAGTTCCTCTCCCTTATGAGTGGAACCACCTAGACGGACTAGGACTTGGTTCATCTATCTACAGAGAGTATCCCCCTCCCAAAGTACTAGGGAGTGGTTCCTAAACTTATTTAGAGGATCCCCATGAAATAATAGGTCATGGTTTATCTACCTAATGAGTGGCACTCCATTGATTGACTAGGGAGTGGTTCCTCTAACTATTTAGTTGACCCCACCCCCCAAAAAACATTGGAATGGGTCAACAACCAACTGACTGGTACCCCTAATTGACTAGGGTGTGGGTGTGGGTTCTCTACCTATTGAGTTGAACCCCCTGCTTCACATGGTCTGGTGTCCCATATAGGACATTAGTCCCCAATTTTTTTTGGAATAGAACTAATGTGTGGTTAATAAACATTGTTAACTTGAAGGATACACAAGATTCTATGAGTTTTTGTAAGACCACTAAGACGATATTGGAAGACTCACAAACATGGGATAGGATGTGATATGGTGTTCAACTTTCTCCATATTATGGGTTTCTATTAAAAGAATATATATCTAGTTATGTTAGGAATATATTTAACTTTTTAATTGGGTTAACCTTAATACTTCCATCATATATTATATTTATCCCCCTTTAGTTTTTGGGTAATACTACTGGGTTTGTATACACTGAACTCTTCATGGACTTTGACCAATAATGTTATGTTTTAGACAGAAAAAGGACAGTTTGGCAGAGCATATGGATTCATTAGTAAAAATACAATGTATTGTAGTCATTTTTAGAGATCAGTTTTTTGGATTTCTCATCTGTCCTTGATTCCAATTATTTTATGGTTTATAATTCATTTTTGGTAAGGTGTGTATTTTCCATTTTTTTTGTTTTATTGTATTACTTCATACATAGATTTTTCCCAATAGTTTATTTCATGAATGAATTAATCAAGATGTTACTATTTATTATTATTCATATTCACTATTACAAGGATATTTTTGGTTGTGAGTAATGTAATGTTTGTAAATGGATTACAATTATTTTTCCTTCCCAACACCTATCACAACCCCTAGAATATGGTTGTAGGCTTTGGGTTGTGGTGGCTCAACCTTCTACCATCGATGCAGGCCCTAGTGGGACGAATCATTATTGATTCAGACAATTTATAATTAGTGGATAAGAGGTATATATTTTACAACTAAATGTTAACTTTAGGGTTTAGATCCATTTCATATATCCCCCATACTGTTTATAGTCAAAATTAATTGGATTCATATAGAAACTATTAATTTTTATGAATGAAATTTTCATTAATATAGAAACATTATAATTCACTATACACCATTTATTTGTGCATCGTGGATGTCTATTATTACCCAGGTCCCTTAATATGGTGAGGTATTGTTCAGGATTGGTGGGTTCCATGTGCACCCATATTAAATATATTTATAATATAAATTATCACCACTATTTTAAATCACCAAAGGATGAAACCATTAAAACCAGGAATATGAATAATTTCAATAATTTTTTAAGAAGTATATTAGATCATGTTTATCATTCATCTATGATTTTTAACTTTTATTAAGGTCCTATTGAAGAACTATAACCTAAAGATATTCTATAATTTATGAAAAAAATTAATGATTATTAATATTATTGGATGAGGACTCTACCTAGAGTAATGCATGGATAGTCACATCATCATCCTTTATCTCTATTTTTATAAAATGGGCCACCAAGATTTGATTTACAACATGGATGACTATTTCATATTCATTATTTTTGGTGAGGTTGAAACTAATTTTTATTATATATTGTTGATAGGATTTTGTTACTATGGGATGTATGAGAGAATGAAATAGTATAATACATTCTATAAACTCTAATTCATGGTCAATTTATACAACCATCACCTCAATTTTATAGGAATACTCTCCAAATATTTTTTTAATCACTAACATTGAGTTTCCATTGATGATATAAAAATTAATTGTCATTTTCAATGATAATTATTATCCTATGATTGGATTGTGGTGTTATATATCATTATTTGTAAAATATCCTAGAAAAAAAACAAGTATATAAGTAGAACCATCATTTTGATGATAAAGATAATTACCAAGATATCCCTAATCAATTAATGGTCTTATATATATTTAGAGTATATGCTCTAGGATAAAACATCAAATTACATTTCCCATGTTATTTTTTATGAATAAATTATGAATACATTATCATCATTATATTCCATCAAAACGGTTGGTTCTTTTAGAGTTTGTTGGGAATATAGAAAGTACCCCACCACCAAAAATTTAGTTTCCAAACTATGGATGAAATTAATTTTGAGATGAATATGTATAATAACCTATCTTTCCAATTACAATGAAAAATTATGCTGATTTAATTAATAAATTTGTTGATCAATTAAAAAGACTTAATACAACTCGTTGCATTTATAATTACGGTAAAAAATAACCATGAATATCAATGTGTGTTAGTTCTTATAAATTTGTAAAAATATTCTCTATACTACAAAATTTGTTTCATTGAGGTATTGAATAATATATTACCTACCCTCATTAAATTTCTTGGAAAGTGTAATTCAATTATCCCTCTCTTGTGTAGAGACATATAGTATAGATTTGTTTTTAACCATAGAAGACATTAGAACATTATGGTTCAAGTGGTATTCCCTAATTCATTTTGTAAACCATTTTCCTCTTGATGTATTCAACTTTCATTATCATATTTTTTATAGGAATACACTTTCCAATGAGATTATAAATGATAAAAATGTTAGTGGATTTATTATTAATGAACACTAACTCATGTTTGTTCTAAGGATGTGAAATATGAATGATTTATCTAGTATTTTCAATTTCAACCTATATTCCTGAAAAAATAAAACATATGGTGAATTATATTAAGTGTCACTGAATGAGAATTCTATGGAATTCATTATTATGTTTATTAATTATTTCCCATACAAAATTACCTCAAGATCAAAATATTTCTCTGAAAACTAATAAATTTTTACTTCTAGGTAATTTATATCACTCTAAATTATCCATTAATGGGGAATGAAATTATTATGCTTAAATAATTTATAAGTAGGTATAAAAATACAAAATATATAGGGGATAACATAATCAAAATATTGTCTTATTGTTTGTTTAAAAAAATATTCCTTATCCTTAGGGTCCATCTAGATCCTACTATATCATTAATACTTATCCAAGTGGATGATTCCTTGAAAATCAATCATGATATCTGTTAAAAAATCCACGATCGGGATGGGAATGCAATCATATATAGGGTGATGGTTGATATTTAATGAGTTGAAACCATCTATTATATTTATATATTTAATCTTGAAAATTAGGATGTTTTCTAAAAACATGGGGAATTTTGCATCTTTAATAAAGTGGGATTTTATTTTCCAACTCACTACTTCCACAACCATGGATCCATGTGATAGATGCATCTTCCTAGTGGCCAGTTTTACAGTATGGTGTCCTACAAGGTATCTTATAACATAAATGAATACCTATATGTTTAATACAATATTTTTTATAGTTTCAATTAAATGGAAAATTAAATGAATTAAATTTTTGTATCACTCAAATTATTCCAATGAAATATTCTCACTGATTATAATGGGTTTTCGTTCTTTTTTAATGCAATGTTCACATTTCTAATATCCTAAACTACTACTGATATGGAATAATCCGAGGCGGTGATTGTAATTCCATGTTTTTTCTAATTGGGTATGTGGTAGTTAAAGTGTTAACAAAGAAACAAAACACTAAATATATATATAATTCTGTCATCCATTTCATCATAGTCATGATTTTTATATAATGATTGTGAAACATCAGTCAATCTAGAGAAAATATAGATAAATTAATAGGTTTTAAATAAATAGGGATTTTTGTTAGATATTTTTACTAATACCATCAATTTTATATGATTGGTAATGAATATGTTTTTTTAGGAACGATTTATAAAATAAACCCACTAAATAAATTCATTCTATATGGGTTGTAAAATGTAAGATTTTTTTCCAATAGTAATGGAGTTAATTCCAAACCATCAAATGTTTTTCTATCATAAGAGATGTTTTTATGAGATCCTTACCCTTGTATAAGATTTTGTGATAACTCAATAAAATTATCTTTCTTCCTTAATTTTATGGATAAAATTTATAAAAATCTTCATCATGTTATTCAAGGTTCTAGGATGGGTGGATTCAAGTTCATTTATATATTCATCCTTTTCCAAAAAAAATCCTCCCCTTCATATTTTTTTTCTAAAAATCAATGTATCTAGTTTTTTAGAGGTTTAAATGTAAAATATCATAAAAAATTAATATTATATATGAATTGATTAGGTTTTATAATTATTGGATATAGGAGAAGGGAACAACAATAAATTATTGAAACCAAGGTCTTACCAGGAAATAATTGAATTAATTATCATTTATAATAAAAATTATTTTTATGTAAAAAATGATCCCTAGACTTAATATTTAATATTAAATATCCCAATAGATTGTGATCATAATTATATGATCCATGTTGAATCTTTCTATCCCGAATGGTAGAGATTTTTAGAGAGAATCATGTTGATCATTGACCCCAAATCTTTTGAAATGCTACATATATTTATATAATTATGTTTTCAAATTACGTAAATGGGTATTTTTACATTTTTATAATTTATTAATAATATATTATTATCAATTATATGACCCAAATTCATTCTTTGAACTCATTCTTGGTACAATATTTGTCTGAATATTCCGCATCATCCCCAAATTCTTATGGTTTTGTAAGATATTTCAAGATGTTTCCTTTAATATCATTAGAAAAATTATGTTTATAATGGACAAATATCTATTTTAGAATAATGTTTAGTTATTTTAATACATCATATTTGGGATATAGAGTATCAGTTCTAATAAAAAGTGATGTCTTCTGGGATTATGGATGATTTGGATGTTCTAATAATAACAATGTTTACACTAGAGTCTGATATGGTTGAAAAAAATTATATTGGGTTCTAGGTATATATGATTCCTTGATCTTATAGGTTCCCGTAACGATAGAAATTCATATAGTTAATGAACTAATCTAATATATATAATATTA
This sequence comes from Viscum album, assembly GCA_963277665.1. Classification (NCBI taxonomy): domain Eukaryota; kingdom Viridiplantae; phylum Streptophyta; class Magnoliopsida; order Santalales; family Viscaceae; genus Viscum; species Viscum album. The sequence continues at coordinate 1,576,358,354 of OY728127.1, forward strand.
TAATTAGTGGTTCATTTATCGATTTATCACTCTTGTTGATTAGGTTTAAAATTTAATGTTTTTTATTTTTTTGAGTGAATTATATGGTGTACAATAAACCCTCAACTTCTAAATATACCATCGTTAAATCATCATATACCATATAAAATTGTCACTGATTCACTAGGATACCCTATAGAATAAAATATTTCCTTGATACTAATCATATCTTCCAATAAAATGAAATTAATAGGTATGAATTGAACTTCATTATAAGAGGAGAATTCTATTTTAAAGTATATTTTAAGTCCTCCTAAAATTGGTATCAGTAATCTTATTAATGTATTTATAGACGTGTGTACCAATGATGGATTCACATTGAAATATTTTATATGTTTTCCTTTGCTATAATCACTTTTAAAGGAGAATAATATGGAGTTTCACCACTGGGGACATATAATTAATTAGGGACATGATTGTCTTACTCAATCCCACTATAAAGATAATATTATTGTGATTAGTTTAAATTCATGAGATTAATTAATAATGATAATATGAATTTCCTTTATACACTTCCTTTCATTTCAAATATTCTTTGGGATGGGAAGAAAATATTCAATATTGGTGTTCTTTTTGATTATCCCTTACACCCCAAGAATTTTCCACCATTATTTATCAAAATCTCATCAATATGGTGTAAATTAGCAATTAGTTTTCAATACCTAATTGTAATGGTTTTAGTTGGATATAATTTAAAAAAAAACCTCCTTATAAATCCTAATATTCAATAAACTAATAATAAATTGAACTAGGGAACTTATGAATTTCCCTGATATAATTTCAAGAAAATATATGTATTTTATTTTTTTTTATACTCAAATTTATTTTAATGGTTTTTTGTTTTGAAAATATTATATAATTTTATAAATGTGTGTGTGATATTTTTTTCAAATATGTAATTATAGGTGATGATTCCTTTAATATGATAAAGCATTAGATCATGGCCACTTACATGATTGGATTTAGTGTGATGGTGTTTGTTTCTACATCACTCAAACACTTTTCTTCATTTTATTTATATTTATGATAATTTATTTTTTTAATAATGGAATCCTATTAGAATTGTTCCAATTTTATGGTGGTGGGGTCATGTTGATCAATATAGGTGATAACATCCTTAAAAGTAATTCCATTGTATGCCTTATTTTTTTGAAATAGTTTAGTGATAACATTAACAATATAACCCAACAATTCTATAACAGTAATTTGTATTTTCCATTAATGGATATCTTCAATATGGGATGGGATATGATTTATAAAAAAATTACATGATAGTTCATCAATTTTTAATTATGTTGTATATGAGTTTTTTATCCTTTTAATATCATGTGAACCATCACTACTATTTTTAGATGATTTAATCATTCCCTATGTGGTTCACTAACCAGTAAATGTGGGTCCTTAACAAATTTTTTGGAATTTCTAGGTATATACCCCCAATAATGCATATAATTATTCTAATAAAAGTTTAGAAATGTTTATTAATTATAAAATTAAAACATTTACATAAATTGGCTTCCAAAATTTAGTTCTTTGATGTCACTATGACAAGTAAATGAATCTATCCTCGACCATATTTGTGACACCCTGAAATTCAAAATTTAGAACCATATATTTGATTGTGTGCATGGCGTGTGTCACCAGGCACATTAGGTGTGATAATACTCAAATAATTTAATATATATTTACTATTATAATTTTTTTGACTTATTTTATATTTTTTAAATCACATGACATCAAGTTAGTGTGTGTTACACACAAGATAGACTTTCAATGAAAGCATAAAATCCACACAAGAACATATTTAAATGAAAAAAATAATATATTATGACAATTTTATCATTTAACATGTCTATTAAATTAGTCTTTATTAAAATAATTAACTATATTATCATAAAATATAATCTACACTAATATAAAATGACAATATTTGTTATAAATTATCCTAAAATTAATAAGAAAACTCATTCAGTATATAAGAAAATATTATTATTTTCACAAGGATATTTCACCCAAATTGATATCATTAAAAAAAATTAATGGGTGATATTATTAAAATATATATATCATATATTATATATAATATTTTTTAAATTCATGCAATATATTTGACAAGCATAAGATAAGAACAAACGAAATATTACAATTAAAAATCTATATTTTTATAAATGCAGTTTCCGCACCATTTAATAGAGAACTAATTTAAAATATTATTTTTGACACATTAGTTTATTTATTATGTCAAAATAAACTTCATATTTTATTTATAATCAAAAAAATTATGTTAGTGTTAATTTATGATATTTTTTAGAAACATCATTTTTAATTAATAGTTAAAAATACTGAATTTTAACTCAAAACCACTTTCTTTATATAATTTATTTTTAAAGATAAATTATAATTTAATTTTTTTTAATTTATAATTAGATAATATTTATTTAAATTAGAAAAAATTATTTCATTTTGAACAATTTTACCTTGAAATTTAAAGAAAAACATATCAATTGTTTGGACGTTTTTACATTAAAAACCTACATTGTTGTCCCGCATTGTAGAATGAATTTTAAATAAAATTTTTCCACTTATGTGTTAGGAATTTGTAAAAAAATATTTCATTTTTTAGTGTTATAATAATTTATAATTTCTAATAAGACCGATTTTTTTGACCAAAAATATTAGTGAATGTAATTAAAATTAATTACAATTATTATGGAATAATTAAACATAATAAAGGACTAGACCATTAACATAAGGTCCCAAATGAACTATAAAATTTTCAAAAACCCATTTTATTTCCATATTTAGTCCCTAACCTTTCCATTATTGATGTTTTATGATTTTTTTAGGTAAGAACATGTCTATACGAAACTTGTCTCCAAAAATCCATTGTGATCCCTTTTCATTCCCTATAAAAGGCTACCACTTATCATATATCATTACACATCTTAAACCACATAGGATCGGAAAATATCTTCCAAAATAGATTCCAAAAATAACCCCATGACCATAGATCCACCCTTTGGTGATAAATTATCACAAGGAATACTTTTGGTGTAAACCAAAAGAAGTTACCCGATTAAGAGGTAACATCTTCTCTCAAGATTTTTATTTTCATTTCATTTATCCACTACATATAATCTTCATTATTAAATTATTAAATACCAACACCAGTTTCCAAAATATAAAAATGTGTTTTTATATTAACATTTCAACTTATAGTTACACCAACCTCCATCTAATGGTTAACAAACATACAATTTCTTTGTATAGTAAAATAATGTCTTCTTAAATGATGATTGATCATTTTTCCTCTATCACCTATCTTGGTGGCCATTAGGATGGAAACTATATTTACATATAATACATATGATATATATAATTTCATAATGAATCTTTAATTTTTATTTAGAACATACATTTATGCATTTGACCTTGCATAAATATGATAATTTATTTGAGTAAGTGTGGACTACCACCATCTAAAAACTATATGACTCGCTCCTGACATACATAGAATGTATAAAATATTGTTATAAAAACCCATGTCACATATATAATTTATATTTGATACCATAATTATAATACACATATGTTTCATTAAATTTTTATTCATTTAATAAAACAAATGAATTAATGTAGAGTTCATGCATATGTATGGCCTATCATCTCCTGGAATAGTGCACTACATTACTAATCTACAAATAATATGGACTGATATAAATAAATATATATTGATTATATATGATAATTAATTCATATTACATATTATTGTTAAGATTAAACAATGATCTAAATAATTATAACAAGAAAAAAAAATTAAAACTTATTGAGAAAACTAGGCAATTAACACCTGAAATAGATAAATTAATGAAATTTTATAATGAATGTGTATTGAGATATTTTAGGAAGTTAATATATGGTATTATAAACATTATTACTATTATAATATTAGTTAGTAATATATTATAAACCGTTTTACAGGAGTTCAATTTATAAACAAAAAAATGAAAGATAAGGTAATGGAATTTCTTCTCAATTTACATTCCATTGAGGCTTATTTGTTATTATGTGCTAATTTAATTTTATTTTGTGTCTATACATAATTTTTCAAGTTAAATAATGATTTCCAATATTCTAGTTATATTATAATTATTTTTTAATGTCATAATTCCTTATATAATATGATTCTAATGTTTGAAAATATTATAGGAAAATATGGAATGATTAAATATTAATATCCTAAAGAATGTTCTTAATGATTATCTATGAAATCTCACTTAATTTTTTTATTATTAATTTTTTTCATGAAAAAATAACATTATTTTAGTAATTTATCACTTGAAATTACATTAATATCCATATTATCACACGATGGATATTATTATTTCCTAAACGATACATTATTATACATACGATGTTCACTTTGAAAGTAATTTGATTAGTTGTGAATTATTGATAAATCCATATCTTCTATTCTATATGGATACATTTTGATAAGGCACATTTATTATTTATTATATCAAGAGTGATTTAAACATTAAATTCGTGTTTTCGGGACAATTTAAGGTAAATCCTACGGCTCCGGGACCAGATAATGCAATCCCCTCGATGCATCGATAGTATCATGAGGTGAATTAGTCAACCAAATAGTTTAAATTGTATCTTGATGGTAAATGTATAATGTTCCTAGGAAATATGGGGTTTTCTAATTGAGAACTTAATTTATTTATTATTTAGTTATTATTTATCCATTATATTTTTTTTACAGACATATCTATGGATTAATTTCAATTTTATTTCATTGATTTAATGGTATGGGTTTTTAGTTTCTTACCTTTTCTATATTTATATTTCTTTATGTAGTTATTTTTTTGTAATGCATTTTTTGTTATTTACCTTTCCATGAAAATTTATTCTAAATGATCCCTTAGTCTATCCACATTATATACATGTATTGAGAATTTGAGCTCACCCTTATTATTATTCCTTTCCCCAGGTTTTGAAGAAGAACACTTTGAATGAGCATTCATGGGAAAAAATTATTTTATTTTATTTTTTATATCTACCTTATATTACCTTTTTACTAATTTATTATCGGTATAATATATGTAATATTACTTTCCAATGATACTAAAATAATCAGTCCCTTGGAATATAATTCCTTATAATCCTGCCAATATAATAATAAAATACACCAGCTTCGGGCTTCTGGGGTCGGGGAGTTACAGTTGGTAACATAGGATGTTTAGAAACATACTTGGAAACTAGATTTAAAAAATATATTCTACGAAACATAACCTTAAGATATAATTTTTGGATATGTATAGTGGAGAATCCAAAAATTTATGTAAGGTATATATTATATGGGTATTCTTATTAATACATCCATGTCTACAATCTACATGTGGATGTGGTTTTGGAACTGATGTACTGAGGATTGATAACTCTGACAATGGGTTCCGGACCAGAATCGGGGTAGCCTAGTACATTAAAATTGGCCTTAATATTCACTTTTTTACACTCTTGGGAGATATGGATAGGATAGTTCATATTTTCTATACCAAGTAATATGAAGGATTTAAATGTATGGATTTTTCCTTACTAACCAAATTTTGTTATTTGAGGATTATTGATGCATAAATTTACATATGTTTTATGCCCTGTTTAGAGTTATAAAATGTCCATAATTTAATTTGATAATCTAGTATATTTCATTATTTAGAAATATACCTTAAAATGAATAATTGTATCTATACTTTTTTCCAATGTATTGGTTTCTTGCTTAGAAAGTCACGAAATATGGTAATAGAACTTAGCAAGTTATGGATATATTAGTGACGATTATTCATGTTAGAAAAAATAACCTTTCCCCAATAGAGAAATAAATTCCATGGAATTAATCTTAAATGATGGATTGCTTTTTTGTGTAGTATACCCCATCATTTAGTCGGGTTACTAATACAATTGTTCAAGAGAAATTGATTATGTCTCTAGAGAATATATTTACGGCACTGGAATGAAGTGAAAAGGAAAAGGTTACTCTAACAACCTGAGATTTTATAAGATACATTCTTTTTAATTTCATTCATATCTTTTTTTGTACGATACACCAAGATTATCTTGCGCTATACGCAACACCGTATTAGCTTGCAGTATATGCAACACAATTCTTAGATCGTGTTATACACAATTCCAAGTTTATTTGATAGAAGTTATTCTATGCAACATTGAGTGTATATATATATATATTCAATGTATAAATAAAATATGGTTGGATTCTGTTATACGTAACAACAAAGGAGTCGTGCACTACACGCAACTCTGACTTGGCTTGCATTACACGCAATCGCGACCTTCCTCGATTGAGTGTGTTGTACGCAATACAAGGTTTTACTAAACAATGATATATTATTATAATATTATTATGAACTAGCCGTTATGAATATTATTAACTAAATTTTGAATTTTATAACATTATTATTCATATTACACATTTTCTAGAACATGTTATAAGAACAAAATAAATTTTTCGGGTAAAATAAGTATTTTTCAAAAAATGCAGTTTTGTTGACTTTTGATGGAGCACCCACTTTAAATCTAGTTTTTGAAATGTTTATAATTTTAATTTGATAAAATAAAATTCTTCTTTGAAATCAAGAAATAAAAATTTACTTTGGATAAATTTTTCATATTATTCTGATAACATTCATAATTTGATGAATAGTAAAAACACGCTATATTTTAATTAAAAAAAACTTTTTTCATCGCAATAATTTATATGGTTAAATTATAATATTGAATGGTTTTAAAGTATATATAGAATATCTTTTTACCATTTAATATAATTTATTTCATTAGCATTGATTTTACATTAAATTCCTAGGTTAAATCAATTCAATCTTTTGCAATGTTTTAAAGAAAAACATGTTTTCTTTCGACAACGGGATTAATTTTAATTTAATTTCTGAAACTATTGTGAATTGAATTTGGAAAAATGGACTCCATATTTGGAATCAGTGGGTCCAAATTATGTTAATAAGCTACTTTTTATTTTTGGGAATTATGAATAGTAACTATAGTAAATTTTATTTACCATAGTTAATGATAAATCAGGTAATTAAGGGTAAATATAATATTATATAATTACCCTAACACAGGCCAAAATTCTATTGGATGGCTAAAAGTAGACCCATATAACCTAAGGGTCGGATTCGATTCATTTTATGGACTTTTGAACATGAAAATAATTTAATTATTATTAAAACCAAAGAAAGTGACAACATGTCGCTCTCTTAAATCTTATAAGTATAATAATTTTAATTTAGTGATAAACATCATAAAACTTAGAACATGTATAGTCTCCCGAAAGCTAATAAAATTATATAAATCATGATAATTTATTTAGAATTTTTTGGGATTAAATAATCGTAATTAATAGTGATACATTAATGATGCAAAAATTATTTATTTAGTGAAAAATCAATAATATAGTTTTTATTGAAATAGTAATACATATCAAAAGGCCCAAAAATCTGCACAAAACTTATTATTAGTGTATATATAAACCCTAGTCATCCACTGGCCGAATTTTTGACCATTGGGTTCTTTATTAAGGCAATTATGACACTTATATTATTTTATTTTAAATGATGCCAAAGTTGTCACCTTCATAATTTAATAAATATAACAATTTAAATATTGAGATTTTAAGATGATAAATTTGCGTAAATGTATTATTGTGAAATTTAATAGATTTATCTTCATCATAAGATTTTAGTTTTAATTTTTATGCAACAAATATGTATATTAAATAATTATACAAAAATGTTGTAGTAATTATTTTATTAAGAGATAAACCAAATAAATGGTTTTTAAAAATAATAAAATAACTCTTATATGAAATATTTAATGTGCTCCACTAATTTTATAGATACATATGACCTTTTATAAATCAATTAAATATTTTATTTCGAACATTTATTCTGTATATATTTTATTTAAATTCAAATAAATGAATAGAGTCAAAATTGAAACTATTGTTATTTTATAAAAATAACATATTATAAAGTTGTTTAAAAATCACAAAAATATTTAAAAATTATAAATTTAAATTTATATGGTAGAAAATGTTGTAAAGTATCCAATTATGGAAAATTCACAAAAAATAAGTAATTGTTTGTTATAATTTAAAATTTAGTATGTTATTACCATAAATAAAATAAAATTGAATAAATAAAGATAAATCAAGTTGATAATGTTTAAAATAAATACCTAACATGTCTAAATTTGATTTTTTGGTGAGATTACAACCATATACCATCTAATATTAGGATATGAGTCATTTTTGGAGGTTTTTATGTGGTGTTATATTTATTATAAATTAATATGTTTAAGAATTCCAAAGCTGCACCTCTCCTCCCTTATAAAAGGGAACCTCCTCCCTCTCTTCCTCAAACCAATTTGAGCCTTCATGATCGGCCAAACCCTGCCCAATTCACTTCTCCACTTCCCGGGAAACATCCTAGAGGTCCTGGTCTTCTTCAAAGACCAATTTTAGTGCCCTAAGAGGAGGTCTCAAAGAGGCGCTTCAAAGAAGAGGTAATTTCCGTTACCGATTCTTTCACCTTTATTTATTCTTACACTTATTCTTATTAGGTAGTTTCATTATGAAGTAATAACATCAGTATCACTAATATAATTATATGTTATTATAAGTATGAAACAACCCTATTTCACCATCTATCTATCCTACGGAAAACGAAATCACCGCGCGTGCGTACGTACGGAATACCGTCTCCACACCATGGTGTAATCTATTTTCCACAACCACCTTAATTGGATGGGTATAATGGTGTAAATAATAACTATATATGATTATCGTAAAGTGATATTGATTATGTAATAGTATACATACACTCCAATTAAATTCCACGATCATGGGAACGATATCATCGCTCGTGCGTACGTACAGAATACCGTCTCCAGGACGCGATGAGATTCGTTCTCAATGATTAACCTTTCATAAATGTATATAAAGTATATATAATAAGTAAACATGAAATATATGAAATAATTTATGTATACATATATGTATGTCATCCAATTAATTCCATTCAACTCAATAAGGAAACGAAAACAGCGTTCATGCGTACATACGACCTACCGTCTCCATGAACGGTGTATTTCTTTCCATTTATCGATCTGTTATATATATGTATATTCTGAATATATATTATATATAAATCATGTTTTATATTATTTAATTATTTAATCATGATCTAAGTAATCATATGAATAATTACAAGTCAAAACACGGATGACAAATGAAACGATTTTAACCAAAACACTCTTTAACATGGAATTTACAAAAGAACGGGTAATATAAAGTCATAAGTGAACCATATATGATATCATAACAATGATTATGATTATGTAATAAGTCAATAACATTATTTAAATCATTATACAGGAGGTTCGGACACTTACGAAGAAAATCGGACCTAAGTTAAGGGATAATTTTTCAAATCTCATTTTTATCTGAGATTGCTTATACATAAGTGTTTACTATGGCTATTATTATAATCCATTTCCATGTTTTATAAAAGTGTTTTCATGTATGTTTAATGTCCTTTTTGCCCATTTTTGACTTTTACTACATGGTATGTAAGGAATCTTTCTTTTTTTACCATACGTGGTACTTTTTGACTTTTCCGACAAAAGTACGAGGAGAATGTTATTTTTAACTTATACGGCACGAACAGATTTTTACTGTTTTATAATGCCTTATTTTCATGATGCTTACTCCAAAATATTTCATGACTATTTTCCAAAAAATATCTTTCTTTTAAAATTGCATGACATTTTGTGAAAAGAAAATGATTTTGAAGAAGAAAGGATATTTTCCTAAAGAATTCATTTCAAGTGTTTTATCAAAACCATTTTTCATCTAAGATGAAATTATTTTATATGTGTATGTTTCAAGTATAATGTCTCTATGATTTACATGGTTTAACATTCCTTATTATGAAATGATATCCATTTCTTTTATATGGATTATGTAATGATGGGATGATGTTTGTGAAACCCATTTTATTTATTGGGTTATTATGAATGATGTATGTTTATTTTATGGAACAAGTATGAATGATTTCATTATGAGATGGGTGGGACCTATATCTCCCTCCAATGCATTGGGTAAAGATTTTATATCTCATGAGATAAAAATGGCTGGAACGGTAAGTTAATCTGGTTCAGTGTTACAGGACTGAAACGAGGAGTGAACTCGATTCAGAATGGGACTTTGTCCACTAAGATGGTCTTGGCAGTAATGCCTTGGCTACTATGGAAATCATTACATGTGCTTAATGGATTCCACAATTACATGTTTTATTCCCATGCTATTTTATCATGGATTATGTTCCATTATGATCTATGCCTTATGTACTTCCATGTTTTATGTCGTTGCTCAAGATTTTGATGTTTAAACACTATGTTCATGTTTTTAAGTTCAAATGTATATGGTATGTTTCATTTTATCCATTATTACCCTTACTGAGAATTTGAGCTCACCCTTTTTATGTTTTATTTTCCCCCAAGATCAAAAGAAAGGTTTTAGGTATGAAAAAAAAGTGGAAGATCTTTATGGGAGATGTTGAAGATCTTTCACCACGATTAGAAGATTGTGTTCCAAGTTTCCAAAGACACTAAACTATTACGGTCCATGTGTGTGTTTTTTTGTTATGTACTATGTATTCCGCAAAAGTAATGTAATTCCTATTTACGTCAAGCTACGGGTCACTACAGTTGGTATCAGAGGAAAGGTTTAGTTAACCTTTGGAAACTAGGATGTGAAAATGTTAGTGAGATCCCTAGAGATATTTCTAAGGTATGTCTAGGGATGTCCCTAAGGATAAGTATACATATATGATATATTCCAAGAACTACCGTAAAGATCATAGAATTTAACCTAATATGTTAGATATTTAGGTTACTCCCCATTTACTATTTTGTTTTCCCTAGCATGATTTTTTCCACTCACACTATTCTTTTTGGGTTTTAGAAAATGGCTGGAAACAGGAAGATTCACGATAATGGAGGATATTATGGAAAATGGAATGATATTATTTATGAGAAACCAAATGAAATCGGATTTGGAAGTCCAAACATCATTATTATGCCGAATCATCAATCTATTTATATGATCAATAAACTCATATTTGGAAAGTTTCCCGACTCAGATAATAAGAGAAAGACGGAGTTTCATGATGATCATAGTGGAAAGAAAGTTCAATTTCCCCTATGTAAATCATGTGGGAAGAGGCATCAAGGAGAATGTTTTAAAGGAACTGGAAGATGCTTTGGGTGTGGAAAAGAAGGACACAAAGCCAGTAAGTGCAAAGGAAAAGGTTCAGTTAATACCATGGATGAGGACAATGGTATTGCTACGACATCAACAATGGTTAAAGGTTTTAAATGTGGAATGTACGGGCATTATGAAAACCAATGCCCTACGGGACAGTCTCATGAAGGGAATCAGTATGGTCGTATGGGTAGTATTTATGTTGATGATGATGAAGAGACTACAAATGATATGTGAGATTAAAGAATTTTTGAAGCTCGGTCAAAGGTTTATGAATGTAGTGGAATGATTACATGTTTATCAAGTGTAATGTTGTATAAGTAATATCATGGTACTATGGAATAAAGGGAAATCTAAGGATTGTTACACTGTTGTTTTTCCTTAAGTTTTGAAAATGTGTGATGAATGGTACCAGTATTTTTGGAAAGTAGATGATATGCGCATAATGAAGGGTTAAGGAGAAAATTAAATGTTTGATAGTATTCATGAGCTCATGAATGATAAAATGAGAAGGTTATATCATGGTTTGAGTATATAGAATTTTTGGATTTTGGTATGTGGAAAGAGTTAACTTTTGACAGCATTATTGTTTTCACTAAGGTTTAATGGATATTCATTTTTCAAGAGAATACATGATTAAGGTATTCGCATGATTGGAATGTGACCAACAAGATATATGGGGGATAAATGATGGTATTCACATGCTTGGTTGATGATATTTTAAGTAATTGTTTTCTTTATACTATGAGCTTGGACCGAAGTATTGTAAATAAGCCTAAATATTGGAATGGAATATGTTGGACATAAGTTAGTATTGTTTAAGGATAGAACTTTTTAGCTATTATTGATCAGATGTTATAGTAATGTAGTTTTAGAAAAATGAAAACCTGCAGGACGGGCGACAGCCCATCGCATTAGACAAGGCTGTGGAATCGAACCCACAACCGAAGTGCGACTGGCCTTTATCCCCTACCACTGGCTTACAGGAAGTCCCTGGTTAGTAGAAACTAGTTTTATTTTATTAAGCGGTATGATATATGAAGTATAAGGTCATTTTTGGAACCATATACGATTAATCTAACCATAAGATAGACTTATATCCTTTTCTAACCTTTTGTTTGAAAGAGATGGAATGACCCATCATTCTATCACATGATCTGATAACACATCACGAATAACAAATTCAACTTCATTTCTTTAAGGGATGAAATGGAAATTGTTCAATTCACGAACAATAGTGAGATTGTACCAAAATTATGCAAGTATTTCTTTTAATTCATCAACTTTAGGGAAATGATCTTGAAAACCAAAATTGTTGTCCTAGTCACTTATATCCGATAAATCAGATGGTACCTTAGATCATCACAAATCTATGGCTTTGTGATTGATGGCTTTTTCATAGCCATGTTCTCTACCACTCTCTATCAGAACATGATGGTTAGATTTCTCTTCTATATCTATATTTTCACCTATGTTATCCTATATGGAAACCCAGTGATGAGTTAATTTGGGTAACCATTATATTTCACACTTTAGTTTTTAAAGTTCTGTTTTGGTATTTCTTTTTACGATGTGGGTTTCTATGAATAGTAAACGATTTATAACCCCGACGAATTTCGAGGGTGAAATTCATTTTAAGGGGGGTAGAATCTAACAACCTGAGATTTTATAAGATACATTCTTTTTAATTTCATTCATATCTTCTGTTGTACGATACACCAAGATTATCTTGCACTATACGCAACACCGTATTAGCTTGCAGTATACGCAACACAATTCTTGGATCGTGTTATACACAATTTCAAGTTTATTTGATAGAAGATATTCTACGCAACATTGAGTGTATATATATATATATATATTCAATGTATAAATAAAATATGGTTGGATTCTGTTATATGCAACAACAAAGGAGTCGTGCACTACACGCAACCCTGACTTGGCTTGCATTACACGCAATCATGACCTTCCTCGATTTCGTGTGTTGTACGCAATACCAGGTTTTACTAAACAACGATATATTATAATAATATTATTATGAACTAGACTTTATGAATAGTATTAACTAAATTTTGAATTTTATAACATTATTAGTCATCTTACACATTTTTTAGAACATGGTATAAGAACAAAATAAATTTTTTGGGTAAAATAAGTATTTTTCAAAAAATGCAGTTTTGTCACCTTTTGATGGCGTACCCACATTAAATCTTGTTTTTGACAGGTTTATAAGTTCAATTTGAAAAAGTAATATTCTTATTTGGAATCAAGAAATAAAAATTTACTTTGGATAAATTTTTCATATTATTCTAGTAACTTTCATATTTTGATGAATAGTAAAAACACGCTATATTTTAATTAAAAACAACTTTTTTTCATCGTAATAGTTTAAATGGTTAAATTATAATATTTAATGGTTTTAAAGTATAAATAGAATATATTTTTACCATTTAATATAATTTATGTCATTAGCATTGATTTTACATTAATTTCGTAGGTTAAATCAATCCAATCTTTTGCAATGTTTTAAAGAAAAACCTGTTTTCTTTCGACAACGAGATTAATTTTAATTTAATTTATTCAACTATTGTGTATTGAATTTGGAAAAATTGATTCCATATTTGGAATCATTGTGTCCAAATTTTGTTAATAAGATACTTTTTATTTTTGGGAATTATGAATAGTAACTACGGAAAATTTTATTTACCATAGTTAAAGATAAATCGGGTAATTAAGGGTAAATATAATATTATAAAATTACCCTAACACATGCCAAAATTCTATTGGATGGATAAAAGTATACCCATATAACCTAAGTGTCGGATTAGATTCATTTTATGGACTTTTGACCATGAAAATAATTTAATTATTATTTAAACCAAAGAAAGTGACAACATGTCACTCTCTTAAATCTTGTAAGTATAAAAATTTTAATTTAGTGATAAACATAACAAAACTTAGAACATGAATAGTCTCCATAAAGAAAATAAAATTATCTACATAATGATAATTTATTTAGAATTTTTTGGGATTAAATAATTGTCATTAATAGTGATACATTAATGATGCAAAAATTATTTATTTAGTGAAAAATCAATAATATAGGTTTTATTGAAATAGTAATACATATTAAAAGGCCCAAAAATCTGCACAAAACTTATTATTAGTGTATATATAAACCCTAATCATCCACTGGACGAATTTATAACCATTTGGATCCTTATTAAGGCAATTATGACACTTATATTATTTTATTTTAAATGATGCCAAAGTTGTCACCTTTATAATTTAATAAATATAACTATTTAAATATTGCGATTTTAAGATGATAAATTCAAGTAAAAGTATTATTGTGAAAGTTAATAGATTTATCTTCATCATAGGATTTTATTTTTAATTTTTATGCAACAAATAAGAATATGAAATAATTATAAAAAAATGTTGTAGTAATTATTTTATAAAGAGATAAACCAAATAAATGGTTTTTAAATATAATAAAATAACTCTTATATTAACTATTTATTGTGCTCCAAAAATTTCATATATACATATTACCTTTTATAAATATATTAAAGATTTTAGTTTGAACATTTATTCTGTATATATTTTATTTAAAATAAAATAAATGAATAGTGTCAAAATTGACACTATTGTTATTTTATAAAAATAACATATTATAAAATTGTTTAAAAATCACAAAAATATTTAAAAATTATAAATTTAAATTTATATGGTATAAATATTTTTAAGGTATCCAATTATGGAAAATTCACAACAAATAAGTAATTGTTTGTTATAATTTACAATTTAGAATGTTATTACCATAAATAAAATAAAATTGAATAAATAAAGATAAATCAAGTTGATAATGTTTAAAATAAATTCCTAACATGTCTAAATTTGATTGGTCGGTGAGATTACAACCCTATCCCATCTAATCTTCGGATATGAGTCATTTTTGGTGGTTTTTAAGTGGGGTTATATTTATTATAAATTAATATTTTTAAGAATTCCAAAGGTGCCCCTCTCCTCCCTTATAAAAGGGCTCCTCCTCCCTCTCTTCCTCACACCAATTTGAGCCTTCAAGCTCGGCCAAACCCTACCCAATTAACTTCTCCACTTCCCTAGAAACGTCCTAGAGGTCTTGGTCTTATTCAAAGACCAAGTTTAGTGCCCTAAGAGAATGTCTCAAAGAGGCGCTTCAAAGAAGAGCTAATTTTTGTTACCGATTCTTTCACCTTTATTTCTTCTTCCACTTCTTCTTCTTAGGTTGTTTCATTATGAAGAAATAACATCAGTATCACTAAAATAATTATATTTTATTATAAGTATGAAACAACCCTATTTCACCATCTATCCGTCCTACGGAAAACGAAGTCATCGCGTGTGCGTACGTACGGAATACCGTCTCCACGCCGTGGTGTAATCTATTTTCCACCACCACCATACTTAGATGAGTATAATGGTGTAAATAATAACTATATATGATTATTTTAAAGTGATATTTATTCTTTAATAGTATAAATACACTCTAATTAAATTCCACGATCATGGGAACAATATCATCGCTTGTGCATACGTACGGAATACCGTCTCCACAACGTGATGAGATAAATTTTCAATGATTAACAATTCATAAATGATTATAAAGTATATATAATAAGTAAACATGAAATATGTGACATAATTTATGTATATATATATGTATGTCATCCAATTAATTCCATTCAACTCAATAAGGAAACCAAAACAGCGTTCATGCGTACGTACGACCTACCGTATCCATGAACGGTGTATTTCTTTCCATTTATAGATCTATTATATATATGTATATTCTGAATATATATTATATATAAATCATGTTTTATATTCTGGAATTAAGTAATCATGATCTATGTAATCATATGAATAGTTACAAGTCAAAACACGGACGACAAATGAAACGATTTTAACCAAAACACTATTTAAAATGGAATTTACAAAAGAACGGGTAATATAAAGTCATAAGTGAACCATTTATGACATCATAACAATGATTATGATTATTTAATAAGTCAATAACATTATTTAAATCATTATATAGGAGGTTCGGACACATACGAAGCAAATCAGACCTAAGGTAATGGATAATTTTTCAAATCTCATTTTTATCCGAGATTGCTTATACATAAGTGTTTACTGGGCCTATTATTATCATCCATGTCCATGTTTTATAAAAGTGTTTTCATGTATGTTTAAAGTCCTTTTTACCCATTTTTTACTTTTACTATATGGTATGTAAGGAATCTTTTTTTTACCATATGTGGTACTTTTTGACTTTTCCTACAAAAGTACAAGGAGAATGTTATTTTTAACATATACGTCACGAACGGATTTTTACAGTTTTATAAAGCCTTATTTTCATGAAGCTTCCTCCAAAAGATTTCATGACTATTTTCAAAAAAATATCTTTCTATTAAAATTGAATGACATTTTGTGAAAAGAAAATGATTTTGAAGAAGAATGGATATTTTCCTCAAGAATTCATTTCAAGTGTTTTATAAAAACCATTTTTCATCTAAGATGAAATTATTTCATATGTGTATGTTTCAAGTATAATGTCTCTATGATTTACATGGATTCAATTTCCTTATTATAAAATGATATCCATTTCTTTTATATGGATTATGTAATGATGGGATGATGTTTATGAAACCCATTTTATTTATTTGTTTATTATGAATGATGTATGTTTATTTTGTGGCACAAGTAAAAATGATTTCATTATGAGATGGGTGGGACCTATATCTCCCTACAATGAATTGGGTACTGATTTTATATCTCATGAGATAGACATGGCTGGAACGGTAAGTTAATCATGTTCAGTGTTACAAGACTGAAACGAGGAGTGAACTCGATTCAGAATGGGACTTTGTGCACTAAGATGGTCTTGGCAGCAATGCCTTGGCTACTATGGAAATCATTACATGTGATTAATGGATGCTACAATTAAATGTTTTATTCCCATGCTATTTTATCATGGTTTATGTTCCATTATGATCTATGCCTTATGTACTTCTATGTTTTATGTCGTTGCTCAAGATTTTGATGTTTAAACACTATGTTCATGTTTTTAAGTTCAAATGTATATGGTAAGTTTTATTTTATCCATGCTTACCCTTACTGAGAATTTGAGCTCACCCTTTTTATGTTTTATTTTCCCCCAGGATCAAAAGATAGGTTTTAGGTAAGGAAACAAAAAGTGGAAGATCTTTATGGGAGATGTTGAAGATCTTTCACCACGATTAGAAGATTACGTTCCAAGTTTCCAAAGACACTATACTATTACGGTCCTTGTGTGTGTGTTTTTGTTATGTACTAAGTATTCCGCAAAAGTAATGTAATGTCCATGTATGTCAAGCTACGGGTCTCTACAGTTACACATGCAGTCTATTGTCTCCAAGGTGATACTGATCGATGGATTTTTCTGATCAAAAATATAAGGGATGATGAAAAAATTGATCTGATGGAATGAATAACTTTTTGGGATAAAATAATTTATAAATATATCCATCTTGATCAACTGATTGAGACGAAGAGAATTTTTTATATCTTAAATCATAAGTATGAAAAAAGTGTTGAGGATTACTAAGCTACCTTTAGAAGGTTATACGTGTATGCTACAGATTATATACATAACATGGAGTCATAGATCAAAGACTTATTAAATGGTCTTAATCCAAATCATCAAAGGTTAATGGTTTATAATAATTTATAATCATATGAATAGATTGTAGTATTCACCATCAAAATAGATAATGAATTCTCAAGATCCTATATATTCAAAGAAAACCAATAGAATAATAGGTATTCTGAACACCATGAAAAATGTAATGAGTCAATGGATATGAAGGGAATGATATATTTTCAAACTTGTGAAAACTTTGGAATGAATCACCCTGGTAAATGATTAAAAAAATTGTAGTTTTTTATACGTGTGGAAAAAAAGGGAAACCAGGTAAAAGAATGTCAGGGTAAGAAGGAAAACATTGTTATGTAGTTTTATTGCTGTAAGTAGATTGGTCACTATGAAAATGAATGCCTAAAAATAAAGATAATATAACTCCAAATAATCTAAGGGATCAAGGTAAAGCATGTGTTATTTAAAAAATCAATGGGGAATTATTAATTCACTTATTTATTTAGATATATGAAATATGTTGTTAATGAATTTTGTGTATGATGTTCTTATCATATAATTTATGAAATGTGTAAGGATTATATTTCAATACTTTTTCATTCAGGATTTGATATCATAAATTGAATTCTTCCAATAAATATAATTCAGTATAAAATATAAATTTTTGAGAAAAATAAAACCTGTATTATGTTCATCATGTAGAGTTAATGATGAAGAAATTATTTATTTGGGAAAGTTCTAACTTCCTTGGAACTAATTAATGACATGTTGAAAGCTAATCTATTCTATCATTTTTGGAATTTAAAAGAATTTTGGATTCATGGAATATATCCAATATCAGGTGTCTTGCATTAGGAATGAGGAAGAATGAATGTTTCACATAATATTTCAGGGAAATTCATGTCCATACCATATTTCAAGATGATGCCTATTGAAGTTATTCACATGTTTGGTATGTGAAAATTTATAGCTCCTTAATTTTGATTAAGGATAATGGTAAGTTAATTTTTTAAATTTAGTGAAAATATTTCTAAAGTATTGGATTGTAATATTTTGGAAAATTTAACCATTTATTAAATAATAGATCATTGGATATGATTTTATAATTTATTATATTACTTCACTATATCAGCATATTTTATAAAGATATTAAGTAGAAATTTTTCAATACACAACCAAAGTATATGGTTTTTAATAATATAGAAATATATATTTAATAATATTCTTATAGATTGAAATAATTATTCATTATTAGGAAAAATGATCTGGGATCAAAAAAATTTGTCCCCATACCTTAATTTTTGAAGAATAAAATGGTCCTTAGATCATCACATATTTTGGAATTTCTGATTGTTAACTATCTCTTATACATGTTCTCTAGTAATCTCCAGCAGAACAAGATTCTTGTATTTTTTCTTTTGTATCAATGTATTCATTTCCCACATATTTTCTCCACTAAGGGACCAATTTACATGAAAATTGTGCTTTTTTTCTCTATTATTGAGAAGATGTTATATTAAATATTTTTTTTTGATGTGGGTCTTCCAAAAATAGTTTTTTTTAAATCCCTCTACCATTGATATCAAGTTAAAATTGTGAAGACATAATTTATTTAAAGTGGGGATAATGACAGACCACAAAATTATAAATTAAGAACCTTATATTGGATAACATTAATGACAAGAAACACAAATTACATATGGGAATAAAATACCCTAATAAATTAAATAATATTTAATATTTTAAATAGATTTTATATATTTTATATTTTTCAATTCATGCATCATCGAGTTAGCGTGTGTTACACACAATAGAGATTTTCTTCGAAAGCTTACAATAAATACCAGATCATGTTTTAACAAAACAATAATATATTATGAAAATATTATTATTTAACATATCCATTAAATTAGTGGTTACAAATATAATTATATATATTATTAAAATATATGGTTAACAATATTATCAAAGAAATTCAGTGGTTATAAATTAATTACAAATGATTATGTAAATAAATTGAGTATATATGACAATATTATTATTTTCAAGATCTATTTTACCCTAATAGATTTTAATAATAAAAAAAATTGCGTAATATGAATTTAATATATATAGATATATAATATTCAATATAATATTTTTTATGTTCATCCAATAGATTTTATTTTCATAAGAAAAGAACAAACCAAATATTATACAAGGAAACAAATATTAAATAAGTGAAATTTTAACACTATTTAATGTATAACCGATATTAAATCATAATTTTGAAACTTTAATTGATTTAATATGTTAAAATAAATGTCATATTTTAAATAGAAACATAAATATTTGTTTAGGGGTAATTTTGGATATTTTATTGAGACATATCATTTTTAATGAATAGTAAAAAATACGGAATTTTACTTCCAAAACAACTTTTTTATCTAATTTATTTATAAGGATAAATTACAGATTAATTAGTTTTAATGTTTAATTATATAATATTTTTAAAAATTAATAAAATTTATGTCATTGGGGATAATTTCACATTTAAATTGATTGTAAAAACATATTATTCTTTTGGACATTTTTACTTTAAAACACTGCATTACTATCCTGCATTCGAGATGAATTTTATATTAATTTATGACACTTATGTGTTTTTATTATGAATACTAGATTCCATATTTGAAATAATTATAAAATATAATGTGTAATAAGACCAATTTTTTTACAAAATTTATTATTGAAAGTAATTAAAAATAATTTCATTTAATATTGTAAAATTAAACTTAATAAAGGACTAAACATTTCATATGAGGGCCCAAATGACCTAAAAACATTTCCAAAACACAATTTATATCTGTATATAGTTACTAAATCATCCATTAGTGTTGATTTTTTGATTTTAATAAAGTTTTTATGTAATTACATCTGAATACTTAACATGTTCCCAAAACATTCCAAGTGAGTCCTTTTGTTTCCATATAAAAGGTGGCCATATCTCCCATATAACGACCCATTGTTTTTCAATGGAAATTTCCTTCTAAAATTTAGTTCATAAAATAACATTAAATCAAAACTTAATTAACTAGTAAGTGATAATTTACATTTAAACATATGTTTGTCACTTTTGTGTTTGTAATTTTGAAAATCTGATAGACATGGTTGTGCTCAAAATTATTTTGGAGTCTAATGAAAAAATAATAATTTTCGTTGAATAGTGATGTACCCTTAGGAATAGTAACATACCCTTATTAATAGTAATATGAACCTTATTAATATTAAATCATCCAAAATAATTGTAACCTTACCTGTGAGTAATTAAATAAAATTTAGACATCTTAGAAAGTGATATTTTGACCTTAGTAAAGGTTTTGGTATTATGTAAGTCCCAAAAAATAATTATAATTAATTAATTAATTTAAAAGAATATTTATTTCCCTAAAATTTATTCATGAATTATTTAATCAATGTCTTATATTTTGTAGATAATTTTATAAGACGCGACTTAATTTTTGAAAGCACTATAAAATCAGTTTTAATCTTAAAGACTGTTTTTTAAGTAAATAATGATTAAAATTAAATATTAAATTAATAATATTTATAAAATTATTTTTGAAAAATGGACTTCATTTTTGGATTCTACACATCGAAAAATGGTTGGGTAAATTTTTGGGATTTTTCTAGGACACTTGAATTTTTTGATGAATAGTAGAATCTGATAATTCAAAATAAATGCTAAATAATGGATTAATTGAGTTATCGATGATGCTCCACTGATATAATACCACATGGTTAGGGATCAAATGATAAAATTACTAATATTGGTCATTCAAGACTCACTATTACTTTTCTTAGGTGAAATTAATAAACTAATGAATTTTATATTAAGGAAACCCCTCTCCCCTCCACTATAAAATCCACCCTTCACACCCTCATTTCCTCACACCTCTCAAGCCCCAAGCCTTCTCTAAAATATTCCCAGAAACCTTCCATAGCCCCTCCCCCACGTCCATGAGCTTCTGGTCTCATCAAAAGACCATGAATAGGCCTTTAAATAGGTTCTCAAGAGAAAGATTCAAGAGGTAATTTCCCTCCCTCTTCTCCTTTAATTTCCTTTCATGTTCAAGTTCATTTCTTGATCTCTCCCCAACTATATTCTTCCAAATTGTATTGTAACTCCAGAATTATACATATAATTTAATTTTATGATTCTAATGGGATATTATATCATCCAACCCCATTTACCTTATTCTTTTATTTTATTAAAGAGAACGTTGTTTGTGAGGTGTTAATTTATCACCTTCTAGAACGGCATGCTTTCTTCTTCCATTTATACCTTCATATCTGGTCATGAAACAATTTTTATGGCTTATAAAGAATATTTATTATGTATTATATTCTATTTAATGTTCTTGAAATAACATATGGACTTATTACTAAGTGATAAGTTAAAACAAGTTTGTTTTCATCCAAAAACCGCCCAAATTGACCCAAATAACCATAATTTAATTCTTATCTAATGATTCATCCACATGGATCTAATATAATTCATTATAAGGTAATTAAAACTCCTGTAATATAATTAATTACATGTAATATCATTTCTATATGTTTATTCATGTTCTACCAAAACTTCAATTTAAGAATACAAGTGAACCACCCAAGAAAAACAATAAAAACGAACATCCCCGAACAATGATTTTAAACTCTATAATTCATCCAAAGGAACATAAAATGACATAATGAAACCATAATGAACCCAATTAAGGTATATATTTTTCTGGATTTATAATTAATGAATATAATGTCATTATAAAGGACATTAAAGATAGGGAAGCATTCAAGTACCAGGTAAGGGGAAATTCTCAAACCCAACTTTCATCCTTCAGGTTCTCCCTCTTTCACTCCTTTTGATTTGACTACTCCATAAAAATATTTTCTTCAGATTTGTATTTCCTTTTATGGGATATACATTTTTTTCACAAGAATTTATGACAAAACAAATGTTTTCCAAAATAAAACTTCTTTTAAGAACTCAACTTTTACTTCTCATTCAAAGTTGATGGTTCTTGTATCAAGTATGTTATTCCTCATTTGTTTTGGGAACCCAATGTTTAATAATGTGTTCTTATGAGATGAAACCCATTCCTTCCCATGGGATATTTAGGTACATTATTGATATATGTTCTATGTGTAATGCATGTTAATGATAATTTTATGATGTGATGGGTGCACCTGGAATTATATAGCGCAATATGAATGTTTCAAAGTGACGGGTGCACCTGGAGTTATACTTCGCTACAATGGATTGGGTAAAGTGATGAATCTCATGAGTAAATGTGAAATTATGTGTGATCAAGATTCTATCTTGGTTCACAAGTATGTGTGGTAGTTAACAACTAAGACATGATATTTCATTTTTATGCATTTCCACATTTCAAGTCTTTTATTTATGATCTTCTCATGTTCATGAACTTTTTCCTATATTATGATTATGCTCACCCCATGATATATTGTTCTTATCTATCCTCTTACTGTGCTTCTAGCTCACCCCTTTTGATTTATATCCTCAGGTGGCTATATGTACATAGGAGAGGACAATTACAAATAAGAATTTAGAGAAGAAGAAATTAAAGAAATGTTTATGCTAGATGTTGTATTTTTTTATGTGTGGTCCTAGTTTTACCAAAGACACTAAAACTTTGGATCCTCTATGTGTAATACTATTATGTTTTTTGTCTTTTAAATGATATAATATTAATGGAAGAAAAGGCTGGGTCTCTATAGTTGGTATCATAGGCAAGGATTAGTTAATTTGGGAATTAGGATTAGTGTAGAGGCCCAAATCTTGATGTACATAGACATTAAATTACTTTTGAGGAATACTTAAAACATAACAAAAACAGACACCAAAGAACCGTAATAGTTTAGTGTCTTTGGAAACTCGGAACGTAATCTTCTAATCATGGTGAAAGATCTTCAACTTCTCCGATAAATATCTTCCTCTTTTGTTTTTTTTACCTAAAACCTTTCATTAAATCATGGAGAAAAGAAAACATATAAAGGGTGAGATCAAATGCTCAGTAAGGGTAATCATGGAGAAAATAAAACAAACCATATACATTTGAACTTAAAAACATGAACATAATGTTTAAACATCAAAATATTGAGTTGTGAAATAAATCTTGTAAGTATGTAAGGCATAGATCATAAAGGAAAATAAATCATGATAAAATAGCATGGAAATAAAACAAGAAATTGGGGCATCCATTAATCACATGTTACAATTTCCATAGTGGCCAAGGCATTACTGCCAAGACCATCTTTGTTGACAAAGTCCCTTTCTGAATCGAGTTCACTCCTTGTTCCAGTCCTGTATCACTGAACCAGATTAATATTCCGTTCCAGCAATATCTATCTCATGAGATATAAATATTTACCCAGTGAATTGGAGGGAGATATAGGTTCCAACCATCTCATAATGAAATCATTCTTACTTGTTCCACAACATAAACATAAAGCATTCATCATAACCCAAATAATAAAAAGGGTTTCATAAACATCATTCCATCATAACATAATCCATATAAAACAAATGGATATCATTTAATCATAAGAAAATTGAAACTTTTTAAATCATATAGATATTGAACTTGAAACATACACATATTAAATAATGTCATCTTAGATGGAAAATGTTTTTGATAAAAACTTGAAAAGAATTATTGAGGAAACTATACTTTCTTCTTAAAAATAATTTTCATTTCACAAAATACCACACAATTTTAAAAGAAAATAATTTTTTTGAAAATATTCATGAAATATTGTAGAATAATCTTCATAAAAATAAGGCGTTATAAAAACGTAATAACCCATTCATGCCGTATAAGTTAAAAATAATATTCTCCTCGTAATTTTGTCGGAAAAGTCAAAACATTCCTCGTGTGGTAAAAAAAAGTAAGACTCCATTAATTACATGTGTTAAAATTCAAAAATCCGTAAAAAGTCCATTAAACATACATGAAAACATTTATAGAAAACAATGACATGGATGATAACAAAAACCCCAATAAATACTTATGAGTAAACAATCTTAGATAAGAGCGATATTGGAATAGTTATCCCTTACCTTATGTCTGATATGATTTGTATATATCTGAACCTCTTGTATAATGATTTAAATAATTTCATTAAATTATTACAGAATCCTATTTATTTTTATTATATCATATATAGTTTACATATACTTTATATTACCTATTCTTTTATAAATTCTTTGTAAATGCAGCGATTTGGGTAAAATCGTTTCATTTATTATACATGTTTCGATTTATTGTTCTTGATATTATTACTTATATCTGGACTTACTTAATTCCCGAATGTAAAACATGATTTATATATAATATATATTCATCATATACATATATAAATGATAGATCGATAAATGGAATGAAATACACCGTTCCTGGAGACGGTAGGTCGTACGTACGCATGAACACTGTTTTCATTTCCTTATTGAATTGAATGGAATTAAGTAGATGACATACATATATATATATACATAAATCAATTATCATTATTATGTCATATATCTCATTATTATTCATTATATATACTTTATAATCATTCATGAATGGTTAATATGGAGAATGAATCTCATCGCGTCGTGGAGACGGTAGTCCGTACGTACGCACGAGCGATGATATCATTCTCAGGATCGTGGAATTGTATTGAAGCATATGTATAATATGTATGAATCAATATCACTTTAAAATAATCATATATAGTTATTTATATACACCATTATACCCATCCAAGTAAGGTGGTGGTCGAAAACAGATTACACCACGGCGTGGAGACGGTATTCCGTATGTACCCACGTGCGGTGATTTTGTTTTCCATAGGATGGATAGAAGGTGAAATAGGGTTGTTTAATATTTATAATGAAATTTCATTATATATTTAATACTGATGTTATTACTTTATAATGATACAACTAATGAAGAAGAAGAAGAAAGAATGAAACTCGAGGGAATCGGAAGAGGATATTACCTCTTCTTCGACGCACCTCATTTAAGCTTCCTCTTAAGGAAGTAGAGTTGGACTTTTGAGAAGACCAGAACCTCCAGAATGTTTCTAGGGAAGTGGATAAAAGAAATGGGCAGGGGTTTTCCGAGCTTCAAGGCTCAAAATGGTGTGAAGTGATGAGGAAAGGGGTGCCCTTTTTATAAGGGAGGAGAGGAGCACCTTTGGAAAAATTTAAAATATTATTTTATAATAAAGCCATTTTCGATTTTTAATATCTCAAAATTGATTTATTTTGAAGATAAGGTGGTTATGGGTCTATGTCCTCCCATAAAATAGATTTTATTTAGGTTTGGGTCATTATATTAACTTTATCATTTAGTTTTAATTCTCAGTTAATTAGATTGACATTTACCATGTCCCTTTGTAGTATTATATTATATAGTTAATAAATATACAATATACATTAAAGAAACCCCCAAGTGGTCCATTAATGATAAAAATATCATCATATAAGTATCTTATCCGATCCTTATATTTTTAGGAATATAATAACAATTAATAATATAATATTTTTTTAAAAACTATTTTATGTCAATTTTGACACTATTTGATAATTGATTTTTCTCAAAATCATAACAGCATGATTAGTTCAAAAAAGGTTAATTAAATCAATACTAACATGTCATATTAACCTATAAAATTACTGGAATTCATTAAAAGTCTCAAATTTCATTTATTTTGGTATTTGTCACATTTATTATGTTAATATTTCATGAATAAGATAATTATTATATCATCATTGTGTAATAAATAAAGTAAATTATTTAATGTCTAAAAATTATAAATAAAATAATATTATGTAGTAAATATTTTTATATTTCTAATGAATATTTACAGTAGAATTTATCTTATGTATAACCCTTTATTAAAAATGATTTATTTATTAAACATTGATTTTAACTATTTTAACCCTTCTTTAAATAAATTAATATTAAATGTCCTAATCTTATACAGGTGGACCTAAATGGTCATATTTTATTCCTAA
This sequence comes from Viscum album, assembly GCA_963277665.1. NCBI lineage: Eukaryota > Viridiplantae > Streptophyta > Magnoliopsida > Santalales > Viscaceae > Viscum > Viscum album. Next base: position 1,576,385,492 of record OY728127.1, read on the forward strand.
GGTTGTTTTTGGTCGAATTAAATTTATCCAATAGAATTAGGACATGTTTTAGGGTAATAATAATATCATTTTTACCCTTAATTACCCTATTTACTTTTAACGGTGGTAAATAAAAGTAAAAAGATACTATTCCCCAAAAATTATTTTCATCTCGTTGAACCACATTTTAGTCCCTGATATTAAGCATGTCTCTATGATTTTTGAAATTCCACTCACAGAAGTGGTAAAATTCTGTTTTATGTGATTTTTCAAATTCTCCTTGGAGGTTTGTAAAAGACGGTGAAAAGTTCAATAAAAATTTTATATATCTAAAATTATTATAAAATTACTCAAATGAATTACATTGAACTTATATAGGTATTATTTATCAATTTTGACATAAAATAACATTAAATAAATTAAATAATTATTTAAATAAATTGTCGGTTTTTAAATAGTAACCCAGTGTTTTCAGTATTAATCAAAAATTTAATGTTTTCAGAAAAATACCAAAAATTCACCCAATGCTAATTTCGATATTTCGAATCCAAAAATGAAGTCCATTTTGAAATATAAAATTTATAGAATTTCAAAAAGTGAGTATTACTATTCATAATGGCTAGTTTATATAATATTTTAATCGAATATCGTTGTTTAGTGAAACTCGGTTTTGCGTACAACACACGCTATCGTGGAAGGTCGCGATTGCATGTAAAGAAATCCAATCCAGGGCTGCATGTAGTGAAATCTCTTTTTGGTGTTGCATATAACATAATCAAAACTTATTTCATTTATACAATAAATAAAATCTATACTAAATGTTATGTTGAATAATTTCCATAAAAATAACTTGAAATTGTGTGTAACATGAGCCAATAATAGTGTTGTGTATACTGCAAACTAATACGGTGTTGCTTATAGTACAAGATAAACTTGGTGTAGTGTGTAATAGAAGAAATCAATGAAATTAAATGAATATTTTTCATTTAATCTCAGGGTGTTACATTCTACCACCCTTAAAATGAATTTCACCCTTGAAATTCATCGGGGTTATAAATGGTTTTCTACATGAAAGTTTCATTAATAGAAACCCACATCCTAAAAAAGAATAACAAAACTTGACATTAAAAATTAAAGTATGAAATGTAACGGTTACCCAAATTAACTAATCACTGGGTTTCCACATAGGAGAACGTCTGTGAAAATATGGATATGGAAGAGAAATATAACCATCAACTTCTGATGAAGAGTGGTAGAGGACATGGCTATGAAAAATCCAACAATCACAAAGCCATAAATTTGTGATGATCTAAGGTACCATCAGATTCATCAGATATGATAGCACTAGGACAACATTTCTTTTTTTCAAGATCATTTCCCTAAATTTGATGAATTGTTGAATTATAAGATATACCTACTTTATTTTGGTACAATCTCACTATTGCTCATGCCTCGAATAATTTCCACTTCATCTCGTAATGAAATGAAGTTGAATTTGTCTTCTGTGAAGTGTTAGCAGATTATGTGATAGAATGATAGGTCATTACATCTATTTCATTCTCAAAACGTTTAGCACAATTTATTAAATATACAGAAGTCCATATATGCTGAGATTAATTATATATGGTTGCTAAAATGGACTTATACATCATCTATCATAGTGATTAATAAAATAAAACTATTTTATAATAACCAGGGACTTCTTGTTGGCCAATGGTAGGCAATAAAGGCCTACTGCACATTGGTTGTGGGTTTGATTCCCACAGCCTTGTCCAATGTGACGAGTTGTCGCCCATCCGACAGGTTTTCCTTTTTCTAATAATACATTATTATAACATCCCATCAATAATATCGAACAAGTTCTATCCTAAAAAATACTAACTTATGTCCAACATAATCCATTCCAATTTTTAGGCTTATCCCAAATACTTCTTTCTAAACTCATCGTATAAAGAGAACGATTACAAAAAAGGTCATATAACAAGCACGTGAATACCATCATTTATTCCTTATATATCAAAACATATATCTTGTTGATCTCATTCCAAACATGTTAATACCTTAATCTTGTATTCTATTGAAAAATGAATACCTATTGAATCATAGTGAAAACATGAATGCTATCAAAATTTAACTCTTTCCACATACCAAAATACAAAAATTCTATATACTCAAACCATGATATCACTTAGTCCTTATATCAATCATGAGCTCATGAATACTCTCAAATATATTATTTTCTCTTTATCCGTTCATTATGAGCATATCATCTTATTTCTAAAAATATCTGAATAACCTTTCATGGTTACCAGTACCATTAATCATATACTTTGAAATACTTTTGGAAAAAAAATTGTGTAACAATCCTTTGATGACTCTTTATTCCATAAAATCATTCATTATTCTTGATAAACATAAAATCATTCCACTAACTTCTTAAACAAATGACTGAGCTTCATCATT